>JAFJYI010000245.1:0-1225319 GCA_019022655.1 Acacia acuminata
GGATAATAATTCTCTACAAGACTACAAATAACATCAACATTAAAAGCTTTGTAACCATCCTTTGGATCTAACGAAGAGCTAAGTGGATAAAAGTTCCATTGTTTTCTCATTAAACCTTCTATTTAACTCTTGCAATTGAAAGTCAATGGTTGAATTGAAGATAGCAAAATGATGATGATGTTAATATTTATTTGATCATGTTGTTGATGACCACTACCTCTTCAATATATTGAGCATCAAAATATAGAACATCTATTTCATGAAGTCTGGAGAAATTAGCAACACTTTCAAGCATTTTTTTCCAACCACCCTCTCTTAATTCTTGAATAAGTCCCTTTATACTTGAAACTAACTGCATAGCATTCAAAATATCTTGAGACTTTTGTTGTAATGCTTGACAAAGAACTTCTTGCTGATACCTATGATCTCCTTCATTAAATGTAAATTAAAGATAAACTCAAAAGAAGTTATCATCTTATAAGCTGTAGGCAAAGCATCTCCTCTTGAGAGTAATTTGAGCTCTTCACTACAAATTTTTTCAAGCAATGAACAAGATTCATTATACCCTCATTGAAGACCGCATAGAATAGAAATGAGAACCACATCTAGTATCACCAGCCCCGCTTTACAGTGCCTACTTGGTTAGAGCTCTACTAGTTTCAAGCTCACTCAACAGCCTCGCAAATGTTCAAATTCAAATTTTGGGCAACTTGGAATTGATCATGACGTTTAAGAAGCAAATTGATAATATTAATAATGAAATTTAAGTTTTGAAAGAATTGATAAATGGAAGAAACTTCCAGAGGCGAACCAAAAGTAACTAAGAGCAAAACAATGTACATAATAAGCACAAGAACACTCATTAAGAAATAATGCTTGCAATCCATTCCATTCTCCATGCATATTACTATAGCACCATCATATCCGGGTCACGGATATTTTGGATATCAAGGCAATGATGTAAGAGATTTCACTAATAGCATTTTTTAAGTGTCATAGACAATGATGACTAACGTGATAAAGATAAAAAAATCTCTCTTTTTATGAAATCATCTTTTAACAAATCTCAAGACAAGAATCATTTGTTCCTTTTGGACTCATCAATTGCTTCATCAATAATACAAAACTTAGAGTCTCCAATATCTTTTCGAATCTCGATTTTTGCACTTTATTTTGCTAGAACATGTAAAATCTCCTCTTGTATCAAAGGTGATATACTTGGCTATGCCACGGAGCATTTTTAAACAACATATGTAACCTTTTTCATTGTAAGATGCCAAAAGCTTAATCATTTCAATGAAATTACCACCATTTCTTGAATCGTAGCCTCATCATGCCCTCTAAAAGAACACCCTTGAAAAGTAAGCCAACGAACAACATCAATTAAAGTCTCAACAAGTAGCCTTTTTTTTTTTTTTTTTCCAATTTGTTGGGAGCTTTGTGCATTCATAACTTTATCAATATGGCAAGATTGGTTCATTAAATTTGCATAACCACTTTGATTGGTATGTTGTGAACAAGGATATCTCCTATGTGACTTAGTAAAGCATAAATCCTTTCCATTATGAACTCTCTTCCAATTATTAAAATCTTTCGATTGTGAATGCATCCCAACCATGTCGCCCATCACCTTTGTAGTGAAAAGATAACATGGTAAACAAAATGCAAAGATTCTATATGAGGTGAATACTCAAGCCATGAAGAAAATTCTTTGAACCAAGAAGCTTAAAAACATGGAGGATGCTTTTCCTTTGAAAAGGATAACTAGATTTGGCTAAGGTTGATATGGCCCAACCATTAAATAAGCCTCCGTATCTCATCTACTTCATTAGCGGAATATTCCCACATTGGCTTACGCTCTCTATCACGTTCAAAATCTTATTTTTGACCATAATAATGTCATCTGCATGTTCAATTCTATGACGTTTGGAAGGAGACTCATTACAAGGTGTATCACTTTTAGAAATTATTTTCTTAGAAGTATCACTTTCTCTCGAAGTTACTTTTTCTTCAAAAAACACATCTACTTCTGCTTATCCTTACTCATCTTTCTCAACCTACAATGAATTTTCACTAAACATTAAATCTTAATACGCTTATACTACTACTTAATCCACAAACCTAACATTTAAATTCTTATACACCATTCAAATACAAAATAACAAACTTTATGCTTATTAAACCAACCTAACAATCCATTAAGCCTTTCAAAGTTATTAAACCATTCCGTGAACAATCCAAATATCCAATAATAGTTATTAAACCAATCCAACAATCCATTCAAACACAAAATAATATTTAAATTCTCAATTGAATCCATTGTCTTAAATTCATAACCAATCCAAAACATTTTTATCACCCAAACATACAACAAAATCAAAATAGAATTATAGAAATTAAAAATTACGAATGAAGCCTTTCAAAGTTGGCATCATAATGGCATTCAAATAAGTGAAATATGGGGAAATCGAATCTCGAGCTCCTAAATTGATTCCGTAAAAGAAATTATGCCCGAACAATGGGAACAGGATTACATGTGTGCACGTGTGTCTTGTTCGATTTTTTAGGAACATGATAAAATTGTCAAATACATGATCGGAAGTATAAGCATTAGTCGGAGATGTATGAGAGTCCAAGATCAAGGGAGCAGCAAAGAAGCAAGACAGATGCACTTTACACCGACATTGCACCATGGGTTACAGATGTTATGATTCCATTTCCATGTTCCATAGGCTCCTTGTCCACTTGCAACGATCCTCCCCGTAGAACCGAAACACATGCATTTGGGAAGACTAAATAGGCAAATGCTTTCATTTTCTGCCATTAAACATGAAACATCGAATTAGATTTATATGCAAGAGGCATAATGTGTTATTGAATGAAGCCTTCAAAGTTGGCACTTGGCATCATAAATTCATAATGGCATTCAAATAAGTGAAATAACCAAATACCCGGCCTGGTCGGTTGCAATGACAAAACTTCAGTCAAGGTGCTTAAGTTAAGGTTCTTCACTTCTTCAAAAGGTTCCGGGACTACTCGCCACGCTGTCGCGTCGGGACCGAGGAGATGGAGAGCACTAGAGAGCACTCACGCAGAGAAGGGACCGTTAGGAGGGAGCCGTGTGGACTTCATCGCCGGCCGTCAGCCTCGTCGGACGTTGGACCTCGTCGGAGGAAAGCAGGAGACCGACGGTGTGGAGTCGGGAGTGGAGAGAGCCGTGATCGTGATGAGCCAACGAGAGTCGAGTACCGTAGGCGATTGTGAGCGACGTGGGAGAGAAGAAAAATCAAATGAAGCATCCTCACCCTATGGACTCGACTCACGTGTGGAAGAAAAGAAACCAAGGAAAAAAAAAAAAAGAAAAGAAATGAGGGAGATAAAATATCATATAATAAATACATATATTTTAAGATATTTTTAGAAGACAAGTTGGGACCTTAATAAAAAAAATTAGTCGGGTCAAATTAGTGGCCAAATTAAAATATCATATAATTAATACATATACTTTAAAAAAATTTAGAAAATTTTAGAAAGCTACCGGGGCCATGGCACTAGCGTGCCATCACATGCTTCCGCCCCTGGTCTTATTACTCAACTACTTATCCTTGACATCAAGGATTCTCTTAGACTTCGATTGGTAAGTCAAGTTTTCTCACAACTTAACATCTTCCGGTTTGATCACATGAGACGGATCCGAATGTACTTTTACAACTGGGACACATGAAACACATCATGCAGATTAGATAGTTACGGGGGTAACATGATCTTCTATACAATAGGTCCAATCCTCTCAAGGGTCTCATAAGTTCTAATGAATCGGGGCATCAATTTTCTGCTTTAATAGATCTCTCGCCGTTTGTAGTGGTTGAAACCTTCTAAACACATGTTCTCCCACACCAAACTCCAATGGTCTATGCCGGTTATCCACATAACTCTTTTGGCGGCTCGAGCAATCAACAACTTCTCGTAATCAACTCGATTTTCTTGGTGGCTTGATCCATTTTCGGGCCCAAGAATGGTTCTCTCACTCAATTCAATCTAATAAAGCGTTGATTGGTACTTCTTTCAATATAAGGCTTCATATGGGGCCATATGTATACTGGAGTGATAATTATTGCTATATGCAAACTCTGCCGACAGGAGATGCTTATCCCAACTACTTAAAAGCTTAATAGCACAAGTTCTTAACATAACCTTTAAGGTCTATATAGTTCTCTTAGTTTGACCATCGTTCTAGGGATGATAAGCCGTATTAAACTTCAATTTTGTACATTCATACCCATAATCCCTATATGATGCCACCATGTTATCCACATTTGACCGAGCTAGTATCTTAAGCATATATTCACTCTAATCGGTAGAAAATGGGCTAACTTTATCAATCGGTTCACAATTACCCAAATGGAGTATGATTAGACTTGGCGAGGAAAGGCAATTAGGGCTGAGCATGGAACCCACAACGGTGAGTCCACCCACAACCCAATCCACCGTCATTTTGAGCCCGCCCAAAAAAGCCCATCTAAGCAACGTTGGATTAAAACTCCGCTATTTAAGACTTAAAATGAGCGACAGGGCGCACTGGGCCGCCCAAACTTGCCCAAACTCGCCTATTTAGTTATATATTTTTTATTAACTATATGGACAATAATATGTCATATCATTATGAAATACCCATTGCCCATTTCCCCATTTAACCATTCTCTCACTTGGAGTTTGAACATCAAAATTATGTTATGATAATACTTGTCTAAATTTAGATCTTTTTATGGTGAATTATGATTATTGAATTTTGAAGATTCATATTTCAGAATTTAGAATGATAAATCTGGGTGAATACTTAATACATATATATATATATATATATATATTTTTCTCCAAAAAAATAAACTTGTCAAATGTAAATGGGTTACCCAAAACCCGGTCAAATTTCGCCCCATTTATATGTTAACCCATTCAATACGGGTTAGAATGGGCCGAGACGCATGCATTCAAAGTTAAATAAGCTAACATGTTTCGGGTACGGGCTACCCAACCCGCCCATTGCTCGCCCCTAAAGGCAATCATATGATAAAGTCCATCAAAATGTTGTCCCATTTCCTCATAGAACTTCTATACTTTGAAACAACCATAGTGTTTCTCGCTCAATTTTAACTTTCTCGACACGTCAAAAACTTCAGCACAAAGTTCATCATATCTCTTTTCATCTTCTTGAGTCACCGCATTCCCACTTCAAGCAATTTATACATTTTAGTGGTTCCTGATGTGTGGCATATTTGCTCCGATGAGCTTCTTTCAGTGGATTTCCGATCTCATCATTATCGAGAACACAAATTCTCTTCTTGTATCTCAAGATATGTATCCCAATATCATAATCTAGTCCATGCGTTCTAACTCTTCCTAATTATGCCTAATTTTGATCATCCTCTACCTGGGCAACTCTCCACTTTGATGGAATCCATATTCACCAAGGATTGCATTTAAAGCATCCTTTTCTTAACCGAGGTTACATGGATATCTCTCAATCCACCCAACTAGTTCTACCTCTAAACTCATGTAGAACAAATGTACTCGAATTTTGACTCAAAGCATAAGCAACCACATTTGGCTTCCATGGATGGCACTTCAACTCGACATCATAATCATATGGTTCACGAGCTTCTTCCAAAGTGGTTTTCCCGATCTCATCATTATCGAGAATACAAATTCTCATCTTGTATGTCAAGATATATGTATCCCCAATATCATAATCCGGTCCATGCTCTAACTCTTCCCAAATTATGCCTAATTTTGATCATCCTCTACCCGGCAACTCTCCAAATTTTCTGATGGAATCCATATTCACCAAGGATTACATTTAAAGCATCCTTTCTTAGTCCGGAAGTTACATGGATATTTCTCAATCCACCCAACTAGCTCTACTCCTCTAAACTCATGTAGAACAAATGCACGAATTTTGACTTAAAGCATAAGCAACCGCATTTGCCTTCCATGGACGGCACTTCAACTCGACATCATAATCATACTTGCTCCAATGAGCTTCTTCCAAAATGGTTTTCTTGATCTCATCATTATTGAGAACACAAATTCTCTTCTTGCATCTCAAGATATATGTATCCCCAATATCATAATCCGGTCCATGCTTTAATTCTTCCCGAATTATGCCTAATCGATCATCCTTTATCCAGAAACTCTCCAGCCTTGATGGAATCCATATTGACCAAGGGCTGCATTTAAAGCATCTTTTCTTACTCAAGGTTACATGGATATCTCTCAATCGCCCAACCAGATCTACTCCTCTAAACTCATGTAGAACAAATGTACCGAGTTTTGACTCAAAGCATAAGCAACCACATACTGACTCGAATCAAAATCATTTAGAAATTTCATCCGTACTCTTCCGATCCACCAAATACTTCAAGATTTTATGGTGCTTCTTCTAAAAGATGCAAGGTTTGAGTGATCATGATGAGTGTCCTTGAGTGCCTTGGTGAGGAAACAAGACTATATACACCGAGAGATTGGGCAAGATACACCGGATGGCTTGATTTGATTTATGTTGTAACTTGTAGGATTGGATATTATGGAACAAATGTGACAAGAATCGGGCAGCAAAATAGTCAAGAATTGGCCTTTGACGCTGGATATTTGGACTGCCTGGGCTTAGGCTAACTGGAAGAATAAATGCAAGAAGATATTTGAAGTTATATGTGTTCATCCTCATTACATCGCTCATAGTTGACTTCACCACCTAATGGAAGGCATAGAGCAAGGAAGATTCAATCATATGATCTACCAAGTCATATGATCTACCAAGTTCTTGATGCCAAGTAGAGTTGTTCCACCTTCTAGCTATGTTAGAGTGGATGTAGATGGACGGCTAACAACCATAAAGTTGTAGCTTATGGTGGCATTGTTCATGATAGCACTAGGGTGTGGATGATAGGATTCCAACAAAGAATTGGCTTTTGTTCCAATACGCAATAGAATTACAAGCAATCAAAGCAAGTATGTAGGTTTTAAGCGCCTTGGTCCGCATTCATATTCCACAAAGGCTATTCGCCTATCGACATCGAATACGAGACGTATCACCTATTGGCTTAGGAGATTTTGAAATTAGATTATTGATTTTCCGATTGGGATATAGAAATAATTCATTCAAACAGAGAAGCACTAAAAAATATGCAGATTTTTTGGCCAAGATGGCATGAGGTGAACACCGAGTTGAGTTCATTACAATTTTCACCAGCTTCTTGTTTAAATCAAATGTTAGTCAACTTAAACTAAGATTGGTTGATGGCGTATCACTCTTATTTGTGTTTGTAGGGTCGCTATGACACAATCCAGGAGGTAAATCTTGTCTTGCTTATTCAAATATGTGTATGTGAGTGTAGGATGGGGTAGGCAATTGCAATTTTCTTTAAACATTGGAAAGAAAAGACAAAGGTAAAGAGAAGGAGGAGGAGGGAAGAAGATGGAATGGGGTCATTAATGACAATTTTCTCCGAAGACAAAACTTCACCTTAATATGTCGATTGTCACTTCCTCTTCACACTTTCAAAAGGTTCAAATTTTATATTTCAAATAATAAAATTTACTACATACTAAGGAAAGATAGTTAACTCAATGATACATTTGAGTTGTTTCAGTTTCACCTTTACTTTTTCCCCCCTCTTCCTCTACTTCCTCCTACTCTTTCTTTCTTCGTTTGATGGTGGGTAAACTAGCGTGCACGGTAGCGAACCTATGGAAGAAGGAGGAAAAGCAAAGGGGTAAACTTGGGGAAGATTATGGCAGCACAAAGGTGGTTTTCAATCTTTTTTTGTTGTATCAATTTCCTTTTTCTACCCAAAATCGTGACTTGCCCAACTTAGTCTAAGAACAACGAATTTGCGCGGGTCAAGCAATGAGTTTGAGTGAATTTATGACGATTACAAGTTTGTAAGCGAGTCGACTGTATTTTCTCACCTAAAAACGTTAAATCGGTCAAACTCGTGGGTCGTTGACTCACGAGGTTTGACAATAATAATCCCTTTGTTTTTAGTTATCTATTTCTCTCATTTGTAGCTCCCGGATTGTGTTGGTTTCTTACTTATCTACTACGATTAGAGCAATCAGTAGCTTTAGATTTTCATAGGAAAGAAATCGGAGGTGTATTGTCATGTGTTGCGCTTTTTTATGGCCATAATGGGTTTTGTTATAGTGGTAATGCCGACACTTTGATACATAATTTTGCATGAACTAAATGAATTGGGTTTTCTCATCATCATTTTTTCATTATCCTCATAATCTCTAAATTATGTCCATTCAATCAAATCTAAAAAGTTATAATACTATTTTAACTTTTCTCACATTTAAAAAAAAAAAAAAATCATGAGATACATTTCCACTAGTCTTGCGTAAGTCACTTCGCGTGGAAAGTAACACTTGTGGCAATCCAACGTCTTCAGATTTCATTCGAAGAATGATAACTCCAAGTGGGTGGGCTCAATTCTCTGGATCATACAAGTGAAGCTCATGTCACCTTAGTGCTTTCTAGAGTCGTGGGCCCAATGGCGAAACCACTTGCAAGTCAAGCTTTGACCCCAATTAACCCCAACTAACCTCCAAAAATTTGTTATTATATTTGCTGAAAATGTTAGTACTCATCCGATCCTAATTATAGGAATATATTTTGGAGTTAATTTTGGTCCTAATTATAAGACCAAGTTTTAAATTTTGTCAATTTTTTCCTATAATACCCCTATTTATACTTTCTTAATAATAATTAAAGACAATAATAATTTAATAATACACTTATATATTTTATAATGTAAATAATGTTTGTAATTCATTAATGTTATATACACCTCAATTATACTTTTTTTCAACTTAAATATAAATTCTGCACGTGCTTTGAGACAAAAATCCCAAAATAATTAACTATTATAGGTTAATTGCCAAATCATACAGGTGTTTAGAATGTTCATAAATCTGTAATTTGCTCTTACGGAGAAATAGAAATTTCGTCACGTTTTTAAATTTTGTAGAATGAAGCACAAATTTTATTATTCCTACTACTACCATTATTATTATTATTATTTGGAGTACTTATATGGATTCATTTAGCAAGGTTCTGAAACCCGGACCGGTCACTGTACCGGTCGGGGTACTGGGTTAAGAGTTAGTGGGTTAGACCGGAGTCAGCCCGGGCCTAAACCGATGAGGTATAAAAAATTAGAAAACAATTAATTTCTCATCACACCAACCTCAATTTGACATACTATATATCATTTCAATACTTTGGATCGGTGACAAAATAATCATATACTCAATACTTGTGACATATTCGATATTCTTAACAATTTTCTTTACTGACCTACATTTGACATCCACTAAGCAAGAGCCAACCTAGAAAACAAAGAGAAACCACAAAATGGCGGTCGAGGAGCAAGTGAGCACCGAGA
The DNA here is from genome assembly GCA_019022655.1 of Acacia acuminata. NCBI lineage: Eukaryota > Viridiplantae > Streptophyta > Magnoliopsida > Fabales > Fabaceae > Acacia > Acacia acuminata. Next base: position 9,444 of record JAFJYI010000245.1, read on the forward strand.
AGTTTGAGGAAGTTGAGTTTGTGATGGGAAGAGTTGGAAATCACACATACGTTGTTTCAAATCGATATGAATCATATTGCATTCTAAAAAAAAATTGAGGGAGAAAATATATATATATATATATATATATTTTAAAAAAAAGGTTTGACCCAGTGACCCGTTCGGGTTACCACGGGTTTACTGGTCGACCGGTTTACCCTAAACCACACGGTTTGCAAAGGTTGGTTGCGGTTCGTCGGCGAGCCGGTCCGGTCCGGTCGGTTTCACAAACCATGTCATTTAGGATATTTTTGGGATTTCGTGAAGTCGCAAAGTAAGCTTTGGGTAGGGGTATTTTGCCTTGATATAATTTTCAATTTTAAGTAGGGGTATTTTTGGAAAATAATTATAATTAACTAATTTAACTTCTCTCCTTAATCTCTCCAAATTCTGGTAAATAGTTCTTATAATTAGGACCGGAGGGAGTATCATTTTATGTCTTGTTTTGATTTATAATTGTCGATTATTATTTAGTTGTATTTTCAATGTTATATGATACTATTTAGTAAATAGTTCAATATGTTTATTTTTTGGTCGGGCTAAAAATATTTTCTGGTTCCACCACTACGTGAGCCCTTGATTTGATGCTCCAAGATGATCGACTCTAAAGAAAAATTAGCAGGAGGACATTTTAAAAAATACTCCCTCCGGTCCTAATTATAGGACATATTTAACCGATTTTGGGGAGATTAAGGAAATGAGTTAAATTAGTTAATTGGGCGAAGGAGCAATTTTACACATGAAGTTTGCTTGAGGGGAGCGCTCGAAAGCACCACCAAGTTTGAAAGGAGCAAAAGTACACACGACGTTACGTTTTTGGGAGCGCCCAACACCACAGTAGTTAGTCCAGTTAATTGACCATCAACTTTGATGGAACGACGCGACGTGAACCGACACGCCGACATGGACGGCGACGTGGAATAAAAATCCAAAAAAAAATAGGGAAAATTCAAAAAATTAGAAAAAAAATTTCAAAAAACTTTCAAAAAACTTTAAAACAATTAGAAAGAAATTAAAATAATTAGAAAAAAATTAAAATAAATTTCAAAAAATTAAAATACCCCTACCAGTGGGCCCCACCACCGACCACCCTACCGCCGGCCGTCGACGGCCATCGGTTGCCCTTTATTATATACTCCCTCCGGTGCTTAATTATAAGACAACATTTGAGAGTTTGTTTTGGTCTTAATTATAATACAACGTTAATTTTTGTCAATTTCTTCCTACAAGAAGCCTATTGATATAAATGAAAGATTATGTGAAATCAATAAGGTAGTTGACTGAAATCACATAATCCATCATTTGTATCAATAAGCTTCTTTTAGGAAGAAACTGACAAAAATTAGAACGTTGTATTATAATTAAGACCAAAACAAACTCTTAAATGTTGTCTTATAATTAGATCGGAGGAGTATATAATAAAGGGCAACCGATGCCGCCGATAAAATGGCGGTAGGGTGGTCGGGCGGGGTCCACCGGAGGGGGTATTTTAATTTTTTCTTCATTTTTTGAATTTTTTTTAAAATTTTTTTCTAATTATTTTTATTTTTTCCTCATTTTTTGAACTTTTTCTATTTTTTTTTAATTTTTTTCTAATTATTTTAATTATTGAAATTTTTTTCCAATTTTTTGAATTTTTTCCTTTATTTTTGAAATTTTTTTCTATTTTTTTTTTTGGATTTTTTATTCCACGTCGCCGTCATGTCGGCGTGCCCACGCGTCGTTCCATCTAAGTTAACGATCAACTAACAGGTTGACTAAACGGCCGGCGGTGCCAAGCATTCCCTAAAACGTAACGTCGTGTGTACTTTTGCTCCTTTTCAAACTTAGTGGTGCTGAGCTCTCCCCAAAGCAAATTTCGTGTGCAAAATTGCTTCTTCGCCCTAGTTAATTTTAGTTATTTTCCTAAAATGTCCTTATATAAATTTAAAATGACTTAAGTAAAAGTGAATTAATTCGACTTATAATTTTTTTTCCACGCGCTTGTTAATTAAAATAATGGTTTTTTATATACACATATATGTATGTATATATGTATACATATAGCAATATATACAAACACATGCGCGCGCACACACACATACATACATATATCTATACACATATATATGAATACACACACACAAATATATATATAGACACACATAAAAACACACACACACACATGTATGTATATATATGTGTGTTTATATATGTACACACATATACACACATAATATCCATATATGTATACACACACATATATACACAAATGTACATAGACACACATGCAGATATATATATATGTGTGTGCGTGCGCGCACACATATCTAATCACCAAAAATCAAACACACATCTAATCACCAAAAATCAAACACACTTGAGAGAATAAAATAGAGCTATTTTAAGAAGAAATTGATAAAAATTAGAATGTTGTCTTATAATTAGGAACAAAATCAATTCTCAAATGTTGTCATATAATTAAGACCGGAGGGAGTATATAATTTTCCATTGCATGTGGGAACTCGGGGCCACTGACCAAAGCTTAAGATCATGACCATCAAAACCAGACTTTTAAGTCTGCGATGTTTGAGCCAAGCATGATAAGCACTTGCTAGTAGCCCAGTTATAGTGGGGAGCATTAAGTCATGAGAGGAACATACTAACGAAACTATAGTCTTTATTTGACCAAACAAAAAAACAAAAAGCCTAAAATGTCCGAATGTTCACAACATTTTGAATTTTACAAATTCATTGAACACGTTTAATTGTGATTTAGACCCCAATGCAATATACTATTAGAGAAATTTAAAGAGAATGGCCATCACACAAACTATAGATTATTAAAAATATGAACGGAGAAAGAAACAGCTCGGAATTTATTGTTCACTAAAAAAAAATAATAAGTACATTAAATCATTATCTCATTCTTATATTTTCCTTCACTTATAAGAAGAAATATGTTCATCAAGAATACCAAGTATCTATCTATGGATATTTAAAAAAAAAAAAAAAAGACAGATGATTAAAGAACCTCACCCCTAAGACTCATCCATAGGATCATTACGATTACACGATTGAGATCTGGAATTTTGATCATCTGGCCTTTCCTCCTCAGAGGCTACTGTACTAGAAACAGAATCCTCAAGAGCCTCCAGAAAAGATAAAACTGTAAACTTGTCTGCCATGACAGAAAAACAAGTCAACAATATTGAAAAAACAAGATGTGTTTTATGATATATTTTTATTGTTATAAAAAAAAAAACACATAAAATGCTAACTTTAGAGAGGATAGTCATGTTTTATACATCAGATAACTCCAAGAAATCAAAAGGTTTTGTTCAATAACAATGTCATATCCCGTTTCTATTTGACAGACCATTAACAGTGTGCAGAATAAGCAAAAGACAAGAAGGATTTTTAAAATTTAACATGCTAATCACTTACATTTACTTGGATCAACTCCAAACTGAGACAAATCTATCTGACCTGTCCGAAGTACCTATATGATTATAAAAAATAAAATTAAAAAAAGACAAAACAAAAACATGATGAACTCGAGAAATAAAGTGTGCAACAAAACGATTTTAAAGATACCATTAAACAAGACGGCCAAAAATAACAGTATAAAACAAAAAAGAGTCAAAACAAAAAAAAAAACCAAGCTCACATGAGTAAATGAATCTACTTGCTGACGAAAAGGGGGCTCTGCAACAACTCCAATACATCTTCTGGAGACCACTGACCCTAAATTAAGAGTGACAAAAATATATTTATAACCAAATGAAGGACCAGAAAACATCAGCCAAAAGGAGATATATACCTCAGGTAAGTAGGGTGCTAAGCACTGCTCAATAGGCAATGTCTCAATTAATGGCATTACTAACTCAGGTTTCAATAGATCGTCAAGCCCCAAACCTAACAGGATGCAAGAAAACAATCAATTTAGCTATATAACATGATTCAAAAGATTTAACAAAACCGTCATTATTTGAAATAAAAATTATCTGACTTAACAATCTCATTTTATAATACAGGCTTCAAGAAGTTTTGTTAACAACTTGAACTTGCAAAGAAAACGATTAGGATCTGAATCAAACTATTTCCCAACACAAGGCTTTAAATAAGGAAGCAGATGCATAAAGAAAATGGCCTTTTTCTTTGTGCCACTCCTTGGGTGACCAGACTTCTCAAAAAATAGCAAATCAAAATTCTGTGCTCCATAGATTTTATGCATACTCTCGACTATAAGTGAGGCCTTCTACTTTGAATGCGATGGCATCGGATATTTTATAGACTGAATGTTTATAGTGTAACAGATAACAAGGACTACATATGAAATAGCAAATCATACAATACCTCCATCTGGATCACCAATGCTATCTGCAAAATATAAAATCAGAAACCAAAAAGGGTCAGGTTCCAGAGAAACATGACCATTAGTATGTAAACATTCCCTCACAATATACATTACCTGCAGGCCCAATGTTATTCAATATCCTCTGAAGATCTTCCAATTTTACTGGACCAGAAGACGCTGAATGGCTTGTCGCTTCTGTGCCCAAATTTGGGCTGACCAAATTCACAGCTCTTTTATACAAAAATGAAGTTCCATTGGATTAGTGTGTATAACAGTACTAGATAACGCTGGAAATACATTTGTGAATAGTAACAACAAAAATCACACCAAAATTCATTATTGCAATACAGCAGACTGTACTGCTACACTTTTTCTATACCAAAAGTCAAGACAAATGAAAATTTTGAATATGAATTTAAGAAATCATCCTCTGGCAATAACAGATGGGAACAAGTTAGAAACTTGATAATTTGGAACAAGTAAATAATGTGGGCATATGTTTTATCCAAAATTTTAAATTAGATCTTTATGAATCTAGGCTCTAATCTTCAATTGACATGACAGACTTGATGCCAAAAGGGAAAAACTCTGCCCTGATGATACTGTCTGGAATCAACCTATCCAGCCAAAAGTAAACCAAATTCAAGGACTCACATATCTATTGACATCTTTCGCAGAAAAATTGGAATCATCTGCCCAGTGGACAAGAGCCAACTAACAAAATGGAGGTATCTACTAGACAGGCAAGGATAATATAGCCAGTACGGTGTGAGGAAACCAGGAGTGAACAAGATATATAAGACCAATAGAAGAGAAAGTGCAGGTGAGGGAAACATGAGGGAAAAGAATGAAACCAAATGATGGGAAAAAAACCTACTGATATTTTATCCCAGTACTGAGCTGACTGGAAAGCCTCCAGACCAAGGATTTATAGAGGAGGCTATTAATAAATGCTTAAATAATAAACAAAATAATGATAGTATTTCAGAATTCCTAATTCAAGCCCTGAAGGATTAGCTCCTGACTTGCAGATAGTTACCCATATCATTGATTGCATAATCCCATATATATTTTTTCCATTCTTCAAGAGAACACTAATGAGTGTAATATGCCCCTCCCATAGTATTATAAAAGCATTTCAGCTTGCATGACACAGTAAGCAAGCATTAAACGCAATGTAAGTTCATAGAAAAAACAAGGAAAGATGTAAGGATCAAACTCATTATACAAAACTGACAGCATACAAGCATGTGATCATTTATAATCAATTTGAATTTGAATTCCCAGTACACATAGCAACACCTGGATGAGAGATCATCCTCAGCCACATCTTCAGAACTTTGAAGAGGAACAGATGCATCAGGCTCTTCTTCACCAAGGGTCTCTGCAAATCAGCAAGAAAATTACACAATATGAGTGACATTTCACACTGCACATGTAGCAATTGAATGTAATTGGTTCCTCCTAGTTGGCAGTTCATAAAAATTGAGACTCATCAAAATATACATACAGGTGAAAACAAAAACAAATAAGTAATAAGCTATTGCAATAGACAAAATCATGATGGATAATGGATAGAAGTGATCATGGGAGTAATAGGAAGTGTAAGAAGCTAAAGTGTTGCACAATCAAAACATGCCTACAGATAATTTGAAATATGCATGCTGTATAATTCCAAGCATACAGAAATAATATGAGCCAAAATATCAATATGTTCAAGCAATCAAAGGATGGATGATATCGTCCACCTATAGAACGATCCTAAAAAATAATATCATAAAAAGAGATAAGAAGCAGCCTGCGACTAGAAGGTAGCGAAATTTGAAAGAGTTCATTAAAAATTGAAAGCCACATGATAATAATTGGTTACAATAGTTTGCAAGGGCATGGCTTCAAGAAAGTTTTGTGAATCATTATGCACAATACAAAATATAAAATTTCTCAAAAACTGGGGATTCTCATTTCCTTTCCTTTCCTTTCACAAGACTAATTGAACTAGAAGTGGAAAGGAAGTTGGAAGTTGGAAGTTGGAAGTTGGTACTTTGCTCATTTGGTGTGCTTGAGGTCAATTTTTCCCTGGAGGTCATTTCCATCAGAAACACTAGAAGAGAGTCTCATCCGTCACACAATGCAAGTCCTTGGACTTCCATGGAAGTCTATGTTTAGACCTCTTCACCCTTGGATGAACCTCTCCATCGTCCCTTTGCCTCACCACCATCTCCTCCTCCCCTTTCTCTCTTTCACCCTCTTGTCTACCTCACACTGACCATCTGCTGCCGTCGCCTTCAGCTACCATCTCAATACAAGCCTCCCCTGTCAAGTCACCCCATCGTCACCATCATTTGAACTCCACAACAGAACAATGGAGATGATGAGCAACAGTCAGGACAGAGCAGCAACATCTCCTTCCACCACCACCATCTCCTTTTTTGTGCAATTGCTGATTACTCTTTTGACACACTGGGTTTTTGGATTTGCAAGAATTAAATTACGGCCTTTTTCCTTATATTTGAGCTATTGACGTGCTGGACTCTTGTTGTGGATTGGATTGCCTTTTGAATTCTTGATTTGTGAATCTGAATTATTGCTTGGATAATGCTGCTTTGTTCTTTTAATGGCAGTTTCTGGTCTCTGAAGGTAATTATTGTCCTCCAGCAGTGGTTCTTTTGGCAGCAGTGTTGTAACGAGTAGAGTGGCTTAGTTGGTTCGAAAGTGGTTCTTCAGGATGTGCTTCATGGTGCTGGTTTTCTCACAGTTTTTTTTTTTTTTTCTAATTTCATGGGTACTTTGGTCCTTTCAAAATATAAATAGATAAGTAAAATTTATATCAACCTCCCATCTGCATACCAAACATACTTAGACCCCCCCCCCCCCCCCAACACCAATCCTCCTTCCACTTCTACTTCCACTATTTCCTTTTCCACTTCCATAAAGAATTCTTCCAGAATACCAAACGGAGCACTATGGTTCCCGTCATTTCATAAATTGTTAGATCAAGATGCATATTACACTATTATATCAGGATCGCAAGTACGTCTTATGAGTGGTAATGTACAGTAATTAGAAGGAAACTCAACATTTTCTAACTGAAAGTAGCAACGAGCCAAGCCAACAACACAGCTACTCACCTAATGGCCTGTTTAAGTGATCATTCACTGAGTTACACAGCTGCGAGTCACCATCAGCATTTGACTCCTAGAAACAATGAAGGAATAAATCAGAATTAAAAAAACCAAGTCACAGCTATAGAACAAAAATACAGAAGTGAACTTGCAATATCATAAACCTGCATCCAGAAGAAAAACTTCCTGTCGTCGCTATTGAACCTCAATATGTAAACCCTTCCAGATGCTTGATTAACCTGAGCAACCAAGAAAAAGAATATAGCCAAAATCATCATCAAGAGAGCAAAGGAATTATAAAAATTGAACTAACTGACGACAAACAAGTGACACCTTCTCAAAAACAGCCTCATCAGGAAAAATTATCTGATCCTGTGGCAGATTTGGTCAAAGAAATTCAAGACACACTCAGCAGAAATCAACCAAAATGTTCATTTTAGCCCCTTGACTGACTTATTTGTTTCAATCTAGTCCCTTGACCTTCTTTGGTTTAACTTTATCCCTAAACTTATAATACGTGCCACTTTTGTCCTTCCCCATTACCTCTTGGCTTGTAGAAACTTCAGGTTATCACACTGAAAATCTACAAAGTGAAAGATTAACAAAAATGGAAATCTCATTCTGAAATGTACATTCAATCAATACTTCTACATTTGGTTGAAAATCTCACGAACTACAATTTTACCGACACAAACAATAACAAACAAAGGGGCATCCCTGATGGATTCACAAAGGAATTAGAAAATTCTTGAGTTTAATATTTCTCCTCCGGCATGCCTATATTTTAGTTCACGCTTCAAACTAAAAGTTCTCTCCTCTGAGTAAATTAGATGATAGCTTCAACATTTTCCATGAAATGATTATCCCAGACATTTGCCATTGGAGCACTCCATTCTCAACCCACTACTGTTCTTTTAGTAAATAAATTATGTTTCCACCACAAAAAATCAAAATAATTTCATTTTGTGTATGACAGAGGAATGACAGTTCCCGCAAGAAAATTAAAAATAATCACTGAGAGAGGGACTTAAAGAACCAAACCGGAATTTCCGGCACTACAAACAATGAGCAACATTATGGAACATTAAATGCTGCCCAATCACACAAAAGCTAGGATACATCTTCAACAACATTTTGAATCCGATCAAGCCACTGAAAGTGGACTAATCCCTCCTCACCCTGAAACAAACAAAAGTTAACTTCTCTAAAAATCTCAAAGCAGTGGACTTCATCATTTGAAACTTGAACAAGATAATGAGATTAAAGTTCTAAAAGAGTAAATCTAAAAGGAGGACATTATTTCAAAGAAAATAGCATCACACCTTAGCAATGCGAATAAGTCCTTTACGTGTGTCAGGGCAAACCTTTTTCCCCTCAAGAAACATTTTTCCAGCACGGAACTCCAACATTATTTCCTGCCAATGAGAGGGGAAAGTGATAACATCATGGAGTTCTCAGAAATAATGTTAATCTTCACACACACACACACACAAAACAAAAACAGTCTATAACAATGGACGGATAATTAAGTTGGAGATGTTTTAGCATTCAAAAGATGTAGAAGCAGCACCTGCCCATCTTGAAAAGCATCAGGTAAAGACGAACTCATGGGTACAGCTCCCTATTATACAAAGAGATCAAAAAAAGCATATAAGTAGCAATTACAAAGAAAAGATTCAGCACTAAATCAAATAAATTTCATACAATGGGAAAAACCCTAGATAGATAGTAAAGACAAAATGCAACACATACAACTAATTTGCAACCTAATTAATAAAAGCCATGTTCTGCTAAATGGATAACTTACCTTAGACATTGACCACGTAATGTATCTAGGAGCCAGCAAAATAAAATATAATGGAGTGAGTCAGTGGTGGGACAGAAACTTCTTTTGGTGCCTTTCATTGTTGGAAGAGCTGTTGGTTTTTCATCAAAGGTATGTCCTCCATAGTCACTTAGGGTGTGTTTGGTTCAATAGAGGCGAGTGTAGGGGAGGTTCATTAAAGGTAGGTGGGGGTAGGGCAAGGGAGGTTATAAGCTTTGTTCGGTTGAAGGAGACAGGTGGGGAGGTTTGGTTCAAAAGGCCGTAGCTTTTTTACAGAGGTTTTCTTATTAGTAAGTAAAAGTGTATAACTGTTTTGCTGACGCATTTCTTCTTTTACTTGTCTCAAGCATAGTTGTAAAACCCAGCCATGATGCTAAAAAATAAACTTAACAGCAAAATCTTTTAGAGTATCTTACTTCAGTATGATAATCAGTATAGGATTGACATTTAGGTTTAGCTGAAAGTTATTTTTTTTTATTTTAAGTTCGCACATGCAATCCATCAAACACTATATAATCAAACTTTCAAGACTCTCAAACATCTACAAGAGAAACATACACATAAAAGCTGAATATTTCTGCACGTTGTCATATGAGGTACTGCTAAACATGCAAGCTATATAAATCTGTGTGGATGGCATACGTCAGCTTAAACCATTTGTGCAGAAAGGAACTGAAAAAAAGAGCATAATTATGGGCTTCAAATTGATTTCTAATGTAGAAGAGTCTGAACACATGTGAAACAATGAATCAAAATTTACTCTCATGATTATAAAGCAAATGACGTGACTACAGAATAGTGAATGGAATAAGGAGTACGAACTGGACCTAGACGATAGAGTCGTGACAATTAATAGCTCTTGTTGCATTCATAAAAATAATAATTTCATATGCAGAAAATTTGGATAAAAATTCCTCTTCAAGATCCTGAATTTTAAGCCAAACGTGATCAGACGAAGCAATAAACTAAAATAGACCATAAAAAACTTCAAGATTCTCAGTACACACAAGAAGGATCAAATGAAGGCATAAGTTGAAAAACAAGAATGAAGAACGAACTCTGACACTTACCTGAATGAAGACGGCGGAAAACTGGAGGAGCAGGCGGCGGCGGCGGCTGGAGAAGCAGGCGGCGATGATGACGCTAGAGGAGGAGAGGAGCGAGGCAGGGAAGCCGGGGGACGGGAAAATCCGAGGAGAAAAGGGTTTTTAGTTTAGAGGGGCAAGGATGGAATATTAAAAAAGGAAACTGGCACCAAAGCCCACAACACAAATCCACATGTATAGTTTTTTTTAATTTGAATGGCGATACACGTGTATAGTTATGAGATTTATTTAAGATTCACTATTCATATTTTTTTTTTTTTTTCATTACGCTAGATATTTAATATAATACTTTTATTTGACATTTAGAAAATAGAAAATATATGAGAAATTATAATAAAAATTAAGAATATATATATATATATAGAGAGAGAGAGAGAGAATTTGGCTATTCCGGTTGTTTAAGGAACATTATTAAAAAAAAAAAAAAAAAAAAAACCATTAAGAGAGAGAAAAAAATCCTAGGTAAAAGGAGTTATTTTATTTTTGTTGAGATGGGTTAAGGGGAAGGCACCAATATAGGAACTTTTTGTAAAAATTGTACCCAATTAGAGCGAGATGGAAAAAGATTTATTGAAGTAGGACATTTAGGCTGCGTCGGGTCGCGACGCCACCCGCAAGCGTCGGGGTACATGACGCCACTACTCGTGGGGTCGTCATCGTCTAACGCCACTAGTACGCCCTAGGCATCGGTTTGGCGTCAATTTAAGTTGACACCCGGTGACGTCGACAGGATCTGACGCCACCGCCACCGAGTAGTGGCGTCGGGGTGGCGTTAAAGCGATGGCGTCGTGGACCTTGACACCACCAACCGCCGTAGTTCGGTAAATCTTTTTCTATCTCGTTCTAATTGAGTACGATTTTTGCAAAAAGTTCCTATATTGGTGCTTTTCCCTGGGTTAAGGTGCACCAACGTCTTACGTATTTTTCTAGGTACATTCAATGACCTATAGTATTCCTCAAGTATTTTCAAGGACGCTCATCACCTTTAGGCACTTTTTTGTGCAATTTTGCAGTTAACAATTTAAATAATTTAGGGTGTTGAATACACCAAAAAAATAGTTTACGATATTAAATGCACCTAAAAAAATAGGAAAAACTTCACTCAAGTCCTAAGGACCGAAAAAAATATTTAAAAAAATCAAGTAGATTCCTCTATAAAAAAAGTCCTATTGTAGAATCCTCCGTCAAAAATGCCCATAATGACCTCAGTAACATGGATGAGCTTATCAATGGCTACTCACATACACTTGTCAACGGAAGCTGTTCAGTTAACATAGATAGGTTTATCAATGATCATTTTATAACTTATCAATATAGTAACACACACTTGTCAAATGGAGTTGAATTAGTTAACATAGATGGATATGTCAACGGCCCCTAAATGGCTTATCAAGATAGTTACATATACTTGTCAACATGAGCTATTTTAGTTAACATATATGATCTTGTCAATAGACACTCTATAACTTATCAATATACTCACATACACTTCTTATTTGGAATCTAACTAAATGAAATCCCTAGGAACTTTTTTATAAAAGATTTTACCTTACAACTTTTTTTTTTTTTTTTTTTTTTTTATATATATAGAGAATCTACATTGAGACTTTTTTTATATATATTTTTCTAATTCTTGGGACCTAAATAAGATTTTTCTAAGAAAATATTTCATGCTACTATACCAAAAAAAAAACATATTTCAAAGTGGTGGGGGCAGCACAGATCCTACAAAATACTTAAGGACATGAAAAAATATTTTAAAATACTTAATACATCTTAATCCATTTTAGTTTTAGATAAAATAAGGGGGGGAATTCTAAATAAAGGGAGCTAAGATTATGTAAATTACATGTAGATAATATATTAATTTAAAGTTTTGAACAATTCAACGTTGTTATCATGAGAAGTTAGCAGAAGAACCTCTTATGAATGGTGGTATTTATGTATACTCTCACGGGTCAGCGTTCCTCTTTTAATATAATCAATGGATAGACTAATAGCAGATAGATATAATTTTTTAAAAAAAAAAGGGGTGCAAAACAAATTAAAAAATTTCCAATTTGTCTGGAGGAAACTTGTGAAAAATTCATCAATACTACTCCAATTCTTTATATAAAATGCCTTTAGAAAAATCAAAGGGGATACAAATTGTATGATGTTTAGTCAAAATATCATTTCATTTTATTCTTATAAAGTGATAAATATAAAATAATATAATAGAGAGAAAATAGGATAATGAAATCAGATGATTAACTAAGAGGGGCATTATAAATGGGGAAATACATTACAAATTAAATAATAAAATAATAACCCACTATTAAAATAAATAGTACACGATTAACATTAATCAACAAAGCTGTATAACTTTTTAGAAAGTGGAGAGAGAAAATCAAGCCAAAATAAATAAACATGGATAATGGAATTTCAAAATTCAAACTAGAGATATTTTAGATAATCAATTAGTGGAGACCCCGAGGCAACCACATGGAATCATTAGAATTTTTCCAACAATTGCTTCCTTAAATTAATGTTTGCAAACATAATTTAAGAGTATAAGGATTTTAGTTAGGTTTTCCCTAAAACAAAATCTTCCATAGAACATTTTGCAAGCATTTGTCTAAGCTTCATGAACAAAACTTGCTTAAACGGTTTAGTCATAATGTTAGCCATTTGATCTTCACTTTTGCAAAATACCAAATCAATAATACCATCATTGTAAAGGTCGCGTAGAAAATGACATCTCACATCAATATGTTTGTTTCGTCCACGCAAAGTTGGATTTTTTAAAATTTTAATTGCTGAAGCATTGTCACAATTAATTGTTGATGCACCTTTTTCTTGACTCCAAAGTGCTTCAAACAATCTTCTTAACCATATAGCTTGACAAGAACATGATGTAGCAGTTACAAATTCAGCTTCTGTAGACAAAGTAACAATTGGTTTTTTCTTTGAAGACCAAGAAATAGCTGCATCACTCATCATAAAAACAAAGCCTAATGTTGTTTTTTTAATCATCCACATCTCCAACATAGTCACTATCAAAAAAGTCATAAAATTTTCCTTTTGGATTAGCCTAATAAAAAATTCCAAAATCAATGGTACCTTTTAAATAACGAAAAATTCTCTTTGCAGCTATGAGATGAAACTCAATTGGATTTTCCATATACCGACTTATAAGATTAGCACCATGCATGAAGTCGCCTTGTAGAAATGAGATACATTGAACTTCCAACCATTTGCTTGAAGAAAGCAGAATTCACTTTCTTTTTCTCCATCATCCCTTCACCAATTTGGAGCCACATTTAGTTGGAATATGAACATGATTTCAATCCCCCATTCTAAACATATCCAAAATCTTAAGAACATATTTCTTTTGTGATTTTTTTTTTTAAAATGGTAATTGCATAACTTCAATACCAAGAAAATATCGCATCAATCCCAAATCAGACACGTCAATTTCTTTCATCACTCTCTCCTTAAAGGCATCAAGAAAGCCTATATCATTTCCAACATAAATCAAATCATTAACATAGGGAGTCACAACAAGAATTTTTCCATCTTTTACAAATTTTGTAAAGAGAGTATATCCATGAGGGCATTTTTGAAAACCTTCTTTAGAAAAATAGGTATCTATATGACTAAACCAAGCTTGTGGTACTTGTTTAAGTCCATATTAAGCCTTTTTTAATTTATATACTCTTCTTCACTCCCTTTCTTCACATATCCAAGTGGCTGACCAATATAAATTTCTTCTTGTAGCTCACCATGTAAAAAGGCATATTTGACATCTAATTGATAAACCTGCCAAGAATTTTAGGCAGCTATATCTAACAATAATTGAATAGTGTCAAGCCCGAAGCAAATGACTTATTTATAATCAACTCGAATTCTTGCCTATAGCCTTTTACAACAAGGCGTGATTTGTATTTATCAACTCCACCATCTTTGTTCAGAATTTGACTCCAATGGATTTTCACCCCTTCGGGAGCTCCACCAATTGCCATGTATTATTTTTTCTATAGATTTGATCTCCTCATCCATGATATTTGCCATTTTCTTTCTTTATATACTTCTTCAAATATGAGGGGATCACAATTTGCAAACAAAGCAAGGTGAGCTACAAAATCATTATCAGATAAGTCATCTCCACTTACATAATCTATCATCCAAGATGGTCTCTCGTGAGATTGACCATCTCAAGGTTCCTCCACTATTGCAATGGTTGGTGGTTCTACATCATTTGGAGAATTTTCAAGAGTAGCAACAGTAGCATTTTCTAGGTGTGGCAATTGCTCCTTTTATTATTCAATTTCATAATCACAATAAATTGGAGAAGGTTGTGCCCGTTCCAATTCCAAGTGCTCTCTTCGTCAAAAATAACATCCTTGCTAATCACAATTTTATTGGTTAGGGGATTAAATATATAAGCTTTAGATTGCTAACTTGCACCCAAAAAAACACATTTTCACTCTTATCATCAAGCTTCTTTCTTTTCTCGTCTAGAACATGAGCATATGCAATGCAACCAAAAATTACAAAGTGATCAACAGTTGGCTTTCATCCACTCTAAGCCTCTTGTAGAGTCATGTTTTGAACACTAAAAGTAGGACTTCTATTCAAGACATGAATGCTCCAATTCACTGCCCTTGGTCAAAAATTCTTTAGAACTTTTGCTTTTCCTAACAAGCTTCTCACCATGTTGAGGATGGTTCTATTCTTCCTCTCCAATATATCATTTTGTTGTGGTGTATAAACAGCTATAAGTTCTCTTCGAATACCACATTGCTTGCAAAAATTTACCAATTATTTTGGAAAACATTCTCCACTACGATATGTACAGAGAGTTTTAATCATCTTTCCAGCTTCATTTTCAACCTGAGCTTTAAAGCTTCATTTTTTTCAGTTAAATCATCAATAAATGTGATAAAATAATTTTTACCACTTATGTCAAAGCAAATGAGCTCCAAGACTTCTTTTCCTCTCCATGATTTTCCTTGAGGAAATTGAGAACGTGATTGTTTGACAACAACACACTCTTCACAAACCTAAGAAGGAGAAGAAATTTGAGGAAGACCTGTTACCACTCTTCACAAACATGGTTGTTGCACCACATATGTTTCTGATGAAGAGTTTTTAACCCACCAAATTTCAAATGGTTGTAGTGATAATGCCAAAGCCATGAGACATCTTTCTTAGCAGCCATCAAGCAAGATTGAACACTTATAATCTCTACTAAGAATAGCCTGTTCAAAGTCATTGGAATAACAACAATAACAAACTATGAAGAATCATATATCTTATAAGTCCCTTTTTGAATAGTAAGTGTATAATATTTTTCTTGCAATTGACCCCCACCTAACAAATTGCTTTCAAATTAGGGACATAATAAACATTAGAAATTGTTTTAATAAAACCATTTTTAGTTTTTATTTTGATGTTGTCTTTTTCCAACACTTTAAGTCTTTAACAATAGAGTAATCACCAAAATTTACGGTGGAATTAAAACCTTCATCTAAGGAAGAAAATAAAGATTTTCTTCAACACATGTGGTTGCAAAGAACCAAGTATCCACATATCAAATATATGATTGTGATGGTTCAAGTAACTTGGAAAGCCATCAATAAAATATCTTCCACCTTATTTTCTCGTAAAGTTTGACTTGTCTCCTTTTTCCTTGTTAGACAGCCTAGCATAACACTCAGAATGGTAATGACTAAATTTATAACATCTAAAGCATTCCACCTTAAATTTGTCGAATTGTAAATTTCGTTTTTCGTGTTTACTATAAAATATATCCTCTTCCTCCTTAACATCTCTATGGCCACTGCCGGTCTCCTCTTCCTCTACCACGGCACGCCTCAACCTCTAGAATTTGAGGAACGAGTAATAGTGAAAGCTTTTAAAGCTTGCATCTCTACTGTTGAACTACGATTCATTTTCTGCACATGAACTAACAAAGAGCTCTATATTTCATCAAGTGAAAGTGCATCTTTTGATTCCTCAATTGAACAAACAATATAATCAAATTTTGGTGTTAAAAACACAATATTTTCTCAACAATAGTAACATTTTGAATTTTTTTCCACCATACAAATGCATTTTGTTACTTATCTCTAAAGCTCTGTCATAATAACTGGTGATAGATTCGCCATCTTTCATCTGCAGATTCTCGAAATCTCTTTTCAGAGCTTGAAGTTGTGCACACTTTACTCTTGTAGTGCCTTGATATTTCCTCTTTATAGAATCCCATATGTCCTTAAAAGTATCTTTGTGAAGAATAGTTTTCAAGATGGGACGATCAATTGCTTGAAACAAATAGTTCTTTGCCTTCAGATTTTTCAACTTCAACTCTTCTGCTTTTAATGGTTGCACATTCGTAGGTGCTACTATACCCCTTTACAACTTGCCAGTACTCCTTGGATCTCAATAAGTTCTCCATTAGCATGCTCTAGTGATCATAATGACTATCAAAGCGTGAAATAGATGACTGCACAAAGTTAGAATTTGAAGAAGACATACCTTAGAATTAATAATAGAAAATAATATTGCACTCTATTTTTTAGAAAATTAACATTCTTACTGACCAACTAGGCTTTAAGACTGCTAATACTCATAAAATAATATAATAGAGAGAAAATAGGAGAATGAAATCTGATGATTTTACTTATTAAGAGGGAGCCTATAAATGAGGAAATACATTAATAATAAAATAAGGCTAAAGTATACATTTGATCCTTCTTGTTTGCCTTTGATATCATTTTAGTCCTTAAGTTTGTAAAGTACACATTTGGTTCTTTAATGTTAATATTAGCGATCTGATTTAATCTAAAATATCTTGACTCAAGAATTTTAAGTGATGAATATGCAATTAAATGCTATCAAACATGCTTATATATTAGTATTTTAATAAGTTAATATTTTAACTCTTATTAATTGAAAAATATTTAATCTTCACAAACTATGAAAAAGCGTAAAAAGCAGTCCTTGAAAATTAAACATTTTTCAATCAATAGGATTAAAAATATTAATTTATTAAAATACTAAGATATAAACATCTTTGGTCAAGATTTAATTGCATAGTCATTGTTTAAAATTGTTGAGTCAATATTTTTCGTTAAGTCAATTAACTATGTCAACATAAAGAGCCAAACGCGTGATTTTACAAATTTAATAAGACTAAATTGATAATAAAAGCAAACATATAGTTTAGCCATAAAATAATAACTCACTATTAAAATAAATAGGACTTGATGCACATGAATCAACCTAACTGCATAAAGTTCTTGAAAATAGGGATAGAAGATTAAGTAATAATTAAGTTAAAATAAATAAACATGGATAATAGAATTTTAAAATTCAAACTGAAAATATTTTAGATAACTGATTAGCGTTGGTAATGCAACCGCACGACATCATTAGATTTTTTCGTACATGAAGCAATTATTTTTGTTGTTTACATTCTTATATGAGTTAGGCTTCTCCCAAAAAAAACATCTAGGGTAAATGAAGCAATTTTACATATATTTTTTTTCAAGAAATTTCAAAGATCATTTTTTTTTTGGACCAAAAATACGTATGTGGTTACGTTTTAGGGCCCAGGTAGGGGTGGAAATAGACCAGGGGCGTGGGCGGTTTGTTAAAAGCAGTCGGGCCGACCTATCGGCTAAAAAGGCCAGGCTAGGCGGTTTAAGGCCTGTTTGTCTTAAAAGGCCAGGCCTAGGCCTCCAAATAGGCTGTTAGGCGACAGCATGTGACTATTAAGAATAATTAGTTTTTTTTTTTAAAAAATATATTAATTAATATCCCCCCACTCTCCTCACTCAAAGCCTCTGTTTTGCCCTTTCAAACCAAGAACCATAAGTCCCTAAATCAATTTCCCTCACTCAAGCCTGTTGTTAGCGCATTTACGTTAGGCTGCTTCGCTTTCAGATATCGTAGGCCGCTTTCCGACCTATTTACGTTAGGGCTGTTGTATTTTGTAAAAAAATCGATCCTCTTTAATTCAGTAGGGTTCAGCCAAAATTTTAGCGCAATAGCAGCCATACGCTGCCAGCTCAGGCACTTCCTCGCATAATGTGTCAGTGCATTAAGGGTGAGGCCTAGCCTGTTTCCACCCCTAGCGCCTAGCACCACAGCCGTTAGTTGACCAAAAACAGTAACGCGGGTGAAATTACCCTTTTGCCCTTAGTTTTAGGTGAAATTACACTTTTGTCCTTAGTTTTAAATATTAAAAAAAAAACTAAAATACCCCGCCGATGGGCCCCACCACCACCGCCGGCCACCACCCCCGAAAGACTCCCAAAAATGTAACCACATGTATATTTTTGGTTAAAAAAAAAAAAGCTCGTGATCTTTGGACATATTTCTTGAGGAAAAGCACATATGTAAAATTGATCTTTTACCCAAACATGTACATGTACCTGTAATTTTAGTTTCTGCCCAGTTTGGGGAGACTGGTTGATTTTTGGAGTGGCCAGGGAGATTTTCCGGTGCCGCCAGATCTTATCTGAAATTCCGAGTACACATAGCAGAGCCGAGTCTGTACTTCCCTGCCTGGCCCATATTGTTTCCCTAATTTCTAATTCTTCCTTGGTTCCTCTATTCCTGTCCCTGTGGATTTGAAATCTCCCATTTATCTTTTTGATTTAGGCAAGGTTCGGGTACGTGAATCTCCATAATAACGAAAAACAGAACAGGGAAAAAAATGGGAAGAATCTTCGTCGTGGAGCTGGAGGGCAGGTCTTACAGATGCAAATTCTGCAAAACCCACTTGGCCCTAGCCGACGATCTCATCTCTCGGGTATTATTCTTTCTATATTGGTAACCTTAGACCAATTTTCTGATTGGAAAGGACGATTCTCCATTCATGTTAGTGTTTGTCAATTTCCTGTGTAATTGGGGTCTGTGAGGTTTGTAATTTGGGTGTAAAAGCATGGTTTAGTGACGATGAAGCTTTTTAAAACTTCAGCGGTAACTCATTGGATAGTTGATGGGATTGGGGCAGTTTTACACCGAAGTAGTTCAAAGCGGTAACGCTGGAGAACTGTTCTTGACATGCAGAAACCTTCAAAGCTTGATAATCTTCCATTTTCGGAAGATTTAAAGCTCATTTAGCCGGTTGAACATTTCGCTGTAGCTGTTCATTGGATGAAAATGTGACTTTTTCGCCCTTCCATCTTTTCTTATTGTATGCATCATCCTTATGTTGTTGATTTTGCTTGGTTTGCATTAGTATAGTTCTTAAAATGCTCCGATCGATGAAAAAAATCCAATTCATTAAACAAAATTCTTTTATCATTATCTCAGGCTTTTCATTGCCGACGGGGGAAAGCATACCTTTTCAATAACGTGTAAGTATTTTGCATTTCTTACTGGATATTCAATTGTGAAAAATAACAATTATGATAGTGTTTGTGCTGTAACTCGTATGTTAAGTTGTTAACATTAGCAGCTTGTCACTCATGTTTTTGTGTTTTAGATTGTATTAAAAATGCTTATTGATCCAGATAAAGCTTTTACTGTGATTTTTTTATTGTTTTATTTTATATAATATTGAAACTGCCAGCTACCTGGTCCTTGTAGTTCTCATTCTCTGTAAAACTCATTCTTTATTGTGAGGGTTGCATTCATCAGTACACCACTTCTCCTTCTCGTATTTGTTAATCAGCATTGTGATAGCTACTCAAAATAATTATATACATCTTCAACCTATATAAATATATATCTGAACAGAATTTATATGCATACTTGCACAGCATTTAACCTATTTAGAATACAAAATCTAAATCCTAAGTTGCTAACATATGGAAGTTGTTGCTCTTTGTTATTAATTCAGCTTTTTAATACGGGAATCTATTGTTTGCATATAGTAGCTGGCAACTTGGCATCATGGAATAGATTTTAAGCTTATATTTAAAATGGCATCAAAGGGGAAATTGCTCAGGAACCCATAGATGTTGGTTTGTATCATTAAACACTAACTTTGATAGTCTTTCAAGTCCTGTGAATTGGATTATAAATGCTTTACCAGTTAAGGGGGCAAACTGATCCAGGGGAGCAGTTTCGTGTTTGAAATGATCATACCTTGTCCTTCGATGACAATAATATGAATGTGTTCAAGCCCTCTGCAAGATCCAATTGCCATGATATTTGGAAGAGATTTGAAGTTTTAAATGACAGGAAAAGTGCAGAAACGCTAATTTTCTTGCTTTGATTGTTTTAACACGGCTTCTTGAGAATTGAGGTGAGAAAGTGCAACAAGATCAAGGGCATTCTTGTGCGTTTATGAATTTTAGGTCCCAGGTCTAATTTTGTGTATCTCTCTATTTGAGTGTGTGCTTCCTTCTATAACCATGACACAACCCCTTTTGTTGAAGATTACATCTTGTACAGGTATATGATCAAGTTATTCTTCATTTAATATAACTGCTGATTGGTCCATTGTTTGACAATAATGCTTCTTTCTCCGTGTTCTGTTGACTCTCTGTCATCTTTATACCAAGCAAGAGACATCATTGACTGATTGTATCAACTTACATCATTTCTTCCAAGCAACAAATTGGATTAAACCTGAGGATGAGCTGTTGAATTTTTTTGATGAAGAGGTGAAAATAGTGTCAAAAATTATTTTAGGCAGAGACATAGAATTGAAAGAACCTGCTAGTAGAAATTTATTGATCTCCTGACTTGAACTGTGATAACTTGGAATTCCTAATATTCCCTTTTCTTTTATTTAATCAGGACTTTATCGTAAATAACCTTATCCTTGGGGACGTTATTAGAAAAATTCTTTAGCACTACGTCTGCAACTAGCTGAGTCCATCACTTGTTAATGTATTTAGAAGAAATGCAATTATTCAGGCTAATTCTTCATCTCCTTTTCTCATTTCTTCAGCTCTTTCCTCTTTCTTCTCTAACATATTTACAGTTCTGTGCAAATTGAAAGCTTTCTGATAAGTGAACTTGGAATCATCAAATTGTTGGCCCTGATTGTAATACACTAATGAGGGGACATCCAGAGAATATGTAACCATATTCAAAAGAATGATGTAAGTAAATAAAGTTTTGCCCTAACTTTTTGTAGACAGCGATCTTGGGTCTTACAGTGACTTTCTAAGAAATCGATATCAGGTCTTCTAAGCGACCAAAATTTGGAAATAGTCAAATCTATGTTGTTAGCCTAAGTTTGATAATTTCTTTGACTATACTCAAAATTTAATCTATGATGTGATTTAGACTTGCAGGCAGATATGGTGCTCTGTTATGCCATGCTGGATTATCCAGCCAATTCCTGAAACAACGTGTCTTTAAAATTTATATTACCAAATTGCTTAACTTGTAGGTGTATGTCTAAAATAAATATGCCTTTGATATATCTGAGGAAGTAAAGCCATTATCATTTGTGTTTCTATGTTCAAAACAGATTATTTTTTGTATTGTGTTAGTTGGAATGTATATTGCTCTGTTACAAATTCATTATTTCTTCATCCTTCACTTAAACTTTTCTTGCCTCCCATGTTGGATTATTTTTTGCGATTTGATTTCTGTCATTATGAATATTGTGGCCAACCATTGATACTTCTTTCATGTCAACTTTTCACCGTAATAGATGTGACTGAAATTGATTCAGCTCTTTTATAAAAATAATGAAGATGATGTCTTTGCATGCAACTTTAGTAAAATTGGATTATTTTGAGCATGCAACAACATTTGAGAGTTTCTTACATTTGAAAAGTACTATCAGATAATTGCATAACTTGTTGTAAAATTGGGAAAGTATGATATTGAAGATAGGAATTTCCACTCGGGCATGTGTGGATAGAGAGAGAGAGGGGGGGGAGGGAGAGGGAGAGTTTGAAAGCAGGTTCCAAGGCTAACTTTTTCATAGCTCATTATTGTAAAAAAAGAAACCAGAAGCCAGGTTTTATCTCTCTTCAATCATGCAATGATTTTAAGCATTGTATGAGTAAGGAATTGCTTGGTTCCTTGATTCTTGGATGAAAATATTGCTTTGTTCTGATTATTTGAAGATCCAAATGTTTTGGGCTTGTCTTCTAGTGTGAACATCACAGCTGGTGTACCGGAGGAGAGGATGATGCTTTCAGGATTGCATACGGTGGCGGATATTTTTTGCTGTTGCTGTGGTCAAATAGTTGGCTGGAAATATGTAATTTTCCACTACTTTACCCTTTCAGCTTCCTGCATCTGCAAATAGTGTTAAAGATGAACACTGTTGAAGTACATAACCTGGATAGAGCTGTTTGTGGATTAGTTTGGCCCGTGGATATGAATGGCCCAACATAATCCAGGCCATTGGTCCTTTTTTTTTTTTTTTTTTTTTGATACAATCCATTGGTCTTAAACTCAAGCCCATCCTCCTATACTTGGTATTCCCGTTGGGGCAAATTAGGGCTTGGTCTGGTTGGCCCGTTCCAGGAAAAAAAGAAAGATAACCGTGTTCTTCAAATCGAATTTGAGCTAATTTTTTTTTTTGTATCAAACATAACTGGGCCAAGCTCAAACTTTAGCCTTGGGCCATTATGGGGCTTTTAATGGTGGGCTTAGGTCTTCTAAAAGCCTATTCTGGGCCAACCTGGTCTTCAGGGAGAAATAATCATAGAAGAGAGACATTGAAGTATTTATCATGCATAAGCACCCATTTTCTAGTTGTAGTCAACTGTCAAAAGACTTTGCAATCCCCTTAACACTACTATTTTTCTGCCACAGGAGACTCTGCATGAGAAGAGCCAAAAGTATAAAGAGGGGAAGTTTGTTCTTGAGAGGTACCAATATCATCCTATTCTCTTTTTTTGGCCCCAAAAAAAAAAAAAAAAAAATCTTTTTGAGAGGTATCATCCTGTTCTTCTTCTGTATTTTTTCCTTGAGAGGTAACCATCCTATTCTATTGACGCCTTTGCTATGTCTTCTTGGATTATACAATATGGTTTACTGATTGTGTATAATGTTCGTGCTTGCCCATGTCACAGAGAAAGGATTGTTGATGAAATTGACATCTCCCCTGACTTCTATATTGACACCCATGCCAGCATGAGTGATGCTGAAGATGCTTAGCATATTTCATTCTGGTCATCAAACACTGCTTTTGTATGTGAATAATAGTGATAATGGTGTAGCTTTTTTCAGAATCAAGCATGCTTGCCTTTTACTATTTCTCCTTTTGTTTGTTTTTTGTTTTTAATATATACTGGAGCTGATGAACAGGAGTGATTTCTCCTGTTTGTAAAGCTTTTAGATGCAAACTGAATAAAAGTATCAAACACTTCTTTAACCATTTCAGATTTTGTGCAAAGTATGCGACTTGAGTCGCCTTAATTAGTTTTGGGGAAATGTTTGTGGTGTATGCGCTTTCACAGTTTAATGCTCAAAATTGGTTATTGGAGAAAAGAAAAGCCCCCTTTTTATGGTGCCTCTTATGCTTCACCATAGAGGAACTGTACAACAAATACAGCAAAGAATTCCGATTGGCTAAACTGAACAATAATATCATGCCTTTTATTTATGAAAAAGGCTACAGTATAGTGTGACATGGAACAAGAGCCTGCAGATGAGTTGGAGTTGGAGGATGAAGATTGTCCTCTAGAATGCAAAATATCACAGATAGGTATGTGAATGAAACCTCTAAATTGAAACCAATAAGGATATTTACAAGCTTTTGGCAAAGGGGAAGTTTTTTTAGTTAAAGATACGTTGTTTCAAGAGAACGTGAGAAAATCCCATCAAAACATACAAAATTCACTCCCAGTAAAAAGGTGGAAGTTGATGAACGATGCAAAAGCTGAGCTCCACATAATGGATAACTTAGCTGAATAAAAGGCAACAGCTAGTTCCTCCCCGTGAGTATGGACCATAGACACTTGTTGGTTCCTCTGAATGAGTATTCTAGTATTATCGGGTTTTAAATAGATGAGTACTACTATAACATTCTCTAGTAAGCAGGTTAATAAAAAGGCGGCTTTAATGCTTTTTCTTTTGTTGCAGATTTTTTTTTTCCCATCACACTCACATAAAAATGAGTAGGTCTCATTGTAAAAAGAAGACAGAGAAAATATTAGTGAAACAAAGTCACTTTTGTATGAGTGTGGCAGAAAAAATATTTCAAAGTAAAAACGAAATGATTAAACCCTATATCAAATGCTCTAGAAAGCCCTTATGTTAAGCCTAGGAGAAAATAAAAACATGCGGAACTTAGATTTTTTTTTTTTTTTTTTTTAAGATCCAAATTGGAGCTTTTAAGGAAAGTAGCATTTTGACTTTTTTTTTTTTTTTTTTTTTTTGTGACTTTTTTTTTTTTTAAAAAAAAATATCATCTAAACACATAAATTAATTTAAAAAGATTTTTTTTTTTTTTTTTGCATTTAAAAAGTGCCTTTTTTAGTTTTTTTAATTAAAAAAGCCTATCCAAACGGGCCTTTACTACATTGTAAATAAAAAGGAAAAGAAAAGAAAAGTATTATTTGAATTACAAAAACAAAAAAAGTCTACTAAATTAGCACAATGATAAATAGGTGATAGAGTAGAAATATGAGATTTTAAAATTTGGGTGTTTACAACTTGAATATATGCAATTACAACTTAAGAATAACCGTTAGCAACTCGGGTATACACAATAACAATTTGGGGAGTTCAGACTACAAATCTCTATATCTAAGTAATTAATTATAGGTCATGTTGTCAACATCCAAACTTTAAAGTCATAAATTCCTATCAGGTTACTTTTTTTTTTTTTTTTTTTTTTTCTAATTTAATAGATATTTTGGAGTTCTTATAATTCAAATGATATTTTTTTGTCATTTTTTTTAAAAATAAAAATATTGGAAGTGTCCAAATTAAAAGTTGTAAGAGTTCAAATTTTCCCATTTTCAACAAGAAGAGGGAAAAAAACTCAATACACAATATTATTCAATTCATTAAAGTTAAATACAAATGAGAACCTTAAAATAGAGTTTAGGAAATAATGAAATAATAAAAATTCAAATTCAAATTCTAGATCTAACTTAAATCTAAGATAATGATAGGAAGATTTAACTAACCTATATAAGTAAGTAGATATCCTTTTCTAAATAAATAAATAAATCCAAAACCGTCTTAGGAAAGATAATGATAGGAAAATCTAATAAAATCCTAATTGATATAATGAACACTCAAAATATCCTTATTCAGATAATTCTAATAAAATAACCTTAAATATTTAGGATAAAAAACCTAATTATTTATTATCCCATATCGCACCACTTAATAGTTAATACTAATGAAATGCTAAGATGCAAATACTACTTAGTACTTACTATTTTTTAGGCATGAAAAGATGAAACTAATTGATATTATGTTAATAGTATTTCAAAAATATACTGTGATATTTTAAAAAGAATAATGTATGCTTATTTTAATTAAACAAATATTTCCAACAACTAAAATTTTAAAAAAAGAATTATATCAAATGAAATTAAAAGTGAGATGAGAATAAAATTAAAAATACATCAACTTTTTTCTTCCTCTTTTTTTGTAAGGATATATATTCCTAGAACAAGCAAACTAGAACCCTAACCGGTACATCCGAAAACCGAAGACGACTCTAGATAGATCAAGTCTGAAAGGTGTAGTACGATGAACCAATGAACTAGTAAAGTAAAAATAGAAACTTTTTTCAGAGAAGTTAAAACAACGATTACTATTATTATTGTCATTGTTAATTTAAAAATCCCACCAGCAAAAACCATGACCTGATAAAAAAGGTTGTGGGGAGAAAGAACCACTTTATCTTGGCGTACATGACGATGCCTTTCTCAAAATATTTCTTGATTTATTAACAACTTCGATTTCTTTCCAATTTTCTTTTTATTTTTCCTCTCGCTTGTTCTTGAATTTTCGATTTTGCAGAGTACTGGAATGGGGAAATCGTCCACTTCGCACAAGAAAAAACGTTCTAAGAAGTCCTTGAAGGTATGATCAATTTATCAACATCCTCTATTTTCCCCCTCCTTGATACTACTGCATTCGTTTTGGGTATTGAAGTTTTTGCTTCAGATTTGCAGTTGTTCCGAAAAGAGATCCACTTTCTGATTCGCCGTGTGCTTTGAGAACTGAAATTAGTGAGCGTAGAAATTATATACTTACATGAGAAAGACACTTTTTTCTCTATGGATACTAGAAATTCTTTGCTGGGTTTAAATGTTTCAAGTTTTCTTCTTATAACCGATGACGATTTTTGATTTGGTTGTTTGTTTTTCGAACTCATTCGTAGTGCATTTGGTTTGTATCTCTGTAAATTTGGTTGCTATGAAGCACAGAGGATTCTAGATTCATGACTTATCTGCTGCATTTGTAGGTTTGCTTCCAAAGTTTTGACTCTGAATATTTGCTTGCACAGTTTCGACATCACATGTTTCTTAGGTATCAGATTAAGTAACTTAGGTTAATATTTTGATTGATTACACATTCATGATCTACTTTTTTGTTTTAATATTGTCATATATTTAAAAATGCTCTCCATCTATAAGTATATATGACCATAATAGTTACCTGTTCGATACTTGTACCCATGCCTGTGGATGGTTAGGTTAATATTTTGATTGATTACACATTCATGATCTACTTTTTTGTTTTAATATTGTCATATATTTAAAAATGCTCTCCATCTATAAGTATATAATATGACCATAATAGTTACCTGTTCGATACTTGTACCCATGCCTGTGGATGGTTGAAGTGGATTATTTGACTGTTGAATGGGTAAATGGGAATCCTATTTGATTGTATGCTTAATTTGCTGGTTCAGGTACGGGTAAGTGGTAAAAGTAAGAGCAGGAAACATAGATCCAAGAAACTTCGTGATTCAGTGATTTCGGATTCATTGTTGTCTTCTTGTTCTGAGGATAGCTACAGATGTAGAAGGGTTCGGTCTTCCAAAAGGAAAGATGACAAAGGTCAAAGGAAGATGGCCAAGAGACGTTCATATAGACATGAAAGCAGTGATGACTCTCGTCGTGATAGGAAGAGAAAAAGGGCAAAGAGAAAGAAGAGTGAGCAAGAGGCGAGGGAGAAACCGTATAAGAAGAAAAAGCCTAGGAAAGATGAAAGTGTTAGTTCTATGAGCAATGGGTCATTGAGCTGCTCAACTTGTTATGGTGAGAGTGCTAGCGGTGATGATAATAAACCTGAAAGGCATAGAGGAAGAGTGGAAAGAAAGGGAAATGAAAAGGAAAAAAGATCCGATAGACGCAGAAGTGAAAGCGAAAGAAGTGATAGATACAGAGCTAGAAGTTGCTCATCCTGCAGTTTCTCTAGTGAAAGCAGTGATGAACGGACTGAGGAGAAATATGTCAGTAAGAACAACTCAAGGAGGCTCAAGTCAGTTATTACTGTTACAGAGGTGGCAGAGGAAGCAAGAGAATTATGTCCCAACGAGACAAAAGAGGAGATTGTTGATGATCATGATTACCCTTGTAGAAGTAATGACAGTAATGATGGGGGCAGTAAGAGAGAATCAGACCATCATTCGCTTCCCTCTTCAAAAGAAAAATTGCGAATCGAGGAGACAGAAGTTGACAGGATTGCTGATTCTAATTTAACAGAACCTGAAAGAGATCAGAGGTACAACAACAACAACGGCCAATTTGACAAAAGTGAGCTTGATGTTTATGGTGCTGGGACAGTTGAAACTGTGGAGAAGAAAACAAGTGAGACTTCTGGGGCTAGTTTGGATGGCGAAGATTTAGAGGCAATTCTAAGAAAAAGGGCATTGGAAAACTTGAGAAAGTTCCGAGGTGAGGTCCCGTCAAGTGCAAAAGCTTCCAGTCTGAAGATTAGAATAGATACTGATGCGAATCAACCTCCTTTTAAGAGCCATGAACCAGTTCAAGGCAAGTCTATTGTCAATAATGCAGGCAAGGCGGAGAATTTTGACAAGATAACCAACACAGAAGGTATTAATTTGGCGACAGTGAGGACAAAATCAGTAGCTTTGTCAAGTGAAAATGAAAAGGATGTAAATGGTGTTAAAAGTGAATCTGTGTCACTGACACATCATTCTTCCTGTGCTCCAGAAAAAGTAGCGGATACAGAAAACCATAGTGAAACAGTCACAGATAATGCCACAGATAGGCATGGTTCTGATCCTGTTGACAGTAGCATTGATGATGTCAAAAACATTAGAGCATTGTGTTCTAAAGGGCAAGGTGAAGTTAAGGATCACTGTCAATTTGAATTGAAGCGAACATTGGACCTGGACAAACTTCATCATACTAACAGCCCACCGACCGGGGGTAATGAAGACCAGAATGCTGCTGCTAAGACTCATGATGCAACTCAGAGCGCTAGTACTAGTGGAAAAGATGTTGATAAGCCATGTGTTTCTGTTATGGGTAAACCTTCCTCAGAAAGTTCGCAGGTAGAAAGTAGCTCGAATAAGTTGCAAGGTGAAGCCAGTCAGGGATCCCAATTTGAGCAGAAAACAATGAGTGTGATGCGTGGTGGCGAAATGGTACAGGTTAGTGTATGATATTATTTTAGATTTTTAATATTTCTTATCATGATGGTCTGTCGGAGGCCTTAAATATACATTCTTATCTTACAAGTAGTCTTTGTGAAATCTCAGGTGAGCTACAAGGTCTATATCCCAAAGAAAACTCCAGCTTTGGCTAGAAGGAAACTTAAGCGATGATCATATATAACCTTGGAACTGTAATACTTAAGTATAGGTAATTTTATTTTAGATGATAGACTAGGTGATTATGGAGATATTCTCAGGTAAGCTTGGTTTATAAAAACTAAGTTAATTATAAATAAACATGTAAGCATGTAAAAGATGGATTTTTGTTTTAAAAAAAAAGTTTGTCAGGCATGTTTATATGTCTATTTATGATTTAGCTTTATTTATTTATATTGGTGAAAATGATGGAGAGGGAAACTCTTGGTCTTTGGCTTACTTGCAAGTGACTTAACTGAATTTTCAAAATTTATGGTTAGATTTTGAACTTTTACACTCCAAGAAATAGGTGGTCTTCTTTAATTTTCTCCTAATAACGTTAACTTATATGCCACTTTAGACTCCATATATGAAAATTATAGTTGGAAGGTGGCAAATAAGTTATTGTTGTGAGGTGAAAAAAAAAAAATATATTTTTGTCTCTGAGGAAATTTTGAAACTTCTGGTTTTGAAAGTTCAAAACTTTAATCTATTTGCAAGGAGTCCAAGACTTGAAGGAGCTTCTGAGAATATTCTTCCCATTTATCTTTTACAATTTGAGCTTGTATAAGAACTTTGTGTTCTAATTAAAATAATAATGAAAACAATCTCTGATTATTAATGCATGTGACATATTTTAAGTGTTGCAACCTTTTTCCACTAGAGGTTTTTTATACTCTTATCAAATTTAAATTAATACTATATGATGCAAAACCAATTGAAGTGTCATAAAATAATACAATTTTTTTACCCAAAAAAAATATTACAAATATTTGTTAGGCTTTATTTTGGATGAGGTTAATTATATATTCATGGTCAAATTCCTAAGCAATTTTACTATTTGTTTTTAAAAATCAAATTAATTATAAAATTATATCTTAGTTCATTAAGAGTATGCACTTCAAGTGATGTATGTGTCTCAAGCTGACACAAAAACAATTGAGGAAATTGATTTTTGGTCATGTAGTCAGGTGAATTGGCTGCACATGTAAGAAAAAATAAAAACAAATTTTTTTTAATAAATATTTTTAAAAAAGAAGGCTTATTACAAAGAAATTTTATTTCTTGTACAAGAGTGGAAATATATTGACGGCTTATTTAGAATAACATTTGGGGCTTTGTTCCTTGTATAGATCTTACAGTTTCATGAAAGCACAAGGTGATTAATTAAGAGAATGTTAAATATGATTATTTCCATTTAAATAACTTAACACGTTTTGAAAGTTCTCTTGAAAAGGAGAACAAGGAACAAAGAAACCAAAAAGAGAAGCCAATTTAATTTGACTTTGACTTTGACTAACTAACTACTCCCTCCTAGGTTAATTATAAAACAACATTTGAGAGTTAATTTTGGTCCTAATTATAAGACAACATTTTAATTTTTTTTCAATTTCTTCCTAAAATGCCTTTATTTTATTCTCTCAAGTGTATTTAGTTTTTGGTGAGTGTATCTATGTTGATATGTAGATTCTTACCGTAAGTAAAACTTTTAAATTGTTGGATTTTAATTTATTATCAATTAGCTGACATTAATTTTCCAATACATATATACATATATATATATAGGCACACATTTACACACACACACACAGAGATATGTGTGTGTGTGTGTTTATACATATATGTACATTTGTGTATCTATGTGTGTGTACATATATGTATATCTTTGTGTGTGTTTGTCAATGTGTGTGTGGTGTGTGTGTATACAAATATATATAAATATGTGTGTGTGTGTGTGTGTGTTTATCCATATATGCATATTTGTGTATGTATATGTGTGTACATATATGTATATCTTTGTGTGTGTTTTTCAATATATGTGTGTGTGTGTGTCCAGATATATATAAATATGTGTGTGTGTTTATCCATATATGTATATTTGTGCATCTATGTGTGTGTACTTATATGTATATCTTTGTGTGTGTTTGTCAATATATGTATGTGTGTGTATACAGATATTTATAAATAGGGAAAATTCCATTTAAATACCAAATGAATTTGTAAAACCCATGAGAGGTGACGCGAATTTGCAAAAAGACTTAGAGGTGACAAGGACCTTTAGGGGTTTTGCAAATTCGAGTTAAATGACCATTTTGCCCTTAGGGTTAAATAATTTTTTTAAAAAAAGAAAATACCCCGCGGTGGGCCCCACCGCACCGCCCCACTGCCGTGGCTGCGGCGACCCGACCACGGGTCGCGGCGGCGATTGGCGGGCCACCGTCCACCACCGTCGGCGGCGGTGGTGGCGATGGTCGCCGGTGGTGGGCGGTGGAGGGGTGGGGCCCACCGCGGGGTAATTTTTTTTTTAATTATTTAACCCTAAGGGCAAAATGGTCATTTTGCTCGAATTTGAAAAACCCCAAAGGTCCTTGTCACTTCTAAGTCTTTTTGCAAATTCGCGTCACTCTCGGGGGTTTTACAAATTCATTTTGGTATTTAAATGGAATTTTCCCTTATAAATATGTGTGTAAATATATGTACAAACACATATTTGTGTGTGTAATATATATATACATATATATATATATATAACAAAATCATTATTTCAATTAGAAAGCGTGTAGAAAGAAAAATTTTAGGTTAGAGAAGTATGTGGTAAGAGTTGTTGATTTACTTTTACTTATGTCATTTTAAATTTATATGAGGGCATTTTAGGAAAATAAGTAAAATTAACTAATTTAACTCCTCTCCTTAATCTCTCCAAAATTGGTTAAATCTGTTTTATAATTAAGATCGGAGGGAGTAATATATTTTGTGAGTATTAGTATAATCTATCGCTCAGGACCTCCAAAATATTTCCTATTTAATAACTCCTTCCTCAAAATATTTTCATTGAAGTATATATAAAATTAAGAATATCACATTAATTAAGGGATTTTAATGAAAGGCGCTAAGCGAGAATATCACATTAAAGTTTAAATGAAATTCACAAAAGGAGAATTATAATAAAGGACTTAAGAAAAATAATATTTATTTAGAAGGACCATATGGTAATTATTTTGAAAGACCAAAAATTAAAACATTAATATAAAGAGACTAAATTGCCCTTGGTCAAATTTCCTATATTATCTCTAATTAAATCAATCGAAGTGATTGATTAAAAATGATAAATAGAGATCAAATCAAAATCTGGAATATACAAGTTAGAGTCCTTATTGGTAACTTTTTATCTCTCTGTGAAGACTGAAGAAGAAATCGTAGGTTCTTTCATCCACAAAGATCTCCTAGGCGTCCTCCCCTCTGTTCTATGATCTTCAAGCTCTTTTTCCTGATAATTTTTTATCTCGTTTTCCTTTAGTTTGGTTCTTGTTATAATCATTAAAATCTGATTAATCCTTGCAAGCTTTGTTTGGGAGCTTTATTTTGGAGGGAAAGGAAAGGGAATAGAGGGTTTTAGTAGTCCCTTCCCTTGATATATACAAAGGGAGGGATTACCAAAACCTCCCTTCCGTTTCCCTCCAAAATGGAACTCTCAAACAAAGCCTTAGTATTGTATATTTTTCAAACTTTTGTTTTGAATCACCGAAACCAATTCGCATGGTCCGTTACTTTTTTTCTTTATGTGGAATGGAAGATTGCCATATATTATTGTTCCAAAAAAAAAAAAAAAAAAAAAAAAAAAAAAGTTTCGCAAACATTGACCTAGGTAGGTTTTTTTTTTTTTTGGTTAATTAGATATTTCATTCCAAAAAAAGGTTGCCATATATTATTGTTCCAAAATGTTTTTTTCATTTATCACCTTTACGTAAAAATTGTAGAACCAATGGCAATTTAGTCTCTTTATATTAATGTTTTTTTAGTCCTTCAAAATAATTACTATTTTTATGATCTTTCTTAATAAATATTATTTTTCTTAGGTCCTTTATTATAATTCTCCCTTTCACAAATTACATTAAATTTAATTTGAATTTTTTCATGTGACAAAATATTTTGATTAAATTAATTCTCATTTAGACTGTATTTTAAAATATATACGGTTGTAAAAAAATTATTTAACCAAAAATTTTATTAAGGAAAAAATAACCTTAAAATACTATTTGAATTTCAAAATTTCACGACAACAACAATAATAAAATTAATAAGAATAGTAAAGCAATTGACAACTTATTTTGTTAGAAAATCACTTATTTGAGATCTTAAAATTTAAGTGGTATTTTTTTGGAATTTTTCTAAAATGAAATGTATAATTAAATATAAATTTTTATGGGTACAAAATTGAAAAGAATTTGCCTATTGAGAGTTACAAAGGAATCCTAGGCCATCAAAATTATGACTTGTTAATTAAAATTATTACTAGAGTAACTTGTAATTAAATTAAATTAATGAGTAGAGTGACTTGTAATAAAAATAAAATAAGGAAACTAATTAAATAGGAAATTTTTTTCCTTGACCAACAATTAAGTAGGAAAGATTCCCAATATAAACAAAGTGGAAGCCAAGCCCAAGGGAACAAACACGAGGCGCAAAACACAAAAACGCGCAGAGAAGTTGTCGTTTTGGGATTTGGTAAGAAGAAGAAGAAGAAGAAAGTCGATAATGGCGTTCGCACCTAATCCCTTGGCTCTCAGCGTTCCCGAACCTGCCTTCGAGTCATGGCTTCGTGACAGTGGCTACCTCGAAATTCTCGACCAACGCGCCGCCGAAGCCGCCGCAGCATCTTCATCTGCCGCTAATTCCGATGCCGCTCCGGCGGTGACCACCGGATTATTCGTCTCCTTATTCTCTCGCATCTTCACGTTTCTCTCGCTCTTCACTATCAACCCCTTCGCTAAGCTCACTGCTGAGGATTTATCCGGCGACACGCCCTCTTGGTCTCACTCCTTTATTGGCTGTTGTGATTCCTACTCTTTCCCTCCGTCTTCGTCTCAGGCTCGCTTGAGGGTCCAGGAGAATGTCAAACGCTATGCTCGTAATTATGCGTATCTTTTTATCCTCTCCTTTGCCTGCACTCTGTACGGTTTTCTTCTCCTTCCTGTTCTTACCTTTTGAAGTATCTAATCTATTTGCTTGCTCTGGTTTTCTTGTCAACGTATGAAACTTCAGTTATATACTTATATTACTTAGAAGATAGTTTGTGGTCCGTTATAATTAGAATTGCAGAATATTTGTGACTATGTTGCAACTAAATACGTTTCACAGAAGGCTATTTCTTTGGTGAATGATGAATATTTATTTATAAGGATAATAATTTTTTAATTGTTTTCTATGTATTATAATTTTTGTATTTGTGGTAGGCAGGACTATGTCATTCTGGTCCTTCTTCCCTCTTTGTTGTTTGCTAATTGTGTTTTTTATTGATGGTTACAGGTATAAGATGCCAGTTCCTCTTTGTGGGTTGATATCATGTTTAGCGTTGTGGGAATTTTTCAATTTTTGTAGTGACAGATGGGGATTGGCTGGATATCCAGTGACTCGGCTGTGTTTAATCCGCCTTGTCCAATGTGGTCAGTAATCATTTCTATGGGATTATGTCTTATATTTATTGTTTACTTTTCTCTACTTGAGTAGGAAACTAGTATTAGTTTCAACATTTGGCTTTAGTGTACAACACACTTCTAGCATCAAGAAATCCTCTAGTATTTGCAATCACTGCTAAAAGTCCAATATAATTTGTTAATATCTCGTGGGAAAGAATGGCTCTCTAAGTTTATCATATGATCCTCTTATCTTGTCCAAACCTTTTGCATTTTAATCACTGTTATGTATCTCACCTTGGGGAGCAACAAAAAAGAGGGAGGGAAGGACAAGCTTCTTATCTTTTGCAACTGAATTTTGTGAACTTCGTGGTTCTTGTGGCATATTATTCGATGAAAATAATCTTTGTTGGTCATTTCTTTTCTGCATATGTTTTCTTCATCTTTCCCATGTACAGTTTACATTTGTGGCATATTATTGCATGAAAAGCAAAACTTGTTTCATTATCTTTACAAGGTTTAACTGGTTTTCTGAATCCTTATTTTTCCAGCAACTGCTCTTGTTCTCATCTTCTTCAATGTTCAGTTGGCTCTCTTTTGTGCATTAAGTGTCAGTTATGCCGGTGAGTCTCTTGACATTTTTGCCTCCCCCTTTCTCTTCCTTAACTGGTTTTCTTTATCCAACTCCTTCTGCGGCTCAAAATCCAATTTGCAGGCACGATTCTGCATGCTGCATTTCGAAAGTTGACCCCTGCAACAAAGCAACCTTCTCGACGCAGTGTGTGGTGGTAGTTGTAGCACTAGGAACAGGCAACATGCCAGAAAAAACTCAAGGGGCTTTATTACAGAAGATTTTTTTGGGTCCTAACAGAAAATGATGTTGGTCATGTAGAAGCCACTATATAAAGTCCTTACTGTTGTGGGGCTGGGCTATCGTGGATATTTAAGGACTTTGATGTCCTCATGACTTACATCTGAGAAGTATATGACAAATAAAGTGTACGGCAATAGAGCTTTCTTTTTGTTTTGTTGGCTTTTCCATGTGTATCCCTCATTGGCTCCAAAATTGATACTTTCTAAAAATACCTTTTTGATAAATGATAACTAAATGGTCTAGGTGTTCATTCATGGGCAGATAATAAGAGCAGCTTGTACAACTATGTTGTCCAATGACCTTCAGTGCTTTCCTAAAATTTTATTAGGAAAAATAATAATAATAATAATAATAATAAGAGCAGCTTGTACAACTATATTGTCCAATGACCTTCAGTGCAACGGGTATAATTTTGAAATATTATGTATATAAATGGAGATGTATAATGATTGCCTTTGTTTTATAGTTATTATTCATCCCTTTTTCTTATTACTTTTTCAGAAATACAAATACAAATACAATTTTTCATTTCACTTTTCATGAATTAAATTTTTCTATCCAGATGGCTGGTTTGATGTTTAAAAAAGAAAGAAAATAAAGGATGGCTGAATTGATAATTAATTACTGAGAAATTTCATGACATTTACCTATAGATCAGTAGTGGATCAATCTAGTTATTAATAAATATGAACATATCGATGCCCTTGCCAATGCGTGTGAAAAATTAATTGTGATCGGTGTGTGATTTCAATTCAAAGATATACATCACAGAAGACAATTTCATTTCACAAACTATACACAAGTAACATAAAATTGAGCCAAAACACAAATAACCCAAGTCTTGGCTCATTCTTCTGCATTGCCAAAGGACAAGCAGCAGTACAATGTATAGTAAGCAACAAACTTTTGTTACCATACAAACCCCTAATGTAATTGAACAGCAATGCTTCTCTATGTGAAAAAAAGAATGTGGAAAAAGAATTATAATAGTAATAATAATTAGAAAATTGACAAACAAGATCTTACAATTACCTATTCACAGTTAATAATAAGGTTAAATGCAAAAACTGAAAAGCACCACAAAAAGGTGACTTCTAACTCCACTTCAGAGACTGGATTTAGATTCCCTTTACGCTTGACCTTGCCATCTGTGAAACAAAAGAACCAGACACGTTCACAAGCATGGTTAGTGTCAGAGGAATCTGAGAGAAATATGCTCTCTTTTGGTAATATTGATATACCTAAAGGTAATGTCCAAACAATCTTGTTTTTATCATGTTTGATTTATCACCAGAAAAATGAATATCACACTAAATTTCAAAAAAAGTGGCCCAAATGTTAGACTTGAGCTAGGCTTAGGCTCACCATATTGTTTCAAGCATACTTATCAACATTCTCGTTATAAAAGATCTAAGGAATTTACAATTTAAGGATTAAAGTTAAAGGGCAAACAATAACTTCCAGTAACCTTGAGAGAAGAAATCTAGCAAGAGGGCCTAGGTTGCTATTTGAATGAAATTCTCTGTTCTGTTGTTTCTTCCTGGCATCAACTTCTGCAGTTGCATTTTGGGATTCTTCAGGAGCTGACTTGGTCTTAGTGAATAATTGACCTGCTAGCTCCTGCAGATCCTTAAACGAAGATTCCTTCGAACTGATAAACATTTTTTCACGGGGAGACCAGATTAATTCATAGAATTAACATGAAAAAGAAAAAAGAAAAAAACCATTTATTTTTGTTTACTAGCATGCAGAATAAATTTTGCTTGAAATAGAATGCAAACCTTGCCAATCGCTGAAGCAACTTTTTGACAAGAGCATCACATGATCCAGACTTTATGTGCTCCATGTGTTCGAGTGAATTGATTAATTCTTGTATGGTAGACCCTTCTGGATCATCGGCAAAGGCCTGCATAATAAATGCCCAAAAATATATATTATAAGTTTTAACATATTAAATCCATTCAAGCTAAAAGAAAATAGAGCATGTAAAAATTTGAACGCTGGACAATCCTAAAAGCACAATTGCATAAAAAATGAGGGCATTTGGATAGAAGAACAACAAACTTCACTGCTAAAACAGAATACACAGACACAGATTTGATTCCAGTGCACCACACAAACACAGCCCAGAAAAAAATAGCACCAGAAAAAAGATCCCACAAGACCATCAACCTTTAAACAGCAGCTACTCAACTTGAAACATAACATATAAAAAGTAAAAGAGTGAAACTTTCAAGAGGCTAGAGTCCCTCCCAGGTGAAATCCTTTAACATGATTCTTCATACCCCTCCCTCACTACCTGAATCATATGTTTCTCTCGTCCACTACTCTACGACAACTCTGCTAGTGGCAGAGGTAGTCATGCCTCTTTTTAAATCGCTTTTCTGCAATAAGTCCTTCAGGTTGTAATAGCACTTGGGCCAGCATGCCCATTATACTTCCAGAATAGAACTGAAAAGACATGCTTCCCAAGACTAGCCAAGTTAGTAGTTTTTTGCTGGGAACTTGATGCATTGTTCTAGGGCCAAGACTCTGCAAAAGTTCCTTAAGTGTATATTATGAAGTTTTCTAATAGAAACATAACAGGAGAAGAAACTTTTTAAAATAGTTAATCATATGCAGAGTTGTAAAACTTATCCATGTGTCATGTTTCTACAGGAGAACCTGATAGCAAAATCTTAAAAAGAAAAAGAAAAATCACGTTCATAGTCAATTTGTTGGGTTTTTTTTGTTGTTGTTTATTTGAAGGAGCAACTATATTTGCGTGTGAGTGACATTATTATGAAATATTTGCATTTATTCTCCAAATAGTCTATCATAACTTGACATATTATTTACAAATATGTGATTAAAAAAGAATCCAAGTTCAAGCAAGAACTATAGTATAGTATATGAAAAGATTAAGGAATTTACATTATTTACTCAAGTTTGAGAAGCATGGACATGGAACAGGAACAGTACACAGACAAAACTACTTGGCAAAATCTAATACTTAATGAAGTTTCACATTTTGACGTGGATATGGCTTTGTTTTAGACGAACCCATTCTTGAAGGATGCTATCAGCTATATATCATCACCTAAGGTAGAGCAAAGTTATAATACAATACAAGATCTACCAGACCAGACTGCTTAAGAATAGTCACCTCTTTTAAAGAAGGAATAAGTAAAACAGATAATGCCATGGAGGAAGACAATATTCTGCCATTGTCTTGATCCTCATCAGCATGGTGCAATCTTGAAATTCCCTGTTGTGGACCATTGTTTAGACGAGATGATCTGAAAACAAAATTGAGAATATAAATGACCCCTTCAGCATAGAAAACTTCCAGCATTATGGTAATGAATGTACCTTGAGGAATAAGGGCTGCTTGTCACTTGGTCTCTTCTGCTTTCCTGCACATTGTTGCCGGTCTTTCCCTGTGCAATTCTCTCTCGGATATTTCCTTTCCTTGGCCTTAGGATAGCAGCCTTTGCCTAGGCAGATAAAAAGATGCTGTCAAAGACAATTCTTCTCTGTTCAAGCAATAAAATTGCTCATAGATAATCAAGAAAATGAAAATTCTTGGGTTGTAAAATTAAAGTATCAACAAATATGTAATCAGAGAAAAGTACTAAAATTGAACCTGTCAAATGTAAGGTTAACTCAGGCAAATACGTGACATGGTACAATAATGAAATCAAATTTGGCTTTTTGCTAAATAAATTCCAAATATCAATCAATCAATCAATCCCTCACAGAAAAAGAAGGGGAGAAAGATGTATTCTGTTTCCGAGCAACTTGCATTCATGCAAAAGTCAAAAAGCACATTGTAATTCACATCTTATATAACAAAAAGAACCTCTGCAAGATTTGAGGCGCTATCTTCAAGTGAGGCATTTGCAGTTCTCTCATTAAGTCCCAGCCTGGACCTTGGTGTCTGTGAAGAGTCATAATCATCATGCTGACCACGGACAACAATAGTTCCACTGGAAGAACTATCTTCAAAAGAACCATAGCGACTACTAGACTACATATTAGAAAAAAGCTTCCATTAGGCGAGTGCATGGAACCCCAATAAGAAATACTCGTAACAATTTCATTTTATAGCAATTCTGCCTGGAGAATACCTGGGAGCTTTGTTCATGAAAGATTGATGATTTTGATCCTTTTGGAGATCGAACAACAACAGTTCCTGATCCATTACCAGATAATTCATCCTGCAAATTGACCAATTTATTTTGTTAAATGGATTTCCATCTACTTCATGGTTGACACTATTTTTTCAAAGATCGAACCAGGTCAAATTTCACCCCAGATATTTTATTTGCTAAATATCTTCTAAATTGGTGGTAATATAGAATGAACATAAGCAGTTTCACATGCTAGAATTCAAATTAAATAAAAGTTCAGCCATTCAGATTTCAGGGTTTAGCATAGATCATTAAATTCAGCATATTAGACACAACCTTTGCCCTGATATTCCCAATATTGATGCTTACATGAACAACAAAGAACTGATCAAGCTAACTTATTTGACAAAGACAAGCTGAGTATAAATAAATATACTTAGTAGAAAAGTCAGTTACATCTTCAAGGGAAGATTCTGGTGATTCACTAAGAGCATTTCTATATGAAGATCCCCCAAGATAACCACTGTCTGTTGTTGCCTTCTTTTGGTCCAGTAGATATCGTGAATCATCTGTTTTCTTGTCTCTATACTGAGGTGGCCTTGCAACAGTGGAAAAAGTTCCAGTACCCTCTGATCCACCAATGCTGAAGTCCCATCCAGAATTTTTCCGGGTTTTATCCTGACCACTGTCCATCAGAAAATTTCCATGAGAAAAAATCAATTTATGATATGAAAACAACGAGCAACATTAAGAACCTACCTGGGAATGGATTGAGTAGCTTCTTCTCTTAAATTTCTTGCCACTTTTATCGTATCAGATGGCTCCCCCATCCCTCTTTGACCACTTCTAGGTGTTCCCCCTTCTTTTATTTGATACTTGGGACGCTCCCTATCAAACCAGGAGGCAGGATGTCAACTACAAGCTAGGGAATATGAATGTTAAATTTTCTTGCTACAGAAAACATGAATGCAATGTTTCAGTGGATATTCTTCATATAGTTCAAATTTCATTTATTTCAAGTACCATAATGTAAGAAGAAATAGTAAGATAATAGAAAAAATAATCACAAAACAACCTAGCCAGAATAAGATGAAACAAAATATAGCAAGATTTTAGCAGTGATTCACACCTTATTCTTTCCAAAAGCTTTGGACTCTTTCTAGCAGTTCGAATAAAACGATGTTTGAGAAGTTCCTTAGCGCTTGGCCTCTGAAATGAAATTCAAAAGAAGAAAACTTATGAAAAAGAAAGACTTGCTTAGCTTGTCTCAATTTCAGTTTAACCCGGGGCAAAAAACAGTTATATTTGATATGAGAAATCCTTAAAAATCATATCAAGTGCAATCATATAAAAATTATTTTCTGGATATGGTGTCAATAAAGTAGACAAAAATAATTCAAATCAAAAGTTTAAGCCATTAAGTGAAAGCTTATGAATGGTTTTATCATAGTCTCCAACATATCTCCTCAAATGAAAACCCACTGGACTTGAAGTTCGGACAAAACATAAACTCAACATAACTTGTGCTAAAACTTAAATTTTAATCAACAGATGGGAGCCAGAAAAAACTCCAGGCAACTTATGTTATGATGAGGACCACTTCGACTCAAAAATTGTTAAGTTAAAGGCAACGAATATTTTTACCATAATATCAAACTAAAGTGAGCAGAATAATTTCAGAAAAGTACTTTATTAGCTTTTCTCGCTCAATTAGGAGTCTAGAATTAATTTAATTATACTGTGTATTCAACGAAATAAAAAATTCTTATCCCACTAAGTAAGGTTGGTTACATCGATTGCATGTCATAAGACTCTATCAGCAATTAACTATTGAAAAATCATATTATGTGATAAGTAAAAATCATACTAAGTACACAATTAAAAAAACATACTATATGCTCAATAGGGGGAAAGGAAAAAAGAAATTGAACCAGCAGTAAGAATGAGAATGTCTTAGTCCCTTGCCTCAGCTGGAAGCTTTTTTAAACACAGTGAAACGAATTCTTTAATGGGGCGAGAAAAATGTTCATCTAGCTGCACAAAAGAACGGTAATTGTCAACTCTTTTGGGAAAAATATTTCTGGCCACTGAACTTCATATAAACCAGTTTGACAATAAAGAACACAACCTGTGGTGGGTTCTCACGTGGTATGATGAAAAGCACTCTCATAGGATGGAGGTCACTAAGTGGAGGCTCCCCTTTTGCCATCTCAATTGTTGTGATCCCCAGAGACCAGATATCTGCCTGCACAAACAGAATATAAATCAGTGGTCTCTAGGATCTAACAAGAATACAAAACAAACTAAACGTTGAAAAAGAACTGTTTCAAACAGAAAAGTAAACAAATGACTCAAAAAATAGTTATGGAATAACCTTCTCATTATATCCTTCTGCAGTCTGAATGACCTCTGGTGCCATCCAGAATGGTGTTCCTACAAATGTCTGTTGTTGTCAAAATAATTAGCATATCCAGCATGAGATGAAAAATACTAATTTATATTTTACAACTCAAAGAGAATTAATTAAATTGTATTTAAAAATCATTGAATGAAATTATCATAGTAAAGAAGGAGTACTATAGGAGAGATCTAAAAAGGGGAAAAAAAAAAAAAAACAGCAAAAGCAAACCAAAATTCACTGTGTCCAAATCAAATTAGGTTATGCAGCTCTTTTTCGTCCATTTCACTTTTGAAGTCTACAGCAACAGTCTAATTGAAAGACGAGAGAGAATTTTGTTTTCGAAGGAGGTTAAGGTAGTAGTAGCAAGTGATAAAAGAACTATTGTGAATTTGAATACAAATTTAAAGAAAAATGATACATCATGTTAATAGCCAAGCCAATCCATATCCAATTGATCAAGGGTCTACCCTTAATGAAAAGTGTTCACCTTTCTCCTTGATATGGTCCTAGTTAGCTGGGCAGAAACGCCAAAATCTGCAACCTGTGACAGTCACAGATTGTCTTAGAAAATTGTATCCAAAATTTGCTTGCAAGCCCACTCAAAATCAAAATTATTTTACATGATTTTGTTGAAATTTTTGAACTCATCCTTTGTAGGAAAAACAAATAATTATATCCTCATTGGAATAAGACATACCTTTACATCACCATTCTCAGACAATAAAATGTTTGCTGCTGCAGAATTGATAAGTAGATATTGTCAACTATAAAATTAAAGGTGAAAAAGGGTCCAAGACATCATACAGCAAGTCAAAAGTGGAGCACTTTCAAATCACAACATAGGGGAATGGAATAGGGGATGCTACCTTTGATGTCTCTATGAATTTTTCCTTCAGCATGCAAATAATCAACGGCATGCAACAAGTCACGTAAAATGCAAGCAATTGATACTTCATCAAGGGGTGGGCCTGATTGAAGCTACAGAAGCAAAATTTAAGACTAAAACAAAATTTATCAGATATTACCATCAACAACAAAATGATAAAATAAATAAATAAATAAGACTTTCTTTAAACATAATATGAGTATAAAGATTAAAACATATACGACCAACATTAAAGACAGAAACCAATTCTACCAAAACTCATCTACAAACGATGCAGCCAATGACATTGAAGAAGGTCATGTAACAAAGCAAATAGCCATAGTATTGGTAAATGAATCATACCTAAATCTAACATCAATGCTTCATTTGTTTGTATTAAAATATGCAACATCATAATCCCTATCTATGCATATTTTGAATGCACAAATATGCCAATTACATTGTCACTTGTCAGAGATGAATTGGTGCACAGTTCAAAACAGAGTAAAACGATTTTATCAACAATTCAAAATAGTAGAACCAGAATTTTGAGAATCATCAACATCATTTTCCATGTGTTGAACATACAGTAGTAACTAGCAAGTCCACAGAAGTAACCTACTAGGTCAGCTACAGAACCTCCAGCCATGTACTCCATTATTATAAAAAGTTTAGTTTGATGGAGATAGGAGCCGTAATACTCGGTAATATATTGACAACGACATTGTGATAGAACAGCAATTTCCTGGCAAAAGTAAATTAGATTTTATAATCATTAGCCTGAAGCAGATGGATATACAAATAAAATTTCTAAGATCATACCGTCTGAATGTCATCAATCTCATCCTCCCTGCAGCAGAAAAGAATAAGAAAAAGCAGGTGATGAAGTAGCCCAGAAAGCAAGAAATACGTAAAAGCTCTTGGTGCAATGCGGCAATAGAATGAACTAGATAAATTATTCCACAGCATTATTTTCAATTCAATTGCTTTCCATAGAAATAGATAAGTTTCTTCATAGCATTATTCCCAATATAAATGATTTCCATAAATGATGATGGTGGATAATGGTAGAGAGAAAAAGGTGAGAAGGGAAGAGATAAGAGAGAGACAGATAGCTGAATAGTGCACTAAATATTACTCACGAAACATAGCTTCCCATACAATTCATCTCCTTTATATCGGCTTCTTACTCCTTAGCCTTCTAACGACTCCCCTTATTACACATACCTTATAAGTTATAACTACCTTACACATGTTAATTACAAATTACACATCAGACTTTACCACTTTATTTTCCCAGCATCATGCAATGTGTAAGTTGCGCCTACAATAAGTAGAAAGTATTATACTTACGAGTCATCCAAATCAATCACTTTGATAGCAACCTCTTTGTTGAGTTCCTTGTCAAACCTGAAGATAAGGAAGCACAGGATATAACTGGCCTGGTTTAATATTGTGGCCTAAAAGTTCTTTAAACCAAAATTTTTTATAACTGTATTGCTTTATTTCATTTATGGAGAAAAATGACAATACAGGAAACAATTTGGGAGTTCCTCTGCATCTCCTTTTTCAGTCTCTTGAAAAATTCATATAAATATTCAAAAACTTTACAAGTCATATGCTTTTCTTCCATCTAAAA
This sequence comes from Acacia acuminata, assembly GCA_019022655.1. Taxonomy (NCBI): domain Eukaryota; kingdom Viridiplantae; phylum Streptophyta; class Magnoliopsida; order Fabales; family Fabaceae; genus Acacia; species Acacia acuminata. The sequence goes on from JAFJYI010000245.1 coordinate 53,883, forward strand.
GGGTCAAAATTAATGCCTGGATAAAATAATCAAACAGCAATTTATATAATCACAACTTACAAGATAGACGTTAATTTGAAAACAGAAAGAATTAGCAATTATAATGAATCATAAATGTACCATCTTTTTATATCCAGAACAAATCATTCAACTAAATAGGACTGCAATCTACCAAGCAGTCTATGCACATAAGTAAGATTACCAGCCCAAATAACAAGGACATTAGGATGCCAATATCTCCCAAAAAGGAAGCTCTCTCAGAACTTGGACATGTTTTAGTTAAGAATACAGTGATATACTTTGTAATTATAAATCGCATGCACACCTGAGCATAACATATCACTTTAATTCTAAATTTCCAACAAAAATTGGATCTTTTCATTGATATGGAAGTGTCAGCAATGCTGTTGATATATGAAAGAAACTTTGGGAAAAGATAGCCAATTGAATGACACACTTGAATTTGATCAGCTATTTCAAAGATTCACAGTATTTATCTGAGAAAACAATCAAATAATTGATGATTAAAATATTCAGCATAATTGTGTCGAAACACCTAGACAAAATGCAAAAGTGAAGGCAGTTTATATTTTACACCATGGTTTGCAAATCTTGAGGTTTTGCATGGCATCCATTTTTAAGTGTTCTGTTTTTGTTGGAGAAACAATTTGAGTTATTATAAATAAAATATGGTAAGGAAGTTTAGCATTGTACTTTCCTTATAACAGCATTCATACAAAGCTTTCCTTTCTCACAATTTTCAGTAATTGCCCTTTATTTTTTATTGCATCAAATTAAAGATTACAGAAGTTGGGCGTTTTTATGTGCTATGGAACAAAGAAACATATGGAAATAAGTTTATCTAATATTAACGGGACCTAGTTTGCATAATTGCAACCCCAGAAGCAGCAGTATGAAAAGTCTAACACTTAAACGGTAAAAAGAACCATTGATTTGATTAAACAATAGCCATTTAGAAGAACTTTGAACTCAATGGGAGAACATGAAGTCTCTACTTACATTGACAATATATTAGTCCAAGAGTAAACAACTTACGCTTTATAGACATCACCAAATGAACCTTGTCCAATAAGCTCCAAGGAAGTAAATCTTGATCCTGCTGCCTCAGCTAGACCCGCTGCCTCAGCCATTCTCACAAGCAACTTCTTAAAACCTTAGACGGTCGCTACATAGACAACAAAAATACCAAACACAACAACTTAGATGCACAGATTACCCAAATGTCTCCACGTTCACAATCCAGATCAAACTAAATGCTCATATAACCAGAAACGGGACTGCATACAATATAAATGTAGACTTCGAATACCACATTTTGGAATAGCAATTGTCAATACGAATTGTTAGCATTCGAGAAACTCATAACATGATTATGCACAAGAAAAGTATTGCATCCCAATTCTGCCGCAATTTTTTTTTTTTTTTTTTTATTGGGGGATTATAACATGTAGTGAAGCTCTTGGACAAAAGGCAAAGCAATGAGCTTGCAAACGTTTCCTGAGTAATGTTAGGTGGGAAGTGGGATGGTAAAGTGACCACCCAACAGAATTGAATGCGCGATAACACTTAATATCCACTGGTGATGAATGCGAAATAACAACACACGCATATATATATGCGAGTGTGTATCGGGTTTGTGAGGTTTTGGCAGTGGCGTAAACATTCATCATATTGGTATTATTTCGCGGAACAAGATTGGGGAATCGGGATTCCAACTCACCCATGAATGCGACTCTGAGAAAGGAGGGAACTTTGCGTTCCACTATGTTATGGGTTTAAGCCAATGATCTATCATCAATTATATGGATTTTTATAGACTACGTCTATGACACTCCTGCTTCTACGTTGCTACAGTTGAAACCACCAAAAACCGAGGCCTTGAGGGAGCTTCGATGGATCGAAACTGTTACGGACCACTAATAAGGCCCAACGCCACAAAGGCCCAATGGTAGGTATATCCAGTATAACCGTGTGCCTAGTATTCGGGGAAGAGCCCATTTGGGTGACCCGGATTTACCGCCTAGTGGGCGCACTCATGTGGCCGTTACTATATGTGCGCCCTACCAAGTCGGCACGACGATCGTGATCCACATCACAAGTGGCCTCTATAAATACGAGAGATAAGTTAATCGGGTTCTACGTTCTAACTCGGACCTATTACCTTCGGTACACTTGTGCACACACCTCACCCCCAATATTGTGTACGGTGATCCCAACCTCCTCTGGGTATCTCCACATTAGATATCCGGGGCGAGACCTTTGATCCCGACATCAAAGTACCGGTCCCCGACGACGACGTTCTATACCGAGGAACATTGGCGCCGACCGTGGGGATCTATAAATTACGATTCCGTGACTACCGATGGCTCACACTAGAAGCAACAAGTCGGAATATTCGGCCTAATCAACCACAGGCGAGGCAAGCAACCCAAATGACCGAAGTATCTCCCACCCGGGGAGCTCCGAGGTCACATGTCGATACGGCTTCCTCTCCCCGAGGCCAACAAAGTGCAGGACGAGACGGCCACGGACACCTCGGCTCCAAACCCGGATGTCCGAATTCTACAAAAAGCTCAGGAATCAATCCTTAGAAAATTCGAGACTAAGGAGAGGCGGGACGAGCTCCAACGAGAAGAGGATTTTAGAGTAATTCAATAGATGATGGACAATCAGCTCGAAAGATTCCAGGACTGGATGCACCAAGGAGGCCGAGGACGATCCGCGAAAAAAAAGAGACCGCAGCGGGATGGTAGCGGCTCATCCATCCGGCTCGGACTTCAGATCCGCACCGAGAAGCCGGCCGAAAGCGAGAAGACGAAGGTGCGCCCGAGAACAAAAGAAGGAAGACGAAAGCCGAGGCGGGAGAAGATCCGGTCTCGGACGTCGGAAGGAGGAGACAAAGAACTAGCCGGGATACCACGGTCTCGACGATCTCCCGGGTATATAGGATGAAGTACCTAATGAAGCCGTGCGAGCCCATTCTCTCGAGAGGCCGCTACGGCACCCTATCCAAAGCACTTCGATCTTACCCATCTGTAGAAATATGACGGAACACGGGATCCGCGCGGTCACCTCGAAACATTCGAGTTACTCATGTGGGTCCGTTTGATCAAAGGGGAGGTCATCCTACGCTTGTTCGCGGCAACTTTAACCGGTCAAGCACGAAGTGGCTCCATTCCTTGCCAAATAATTACGTGCGTGACTTCGAAGACTGGCACGGAAATTCGAGCTGAATTTCGCAACCTGAAAAAAGGCCGAAGTCACGGTACACACCGAGCCGAATAAAGCAAAAGAAGGGAGAGACATTGCAAAAATACCTTAACCGTTTCAAGGAGGTGGCGTTGCAAGTGCGCTCGCTTCCGGAGGAAGTACACGTCCATTGCCTCGTGGATGGCCTCGGATCCAACATCGCGACCGGCCAAGAACATATGCAAGAACCGGTCTACACCATCACCGAGTTTTACACCCGGCGCAAAGCAATATACGGACGTCGAGCAAATGGAGCGGCCAACACCGTGGAGCCGAAAGGATAAGAAAGACATCTCCCGACCACGGAAGTAAACGAAGAGAGGAGTCCGAAAACGCAACCGAGACGGTCGGACCGGGGGAAAGGCCGGAAGGAAAATCGAGATACGACAACTACACCCCGCTTAACGTCCCTCGGGCGCAGCTCTGGAAGGAAGTGGCTCAGAACGAGATGAGAAGAGTCGGAAAGCCGAAGCCGCTCCGAAACCGACCCACTACGGACCAGTCAAAGTATTGTTCGTTTCACGACGGGACGGGACACACGACGGAGCAGTGCTATGAGCTCCGAGATGCAATTGAGAAGTTTATCAGGGAAGGCAAATTGCGCCAATACGTGATTAAAACTCAGGGCAAGAGAAGTGGCACACGCCATCGGGGGGCCGGAGTAGGAGCCGCGGCAGGGCCGAAGAAGGAGGAAAAAGAAGAAGGTCGAACTCCGTGACGCCTACCCGAAGCCGATTTCCGTTGTAATGGGATCGGCGGAGGATTCGGAGGTGGCGGAGACACAATGAGCCGCGCAGAAATACTTGAGAGAAGTCAGGACGGTCGAGAGACCTCCCAAAGGTCAAGGACGAACGAAGAGGAGGCCGGCACCGCCGCCTTTAACCTTTACCATTGACGAATTGAAGGATGTTGTACCGGGGCATCAAGACGGACTAGTAATCACCGGAACCCGGCTAAGCTAACCGCCCGGTCAAAAGGATATTCGTGGATGCGGGTAGCTCGGCCCGATATTATCGTTGGGATGCATATAAAAGGATGCGGATGGACGCTGAAGACTTAAAGCCGTGCAAGACGACCCTTATAGGGTTCAACGGAGAGCGCTCGCTTCCCAAGGGTTACATAGACCTCAGGCTGACGCTTGGAACGAGGGAGGCATTCAAGTCGGAGCGTGTCGGGTTTATAGTGGCCGACTTCCGTCATCCTACAATATCATATTAGGCGGGCCGACCATTCACGGCAGGATATGATGATATCCACTAAGCATCAAAAACTTAAGATGCTTAACAATAAAGAACAGGTGGTGGTGGTCACGGGAGATCGAAGGAATCCGGCAATGCTACTTGAAACACTCCGAATCGGGGAAGGAGGGCCCTCGTCTCCACCTCGGCTCGGGAAAAGGAAAACTCACCCGAACCCGAAAGACGTCAACGGGCCCGACGCTCGGTGAACATGGTCGAGCTTGACCTCGGGGACAAGCCCGAGATACCACGGCCCGAACCGGAAGGAGAGTTGGAGGAGGCTGGTACTTGGGGCGGATCCGTCAAAAACTACCAAGATTGGAGGGGCGCCGGACGACGACCTAAGAGCCCGGTGATTCAATTCCTAAGAGACAACCGGGACGTGTTCGCTTGGACCTCGTCGAGGTACCCGGATCGACCCAGGTTTGTTGCCAGACTAGCCGTGCGGCCGGGTCTACCCCGGTAGCCCAAAAGAAAAGAAACATCGGGCGGAAAGACAAAAGGCCCGGACGGACACGTGACCGAACTCGGAGGCCGGATTCATCGAGAGATACTGATACACCACTTGGCTTTCCAATGTAGTGATGGTGTTAAAGCCAAATGGCAAGTGGAGGGTGTGTACGGACTACACCAACTTGAATAAGGCTTGCCCGAAGGACTCCTACCCCATGCCAAACATTGATAAATTGGTTGACAGCTCGGCCGGTTTTCAGCTACTATCATTCATGGACGCCTACTCTGGTTATAATCAGATAGCCATGCATCCTGACGACCAGGAGAGGACGGCCTTCATGACCGATAGGGCCAATTACTGCTATAAGGTCATGCCCTTCGGATTGAAGAACGCTGGAGCTACTTACCAGAGAATGATGAACAGAGTATTCGAAGATCAGATCGGGCAAAACATAGAGGTATACATTGACGACATGATCGTAAAGTCGAAGCGCCCAGACGATCACATCCGAGACTGGAACAAACATTCGAGAAGTTAAGAAGGCATCGGATTAGGTTGAACCCGCCAAGTGTGCGTTCGAGGTCCCGACAGAGGGAAATTTTAGGATTTATGCTAACCAACCGTGGAATAAAGGCGAATCCCGACAAATGCAAGGTTGTGTTGGACATGCAAGCCCGAAGACGAAGAAGGAAGTTCAGCAAACTGACCGGCCGACTTGCCGCCCGACGATTCCTACCGAGGTCGGTCACCGAGAAAGCCCTTCCTTTCTTCGGGCTCTTAAAAAAGAAAACCCGGGGGGTTGGAGCACGGAGTGCGAAATAGCGTTCGAGAAAATCAAGCAATGCTTGGCAACGCCCGGTCCGACAAAACCCGAGCCGGGAGACCTTATTCCTCTACACTGTCGGTTGGAGAAGAGGCAAGAAGCGCCGCTTTAGTAAAGGAAGCCGAGTCGGACAGCACCGATCTACTTTGTGAGTAAAGCCCCGCGAGCTCGGAACTCCGATATCGAAGTTGGAGAAAATGGCTTTCGCCTTATTAACAACGGCAAGAAGATTGAGGCCGTATTTTCAAGGACATCGAGATAGTGGTCCGAACTAGTCAACCGATCCGCCAAGTATTACACAAGCCGGACCTCGCCGGAAGAATGGCGGGTTTGGGCGATCGAGTTGTCCGAGTTTGATATCTCGTACGAAGCTCGACGCGATTAAGTCGCAAGCACCTGGGCGGACTTCATCATGGAACTCACCCCGGCGGAGGGACGACCGAGGGTGATCACGGAGGGATATGGAAGGTGTACGTTGACGGATCATCCAACGCGAAGGGGAGAAGAGCGGGTATCATAGTCGAGAGCCGGAGGGCGTTCTTTGTGGAGCGGTCCCTCCAATTAAAATTCCCGACCTCAAACAACCAAGCCGAGTATGAGGCTCTCCTTGCCGGACCGCTTCGAGGCCAAAGAAAATGGAGCGCAGAGGGTCAAGGTTTTCACCGACTCACGGCGGCGTAGCCGCGCAAATCGAAGGAACCTACCAGACGAAAGGACCACTCTTGGCCAAGTACCTCAACAAAGCTAAAGAGATGATCTCGAATTTCAAGAAGTAATCGTCACTCATATCCCACGGGAAGAAAACTCGAGGCGGATATCTGTCAAACCGGCAAGCACAAAAGAAGCCGGTAATCATAGAACCGTGATCTGACAAAACTTGACCGAGCCGAGTTGTATTATGACCATCTCGGCGACCCGCAGATTGGAGGAAACCCATAGAAGATTACCTAGAGAGAGGTATTATTCCGACCGACTCAACCTACGCCAAGAAGCTAATGCGGGAGGCCACCATCTACACAATGGTTGACGACCAGCTGTATCGAAAAGGCTTACACTCTCCGATGATGAGATGCCTGGGCGAAGCGGAAGCAAAATATGTACTTGCCGAAATACATGAAGGCATCAATGGCCACCACATGGGGGCAAGGCACTCGCAAGGAAAGCACTACGCGGGGTATTATTGGCCGACCATGACGGAGGACGCCAAGGAGGCCGTGAGAAGATGCGATAGTTGTCGAAGCACGCCAAACTCATTTGGCCACCTCCGGAACCGAAAACCATCTCGGCCTCTTGGCCTTTCTTTAAATGGGGCATGGACATCCTCGGACCGTTCAAAGCGCCGGGACGGTTCGAGATGGCTCATCGTGGCGGTTGATTATTTCACCAAGTGGATCGAAGCCGAACCTTTGACGACGATTACTTCGGCACGCATACAAAGATTCTTCGGACACAACATCGTATATCCGCTTTGGGGTGCCGGCCGAGGTGATCACGGACAACGGTACGCAGTTTACAGACCAAAGGTTCAAGACGTTGATGTCAGACCTCGACGTCGGATTGCATTACGCCTCGGTTGAGCATCCGCAATCGAACGGACAGGCCGAGTCGGCCAACAAAATAATCCTTGACGGGTTGAAAAAGCGAATGCAAGACGCGGAATCCAACTGGGTCGAGCAGCTGTACAACGTCTTATGGGGATATAGGACAACTGCCCAGTCCTCCACCCAAGAGACCCCTTTTCGGATGACGTACGGATGCGAAGCCATGATCCCGGTTGAAATAGGACAACCATCATGGAGAAGGATTAGAGCCCGCTAGGAGGAGAGGCGTCAAATGACGACGCGGCGATGACGGACGTGGAGGCGATCGACGAGGTCGAATAGTAGCGCACGCCGAGAGCTCGCCGCTAAGCAAGCGCTAGCCGCCAAGTATAATCGGAAGGTTCGACCCGGTCCTTCAACCGAGGTAACCTTGTTCTCCGACGAGCCGACATAGGCAACAAGAACGCCGAGAGATGGCAAGTTGGCGGCAAATTGGGAAGGTCCCCTAGGGTTAAAGAGAAATTGGGCAATGGAGCCTATATACTTGAAACCTTGGCCAGGAAACCCATCAAAAGAACTTGGAATGCAGACAAGTTGAAGATCTATCACAGTTAGACATCGGCCTCGGATGTTGGAGACGCCGAACACGCCCAGCTCGGAGATCAGTTATCATTTGCTTTCAGTATTTTATCTTTCTGTTTTAAGTTTTCACTGAATTATTTGTTAGCTCTTTGGAGCGTTTTCATTTCAATGAAGGATTCCTCAATGGATTTTCGCCAACGTGCACAATTGATCGCTTAAGCATTACACCGAGGTACATATAAACCCGGTCCACAAATACGACACATCTAGATGATTTAACACGGGGCGAGACTAGCCCAGGTCGAGAGCTCGACGAAATGGCTTTTTATTGGCCTTCGTGAAATTGACATGTCAACGCTCGCCCGATTTAAGCATTCGAGTTGTCATGCCGACCCGATCGAGGTCAAAATGTTTAAGTTGTGCGTTACGGACACCTCGTTTAAACAAGTGACAATTCGCCCTTACCTCGGTTAAAATCCCGCCAACGGCTCCGGAACTGGTAGCGCGGTTAGGTTAATACCACATACGGTTAAAACTGACAACCCTACCATTCATTCCCAGATTTCACATCTGGTAGAATGCATAGCTCGGCACCCCATGCGCCGACGAATGTCTAACTATGTTTAGAATTCACACAACAAAACGGGAAAAATTTACTTTGTCATTAAAATATTTATAACGGCACAGCCAGGCAGGAAAATTCATGATTACAAAGGCAAAACGCCTCAAGGAAAAGAGACTAGGAAGCGAGACTTGCTCGACGGTCCGGCTCGACGGATGGAGTCACTTCACTTGGTCCCGACCCGGCCTCGGGGTTTGACATCGGGCCCTCTACTTGTTCCTCACCCACTCTATCTCCACGGTCCTCAACTTCAATGGATGTGGATTCGTCTTCCGGGAAGGGACTCGGGAGGGAGGAGCCGGATAAAACACGCCGTCTCTCACATAAGCTCGGTAGTGATAACCGTCGACGTTGAAGGATAATTTGGGGTTCAAGACCTGGAGTTGATCCAAGGCCATTTTGAAGCATTCTCTCGCCGACTCATGGAGGGTCTCGATAGACTCCAGGTTAGCTTGTCGCTCGACAGCAAGCTCCTCTTTTACCGACCCGAGGTCGGCGGCGAGATCACCTCGTTGCCTCTGGACAGTCTTCACGGCATCCAGGCTTTCGTCCAGGGCCTTCCGAAGACGGTGACATTCCGAGGTCCGTTTATCCAACGCCTCTTTCGTCATCGAAGTTCCTCGGTCGCCTTTCGACATGAAGCTTTGGCAACGGCTAGCTCGTCCTCCAAAGCGTCACTCGATCGGCCTTAGCATTGGCGGCGGCTACCTCCTCCTCCAAAGTTTTCATTTGTCCGACGGGGCCTGCGCGCATTAGCCGCCTCCTCTTCCGCAGCTTTGGCTCTCAACAAGGCCTCTTCCTCGGCACGTTTCAGCCCGAATGTCTACCTCGGCATGTCACGTGCTTGTTTCGACATAAGTAGCGCTTGGTGAAGACCGATGGACTTGCAGAGGAACCTTTGAGCCTCACTAATGACGGATTCATCCACGGCGGACAAAGGAACTCCATTCATAAATTTGGTCGGCGGAAGAAAAGCGACACTAAGCTCCTCAGTCACCCCTCTCTCCCACGAAAGTCCTCGGGGAATCAGTGGCACTGATGAGCAAGCGCGGACTTTCGGAAGGGAGGGAGGAGCCGCCGCCACTGGAGAAGTAGACGTGACGGGTCCCTTACCCTTCGCGGATGCTAAGTCCGGAGCCGGAGAAGATCCAGAGGGGGCCGTGGTGCCGGTCATGGATGGAACGGAACCTTCAGGAGCCGTAGCGTCCGGTCCGGGGCAGGATCGGTCCCTTCGGGGCAGTGGTCCCGGGCACGGTTGGTTGGCCGGGGCACATCCGGAGGAAGTACGTAACGCCTGGAGCCGGGAGTGTCCGAGGCCTTGGTTTTCCTGGTCCTTGACGACCCGCCGCCGCCCGAGACTTATCTCTTTCCGAGCCGTGGAAGGGCGTTTAGTGGGTGCGGCTACCGTCGGATTCACAAGCGCCGAGATAGCGGGAAGTTCCGACATATCTTCAGCTGCGAAACAAAGAACAAGGGGGTTAAGATACATGCGATGAAGGTTAGGACAACGGAAAATCAAAAAGCATGAAAGTTAGCAATCCATGGAACCATACAATCAACAAATTCTGGCCTAGCCCCGCCCGTTAATAAAGAAGGCGGCACTTCGGATCCCGTATCTTTCAACATATGCGGTAAACCGAGGTATACAAGCGGCTTCTTCAGGCGAAAGGTCCTCAATTTGAATCTGGTAAGAAGAAGGGTTCAGATCATAATGGGTTCGGCTCCAGTAAAGAGGAAACTCCCACTCCACATCCTCTCCTTCGGGACCTTTCAAAAACCGGGGCGCTGTCGGGCTTAGCCTCGACTTTAAAGAAACCCGTTTTGAAGTGTTTAAAGGAATCGGAGAATGCACTCATTATCTTCTTATCCGGATCCACACGTAGAGACACCAATCCTTTTAATCTCTCGTCCTCCTTAGATGTCGGGAAGTGAAAGGGCCGAAATAATGAAAGAACAACGGGGTGGTGCAAGGAATGGGGACCGGAAAGGAGGAGCATAGACGCTCGAAGGCCACTAAGTAGGCCCATCCATTGGGGTGGAGCGAGAAGGTGCCGGTAGAAGAGCCATCGCCGACATTTGAAATTGGCTAAACGGGAATTGAACCTTGACCGGGTCGTAATCTCGGTAGAAGAAGAAGAAGTTGGGGCGCCCGGCCGCCGAGTAGAGCGAGATAGGCTCACCCTCATCCGGAGGAATGACAAGTCTGACCCTCCATTTCGGGAAGGTTAAGACGTGCAAGGTCGGCCTTGGACATCGTGACCGAGTCTTTAGGATATCGTGGGATACCCGGGAATATCGCCTACTGCGCGCCTCGGGAGGACTCGAAGAGTTTGACTCCCGCGTCGGGCCGGAATCTTTGTGCGGAGAAGACCGTGAAGCCATTCACCTATAAGCAAAGTAAAAAATGCTAGTATCGGCAAGAGAAAAAGAAATACCTGAATGAGTTATATTGTCAGGCGGGAAAACAAGCGGACTCGGGGGACGGAGATTGCCAGAAGAAGGATTGGAAGGGGCCAGATGACGACAAGAGCCTAAAATTAATGAAGCTTGGGAATCTTGGCCTTGGCCGATGAGGAAGGAGCTCTCGGCGAGACAATCCCCCGGGGGCCGACATACCCCGCCGGATGGACATTCGAACCCGGAGCCAAGGATGAACGATAGAAGTTAAGGGGTTGGCGGACGGCGCGTCGTCCTCGGCACAAGCCATTCTACTCGGTCCAAGCGGGTTCCGGTGGAACGCTTGAAGCGGCTCCGCTCGAGCACGACCCGGCGTCGGATTTGGAGCTTGAGCATGAGCGGTTCGGGACCGGATGCACTCCGTTGACCGGATCCTCCTTTTAGCACGAACGCCAATTTCTCTTCTTCGGAAAGTTCAGAACCGAGAAGCCAAAAGGAGGTACGAGGGTAACGGATACGTAAGGCTTCTTCTTCTTCAGGGGTTAATGGTGGGTTAGAAGGGGGTAAGCGATTACTCCCAACCATCGCCAAAGAACGAAAACCTATAAAGGCACAAAAGGATACGTGAAGAAGGGGAAATAAGGGGAAGGTTCGCTAAAGAAATGCGGTGGGCATAAGATAGTTTGAAGGGGATTTCGACGGCGAAAAGAGAGGCGAAACTACCAATGAAGTCTACCCGAGAAAATCGCCACCGCGACGGAAAATTAACCAGTCAAATTAAACGACAGTCATCAAGTTACACCAGTCACAAAAACAGGAGAAACAATATACCTGAAGTACTGCAGGATGAGTGAATCGCGAACGAAGATGAAAAGAACGCGGGAGCAGGCGATTGCAGGAAAAATGGCAGATAGCAGGCGAAACGGATGACGACGATGTAAAATAGGGAAATGGAAAAAATAGAGGGAAAGATGATTCATATAAGTTCAAGGGGAACTGAAGTGACGGGGGCGAAGCGTCTTTTCGCCCGATAAAGGAGATGGCGTATCGCGTGTGTAGAGAACATTAAATGCGCACGAAGATCAATGCGCGAGATGGCGCGGCGGTTCGGAGACACCCGCCAACGCAAAGCCGCCAGGTGTCAAGAGGCAATGATGGCGAATGCGGAAAGTCCCTCACATCAAAATAGTATGAATTCATCGTAACCTGCTAAGCAAAGGCGAGAGCACCTCGGCAACCCTCATATGAGCCCGGCTCGGAGATGTTCGTTGCACGAAGCCTCGGATAAATGACCCACCTCGGCTTCTGGGGGATTTACCTCGGAATTGCGAAAATTCATGAAAGCTCGGCCAATGAGGCCAGCACGGGATATAGGACATCTCGGCAGCCCGGAACTCACGACCTACCGAGGGGGCAAGCATTACGGACCACTAATAAGGCCCAACGCCACAAAGGCCCAATGGTAGGTATATCCAAGTATAACCGTGTGCCTAGTATTCGGGGGAAGACCGGGTGACCGGATTTACCGCCTAGTGGGCACTCATGTGGCCGTTACTATATGTGCGCCCCTACCAAGTCGGCACGACGATCGTGATCCACATCACGGTGGCCTCTATAAATACGGAGATAAGTTAATCGGGTTCTACGTTCTAACTCGGACCTATTACCTTCGGTTACCTTTGTGCACACACCTCACCCCCAATATTGTGTACGGTGATCCCAACCTCCTGCGGGTATCTCCACATTAGATATCGGAGCGAGACCTTTGATCCCGACATCAAAGTACCGGTCCCCGATCGGGACGGCGACGTTTATACGAACGAAAACCAACTCTTTCCTTTGCATTGAGGTTAGAGGGCCCCTATGTTTTGTAATATGGAAATCATTGGTTCGTAGTACAAAGGTGCATGATCCGGGCCGGAATCCGGAAGAATGGCCATGGATTCCAGGATCTGTTTTTTTTTTTCTTTTTAATCTTTAATAAATAACAACTTCCCAAATCTATTAGTTAAAAGCAATAAAATGCATAAAAATGTAATTTTTTTTAAACATGCCCTTATTATCTATGAATATGATAAGTGAGAGAGGATAGGAGGAAAAAAGAGACCAGAAATACATATAATTGATAGGGATAAAAATGAAATTAAATTTTAGAACTTCTACAAAGGACGACCAAATTGTTTTTTTATATCTATTGATCTATTAATTATATAAAAGTCCCTCCTCTTATCATTTAACACACTCTTCTCCTCTTGTTTAAGGTACTGTCGAGTATTAAATCTGTGCACCTCTCTCAACAGGGATTCGAGTTTTGATTCAGAAATAGTTTTTTCCACTAGATCCAAATTCCATTGGTTAGTTATAACAAAATTTATTAAATTATCACAATATATATACATTTTCGACCAAACGGTTGCTGGCAAAAAGCCAACTAAGGCGGGCACCCATACCATCTAGGCTACTAAGGCATTTTTGATTTATCTCTTTTGCGTTCGGATTTTTAATTAGTTTTAGATTTTAAAAAATAAATAAGAAATTTATAATAATATAACAGGGTGGCCACGTATAATAATAATAATAATAAGAAATAGTTTTATTTTTCCTACATGGGATGCTGGTATTGTCTCATTTATTATTTATCAACGTGAGCAATGTTTTGTCTAGTTTGATCGAAAGGGATGCTCATGGGGTTTTATTGAAGGTATTAGAGTAGCAAGAGGGTGCCCATAAATTACCCATACTCTGTTTGCGGATGATTCTGTCTTATTTTTTGAAGCAAATATGGGTGTATGTAGAAGAGTAAAAAGGGTTTTGGACTTCAGGGCAAAAAATCAATACAAGCAAATCCTGTCTGTATTTTTCTTATAAAATACACCAGCATTGATGAGAGAAGAGATTGGCCATGTTTTTCAGGTTGCTGCTATTGATATGCCCAGTTCTTATTTGGGGTTGCCAATTATTTGGGGAAGATCACAGAAGCAAGCTCTCAATTTTGTTGTTAATCGGGTTTAAAGAAGGATGCAAGGGTGGTAGAAGAGTTTTCTATCCGAAGCTAGAAGAGGGGTACTAATTAAATCTGTAGCAAACTTTATTCCTCTTTATCCCATGTCATGATTTCAACTTCCAAAGAATGTGCTTAAACAACTGGACAGTTTGATTAATAGTTTTGGATGGAAGCACAATGAGACTAAAAGAAAAATCAATTGGGTGTCCCATAAGATTAGATTATCTTTATGGCGTATGCTCTCAAATGCATTGCCAACTTTTGAGAATCTACATCGCAGGAAATGTTGTATGGTTGACAGATGTCTTATTTGTAAGACAAAGCCTGAAACTATTCAGCATTTGTTCTGCTTCTGTCCGTGGGCAAACTTGACTTGGTTTGGCAGTATGTTCACTTTCAATTTTCATGATGAAGAGAATTTTGATATAAAGCTGTGGATGAAGCACTGTTTATGTAACTTGAATATGGATGATAGACAAAAACCAATATTTGCATTTACTTTATGGCAAATTTGGAAGGGAAGAAATGCTTTTCTCTTTAATAATCAGGCAACTAATCCTTTGTTTACTCTCTCTCAAGCAGAAAAGATTGTTACAGATTTTACGGATGCAAATGGATGGACTTCTACAGGTGTTAGTGGACAACAGGGAAGTGGCTCACTGGTTGAAAAGCATGGATGGGAAAAACATGTTGATCTCCATATTAAAATCAACATAGATGCAGCTTTTAATACTGAGAATGAGAATGGTCAAACAGCAGCAACTTTCATAGTCCGTGATGCCACTGGTTTGCTTTTAGATGGCAAAGTGGGCATTGTGAAAGCAGATTGCATTTTGATGGATGAATGTTTTGCTATGATGGATGCAGTGAAGTATGAAAAAGAAAATGAGTTAAAGGATGTAATATTTGAATCAGACAACAGGGTTCTGGTTGATTGTCTTTCCTCCAAAGGGAAATCTCCAGAGTGGAGGTGTGAAGCCATCTTAGACCATACTTCAGGTTTTGGAGGTGAGATAACTAACCATTGTTCTAGATGGATTTCAAGAGAGGCTAACATGGTTGCAGATTGGGTAGTTAGAGCTTCTTTAAATGGGTCATGTCCAGTTGATTAGGTCACCATACCAGTAGCACAACTTCAACGAATTCTTGTGATGGATGCAGTGTTCTCAATGGCGGATGATGGAGGATGAAGATTAGATCATAATTGCAATATTGTTTTATTTGCTTTGTATTGTTGCTTTAATTTAGGTTTCTGATTTCATCTACAGACCTTTATATGTATTTTCAATATAATGCATCATTTATGGCCAAAAAAATAGTTAAGTGGGCTATTAAAATTATAAATATAAGAATAAGAAAATTAAATATTTTGTTATTATATGATATAAATATAAATATATATATTTAATATATAGCCTACCTACTATCGATGCCTCATTTATGCGAACTTTAAAAAGGCTTGGACATCCTATTATACCACTCACTTGTCGCGATCTGCCTATTTCCACCCCTAATTATAGCCCACTTGTCACGTACAATACAGGTAGCCCTACCAATGTCACTCATATTATATAAATAATAATGTTATACTATTTAATTATTGAATAAAATAATTAAATTTGCGCCAGATTTTGAACTCATTATATACTCCTTCCATTCATTTTTATGAGAAACATCTAACTGAATCTCACGATTTAAAACGTTGGTTAAGACCAATGAATGTGCCAAAATTATAACCATTTTTTACTAAAACACCTTTATTTATAAAGACAAACGGAATAAGAAAAAGAATAAGAAAATTATTATAATAAAAAGCATTGTAAAAGAGACATAATAAGAAATTAAATATGATAAAAGTAATAGGTCTTTGGGAGTTGTAAAAATTTATTACATTGACATTAAATAGAATAATTGAATAAGGGCAAAATAAATAATTAAGAAGTAAAAAATAAGACATTTTCTAAATATTTCTTATAAAAAGAAATATGGTATATGTGGTAGTTATTTCTTACCAAAATGAACGAAAGGAGTATAAAACTAACCTTGAGAGAAAACTCTGCTTAATTTTTTTTTTTTTTTTTTTTTTCCTTAAAAAAGGCGTAGGCATATATATAAAAAATAAATCTTGTTATTCTCACCCCTGTTAAACTTTTTTTTTTATACTGCCCCTGTTAACCTTAAACTAACTGACATCAGTAAGTCTTATTAACAGTAGGACTAACCCAATAAATATGCAAACTATTGGGATTCAATAAAAAGAGGAAAAAAGAAATAGATAGAGACCTATCTAACATGGACCCCAGGAGCAGGAATCAGTAATGACTGACGAACTGGATTCCTCTTTAAGGCTCCCCATATATGGGCCTATCATTTTTAGGCCCAATAATGGTGCTAGCCGAATTTCCTTGAGTTGGGCCCTCACTTGTTTTAATCTGGAGAGGCATAGGATTATTCCATGATAATGACAAAAAAAATAAGGCAAAACTAATCAATATAGAGTTGACTTTAACAATATAAAGACTTTATTAGATTTTTTTGGGGGTCTCAAATTTGGTATTTCAGAGAAGACACTTGTATTAAGAGGAGCGTTCACGGACCCCAAATCAAATACCGAATCATGATATCAAAAAAAAGAAGACAACTATTTTCTTAAGGCAGCTCGTTTCCTATGTTAAACTATTGATTTCATGATTAGTAACATGTGATTCCACTGTGGGGAAAATGTGTTCCACATGATTTATTTTTTAGGCAAATCGCATACATTTAGAATTAAATTAATTCACCTCTCATAATTTCTCTGGTACATTCATGCATCACTTTTTTTTTTTGGATACAAAGGGACACGTATCTTTGATCACATGCCCATAATAACAAAAAAAAAAAAAAAAAAAAAAAAAATTATTTGTTATTTTCGTAATCCTAAAATTTTCAACTAAAACACTTAGATCTTGCGTTGTTTGAAAACCCTCACAATTCTAATTTGAGAGTAATTGCGACTAAAAAAATTGAGAGTTAATACAAACAAATGTTATTTCTATTTAGTTTAGATAGACAAGTAATAATACAAACAAATATTAAAATCTTGTTGAGAAAAATCGCTACAGGTAGAGCTTCACATAGGAGAGGGGTGTCTCCATTAACCTTCATCCCATTTCCTCTATATTTTACTTTCTCTATTACTGGATCAACTTCTAATGGTTTGGATTTAACATTTAATAATAATCATATTATTATATTTCAACCGGTATACTTTTATTAATTTTTTTTAACTTTTTATCTCCAACCGTTATAAACTTTTCATGTTAAATTTTAATATGTTAAATTTATTTATATATTTTTTGTTTTTCAAGATTATAATATATTATTATAAAATATTAAACCTCAATCATTGGAAATTGAACCAAGGGAAAAGTAAATAAAGATAGGTCAATAGAGACACCGCTATCCCATTTTACACCTAGTTACTTGTACTCGGCTAGAACTAAAGTTGGAAAAACGGGTTGGCTTATGAGTTTCAAACCCGTTTGCCATATTTTCACTTTTTATATATCTGGACACTAAAATGCCTAATTTAAAACATAAATATTATCACAACTAGGTTAAAACATCAAACATTATCCATATTTAACAAAACACAAATGTTAAGTCCAAAAAACTAAGGTCCACAATTAAATAAATAACTAGATAAAATCATAAACTAAACACTAAACAATATAAATAACATTATCATTTTCTTCTACATGACCATCATCACTATCAACATCATCAATGATATTTTTTTATTTTAAGAAAATATAAACAGGCTGAAACGGATTTAAACTTGCGGCGTTATAGAGCTAGCCCTTTTAGGCCCGATTTCATTTTCAGACCCTAAATTATAAGCATGGTCCTTTACTTAATGTTGCCTAGAAAGGCCGGCCCCAATTCCCCGCTTCTAACTTGAACTAAGATTAATTGAGATTGAATATGGGTTTATGAAACGAGTTGATATTTTTTTAAGAAAAATCCTGTAAATTTTGTTAGAAAATATACAATATTTTTCAGGGATGCATATCTGAAGTCAAACTTTGGTAAATTGAAGGCCAACCTCCAAGAGAAAAACACAAAGAAATTGGTTATTTTTGGGTGCAAAAGCCAGCATTTAGATAGAAATTCAATTTCTAAGTTCTTATTTTTGGTGTAGCGAGTTAAGTAAACGTTGAATCCCTAACAGTTTATTTTTGGTTCAACTTTAAGTCTATGCATGTCCTAATTTGACATTTGGGTTTTATGAAGTCAAACATATACTGATTAATCAGCACAGCGAAAAAGATGACAGATAATCGCCATGTTCATGAATTTTCACCAACAAATAATTAAGATCCATTTTGCTTATTGTAAAAGAACACATTTTGGTCTGCAAAATCGCGGTCAAAAGGCAAAAGAAACATTCGATGTGATCTAGAAAATTTGTGCTTGTGTGTCTATCTTCTCTGAAGAAAAAATGGAGTTTAACCGACTGATGTGGGTCAAATTCGAAGAAGTTTTGGTTGTTTAAAGTCTTAAACATGAGCTCTTGAAAACTTTTACGGGAGAGCTACCTCCATTTTAGCCCGACAATACTTAAATATAACACATAAAAAAACGAAGTTTAAATTCATCCTAACAAAAGCTCAAAGTGTCATTCTTACAAGCTTAGGTTAAATTCATTTAAATATATATATATATATTTTAAGCACATGCCCCCAGTAAGCAAATGTATTTTTTATCGATAATAATCATGTTTAGTACACTGTTGAACATCATTCGGCCACTGTCTCTTAGTAAGTCTTTGAATATGGTTTCACTAAATTGTTAGGAACCAACCTCTTTTACTTTAGCTAATTCTCATTAGATCATGTACATATATGTTTCCATTGACAATTTAGGTAGCTATTGATTGGGCTCAAAGTGAAAGGAATAAAAAATGTACACACATGTTAAACCAACTTTGGTCTCTAGTCAACCTTGCTACAGCCAGCTTCAACTTTCTATGTCTATATCAGATGTATTTAGGATAGTGGTGGGAAAAATGGTTTATTTAATCTGACTAATATAGAAATAAGATTTGGTAAAAGTGAGATTGTGTAATATGATTTATGTTTGGATTGGCAGTAGCATAAGTAGCTTTTGTGAAATTGAAACTTATTTGAAATTACGGTAGCATCTCTTAGGCTTTTGAGATAATCATAAGAGAAAAATTAAAATCAAATTACAAAAAAGGTGAAAAATGTTAACTTGGAAAATTTAGTAGTGCTTAAATACATAATTTGATAAAATAATATTACATAACTAATTGGATCACATGTCCAGTACTCCAGTATAAGTTGATATCTAATTTGTCACAAATACGATTCATTTGAGTGAAGATGGCGTAGCATAATTTGTCGAAAAAGGCTTTTCATCTACGATAATATTATCTACATGATCTATATTCTCATTTTCAAGTTCTATAACATTTGTTTAAAAATTTCAAGTAATATAAAACAAAAAGGCGATGAGTTGTTCGAAGGCGATGAATGTTGTTCACACCAACAAAATAAGGCTGAAAGTAGATGAAATAAATGCTCACACCAATAACAAAAATAAAGCAATAGATAAGGGTGAGAATAGGCCAGACCCTTATCAGGCAGCCTACAGCCCGACCTGTTTAGGACCTGGTCTGACATGGCTTACTTGTTAAAAAGGTCATGTCAAAGCCTGTTTAAAGGAATAAATGTGTAGATAGATTAGGCATATTTTATCAAGGCCTGACTATTTACACATTAAGTGAATATAATTATAGTTATATCATATAAATAACATAATATTTATTTATTTTAATTCTTATGTTCTAATTTTAAGTTATATTTAGTTAATTATAGTACTACCCCTACTATTCTTTGGAAAAAAATTTGGAACATCCCCTTAACTATTGATGGCCGCATCCTTACTATGCTCTTTAATAACAATTATTTTTATTTTGGATGATTATATTATTACCTTTAAATGTTGGTGAAATCATTTTTTAAATAATAATAATAAGATTTTATTTTAATAATATGTTGGCTAAAAGCTAATTTAAATGATACTTTTTGTAAATATTATGCTTTGAAGTCTACTAAACACTACATTTATATAGGTTTTAAGACGCTCAAAGTGTATAAAACCTATTTATGACCTTTAAGGCCTGCAATATAAAGCCTTTTTTAAATGTCTACGTTGTAAATAGGCCTTTAAAAAGACTCAAACAAACCTTATGAAGCCTCAAAACCAAGTCTTAAAAAAACCTGCATTAAGGCTTAGTCTGTTTAGCCAAAGTCTAGTATGACTTGATCTATTTTCATGCCGATTAACATCGGAGATTAGGAGTTGTTGGAAGGCTGACAAATAAATGTTGTCCTTCGAAGATGAATGATATTCATATACATAAGGCCGCAAAAGCTACTTTTTGAAAAACAAAAGCTCTAAAAATAAGTTTACACTAATAAGTTGCTTTTGACTTAAAAGTGCAATTGGAGAAAAGTCATACTAAATTTGAAAAAGTTCTAAAATCCCATTTTGAATTTTTAAACGTGTGACTCGGGGAAGCGGATATCCTCGAAGCGTCGATCTCGGTATCTCTCAGAAGTAAATCTGGGCCGTCCAAAAATGAATCTAACGGCTAAAGAAGGATTTTTAAAATTTTTATATGTACCGTATGCGGTGTTTGCACCGCATGCGGTTTTGACATTGATAATTCTGGGCCCTTAGATCAACTTTTGGACGGCCCAGATCAAAAGATTCTGAGGGATGAGGAAGGGAGTGATACTGAGAGCATCCGGACTCGTGACTCGGGAGGGCAAACACCATACCAAACATGTCTTAAACTCTCCAAAATTCGTTTAATTTTACTGGGAAAGGGACAACTTTTAGATTTTAATGAAATATATATTCAGTGATATATAACTACTATCAGTGAACAATGGAGGGATTCTAATCAAATTGAGTTTCTCTCATAATCTTTTTCTCATAATCTCTAAATCACATCCATCCAATCAATACAATACTACTTTAACTTTTCTCTTACTTTCCCAATCAAGGGCCCAAATAATGAGAAACAAAATAAGGAGAAGATCTCCTTCCGATTCTAATTATACCCATTAACATTTTCCCCCTTTTTTGTAAAAGATATAGTAATAATTTGTTGGTACAAAATAAAGGATAATAACTTAAATTCCTTAGTTTTATGGCAAGCCTGTTCTACGGTGCAAAGGATTTCGATTATCCATGATCGTATGTTTTGGGTTAGATTATTCATTGGGAACAATGATAATTAAGTCTCAAAATATCAATTTTATGAAAGTTAGGTTTCTGATAAAATTTTCGAAAAAGTGGAATTAATATACCGACTATTAAAGCTAGAGAAATATTTACTTATTCTAAGAAAGTGTCACCTCATCGATACTTTGATTAATTAAAATACAACAACTCGTCTTATTTTATTGAAAAGAAAACTTATTTTATTTTTATTTTATATGGTAGATGAGTCATCTGGACAAATTTAAATTTTATGATATTAAAAAACAACAACTCATGGGAGGAAATTGCATTTTTTTTTCCTGAATAATGAATTTGATGTTTTTTTTTCTAAAATTATAAAATTTGAATTTATCCAGAAGACTCGTCTGTCATGTAAAATTGAAATAAGATTAATTAGTATTTTAATTAGTTAGAGTAGAGATGAGGTGGCACTGGCTTGAAATATGTAAGTATTTCTCATTCAAGCTCTTACAAATTTTGGAGTTTCAATTGCAAAACAAGTATTGAAGTTATAAATGTAGTTCTTAGTTCATAATTTAAATTCTCATTCACAATTAAGTCATTGATGTAGTTCTCAGTTCATAATTAAAATTATTAATTGCTCATTTTTTCCCCAAATGTCCTTATTTAGATACTATTCCCTTTCTCTTAATTAATTAAAAGTATCATTTCCAATGGATGTTTTTGAAAAAAAAAATATATATTAACTACTGTCTAAATTTGGTAAATTATCTCATTGGTAGAAAAATCCAATAAAAAACTATTGGTTGAAGTCGTAAGGGGCGGCATTCCGTAAGCAGGAGAGCCTTGAGGGAAACCTTTATCAAAAAAAAAAAAAAAAAAAAATTCCAACCTTTATCCATTGTATCTTCTAAAAAACGGAAAGTGTAATACTTTTTCCGAACACAGATTATTGGAATATGATGAGTTGGGGACAAAATAGATAAGCTTCAAGTTAGGGATAAAATAGTTGGCGGAAAAAAGGTTTGGGACAAAATAGATAAGCTTCAACAAGTTTGGAAGTCAAAATTGAAAACAAGCTAGGCACATGATCTTATCTGACATGTCTAAAAACATTGTCTTCATGTTAATAAAAGGAATTAATTCTTGATGATGGGTCCTTAGCTTTTTCTTTTTTCTTTTATATATAAAAATTTTAGGAGAGGGTTGGCATCCACCTACGCCTAAAAAGGTAAGGAATTAGGGCTAAAAAAGTATAGAGCTCACTTTGCAGAACAACTAAAAGCATATACGCTCAAAATCGAATCCCTCTCCACCTAACCAAGTTACCACGAGGAGTGATGAGTCTTTTTTTTTTTTTATATGAAAAAGTTTTGGAGGGGTTCACGTCCTGATGTCTCTCCCAAGCACTTTAACTAACTCCAAGATCGAACCCCTCCTTTTTGTTAAAGATCTAACCTTTTCACCAACCTAACCGGAACCCATCTATGCCAACTCACATTGGGGTGATGAGTCTTTAGCTGGTCAATCTAATATCCCATATTAATATTATTAGGACAAAAAAACAATTGGGCCTATGAATGGCCCAAAATTACAAAAAGCGAAGCGCATATCAAAGAAACAAAGAGTCACCTATGTTATCCGAAAAAAAGAACAGTAGAGTTAACAACACTACAACAGGGTTAATTACTATTCCAAATTTTATAGAAATGAAACCATTAAAGTTCTAATCTATCAAATAAATATTATCAAGCATTAATATCTAAATTTATAATAAACACATTCATTAAATAAGATTGAATCACATAAAACATAAGAAGCATTAAACTAAACAAGATTAGACACTCATATTTAATATCTAATTGTCACATTCGAAGTATAGTTATTATGAGACCAAGTAATTAAATTTTTTTTAAAAAAAAAAGAAACGGGCCAAATTAAAAAATTTGACTCGATTTTTTTAAGATTGATTTCCCATTCAATATGAAAAGGATCAATTATTCTTGGGCTTAAGATTGGGGGAGAAAAAGTCAACTCCATGTAACCTTTTAAAGTTGATATGTCAGGCACATAATATCCATATTATCTTCTTTATGAGCAACAACTATTTAAATAATGAAAAACTAATTGATGATTAAAATTAGTTAAAAACAATAAACATATAAAAGATAGATATTTATGAAGATGATAAGGGTGAGAAAGAATAAGTGTAAAAAAAATGAAAAAGACATACAATTAATTGAAAATAAAATAAAATAATTAATTAATTAAATTCTTAGACAAAACAAAATTACTGCTTGTATAAAAGACCAAGCACATTAGAGACGTTGTTTATAAATTGGATGGGAGGGAATATTGAATTGAGATCAATTATTAATGCCGTTGAATTTTTTTTAAAATAAAATAAAAATTCGTAACTTTTTTAAAACAAATGTTTGGCCTTTTTTTTTGGGGGGGGGGAGCTTATAATACCTTATTTTTTTTTTTTCTCCAAAGTAATACCAAAATAATAAGAAGTTAAATGGGACTTTGTATGGCGCGGGCCCCCCAGCAGTCATGGTGGACCGATGCTGGACCGATCAATGCGGAGGACAAAGTGGCCCAAGGGATTTAGACTCTGGCATCCATTGGGCGATATATCCCAAGTGGCCTCATTCGTGATTGTAACGCACGCTTCAATCAACGGATCAGAAATCATCATTGGTCACGGGAGAAAAATATGGACCGATCGATTCTGATAACGTAAAGAGATCGCGTGATAGAGAATGGCGAGTGTCGAAAGTTCTAACTTTTGAAGACGCATTCGCCTCTCAAGTCCCAATTCATGCAGGCAGGCGTTTGTTTATGTGAAACGACGTACCATGGCACGTGCGCACGTGACTTCTTAACCTCAATGTTTCTCTTTATTTTCACCCTTTTGTTTAATTTTTGTGGGGGTAAAATTCCAGAAGAATACGTTTAAAATAAGGGAAAGACAAATCAGGAAGTGGAATATCACAAATTTTAAGTTAGATCTATAAAAGGAATATGAGATTAGAAGATGTTTCCAAATACCAATCCACTCCTCACAATATCTAGAGAGCTCAAATTGTTAATATGTATATTGAAGTTGTTAATTATAATTCTTAAGTTGTTATTCTTTATATCTAAGTTGATTACACATTGTAATTAACAACTTATGAAATTGTATGCATAGTTACAACATATAGTTCCCCAAATACTAACAATCTTATATGTAATATTTTGATGTCACACATATTAGGTGCCACTAACTACTTAAGTATATATAAAAAATCACAACATAAAAATCATAATAAACAACTCCATATATATATTTTTTAAAAAAACATCCCAAATTTTGGGTGGGACTCTGCCACTAACTACTTAAGTACATATAAAAAATAAAAAACATAAAAATCGTAATAAACAACTCCAATATATTGACAATTTGAGCTCTCCAACACTATTGTAAATCTGGAAATATTCCTCCATATTCCTCCAATATGTCTGACTTGAAATTTGTGATATTGGACTCCATGATTTGTCTTTTGCCTGTTTGAAATGTTTTTATTTATTTGCTCATTTTTTTATTGATGTTTTTTTTTTTTTTAATTTTTCCTTTTTCACTGGAAAGGGACTCATACCCACTCACCTCATTCACCCTCTTTTATACCATTGGGAGTAGAACTCACAAGCTTACCCCAATGAGAGGCTATTTTGGTACGAGGGGAAAGGGAAATTGATTTGAATTGGATTTATAAAGCTAGAGAAGTGGATTTATGAGGTGGTGGTTTGAATAAATGTGTACATATTTTTCTAAAATATCTTTTTGTCAGTTATCACTATTGATGAAAATAAAGGAATGAATGATAATAAATAATATATATATATATATATAAAGGGAAAAAGACAAAAAATATCACTTGTCTTCAAAATCCCAAATAAATAATTTTCTATTAAAATAAGTTGTTAATTACTATATTCTTACAATTAATCCATATACTTTTATTGACAACAAGATTAATTTGAAATTTTAAAGTTTTAGTGATATTTTTTTTTTTTCTTTTTTCCTAATTACAAATTTAAGAGACAAAATAAATCAAAAAGATCTTACATTTAGAATTAAAACAAATTCTCCCAGCTAACTCTTAAATGTAGGAGCTAATCAATTGAATGGTTTACTTCAAACCTAAATGAAAGACACTAATCCACTTTACCACTAAATTTATATTTAAAGTTGGGATTTTTCTCGGTTCCAATGGCATTGCTGGTATCTCAATATTACTTTATTGATATTATAATACAACAGAGTCATTGGTATTACTGTAAGAAGTATAAGTAGTAAGGGCAATCCTTCCTTCCATTGGGTATATTCCTGAGCTATTCAGGAATTTATCAAAGTTTGGGGCATTTAAAAGTGATATACTGCTCAGCAGTGGTAGCTTGAAGGCCATACTAATGGCATCAATTGGGAAAATTCTTCTTTAGGTAGTTGTTTAGGGATTTGAATGATAGAAGCCTCATCAGATCTCTCTGCTACCATATAAAGGGCACCTTTTGTGGAGTTTGAGATATTCCTATTTATTGCCTACATTAAATAGGTTTTTCATTAACAAGAGTAAGGATTAAATATCTTATTATAGATAAACTAACACATATGTGTTATAGATAAAGAATTTAAACAATTCTTTTGATATTTATAAATTATTAATCTAACTCATCCGAGGGGGTATATTTTTAAATTATTAAATGGTCTAATGAAATATCTGACTATTGATTTATAAATTTTGTCCCTTGTGTTCTGGTTTGTTAGACACTTGTTGGGGTAGGGGTAAATTTGGGATTTCAGATAGCTTAATTGGGAAGAATGAGCAGGAGGGTGAGAGCCAGATGTTGAGTTTGGAGGGTAAGAATGTAAGATAGACTGAGAGAGTCATGGAAATATAAATGCAAAAATTGTAATAATGAGTGAATGAGAGGAAAAGTGTTGCGGCTGCTTGAGTAGGTGCTCACATGCATAAAACTAATAGAAAAATGACATAAAAGTTCTAATTTAAAAAAATAATATAAGAAAAGTTTCTAACTTGTAAATCAATGATAACTCTTTTAGTTATTAATGATTATTTTTCTATTTGTCTTTAATAAATATTGAGACTTTTCTAATATTATTTTTTTTATAGGGATTTGGTGTGGTTTTCCCAAAACAATATCTTAAGATGTCTTTCAAATAATAAGGGTTAAGTAGTAAATCTACATCTAAAGTACACGCCTATGAGCAACTCTACCCTGAATTTTTTTTGGCTTAATGTAGCCCCGAAAGTTTAAAAACATAACAATATTGTCATTTTCCGTTAAAAAATTGATGGTCAATGTTACTTTTTTTAATGGTCAATATTAGTTTTTTAATGAAAAATGATAAGATTGTTACATTTTTAAACTTCCGGGGCTACATTGAGTTAAAAAAAAAAATTATAGGTTAAAATTACTTTAAGCATATATTTCTAAGACATATTTACTACTTAACTCAAGTAATAATACAAATCTAAGCCTCTTATTTATTTTATTTTTTTGGTCAAAGAAATCTAAGCCTCTCAATCCTCCTTCCTTCTCACTTTTGACCGCAACCTGTTCTCTTTTCCATTCCCATTATTTTTCTCCTATAACATCACCTTCCACCATACTCTCTCCTATCATTTTTATAAGTATCTTTCATTCTTTTAAGGTTGATTATTAATATAAATAACTTTTATTTTGTGTCTTAAGATTTAAACTATTTTTTAATTCTAAAATAAATATATATTTTTATATTAATTATTCTTCACTCACCATTAATTCCCTTTTATCTAGTCATTTATTACATTCTTTTTCATATTTTATATTAATTCTTTTTTAAATTTTTACTCATCCTTTCTCCTAGGCTCTTTTCATAAATAGGGGTCAATTCATCCCAATCTTAATTGTCAATTCATTTTACACAATTTTTTTAAAAATTACTTATAAAAAGGATTGGAAGGAGTGCATAATCTACTTTTCATGCCCAATACAGAATATATAAAAATATAAAATTTCCCCGAGTCGGTTATAAAACTATGACTACTTTCTCAGACTACATACAAAACTCATCTATATCGAGAAAAACAAGACTACAACTATTTGAAAAATTCTTCCTGTGTTTCAAAATACAAAACAATTACCAACAGTATTGGTGACAGTGAATTAAATTTGGGAAAATCCATATGGGGCCCTTTAAACAGAAAAAATCCCAAAAAATGCCCAAAAATTTTGAAAATCCCAAAAAAGGCTCCAGAACTTTTTTTGGTATAATTTTATTAAAACTTTAGTTGTTAACGGGTAGATCGTTAACAACTATATCATATTGACAACTATATCAAGACTTATTCGTTAACAACTATATGAGCCCGTTAACAACTAACGTTTTAATGAAATTATACCAAAAAAGACCCTGGGCCTTTTCTGGAATTTTTAGAATCTTTGAGTATTTTTTAGATTTTTTTTCTGTTAAAAGAGCCCAAAAGAGCCCTGATATGAATTTTCCCATTAAATTTTTGGCCAATTAAACATGAGGTCACGGTTTGAAATTGGCATGAATGAAAAAAAGAAAAAAGTCTTTGTGAGAGTTATCATCATTTAGGACGCGGCTGAGGTCCTTTTCTCTTAAGGATCTCTGCTGTCCTCTTCTCTCATACGGCGCCGTTTTGGCGCAAAAAAGGTAAGGTGATTTCTCTCTCTCTCTCTCTCTCTCTCTCTCTTTTTAACTACTACAGGTACTAACTAAAAAATTATTTTAAGATACTGATTGGTACTCAAAAATACTAACAGATACTTCATAATCTCGAAAAATTATTTTAAGATGTTGAAAAATATTTTAGGGTACAGACTGATACTCAAAAGATACCTCAGGATGCTGATTGGGGATACTGGCTGATACTAAAAAAAATACTTTATGATCTTGAAAAATTATTTTAGGATTTTAGTATATCCTAAAATAATTTTTCAAGATCATAAAGTATTTTTAAGTACGACCAAGTATCCCCGGTAGCATCCCGAGGTATCTTTTGAGTACCCGTCAGACCTCAAAATATTTTTCAACATCTTAAAATAATTTTTCAAGATCATAAAGTATTTTTGAGTACCAATCGATCCTAAAAAAATTTTTAGTACCTAGTAGTAGTTTAAAAAACAAAAGAGAGAGAGATCACCTTACCTTTTTTTGCACCAAAACGACGCCATATGGGAGAGAGGACAGCAGAGATCCTTAAGAGAAAAGGACCTCAGCCGCGTCCCATCATTTAGGCCTAACAATACTTGATCCGTTAGCTATATAAAAAAAAATAGGGTTAATTCAATCTTTAGTCTCATAAGTTTATCCTTATTTTAATTTTGGTTTCTCAAGTTTCAAATTATAGATTTTCATCCCTCAAATTTTATTCCATTAACTCATTGGTCCCTATAACAAGAAAAAAAATCTAGACTATCTTGCTTTTTTGAGTGGATCAAAACCTATGGTTTAAAATCGAGAGATTAAAACCAATATGAGGGTAAACTTATGGGACTAAAGATTGTATCAACAAAAAAAATTAGAATTAAGGTGCAGATTAGGCAACCAAGTGATCCACTGGAAGCATCGGGCACAAAAATGTTATGAAAGTATCAAAAATACCAATGAACAATTGAAAGGGAGCAAAAATACCAATGAACAATTGAAAACTTCAACGAATAGACCAAAACGAGGATTGTAGTACTTTCATCAGAATTTATTTCTTCACAGGTATTTTTGCTCCATTTCAATTGTTTATTGGTATTTTTGATACCTTCAAAACATTTTTGTGTCCGGTGCTCCTAGGGTAATACTTGGTTGGTCAATTTACACTTTAACCCAAAAAATTATAACCACCTAACTGAAACTAAAACTATTCAGATCATTGAAACCATCTGAAAATAAAATAATTTGCAGTTTTCCCCAAAAAAAAAAGTCTTAAAAGTTATTAATAAATGTGATTTTTGAGGGAGTATTATTTTTAATACAGTGAGTCAAAAGCCAGATGAAAAAGTATAATAAAAAAAACAATTATTTATAAGTCATAAAGTGTCGTTTATATATTGCCTAGATGCAATGCATACAATTGAGCAAGAAAAAAAAAGATGCAATGCATACAAATTAAAAATATATAAAATTCAATTTAGAATATACTTTTTCCTATAAAGATGTGCAGTTTTGTTAAAGCATTTGATTTACAAAAGTCACTATAGTCTCGGATTGAGCTGGGGATTTTGGTCCATATACCATTTTGGGTTAAGGGGGTAAAAATCACCATATATTGCGTTAAAGAGCACCTGATACACAATATATTTTTGTTGGATAGGAAGAGGATCCTCTCCTCGTCGTCCCTCTTTTTTTTTTTTTTTTTTTTTTTTTTTGTGTGCGCATTTTTTCTCATCAGCCTAGTTGAATCTGATAGTCTCTTATTGGATAAGCTTGTGAGTTCTACCCCACGCACGTTACTCTTCTTCTTCTCCTTCTTCCATGTTCCCTCAGCAGAGTCAATCCGCTCTACTTTTACTCAGTTTTAGGGATGAAAATAGATCAGAACAAGTTTTATTTAAACAACACAAAAGGTCTAAGCCTAAATGTAGGATATTTTTTAGGCTCATCTGAGCCTTGATAAAACTTGATTGAGTTTAAAGAATTTTTAAAAGGCCTACTTACAATATAGACCTTCAAAAAGACCTTATATTATTGCCATAAGTAGACTTTGTACACTTTGAAATTAAAATATAAGAGTTAAAAAAATCGTGTTATTTATATGATATAAATATAATTACATTTATTTAATGTGTAAAAAAAGGCACCGAAAGCTTACAATGCTAGACCTTAACAAAATAGACCGACCTATTTACACATTTTGACATTTAAATAGGTCTTGACTTGTCATTTTTAATAAACAGGCCAGACCAAGTCCTAAATAGGTCAGGTTGCAAGCTATCTGATAGGGGCTGATCTAATTTCACCCATACTCATCCTTCTCTCTCTCTCCTCTCTCCCCCCACCCTCACGCCACTGGCCACCAGCCCCAACACCATCTCACCAAAGCTATCATGTTAATGCTTGGATGCCCTCCTGCACTTACATTAGCAAAATCATTAACAAGGTTTAAAAAAAAAAAAAAAAAAAATCAAATGAAAACAAAGGCGCTTCTATTTTTTCAGAAGATTTCCAATAAGCATTTTTTACCAAACTTGCTTTGAGAGAAACAGAATAGCAGATTACCCGTAACAGAATAATTATATTCAGGAGCAGTGGTGGAGCCACACTTGTGTTTATAGGTGCAAGTGCACCCACAAAATTTTAAAAAATATATATTATTTAGCGGAAATATGTTAACATCAATGGACTCATGACTCAACGGTAAAGCATTAGATAATAGACAATAAGGGCATTAGTTCGAATCCGACTGAGCACCTCTTTTCTTCATTTTTTTTTTTTTTTCCCGCTACTGATGGGAAGACAGAATTAAAAGTTAGCTACTATTATTGATTTTTGGGGATTGCGAGCCTCGTATTTATACTCCCTCATCTTTAAACCCAAAAAAAAAAAAAAAAAAAACCCTTTTTCATTTCTTATTATTTTTTCAAGTTTTTACTCCTTATGAAAAACACATGTAGTAATAGTTTTATCTGTGATTTCAAAACAGCAGAAAGATATATTTTTTATAACCAGCCACTATAAACAACATAAAGATTTTTGTGATTTGGTTAAACCTGGTAAGGATAGTTTCTTTAATTCATAAATCATTGAGTAGTCCAATTTCATTGATTAGCTTTATTGAAAATTGTAATGAGTTTGGTGGTTGAAACTTTTGTTTTATGTAAAATTCTCCAATTTTTGTCTTACAGAAGTGTGATGGATAGTTTATGCCTCTTGACATCGAATGAAATTTGTTATGATTTAGAAAATTCATAGTTTATTACTAATTTGATGGTAGATACTGATCCTATTTTATGCACATATGATTTACTTAGAACCCATTGAAAGGAGTTTTCTTTTCTTTTCTTATCTATTTTCATTTGATTTTCAATGCATTTAAAATTTTCTTTAAAAAAAAATTTCGGGGGTGTTGCTCCCGAACCCCCAAATCCCTTCACAAATTGTCCACCCATAAATATAAATTATATTCAGGAGAAGCGAAGAGAACACTATCGACGAAAGGGTGGCATCATCGCGTGAGTCTGTGAGAGGGAGAGCCGCAGAGAGAGAGAGAGAGAGAGAGAGCGGATGAGTGAGAGGTGTTAGGAAATAAATCAGTATAATTAATTAGTATCGTATATAATAAGGGATTATAAGAATTATTAGTGATTAGGGAATCAATCATCATAATGAGTTATTAGTTTCTTGTCTTCTCTCTGGTGTATAAATACTCTATTGAGCATATGAATAAAATCATCCATTTGAGAGTATATTTTCTCTATATTTCTCTCCATTATTTCACTACAAGAGGAGAGGGAATCGGACGAGGAGCATGAAACAATAAGGAGAAGAAGAAGAATAAAACATGGCGTGGTTTGGAAAATACTATCACCCTTTAAAATACTCCTCTCTTATTTATGATAAGGCATCAACTAGCAAGTTTATTTGGTCTTTTTTATAAGGCAATTCCTTATTCCCAAAGAACATTAATTATTTTTTTCCATGTTTGCCCATAATTAATGAAGGTGGTGGTGGTGTGTGAGAGTAATAATAAATATAATATTAGAGTTTAATGTAATTAGTAGGGGTAATATTGAAAATTACTTAAATTATAGGACAACTTTATTGATTTTAACTATTTCTATTGGTTTGTGAGAAAAATTAGTTGGTGCCTTATAATAAAAACCAAAGGGAAGTAGCTTTTAACAAGTAATTTACGATATATGAGATAAATATGTAAATAAATTTTTATCTTAATTTTTGTGAATAAGAACTTTTAAGACCCCATGTCAAACAAGAAATAGATAGCACATAAACAAGTGTAGGACCTACCAAAAAAAAGTTACTACGGTTTAGAATGTTAACAAAAATGACATTTTTATTTTTACTTTATTTAGAGAAGTTCATGAGTATTTTTATACTTTTAAAAAAAAAAAAAAAAAAAATGTGCCAAATGCTCTTTTTACACAGATATATAGAGACTTTTCCACTTTAACCTTATCATTTTTCAATTTCAGTCAAAGACATTGGTTCTTAATTAGGATTTTCAAAATTGAGGTTCTTAACAGTAATTATTCTTTCAAAAGGGCCAAAGTATCATCTTCCCCGATTAAGAATTTATGATCCTTAATGTGAAAGAAAACAATAGAGTAGACTTCGCATATAACTTTGAGAATTTCAAATAAAAATTCATTTTTAATTTTATTTTTAGTTGCTCCTATTTAATCTAAATTTTTAGTATAAATAACAATGGAAGAAATTTTTTGTGCCGTAAATCGATGATTTAGATTCTCTATATTTTATGATCATCAACTTGAATTGTTACGAATATTAATTTCAATTATTTTAGAGCAAGAAACCAAAAAGAAAAGAAAAAGAAATCTTTAGCCGTTTAGCCAGCCTTATCAAACGATATGGCTCTATTTATTTTTATTTTTTTTATTATTTTAAAAAAAAAAAAAAAAAAGCAAACTGGTGCCATTTTTATATGGAAATTATTTATACTCTTTTTATACACACTAGAAAATGGAAAATCATTTCAATTTCATTAGTCAACAGGTATTATTCATTAAAGTTGGTTCTGGAATTTCTCCATCTGTCTTATATTTTAAAATAACAAACTATATCTGACTAGGGCCAGGTATTAAAAATCAAACCCTTAAATAGTCACTTTGATTTAAAAAATCCGGACAACCCAATCAATATTATTATTTATAGAAAATTATAATGTTCATGAGTTATAAACAATGGAACACCCTTTTAAAAGCCATGTAAAAAAAAGGACTCACGTCAAATTTAGTATATTGCAAGACAAATATATTCAGTTAATTCATATGGTATTTTGAATTTTTTTTTTCTTAGGTTTAATTTTTCTTAATTTTAAAATAAAGTTCAAATTTATTAATAAAAAAAATTGTAATCAGGATATCAATATGATTAAATATATTTTTTAGAATGAAAATTTTTCTATTATAAAATTTATTATTCAAATGTATTTAAACACTCAGGTGAGTAGTTCTTCTTTAGTTGTATATAACATATTTTAGTCATGTGGATTTTTTTTTTTATTTTTTTTTTATTTTGCATATAGTTAAAATAAGTTCTAGACAGCTAAAGAAAAGTTGCGCTTTAGACCAAGATTTCATGCCTAAGAAATGATGAGGCACCAAGAATTTATTGCCGCCGTGCATCACATTTTAAATCTAATTTCGGTGGATTAGATTAAATTTTGTAATTTTTCTAAAAAAATTGTTGTAAATTCAAAATAAACAAATATAGTCAAACTTTTTTAAAAATAATTTTTATTTAAAATTTGTTAGCTAAAAAAACTTTAAATCTAAACCGTTGAAACTATATAATCCCATCATAACCATGAACACCATGACGCTCATCATTGCAGCCATTAATACTGTAATTCTTTCCCTCGCTGCACTTGATTCTTTAAACAATATGAGACTGAGATACCTTTAAGCAATAAATCTTGTAGTGAAGAATTTTTGAGCAATTTTTTTTTTTTCCCACTATTATGAGATTTAAAATATGAAAAAAGAAAGATGTAATATGGAAGCAAAAAGGGTCTTCTTGACTCTTGAGGGAAAAACGAAGACCATGACCTCTCCTTTCCCTTCATCTTCCTTCTCCCTTGTTCCCCTGTATCTTTTCTTTTGGTGCTTGTGCTTTGCAAGAGACAGAGGGACAGAAAAAGAAGACAAAAGCTGACCCCACGTTTTTTCATGGTTACACACTTATTACAATCCCACCTCCTCCCTCTCTCTTCCAAAACATAAAGCCCACATCACTCTTACAACTCCTTCACAGATGAAGAATCATTTGTTCTGCTTTTCCAAGATTCCACCAAATATCTGTAATTGAGTACCTAAACCCCAGAAGAATTAATACCAGAATCGGCAAAAAGAACAGAGGAGACGTTTCAGAGATAGATCATAGGGTGAAGAAAGGTATAGAAGAAAGAAAGAAATGGTGGGCTCGGGAGGATCAGGATCAGATAGAAGCAAAGAAGCTGTTGGGATGATGGCACTTCATGAGGCTCTCAGAAGTGTCTGTATCAACTCTGATTGGACTTATTCTGTCTTCTGGACCATACGTCCTCGCCCGTATATATATGCTTCTCTCTCTCTCTCTCTCTCTGTTAAATTCTGTTTTCTCTGTCATGAAACGTTATTTATTTGGACTCTTTTCTCATCTGGGGTTTCTCCATCTTTACTTGCAGAAGACTCAGAGGTGGTAATAATGGATGCAAGGTTGCGGACGATAACGGTAGCTTGTAAGTATGGTTGGTTTGATGGTTTCTCTTACCCTCTGTTTGGATGCTGAGAAAATAGTATCAAATCCTCTATTCCTTTGTACAACTGTCGGAACACTTTCTCAGCATCCAAACAGAGTTTGCAGTATTTACCACGAAAATAGAGTAACAAAAAGACAGAAAATTTAAGCAGTTTTTCACTCTTGGGTGTGTTCTTTATGGTGAGAAAAAACAGAGGAAAAACATAAAAGTTTCCAGATTCTCTGTGCTTGGCACTTATTGTTGCTGGGGAAATACTCTTTTTTCTTCAGCATCCAAACAAATTTTACATTTTCTGCCCTGGAAAATATAGTAAGTTGGGAATTTGATGTGCTGACATGGATTTTTGGTTGGAATTTTATGGAAGGATGTTGATGTGGGAAGATGGTTTCTGCCGTGGGAGGGCATCGGAAAATCTGGAAGACATGAACAACGGAGAAGAAGATCCAGTGAGAAAAGCATTCAGCAAAATGTCCATTCAGTTATATAATTATGGAGAAGGGTGGGTGGTAGGTGTTTCATTATATATATATATATATATATATTCTATGAATATTTGTGGGAAACTGGTCAGTTCACAGTTATCTTTCTGCATATACATATTGTGATTTAATGTTTGAATCAGGTTGATGGGGAAGGTTGCATCAGATAAGTGTCATAAATGGGTATTCAAAGAACCATCAGAAAGTGAGCCAAACACCTCCAATTACTGGCAGAGTTCTTTTGATGCTGTAAGAACCAAACCAAACCAAACAAGAAGAAGCAGTTCATTTCATTTGATTCTGATTTCTTGGCTTTTGGTTTGTGATATTGACTTCCAAGTTTGAACAAACCGAATGTGGCGTTAAATTTGGCTTTTTGTTTATTTGATTGACTAAGGATCTGAATCTGACCCTACTACGTTTGTCTTTTATTGATTGATGATGATATTAACTGTTGCAGGTTCCTCCAGAATGGATTGACCAGTTTGAATCAGGCATTCAGGTCAGAATCACACATACAACTTTCAGTTTTCTCATTGGACTCCTCATAATTATCGTCGTCGTCATCATTATCATTACTATTATTATTAATTTCTTTTGTTTTTTTGTTTCATACTTAATTTAAAAGACAATAGCTGTCATTCAAGCTGGGCATGGACTTCTGCAGCTTGGTTCTTGCAAGATTGTGAGTACCCGTCACTTTGCTTCTCTATAATTTGCCCTTGCTGCATTTTTATTCTTCAAGGAAACGTTAATTTGGGAGAATATTGGTGAATTACCATCTTCAGCGTATATTCTGGATTGATGGAGATAAATTAGATGTTTTTATTTTTGGGAAATTGGAACACGTGGATTAGGATATCTCATATGGTATTTTAGGATGTGTATAACCTAAAATGTTACACGATATTGCATGTATTTATATACGATTTTTTTTTTTTTGGCCTATAAAAAGTCAAAGAAAGCCAATGTGTGAATGTGATATGTAAATATATATATATATATATATATATAAAATTATATTTTATGTCCTGACTATAATGTAATGACAAATTTAGTATATCAATTTCTATATATGATCATATATATACTCTCATCAATATCCTTTTTCTTCATCTCGTGAGTCGGAATCCACCGTTTGACCCATTTGCATTTTGTGCGGAGACCAGAAATTTAAATTCCATTTCCAAAGATTTTGTTTTGGTTTTTTATAATAATAAAAGAACAATTATGCGATTTACTTAGCTTGTAAAGATGTTGTCTTGCTGATTACAAAATACTCATACTAAATACTACACCTTCTATTGGAACGAGATCTTCTCATAAGCTTTTTTTTCTTCTCATCGCTCATCATCATCTCATCCGGATCGTTGATTAGAAAGAGGAGAGAAAAATTAAAATAGTATTGTAGTATTTTAGATTGATTAGACGGATATGATTCAAAGATTATGAAGGATAATGAGAAAATGATGATGAGACTCTAATAAGATGTTGATTAAGATAAGAAATAAGCTTATTTTATAAGAAAGAGAATATAAGCTCGAATTTAGAATGCCGTAGAAGCCATAAGCCTCAAAACAGATTATATTCTTAATCAAATTGAAAAAAAGAATATTATACACTGCCAGTTCTTGGATAGAGTACAATAACCTCCATTTATATAGCCGGATAAAACATGTGAGTATTATGTTTTTGATGTTATAGTGGTGCATGGCTTTGAATTTTGTGAGAATATACAGATTGCAGAAGATCTTCATTTCGTTCTGAGAATGAGGCACACGTTTGAGTCTCTGGGATATCAATCTGGTTTTTACCTCTCTCACCTCTTCTCTTCAACCAGACACCCTTCCTCCTCCACCTCCTCCGTCTCCAACACCGTCACAGCCATTCATCCACCGTCTCCTCTCATCAACTGGCCTCATCACCACCACCGGCCACCACTCCTCTCTTCTGCAACTACTTCCATGAATCTCTCCTCTCCCGCCAACTTCCACAACTCCTCAACACTACTCGGATTGAACAGTTCTATCCCTCACCATCAACCCAAAGACCAAACCCACCTCTTCCTCCACAACCACTATCCCTCCTCCGATCAGCCCCCAACCACCAGTGATCGGACGCTATGGAAACAACGACGACGACCTCAAATGGCAAAACGGACTGTCGTTTTTCAATGCTGATGGAGCTGCTGCTGCTACTACTACTGCAAGTGAGTTCCACAAGCAGGAAAGCGACATGGACAAGTTCAAGAGGAGCTTCACTGTACCTTCTTCAACAATAATGGCTTTGTCTTCATCTTCTTCTTCTGCTGCTGCAGCTTCATTAATGGATGGTCACCATCATCAGCAGCAACCTGTGGATTATTACAGGAAATCTGAAGGAGGGCCATACCAGGATGTGATGTAGACCTTTTTGGACTATTAATGGTGGTGGGCTAGCTAGCTAGTGGTAAAAAAGACTGTCATTATTGATTATGAGAAAAATGATGAGATGATCAGTTTGTTTGATCTATATTATGTCTAATACTTATTTGTGTTTGCTTTTTTTTCCTCTTTCCCCTTTTTTCCAATGTGTTTGGCTTTTCACTTTGTACTTTTGTTTGTCCCTTGTGTTCCTTTTTATATATACTTCATATTTCTTCATCATTAATCATAATTTCTTTCTTTGCTCCTTACAAGTTGTTGGTTTACGATTTCACATGTTGGTCTTTTTCACACACATGACCGTGAATGATGGATATATTTATTATATTATCGGATTTAATTTCAATAAAAATTTAACTTGAAGTTGTGAATTGTTATATACTACTATAAAATATGGATACTACTAATCTAAAAGACGTTCATTTTTTAAAAAAGGAAGTGAAAAATGAAGGCAGTGGCATTGTCGTAATTATTTACTTGAGTTTTAGACTTTAGACAACCCAAATATAAATTTAGGATGTCTAAATTTTTTTTTTTGACGTCCTAAATATATTTTAGGACATCTAAAATGTAATTTTTGGCACTATTTAAGAATTTTTTTGACGCTCAAAAGAAATTTCGGGGAATTAAATCGCCCGAATGAGATTTTAGAACGTCAAAATTAATTATTTGGCCCCATTTAGGAAATTTTTGGCACCCAAGAGGAAGGTTGATTATTTTTTTTGGTGCCATGTGTATTTACTTGAATTTTTTTACAATTTGGGCGACCGAATTTAATTCGAAGTCGCCAATTTGGGAATTTTGGTGACTTGAAATAAATTCAGTCGCCTTAATTTGGGAAATTTCTCTTTATGAATTTTGGAGACGAAATAAATTCGCTTTAATTTGGAAATTTCTCTTTATGAATTTTGGCGACCGAATTTAATTCGAAGTCGCCAATTTAGGAATTTAATCACATATCCTATATTTTTTCTATTCTTCTTTTGCATTACAAATTGTAACATAATCACATTCGCTCGGTTTTTTCCTCCATGCGTATGCTCTTTTTTTATTGCTCGAAGAACTTGCTCTCGGACCTTCTTCATAGTGACCTCCCTTGGCGACCTTGCTCCTTCGCTGCTGTGGCCTCCCTCTCCATCCCTTACGATGACGCGACTCACCGGCAAAAGCGTAGGACGGCGAGGCACCAATGATCTTTATGTATTGGGAATTTCGTGACTCCAGATCTTTAGGTCCAGCGATCTTCAGGTTCCTCTCCACCTTGTGGTTTTTTTTTTTTTTGTCACTCCACCTCTAAAAATATATACGCGGCGATTGCACGATCTGTTGTGGTTCTTCTTTTTTGACTCCAGATCCGAAAATAGTTTTGTTTTGATTGCACATATATGCTTTTGTGTTTTTTTTTTTTTTACTCTAGATCGAAAAATATTTCGTTTCGCCGATTGCACAAATCTCTTTGTCATGGAAGAGCACCGCCGCGTTGTGTCTTGGGTTGTGGGCAAAATGGTGGTGATTCTAGGAGGCAAGCGCGTGGAGAAGCTAAATGGTTGATTTTTTTAGAAAAACAAAAACAAAAACCTTAAGACGTCCTGATTATTTAATCGGGGTGAGGCGTCTGAATCGCCTTAACTAAGGCGTCTTGAATTTAATTCAAGACGTCAAAAGTTCTAAATTTTTAACTACCATCTCCAAGACGTCTCTCTGAAAATGGACGTTTTTTGAGTCTTATTTGGGACATTTTTTGGGTTTTTTTTAGTAGTGATAACACGCTATTATATAGTTAATTTTCTTACATGATTAGTATATTATAATATTAGAAAATGAATATATAAATAATTGTGAGAGAGAGAGAGAGATCCTAGTTCAAATTCAAAGGAGA
This sequence comes from Acacia acuminata, assembly GCA_019022655.1. Classification (NCBI taxonomy): domain Eukaryota; kingdom Viridiplantae; phylum Streptophyta; class Magnoliopsida; order Fabales; family Fabaceae; genus Acacia; species Acacia acuminata. Next base: position 93,366 of record JAFJYI010000245.1, read on the forward strand.
AATCATATCTTAACTTTCTTGATTTGTTTGTTTGTTTGTTTTTTTTTTTTCTATTCCACTTAAAGAAACTTTGGGTGTAGCAAAAGGGAGACAGATAAAGAAAATGCAGAAAATGAACAGAGGATAAAATGGTATTCAAAGTGATAATCATATGGAATTGGTATTCAAAGTGATAATCATATATATACATACATTATTATATATATATATTGTGTTTGTTTGTTTTTTAATTTGTGTGATAACATATTGTGTTTTGTTGCAAAACGAGCAATGCATTAAGGGTTAATTAGTTGAAAATTTCCATAACTCAAGGATATTTTCAATGGAAATCAAAGAATATCTGACTGAGAAAATACAAAATATTTCTAATACAATAGATTAATTAATTAAAAAAGAGGTTATTAGGAAATTACGACAAACTAAGCCTCTTGCATGCATTCCTCTTGCTTGTAATATAATCAGGAACAAAAAAAAAAAAAAAAATTCTACAATTCTCTTTAGTTTCATCTTATTTCTAACTTTTTTTTTTTTTTTTTTTTTTTTTTTTTTTTTGGTAGTTTTTCCCCTTTTCATCAGTTCAACTCCACATGATTTTTAACCATGTTCTTGTAGTCCCCCCCCCCCCCCCCCCAAAAAAAAAAAAAAAAAAAAAAAAAATCAAGTCCTTATAATTTCATCTGATTTTTAATCAAGTTTCTATAGTTTCAAGTGAACCCATCAAGGCATGAAAAAAAGCAAAAGAACTCACAGATATATTTAACTTAATTCTAGGTAAAACTATAGGTGTTTGTAAATTAATTTTTCTGCTATAATCAATTATATACTGGGGTGGACCTAGGGGTACGTAGGGTTGCCCCTAAAATTATAAAATTAACATTTCAGCTTCATAAAAATTTTAATATTTTCAATTTAGTCCCCACTATAAGTTTGGTGAAGAGACTAAAATAAAAATATTGAAATTTTTATGGGACTGAAATACACTTTCATAAAAGTATGAGTTCTATTTTGTAATTTTTGTTCCCTAATTACATTTCTTATTCCACCCCTGATTATATATATGATGAAGAAAATTTAACATTTAGTGTAAGTCAGAGTCAATTAATCTTTTGAATATGGAGTCAATGAATGAAGAAGTTGGTTGATTTGTTGGGTTGAAAAAATGAATTAAAGGAAGCAGCAAGGTGGTGAGGTGTGTGTGTGTGTGAACGTAATCGTGTGTTGTGCAATTAGTGGTAAGTAGATGACAACTAAACCTTGAGATTAACAAATGGTAATGATGGTGTTACCAAGTTTTGATGAAGATCTAATTGTGATGGTTTTTGAAAACTTAAAGATAATATATATGTTTCATCATATTGTCACTAGCTAGGCACTAGTAGCTAATAGCCTGCAAGCCGTTGATTACTCAATCTTTGTACATCTCCCATTATTCAATAAAATTACTCATTCTTTCTTGTCTCCTTCATTTTTTCCCTCTAAAAGAGCATTGACTATAGTTTTCTTCTTTGTAATCTCTTTTCCATCTCAACTATTGAATTGAAATTTGAACGTTTTAGGTTTAATGTTTTATAAAAATATTTTTTAATATATGTTTTAATAATTTAATATTATATTAATATTTTTATAAAACATTAAATTTGAATTATTGATTTTAATCCAACGGTTGAGGTAGAGAAGAAGATGAGAAGGGAAAAGGACCGTTGCCAAATCCTCCAAAACAACCCTATTTAAGAATTTATATTTCATTAGATCTAAAATATAAGTCATTTTATTTTATTTGATAAGGGTATCAAACTAAAATATAAGTAATTTTCAACCATGTTAATTAAAAAAAAAAAAATAAGTCGTTTTCAATTACATGAGAAGAAGCCAAATCAAAATTACAACATCTGCAGTTAAATATTACTAAAGCTGTTCATATTTGAATCATAGAAATAGTTAAGTCATATTGAAAAAAGAAGGAACAGCACTAAAGTAATTTTCTAACTATTTTATCTGTTCATATTTGAATGTCTCATATTTCTCCCAGTTCTCAATATTCAACATGATTTATTATTAAATATAGATAAAATTGGAAAATGATAATTAATAACTCTTTAGATGACTCATAATATGGACCAGTAATTTATTCTCTCCATGTATTTTGGATCGGATGGAGTATATACATAAGAAAATGATTCAAAATAAATTAAACTAGAGAATATGATATGATCAAAGACGTTTTGATTAATAAGCTCATTAATCAAGAAGACAAAGTATGAATTTGAACCCAATTATTTGAGATCTTATTTGCTTGGGACCACCTCTTTCAAATATAACCCAATCAGCCAATAAAAATTAGTTCAATTAATAAGAAGTTTGACTCATAACCATATGATTGCAAGTTCAAATCCTACGATGTAAGGACTTATTCATGGGCGATTTATAAGTACTTCTGTAAATGTTCTTTGAGTCTGGAGGAATACCCTAACCCTAGTGAGCCCTCGAGATCCAACTCACCTATAACTTTTTTTACTAAACAAAAATATAACCCAATTATCTGTCAAATTTTCCTACAAGACGGCAATAGCACTATTAAATAGGGAAACATTTTTTTTTTTGTGACACATCTGGAGACATAAATTATTAATGTGGTAGAGAAACTTGTGGGTTTATTTATATGTTGGGCCGGAAGTCCATACTAGCTCAGGCCCAATATCATCATTATCTTGACTTTTAAGAACTTGGGAGCAAGTTTTGAAATGTCCGGCCCAAAAAACAGCTAAATGGTTCATTCCATTTTTTTGGACTAAGCTCAGTGAAGGTGAGCTAAGTCGATTGCAAGTTCAAATCCTTCCGATGTAAGGACCTTGAGGCGATTTATAAGTTGGGAGATGGTTCTAGTGAATCCTTGAGATCCAACTCACCTATAACTTTTTTTACTAAACAAAAATATAACCCAATTATCTGTCAAATTTTCCTACAAGACGGCAATAGGTTCAATCCCCTCTCCCCTATCGCCTTGTATCAAAAAAAAAAAAAAAAGGGAAACATATTTTTTTTTTTGACACATCTGGATACATAAATTATTAATGTGGTAGAGAAACTTGTGGGTTTATATGTTGGGCCGAAAGTCCATACTAGCTCAGGCCCAATATCATCATTATCTTGACTTCTATAAGAACTTGGGAGCAAGTTTTGAAATGGGGTCCAAAACCCTCTAAAAACATTTTTTGGATAAAGTGAAAAAAAAAGTCCATCTTGTTGGCCGGTTTTGCAAAGAAAAGAGCCAATAAGAAAATTTTAAGATACCTTTAATAATAAATTGTACAATAACCAACATGTGGTTGGTTTAGCGGAATGTGGCGCTGGATTCCCTTAAGAGGTCTAAGGTTTGAGCTGCGGTAAAATCACTCGTAATCCGCCTTGTATGGAGCTACCACTATTGGGAAGGTCGTCCTTACCATTGCAGAACCCGGAGTGGTTGCACACTTGCCACCATTTTCTAATCAAAAAAATTGTACAATAAGAAAATTTTCAAAGAAATCGAAGAGTGATCTAAAAATTATAAAATGAGAAGATTTGCATCCTACAAATTAGTATACTCCAAGGTTTGCATTCATGTATGCACTAGCACAAGCTATCCCAATAATTACCCCAAAATGTTCAATTATCCAAACTATTAATACTTTCTAATAACTTCAAAATAAGAATAGAAAAACCCACTGGTGACTGAAAGTTGAAACTGTAAAGTGACGAATCTGATGTACTATAAAAGCCTCATACTTCTCTCAACAAGACTTGTTTTGTGGGACATTTCAAAAGGGATTGGAAAAAGAAAGTGGAATTGGAGGAACGGCTACCTGAAGCACTCCTTCCTTCGAGTCATGGTTGGTCTATTTTGCGATCTTGGAAGCACTAACAAGCTACCTTGCCTGCTCTTGTCAAGTCTTTTACATTCACTTCACTCTCCCACTTATATGCCAATAGTATCACTATTGTTTGGTTGTTTAGTGTATTTAATGGATAAAATTGTATATAAATTAGAATGCATACAAATATTTTTTTAACTGAATAATGGATATTAATTGGTTCACCTATTTCTAACAAGTTGGTCTTTGATTCTATCATGATTCATTTGTATTGAAGACAATGTAGAAATATTTGATGAGGATGTTCCATTAAGTAGAATTGTTGGGTTAATGTGCTCTTTAGTCACTTAAGCCCAATAAGGCTTAATTGAGACTACAACCCAAGAACTCTATGACCCATGTGGTTTAGGGTTAGGTCTTGGGTGTAGTAGCATATAAACCTACTTTCACCTTTTGTGACGGTAAGATAAACGCATAAGGACGCTCTCATCAGAAACAAACCCTAGAGGTAGACGTTTATCATCCGAACGGTTACCCACACAACCATCCTATTCCTCCGGAGAGATAGTCCGGAAGATCAATCATAAAGCGGACGAGGACCGTTCGTAGAGAGGTTTTTAGATCGCCGCATCTTTCCAGGTAATCAAAACGATGAAGGTTTTAACTTTTTTATATCGCGTGGTACGATACGCCGCGTTTCGATTAGTTTCCTACAATTGGCATCGAGCCAATAGCGATGAGAAAAGAACCGAGTTTTGATATTAATTTATATTTCATGTGATTCTTTTCGAAAATTATTTTTGAAAATATGGCATCTTTTTCTATATTTTTATTTATTTCATGGTAGTTATTCGTTTATAATTCATATTTGATATTAGTTTTAATTTTAATCGGTTAATCGCTTTAATCCATGGTTAGATTCTCTTGTATTTTTCTTGATTTGTAACAAGGAGGCCAATCCCATATGATTAGGTTTCCTCCTTGCTTTTTTTGGAATTTCTATGTATTTTTTCGAATTTTCGTAAAAGTTGGAGATCAAGAAAGCTGCGACGAAGATGACTTCGGGCGATGGCGTGGCAAAAGTGGTGGCTAGGGTTCCTCTTTTGTGTCATAGGGTTTCTAGCCAAGGATTGAGTTTTTGGGCTTTTGGGCCTATAGATACCCTAAAGGGTCTTGAGACAAATGCTTGGTTTGACGACGAAAGAGAAATTCCAAAGTTGTAAATTTTATTTTAAAAATTTTATAGGAAAGCCATGGATTAAAGTTATTTGTTTAATTATTTAATGCTTCTATTGAATTGTATGAATTATATTGACGATTAACATGATGTTTGTAATAACATACCATATAGAATAGGAAGATGCCATATTGTTGCATAATCACATGTCATAATAGCATAATAATTATTATGTTTTCAATCGACTAGTATGATAGTTATCATGCGAGATTATTTAGATTGTCCACTACATTAATTATCATTTATTATGATTTTGAAATCTAGAATAATAATTGGATTAATTAATTGTGGAATTAAAATCTCTACATTAATTATCATTTATTATGATTTTGAAATCTAAAATAATAATTGGATTAATTAATTGTGGAATTAAAATCTAGACAATTAATTATTATTTATTAGGATTTTGAAATCTAGAATAATAATTGGATTAATTAATTGTGGAATTAGAATCTCTACATTAATTATCATTTATTATGATTTTGAAATCTAGAATAATAATTGGATTAATTAATTGTGAAATTAAAATCTAAACAATTAATTATCATTTATTATGATTTTGAAATTTAGAATAATAATTGGATTAATTAATTGTGGAATTAAAATCTAGACATTAATTATCATTTATTATGATTTTGAAATCTAGAATAATAATTGGATTAATTAATTTTGGAATTAAAATCTAGACATTAATTATCATTTATTATGATTTTGAAATCTAGAATAATAATTGGATTAATTAATTTTGGAATTAAAATCTAGACATTAATTATCAATTATTATGATTTTAAATTATGATTTTGAAATCTAGAATAATAATTGGATTAATTAATTGTGGAATTAAAATCTAGACATTAATTATCAATTATTATGATTTTAAATTAAAATCTAGAATAATAATTGTGGAATTAAGATCTCGACAAATAATCCAGGAAATTTCCTAAGAGAATTTTACCTTTTAGAGTAATTTGTGGGTTATTTAAAATGGTCATGTGACGCACACTCTGCCAATCATGACTAGATTTTAGATACCTAATAATTTACTCTAAATTGAACAAATTCTTGGAAATTGAAAATTCTAAATTTAAAATATTGAATGGGTGAAGGTTTTAAATTAAGCATTTAATTTTAAAACCTACGGGCCCCAATTATGGGTTTATTAGTGAAATGGTTATCGCCGAAGTCCCATCGGATAAGGATAATCGGATTTCGCTAGATTAAACCCTAATATTTTCAAAATTTTAGTAAAGTTTTGCACGGCCCATCGTCGGCAACACTTAGACACTAAAGATAATTTTGAAAGTAAACAATGGTTAAATACATTCAACTTTGGTAAAATTGTTAACCCTCCCATCGAGGTTCTCGCAATGGAACTCGAAGGCCCAAATTAACAATATTAGTTTTACAAGAATCTTGCCCATCGTAAGCCTTGTAAAGATAACTAATGGATTGTTAAACAATAAACGAATAGTAGTTATTAGAATCTACTAGCGAAATATCTGTTTGTTGTTAATTATAAGTTTGTAATTAGTGCGTTTTTTTCTTTTTCCTTATTTTCAGAAAAATGTCTTTATTCAATCCTTTAGCTACAATCTTGAGCCAAAAACCTATGGATGACACAAACTACAAACAATGGAAAACTAATTTGGATATTGTTCTTCAATATGAAAAGCTCAACTTTGTTCTCACTACCCCTATGCCAAAGACTACCCGCGAGATGCGTACGATGCAATTCGGACTCGATTTCGCGGGAGAAGGAAAGATGGGAGAAGGTGAACGTGTCGGTTCACGCTACATTTTAGCTTGGTCTCGCCAATCACCTTCGGGAGCAAGTGAGCATGATTGAGAGTGGAGCAACATTGCTCCGGACTCTTGATGGCATGTTCGCTACGCCTAGCGCTCCGCTAGGCAAAATGCTATGAGTAATTTAAATGTGATTGAGGCTTGTTTAGTGGAGAATCACGATGATAAATGGATCGTTGATTCGGGAGCCACTAACCATGTTTGTTACTCTTTGCGGTGGTTCAAACATAGCTTTCCGTAAGTAAAGGACAAAGAGATTTGAAGCTTGGAACCCGGGAGCTTGTGTATGCACTAGCGATGGGACAAGTTATTTTATCTTTTGATAATTACAGAACTTTGGTTTTAGAAGACTGTTTTTTAATTCCAGATTTTAAGAGGAATTTAATTTCTCGTTAGTTGTTTGAATAAACATGGTTTGACAATTTAGTTTAATTCCTCGGTTTCAATAAGAAGTTCATCTTCTTTTATTTGTTCGTGTAAAGTATAATGGTCTTTATTTCCTTAGTCCTGTTCCTGTGAAGTTAATCATGTTGAATTAAAAGATGTTGAGCATATTAATTCATCAAAGAAAAGAAAAGTTTCCAATGAAACTTATCTTTGGCATTTGAGATTGGGTCATATTAACTCTAACAGGATACAAGGTTTGGTCAAAAGTGGGATTTTAAAATCCCTGAACTTTGAACCGATACCAGTATGTGAATCCTGTTTAGAGGGTAAAATGACCAAGAGATCTTTCAAGGCCAAGGGAAAACGTGCCACACTTCAGCTGGAATTGGTACATACTGATGTATGTGGACCGATAAATGTCCAAGCCAAAGGTGGGTATCAGTATTTCATCACATTTCGATGATTATTCTAGATTTGGACATGTGTACTTGATGCGTCACAAGTTTGAAGCTTTTAGAAAATTCCAAGAGTTCAAGGTGAGGCGAGAAAAACATCTTGGTGTTCAAATTAAGACTCTTCGATCGATCGAGGGGTGAATACCTATCTGAAGAGTTCAGGTCTTACCTAACCAAAGAGTGGATAGTTTCACAGTTATTTTCTCCAAGGACACCCCAACAGAATGGAGTTGCTGAAAGGAGAAATAGAACCCTTTTAGAAATGATAAGATCTATGCTCAATTATTCATCTCTTTCTGATTCATTCTGGGGATATGCCTTAGAAACGTCGAAGTCGGTTTCAAAGACACCAATAGAATTGTGGAAAGGGTGTAAGCCCACCATGAACCATATTCGGATTTGAGGTGCTCCGGCACATGTCTTGCAACAGAAACCAGATAAGATAGACTCACGTACTGAAGTATGCATATTTATAGGCTATCCTAAAGGAACCGGAGGTTGGTTGTTTTATAGTCCAAAAGAAAAGAAGGTCATAGTGAGCACTCACGCAACTTTCTTAGAGGAGGACTATATGACAAATTATAAGCCAAGGAGTAAGGTTATTCTTTATGAACTAGTCTCAGATCAAGTTTCACCACAACCTCAAGGGGTTCTAGCTTTTGTTCTTGTGGTTGTTTAAAGAGGGGAAAATGTACCTGAACATACACAGGAACCAGAGACAGAACCAGAAGTTCAGCATAATGATGAAGTTCAACATGATGATGAACTTAATGAAGAACAAAATTATGAATTGGTTAATCCAATTAATGAGGGTCCTCATCTAGAAATTGTTAACCCACAAAATGTGGACCCCCTGTAGATGCACAACATCAAGTGCGACAAAGTCGTAGTGGGAGATTGATTCGTAAACCCGCAAGATATCTCTTGTTGGGTGAGTCAAATCGAGGATGTCATCATTGATGAAGATGGTGATCCCACGAGTTATGACGAAGCACTAGGAGATGTTTATGCTCAGGAATGGCTTGAGGCTATGAATCGTGAAATGGATTCTATGTATTCCAACTCAGTTTGGTCTCTTGTAGATGCACCTAAAGGGGTAAGACCCATTGGGTGTAAGTGGATTTACAAGAGAAAGAGAGGATCAGACGGGAAGGTTGAAACCTTCAAAGCTAGATTGGTGGCGAAAGGGTACTCCTAAAAAGAAGGTGTGGATTATGATGAAACTTTTTCGCCCGTTGCCATGCTCAAGTCCATCGGATTCTCTTAGGCATTCATTGCGACAAATCTTGATTATGAGATTTGGCAAATGGATGTCAAAATTGCTTTTCTAAATGGAAATTTGGAAGAGGAAATCTATATGCAGCAGCCAAAAGGGTTTATAGCCAAAGGGCAAGAAGAAATGGTATGCAAGTTGCAAAGGTCCATTTATGGGCTTAAGCAAGCGTCCACATCATGGAACATCAGATTTGATCAAGCCATTGAGTCTTATGGCTTTGAGAAAAGTCCTGATGAGCCGTGTGTGTATAAAAGGTTCCAAGGTAATGTGGTATCTTTTCTGGTACTTTATGTGGATGATATACTCCTTATCGGAAATGATACAGAAGTATTGTTAGGCATAAAAATCTAGCTGAGCAAGCATTTTGATATGAAGGACCTGGGGGAAGCCAATTATATTCTTGGTATTAAACTCTTGCGAGACCGAAAGAATAGGGTTTTGGCATTGTCCCAGGCTAAATACATTGACAAAATACTTTCTAGGTTTAGCATGGAGAATTCCAAGAGGGGAATTATACCCTTCGGGCATGGAATTCATCTCTAAGAAGCAATCTCCTAAAATTCTTGAGCGAGAGAACACATGAGTAGGATACCTTATGCTTCGGCGGTAGGTAGTCTCATGTATGCTATGCTATGTACTAGACCGGATATCGCTATGCGGTGGGAGTAGTAAGCCGGTACCAATTGGATCCGGAGAGAAACATTTGGGTAGGGTTAAACATATACTCAGGTACCTACGGAGAACGAGAGATTATATGTTGGTTTACTCAAGTGGGAGTCTTGAAACCATTGGTTATACGGACTCAGATTTCCAATGAGATATTAACTTAAGAAAGTCCACCTCGGGATATGTGTACACCCTTAATGGCGGTGCCATTTGTTGGAGAAGTGTAAAACAATCATGTGTGGCCGACTCGCCACGTAGGCCGAGTATGTAGCTGCTTCTGAGGCTGCAAAGGAAGCTGCATGGTTAAAGAAGTTCCTAAGGACCTTCAGGTGATACCAGATGTTAATTGTCCTATCACACTTTACTGTGACAACAGTGGGGTGGTAGCACAGTCCAAGGAACTAAGGTGTCACAAGAGACAAAAACACATAGAGAGGAAGTACCACTTGATCCGAGAAATAATGGTTATCGGTGTTTATGAGATAAACAACATGGAATTTATAGGAAATGTCCCCTTGATATGTTTCGGTACCTGGATATTTAAGACACCGCGGTGCATGTAATCCATTAGAGAAACTATTAAAGTCAAGGAATAAATAATTGATTGGGTTACGAGAAAACTAGTCAATCAAATTATAGACATTCTATAAAGGGGTAATGCATATTCTTGTTATAAGTGTCATTATTCTTGGAGATCACGTTCGGGCTTTTAGTGGAGTAGCACCGAACTAGATAATCTTGTGTAGATTATTATGAGCCTTGATGAATGACAAATGGTAGATCCCCAGGCTAGCTCGAGACAAGGGATGGGGTATATTATCAGATGATGATGGCTTATGGGCTACATGGTCTTGGGTTTACGAACTCAAGTTTGTATCTTAAAGAGCAAATGGAAGATTGTTGGGTTAATGTGCTCTTTAGTCACTTAAGCCCAATAAAGCTTAATTGAGACTACAACCCAAGAACTCTACGGCCTATGTGGTTTAGGGTTAGGTTTTGGGTGTAGTAGCATATAAACCTACTTTCACCTCTTGTGATGGTAAGATAGACGCATAAGGAGGCTCTCATCAGAAACAAACCCTAGAGGCAGACGTTCATCATCTAAACGGTTGCCCACACAACCATCCTATTCCCCTCGAGAGATAGTCCTGGAAGATCGATCATAAAGCGGATGAGAATTTGTTCGTAGAGAGGCTTTCAGTTCTTGCCGATCGCCTGCATCTTTCCAGGTAATCAAAACAAAGAAGGTTTTAACTTTTCCTATATCGCGTGGTACGATACGCTTCCGCGTTTCTGATTAGTTTCCTACAGGAATATGACTAGATTTTGTGAAATTTACACTAATGCCATATTGCCATATATAGCAAGGGATCGAGGTGAAATTTACATGATGTGATCAGGATAGCCACAAGGTTTTTGCAAGGAACTGTAATCAAAGTAACCTTGAAGAAGGTGGAAAGTTAATAAAGCCTAGTACATTTTTTCGGCCTGTAAATGAAATACAGGGCCATTTCTTTCACTTTTCACGATTGTGGCAAATATTTTTTTTCAACCACTCAGGTGTTCTACAAATATAAGACCAGTACTAGCAAGATCACACATGCTGAATACTTGACCCACGAAGGCGGGTCCACTACCCTTTTGACTTGAGTTCAACCCTGAAACCTTGACTGTTGAGAAATCGTGAGTTGGCCTCGGCTGCTGAGGACACACCCTTGATTACGGAATTGAAGAGAGAATTGAAGTTCAAAGCAGTGGATTGAAATAGCTTGGAGATATATGCAGATGAGTCAAAACACAATATCTATGCTTGAGGGTCATTTCCTAAGAGTTTGTATAATTATTAATCCTTTTGTGGAATAAGATGTGTTATTTTACTTGTTTGTTCTTCTTGTTATCAGCCAGGGTTCAATTGTAAATAAATGACTTGTATGTTCCCAAATGATAGTTCTTATGGGAATATGCGTGATCCAAGACTGACGCTGTCTCATTTTCATCCAAATATGAGCTTAGATACGGAGAGATTTAAGATCTTTTATCTCCACCAAAAACAAAAAACAAAAATCCTTGTACGAAGATAATCATTCAAGAAGGCCATGTAGAAAAGTAGAATATGGTAGAAAATTGCTCGAATTGATTCGAACATGTATAAATTGTTGTAAATAATGTGTGAGAGTATGTTAAAGGAAGATTCTTATATTGTTTGAAACTGTGGTGGTTTAAGTAATAAGTGATCTTAGCTATTAAATGGGCTAAGAGGATGTGTGGGCTCTTTTGTACGACAATGGCCATCGGAGTCAAACACAATTGAAATATACCAATTTCCCCTACCAGTTGTATGTAAATTAAACGTAGTATATTGATCATTTTTATAGGAAATATCCATCTAATTAATATGTCATTTTAATCAATGGTATGCATCTTTAATGTTTGTAATTGACAACTTTAATTATATTACCTTTGGCCCTAATTATATGACATAGTTTATAGTGTAATTTACATTACAAACTATGTATTATATTTAGAACTGAATGAGTATTAAATAATCATTAAGCAAGTTAATGAGTATTTAAACTGTTCTTGTATTCATGGCTATCTCAATGCACAATAACTGGTGAGTAAATTGTCATTAAATATATTTAAGTGCCAAACAGTAGTATGATCTACTCTCTATAAAAGAGATATGAGACTAAAGTTCATATTACAACATATTGCCTTGAGCTTTGAGGCAACTCTCTCCCATCCTCAGGCATTCTGCCTTACGTGTTCTTTTATTTTTTGTTGTTCTATTCTCCATTTCTTATAAGAAGGATCCATTTAATCTTGGAGTGTGTCGTATATCTAGTTGTTGGTAGTTGCGAAATAGCGCTTTAGGTCAACTAGTTTTCTGTAGGTGCTACCGCCAAAATAAACAAGGTCACTGAAGGCGCCGATAAATAGGGTTAATCAAGTAGTATGACGTCTTCTGAAAGGGGTAGAAGAAGATTGAAGATAACAGCCAATGAAGTGATTGAGCGAGATCTTTTGATTAACAATTTATTTAAATATTTGGTTGTTAATGGAGTACAAAAGTGTCGTGCGATTTTTATAGCTGACTCCATTTAGATGGATAAAGCTTGCTACTATTGCATTGAGATAATTATTTATAGGGTTAAGTAGTAAATCTGCCCCGGAAGTACACGCTCAGGAGCAATGTTGCCTTGAAAGTTTTTTGAGTCTCAATATTGCCCTTGAAGTATCAACACATAGCAATGTTGCCCTCTCAATTAACAACATTAATTTTCACCGTTAAAAAGACACGTCACACTCTCACATGTCACTCAAATCGCCACCTCATCACGACCTACTTCTTCTACCCTCTCCCTCCTATCCAACTCAACATCTCCTACCCTTTCTTTCCTCCTTCTCCTTCCTCAGAAACACCTCTAGCCCATCGCCAATTTGTGTCGCCTCCAGCATTACCAATGACCACCAATAATACTTGCCAAATGACACCTTTGCCAGTGAACTTGTCGACGATCCTCCTATCACCGCCACCAACAGAGTTCTTTTTTGATGGTGCCGGTGGTGTAGCATCCACAACAAATGCGGCATACTCAGTGAAGTGGGTGATGAGGTAGCCATAGGTAAAGGGACGATAGAAACCCTCTTAGCGTGGAAGATGCTTCTTCTTCTCACTTTGTAGATCTAAGCATGGAAGATGCTTTTTCCTTCTTTGAGCTATGATAGAATCTTTGTTAGATCATGGTTTATGCTTTTTTTTTTCCTTATACTTTACATATTGATATCGGAATCAATAAAGAAAGATTCTTCTTCTTCTTCTTCAGTCACCTATGATGCATCTCATTTGCCCCTTGTGATTTTCTCAAGGGACCATTTCAAATAACTCTGGTTGGTTCAATTTTTTTATGAAAAATGGTTTTAACGTTTGATGCTTGATCTTGTTTGAATCGGTTCTAGAGTTTTGTTTGATTGATTGCTTTTGTATGATTTTTTTCTCCTTCCTTGTTCACTTTTTTGGGTGATTAATTTTGTTCTCATTCCTAATTAATTTTTTTTTGTTCTTCATTTTCAAGATGGTTTCTTATCTGCATATGAAAAATTTAATAATGTGCTTTATAAATATGATAGGATAATAATCGTGTATATTAAACATTAATTAGTGATAAATCCTAATTTTATATATTTTATCCCGCTTTATTCATTTATTTTAGGGATTATTTTAGGCTAATTTGAATATATTAGATAATATTTGCATTGTTAGCCAATTTTAGGAAATAATATAAATCTGAACTAATTATGAGATTATTGGGCTTAAATTATTAATATCCTAATTGTTATCTTGTAATTAAATAATATTTTTTGATATATGATAGATCACGATTTTATCATATTAGAAGATCTATGGTGCGAGAATTTTTCGGGGAAGCTAAAAGGAAATCTAATGATGGAATTTTATTGGGCTTCTTATATTTTAATGGGCTCAAGTTAGTACCCAAAAATCTATCTCTTCTTCCCCATTTATTTAACCGAGCGTGAGGCGAGAAAGAGGATCCATCCACGCGGAACAAGGACGCGAGACGCGGAGCAAGACACGGCCCATGCACAAGAGAATTGATTCATTCATCTATTAATTCAATCCACTCACGGGACCCACGATTTTGCTTATTGCATCAATTGAATCATCAATTACTTCAACTATTTCTCCAGTGGGCTTGTGCGCAAGGACAGGGGAATTGGATTAATCAATCTTCTCAAATTTCCTCATGGTTGTGACGCATTGTTTGAAGCTTGGTGAGGAGAATATTTTCATGGCAGCTTAATTAGCACTTTTAGGAGGCAACTTGGGAGGAGCATGGAGGGAGCTAAAGCCTAGGAGCTTGCACTTGAAGACGACAAGGGAGTTTTGTTCTTTTTATCTTTTTAATTCGAGACTTGAGATAGTTTAGTTTTAAATGATTTCAAGTTATGTTAATTGAGAACAATCTAGTTTTAGATTGTAGACATACTTTTATTGGATTGGATTGATAAATTGAAGTTTTTATGTTTGGGACAATTACTGGATTTTTCTTTACAACCTTTGGATTGTCAATTGATTTAATAATTGAGTTTTCATTATTAATTTAATTGTCAATTGGGTTTATCGATTTAATTGTTTAATTAGATTGATAAATTGTTTAGTTGTTTAATTAGATAATTGCGAACAAGATTCCAAAATTATTTAGAAATTAAGCGTGTTTGGTTTTTAATGAGTTTAATTAGCCACCGCTTATTTCACTATGAGTTTTCTAGTGGAATAAGTGTGATTGAACTTGAGGATTTCCCATGTTTCAATTAGGTAATTAAATTAATTAATTCGAGTGTTTCATTAATCCCTTTGGTCTAATTAATTGATTTAGATTAAGAAAGTTAACTCCATGAATCCTAAGTTGTCCCCTTCATCAACATAATTGAATTAAATCTTTGTTATTTGATTTGACTTTAATCAATTTTTCTTTTTAGGAATTTTAATTATTCTCTCACAACAACAAAAAACCCCCAAAAATTGCATTCGAATTCATCTAGATTAGTTCCATTCTCATATAGGTTTTAGAGTCATTATTACCTTGCATTTAGTTAGTTTAGTTTCATCACCTAGATTTAACCTAAAGAAAAACCCACAGCTTGCTCCTTGGGAGAATGACCTAGGTTGACCCTATATTGCATAATTACTTAGGACCTAGTTTAATTGATTGCTTTAGCGACAAAAAGTAAGCTCATCATTTTGGCCCATTCGGGGAGCAACTTGAGTTAGGCTTTAGGTTTGAGTTTTTAGGTGACTTCGTAGGTAGTTGTTTATTGCATGACCCGATCCTCTTCTAAAAAATTGTTTGAATCTGATCCTAAGATTGAGAGGACATTTCACCAACGAAGAAGAACTAGAGTGAATACTTTTGTAGGCAATAGTTTCGATTCTAAAGTCAATATGGACGGTGCTCATATTGTTGTTAATCGATGATAATGCAAATCCAAATGCTCATATTGTTGTTAATGCAAACCCAAATGCTCATATTGTTGATCCTATTATGACCATTAATGAATTGGGTTCACCTGATCTGCACTTTCAAAATTGGTGCATCAATTATCGATATTAATGTGAATTTTGAGTTAAAATCTGGATTGATACACTTACTTCCAAAATTTAATGGCCTTTCGGGGGGAGGAAGCATACAATCACTTGAAGATGTTTCACATGGTTTGCACTGCTATGAAACCGGTTAATGTGTCTGAAGATCAAATCAAGATGCGTGCCTTCCCATTCTCTTTGGAAGGATCTGCTAAAAGCTGGTTGCTTCGTTTGCCCCCTGGATTTATTACTTCATGGAATCAACTGAAGAAACTATTCTTGGAAAAGTATTTCCCAGCCTCTGCACTTCATCTATCAGGAAGGACATAAGTAGATGTCAACAAATTGTTGGGGAATCCTTATATGAGTATTTGGAGCGTTTTAAAACACTATGTGCTAGCTGCCCTCACCATCAAATTGAAGATACATTATTGATTGAATACTTCCATGGAGGGCTCTTACCTTTAGAGAGAGATTTGTTAGATTCGGCCGCCGGTGGTGGTCTTCTTGACCTGATTGTCAATGATGCTTGGGAATTGACTGAAAAGAAAGCTAAGAACAGCCAACAATTTGGTTCTAGACAACCAGTAAAAGTTAATGAGGTAGGATTGCTCTCTTCTAATTCTAAGTCTCGCTTAGAGAGCAAAATTGATAGGCTTACATCTGTTATGGAAAAAATGGCTATGTCCCATATGCAAAATTCTTCCAATATGGTCAATCCTATGGGGCCTTCTACTACCCCACAACATTCCTCTTCTGCTTTAATAAGGCCACTCTGTTCTATTTGCTCTTTAGCCACTCATGCTACTGACTCTTGCCCCTACCTGAATGACGGAGCTGAATCTTGCAATGAAATATATCCTTCTAGACCCATGAATCAAGTACTCCAATACATATAATCCTGGATGGCGTGACCATCCAAATCTTCGATATGGAAATGTCCAATCTCAGCAAGCACACTTTAATCAAAGTTGAAATTCTAGTGGCAAAATGTTTCAACAAGTTAGACAATCGGTGCCAGTGCAAGATGATGGTTCAAAGTGGGATAGCAAGATGGAAGCTATGATGAAAATCCTAATGCAACAGCAGCAACAACGGCACAACAAATTGAAACTCTTCTAACTCATATTGGTCAATCGTCTAATGTACATGGTAATGCACAGAGTCAAAGTTCAGGAAGGCTTCCATCTCAAGTTGTAAGCAATCCAAATGCTGGAACTCAGCAAAATCCTAATATAGGTGGAGTCAATGCTATATCTCTCCGACATGGGAAGATAATCCCCTTTGCAGATCCTGTTACCATCAACACTCCAAAAGATAAGGAAGTTGCTAATGACTCTCTTTCTGCTTCCACATCACAGGATAAATCCACCTTATCAAACACACTAGTGGTACCTAATGAAGAACAAGAAAAGGGGGATGAAGGAAAGCAAGTGATCAAGCAGACCCTACCTTTTCCTACTGTGGTAGCTAAGGCTCAAAAGAAAAAGAAGGAAGCTGAGATGTTCAATGAAATCTATGATATATTCAAGAAGGTGGTGATTAATGTTCCACTAGTTGACTTAGTCACACAAGTGCCCAAATATGCAAAATTCTTGAAGGAATTGTGTACTACAAAGGGGAGGTTTAAGCATGAAGGCAAGGTTGACTTAGGGGCAGTTGTCTCCTCTCTTTATCAAATGCCAATGCCAATGAAGTGCAAAGATCCTAGTAGTTTTTTTATACCTTGCACTATTGGTGATGTCGAATTCTCAGATGCCTTAGCAGATTTAGGAGTAGCTATCAATGTAATGCCAAAATCAGTCTTTAATCAACTCAAGGGTGTAGAGCTTAAGCCCACAAATCTTGTTGCATCCCTTGCTGATAGACGTTGCACCGTCCCAGAAGGCGTCTTGGAGGACATCTTGGTTAAGGTAAAAGATTTCATATTCCCCACAGACTTCTATGTTCTTGATATGGATGATGGTCGGTTTAGGCAGAAAGGACATTCATCTTTAATCTTAGGTAGACCCTTCCTTAAAACTGTTAAAGCTATGATAGATGTGCATGCTGGTAGCCTTACTCTAGAATTTGCTGGTGAAACTATTACATTTAATGTGCTTGAATCTATGAGACACCCCTCTGATGATTGTGCGGAGATAGATGTTAATTTTATTAATGCTATTATGGATGATTCTGTTGTAAATCTTAAAGAGAGTATGCTTAGTAGATCCTGTGATATTACTAGTTTAGCTAATACTATCTCTTGCTCATGTGCTAAAATTGGTAATTGTGATACATGTGCTGACCTTGATGATGCTAATATTGATATTTTCACTGATGCTATTGAGATTATGAGACATTCTAGACATGATACTTTTGTGCCTATTTGTAGAATTAGTGATTCTAGTAATCATGTATCTGATACTTCTCTTGATTCTGATGGACCTTCTCAGTTACTTAGTGTGATTGATGCTATGGATAAAACTGATTTATCTTCACTATCTGATTCTAATTTATCGATTAGCATTGATCATGTTTCTGGTGGGGAAATTTCGATTCTAATTCTATCCCACGACATGAGTGCTACTGATGGCACCATTGATGTTGATTGTGATGTGTCTCGCGATTCAACTTGCTCTTGTAGTTTCTACTAATACTCCCCAAGGTGGGAAAGTTTGCTCTTCTATTTGTGAGTCTGCTGTGCAGGTTTCTAGTTTGACTGATGTTGAATTGAAGCCGTTCATACCTTCAATTCAACAAGCTCCATCTTTAAAGTTAAAGCCACTTCCTGACTCATTGAAGTATGCCTATTTGGGGAAAGACGAGACACTTCCTGTGATTGTAGCTAGTGACATAGCTGCTGATGAGGAAACCCGCCTACTAGAGGTACTTAGGCGACGAATGAAAGCTATTGGATGGACTCTTGCTGATATACCTGGAATCAGCCCAAATGTATGCACACACCGGATCCTGCTAGAAGATTGTACCAAAGCTATGTGACAACCACAACGACGACTCAACCCATTGATCCTTGATGTGGTAAAGAAAGAGGTCTCTAAACTTCTTTCTGCAGGTATAATCTACCCTATTTCTGATAGCTGTTGGGTAAGTCTAGTTCAGGTAGTACCTAAGAAAACTGGTATTACTGTTGTTCGTAATGATGAAGGTGAGCTAGTTTTGACTAGAGTTCAAAACAGTTGGAGAGTATGTATTGACTATCGAAGATTGAATTCAGTGACTAGAAAGGATCATAACCCCCTTCCCTTCATAGATCAAATGTTAGAAAGACTGGCTGGTAAATCACATTACTGCTTTTTGGATGGTTTTTCTGGTTATTTCCAAATTTCTATTGCACCTGAGGACCAGGATAAAACCACATTCACATGTCCATTTGGAACCTTTGCATATAGACGCATGCCATTCGGTTTATGTAATGCACCAGGTACTTTTCAACGTTGCATGGTTTCCATATTCTCTGATTTTCTTGAGCATTGCATGGAAGTTTTCATGGATGATTTCACTGTTTATGGTGATTCTTTTGATGCATGCTTAGCTAGTTTGGACATGGTTTTGGAAAGATGCATTCAATATAATCTTGTGTTGAATTTTGAAAAATGTTATTTCATGGTTAAGAAAGGAATTGTTTTGGGCCATGTCGTTTCACATGATGGTATTGAGGTTGATAAAGCTAAGGTTGATATTATTTCCTCTCTTCCATATCCTTCATGTGTGAAAGATGTACGTTCCTTTCTTGGGCATCTTTGGATTTTATAGAAGATTCATCCAGGATTTTAGTAAGACAACATTGCCATTATCTTGTTTATTGCAGAAAGATGTGGGTTTTGTTTTTGATGATGCTTGCAGGTATGCATGGGATGAGTTAAAGAAGAGACTCACTACACCCCCATCATTCAACCATCTAATTGGAGCCTTCCATTCAGGGACGGATCTTCTTGCATACAATGGGGGGCCATGGCCCCCCCAAAAAAAAGTTGTCCAAAAAATTTAATGAAAATTAAATTTTTTTTACACATTTGACCCCAAAAATTACACATTTGCCTCAAAAATTATACATTTGCCCCCCAAATATTTTTTCTTTGTAATTTGTTAATGAGTATATTTTTGGCCCCCCCAAATATTTTTCTCAAGCTCCGTCTCTGCTTCCATTTGAGCTCTTGTGTGATGCTTCTGACCATGCATTAGGTGCCGTTCTTGCCCAAAGAGTAGCGAAGATACAACATATCATAGCCTATGCATCCAGGACTTTAGATACTGCTCAGGCTAACTACACCACCACAGAGAAAGAGTTATTTGCCATCGTCTTTGGGTTAGAGAAATTTCGATCCTATATCCTTCACACGAAGGTGACTGTGTTTACCGATCACCCAGCTATCAAGTACTTGTTTAAGAAACCGGACTCCAAACCCCGCCTCATTAGGTGGGTGCTTTTGATACAAGAGTTTGATGTGGAGATTCGAGATAAGAGTGGTGCAGAGAATATGGTAGCTGATCATTTGAGTAGAATTGAAACACCTACAATAACATCTCTACCTTTAGATGACTTTCCTGATCAAAGACTCTGTGAGGTCGCTGTTTCTATCCCTTGGTATGCTGATATTGCTAATTATCTAGTTGCATCTGTTTTGCCTGATGACATGAATAAACATCAATTGAATAAGTTTAAGATGTTGGAAATTTTGCCCTAGGGCAAGTCATTATACTTTAGACTTTTATGTTTTAAAGTATTCTCTTTTAGTTATCATTTAATTTACATGTTTATATTGATAATCGTATCCCTGGATATATCTTTTAAAGATTATCCTAAATGTCCTGGTCAATCATCTACGCGGGAGTGAAGATGAGATAAGACCGATATGACTTTGATGAGGTATGAAGATATGAATCAAAGTCATGGGCACTTGTAAGAGTACAAGTGTAACATCCTAATTTTTACTTTTAGGAATTAATTTTAATTATAAAATAGTTATATGTGATTTTTGTAATTAAATTATAATTGTGAGAGGAAAAAATATATATTATTATTAAAATAAATTTGGGGCTTTTTGGTAATTTGCTTCTTTAAAATAAAAATAAAAAATAAAATAAAAAGAAGAAGAATAAGAAGAAGGAAGCAACGTGGGAAAGAAGAAAAAGAAAGAAAAAAAAAAAATGGAGTGGGCAAGCACGCGTTGTGGAAAAAGGGGAGGGGTAATTAATTACCCCTCCATATATATATATAGGTGTGTGTGTTGTGGTGAGTATGTGTGTTGGTGATTTTGGTGTGTGTGTGCGTGACTGGCAGTGGAGAACTGAGAGTGAGTGTGTGAGAGAGAGAAAGAGAAGAAGGTTGGAGTGATATTTGAGTTTTTTTAAGAGTTTACCTGTGACCGATGATTATTCACATTTTACTACCCAAGATAAGGGTTAGCTTGGAGTTGAGGTAACCAGGGTTAATTTATTTTATATGATTGTTTTGGATTGTAAGATGTTTTCTAAACCTTAGCTTCATATGAATTATTGACATGTATTTTGAAGATTTTGTGTATATTTGAATATGAAATTGTTTCAGTGAAGCAGTGTATTTTTCCAATATATATATGTAAGTGAATGTTGTTATTGAGATTGTGATTGTTGTGATAGTTTTAATGTTTGTTGCGAAATGTTGTACCTGGAATAATAAATTTTGCAAGATATTATTGTTATGATGTTTGGTATGGAATGTTGTATATAGAATAATAAATTGTACAATATTTTTAGGTAACTGTAGCGACGTATTGTTTATCTGTTATGGGAGAAGAGATTTCGGGTGAAATTGTGCCCATCGGCTCTCTCATTCCTGGCCTGGAATTTGAGTTGAGTGTTTTGGATGGACACCTCCCTGTTACGGTATACTAGTGGTAGCATGGGAGGGGACAATATTCTCAAAGTGACTAGCTAACCTTGGCCAGGTATACTAGCACCGATGAGGCGTACCACGTCCAGACGATAGAAGGAGGAGCAAGATGGATGAGTGGGGATGGTTCTACTATTGTTAGTTATTATGGATTAATTAATTATTTGTTGTTGATTTTAAAAATGTGTTAGTAAACCTGCTTCTCTGACTTGCAATCCTTCCCTGCATATTCGATAAATTAATTTTGGTTACTGGGACTTTATGTCTCACCCCATCATTATCAATATTTTTCAGGCGAGACCTCTAATATTAGTACCTAAGGGAAGCAACCAGAAGCACAATAGTTGTAAACTTTGTAAGCCTATTTTGGGTATTGATGTTGTATGGATTGATATATTGCCATTTTAGGGCCCACATGTTCTAGAAATACTACTTTAACTGTTTTGGGATGACCGTTTATTTGCTGTTGAATCAAAGGTCTTATTTCATACACTAATATATTTTGGTGAATCCACGATCAAATCCTGTGCTGGGAATGTTTTGTGTAGACCCTGTGTTGTGGGATCAGTGTTGTAAGACTCGTGGGCTATGTATTTTTTCTTTCGATAATTTTGCCCAGAGTTATGGATTTTCAATAGTGAGTTTGTGGGCGGAAATTTGTGCCCTGAACTCAGTATGTGTATTTTGGAAAGAAAAGAGTTTTTTTTCCTTAATCACTTGTTAATACAGTTTTGTGAAAACATTATGGTTAATTATTGTTTAGTAAGGAAGGGTCTTTTCAACAAGGTGTTGGATCGACCCACCATGAGAAAGCTGCATGGATCTAGTCATAAGCTTATCTCATATATAACCGCGTCACGACACCCTATGACCTGAGATCATCATGGATTCCTACATGATGAGTCACTGGTCTTTGACCAAGTCAAAAGTCACCTTTGACTGGGTGATGATAAAGGCTTGGATCGGGATAAGTGGTTTTCATGTGGAGGAATGTGAGTGGTCAAGATGGAATTTGTCCCTCACATTTTTAGAGAGATAATACTGGGCCCCTCGATGAGTGAGTCTAAGAAATGTATGGCCATACTATGATGGAAAGGAGTTTCCATTTCACTTATTAGACTACTCGAGAATCGAAAAAGTAATGGTCAATAACAGGAAGTTGACATTATCCATGCGTCATCCTTGACTAAATTATCGCGTGACAACGGGGACGTGACATGGTTGTACGATAGGTTGTATCGTGTCATCGATCCCCATGTGAATTGGATAGTCGCAATGTCTTGCTAGAAGCGCTGCGACTTGTGGGTCGGTACAGTATTGGCCCACCGCTAATCTCATATGGGCTCAGGTCACACACAAGAATAACCCAACACGAGCAAAAGTGTCCAGGTTCATTGAATCTTAGATTAATCGAGATTTAATGAATACTTAATTTAATGCAGGGTGAACGAAATTAATATATATATTAATATTATTAATGGAGATTATAATATTATTATATATAATATTTGTTTTGTATTTAATTTATTTAATAAATTAAATATCTAAAACAAATAGAGATATTGTATCTCATTTAATTTTTGAATAAAGATATCATATATCTATCTAATTTAAATTGAGATATAGTATCTCGATTTAATTAAACAAATAGATATCATTTTTTGGATTTAATTTATAGAGATAAATTAAATCGAAGGCTTTGATTCGGATTAAATAAAAATATTGCATTAGTTCTATTAGATAGATTTAATTAATGTATTTATTAATCAAGATTCAAAATTTGAATTTCAAATCGGCTTTTAATTCGAATTAAATAAATGTATTAGATTAGATCTATTATATAGGTTTAATTAATATATTTTAATCCAGATTTAAAATTTGAATTTCAAAAATTAATGTGGATTAATTTTATATAATACGCTGATCGGGTTGGTCAAGACCTACAGGACTTTTTGTCAAGCGTATTAGAAAGCCGCGAGAAACCCTAGAGCGAAGATAGAGATAGACGCACAACTCGGAAAGGCGCTAGCACTGCGCAATCATGTTCGGGATTATTCGTGTGGATACGGTAGAGGAGGACGATTCATAGAGTCGGCTTCTGCTGATCGAGGAGGTAGCCCACCAGTTCAAAGAGGACGAGACGCGGACGAGTTCACTATAGGTAACATTCGGTTCTCAAACCTTGATTTAAACGATGGTTGAGCGATCCTCCGGATGGGATTCGTAGAATATTTTAATTCGCTGCATGTACGGATCTCAACATAAGAGAGATGTTAAATTCTATATATGGGATGATCCCTACTTGTGGCACATTTGTAGTGATCAAATTATTAGGCGATGCATTCCTGATGTTGAATTTGAGTTTGTCTTGACTTTTTGTCATACTCTTGCATGTAGGGGACATTTTAGTGCCAAGCGTACTGCTAGAAAAGTTTTGGAAAGTGGATTGTTTTGGCCAAGTCTATTTCGTGATGCCCATGAATTTTGTAAGAAGTGTTCCACGTGTCAATTTGTGGGTAATATTTCTAGGAAGCATGAGATGCCCCAACAACTCTTATTATTCTGTGAAGTCTTTGATGTTTGGGGAATTGATTTCATGGGACCTTTTCCCACTTCATTTGGTTATTTGTACATCCTACTGGCTGTGGATTATGTGTCAAAGTGGGTTAAGGCAATCCCCACTCGTACTAATGACTCTTCTGTGGTGGTTTCCTTTGTTCGCTCTCACATTCTTTGCAGATTTGGCATCCCTAAAGCCATCATTAGCGATCAAGGAACTCATTTTTCCAATCGAAGTTTGCAGAGCTTGCTTGGTAAGTATGGGGTAATGCACAAGGTGGCCACCCCATAACACCCTCAGACGAATAGTTAGGCAGAACTCTCTAATAGGGAAATCAAGATCATTTTAGAAAAGACAGTGCAACCCAACCGGAAGGATTGGAGTAAACGGCTCGATGATGCACTTTAGGCATATCGCACAGCATATAAAAGTCCCATTGGCATGTCTCCATACAGGATTGTTTATGACAAAGCTTGTCATTTGCCAGTAGAGGTGGAGCACAAGGCATACTGGGCAATTAAAAGGTGCAATCTCGATCTTGCTAGTGCTGGTATTGAAAGGAAGTTGCAATTGCAAAAGCTTGAGGAATTAAGAAGAGAAGCTTATGAGAATGCTATAATTTATAAGGAAAGAACTAAAGCGAGCCCATGACAAACTTATTATGAATAGAGACTTTCAAGTGGGTCAAAAAGTTCTACTCTATATCCCGCTTGAAACTCGTGCCTGGAAAGCTCCGCTCTCGATGGGAGGGACCTTTCATTGTCACTGATGTTTTATCCTATGGAGCTGTGAAGATCAAAAGGGAGCCATATAGAAAATGCTTCACTGTCAATGGACACCGGTTAAAGCCGTTCTTTGATGGATTCTCCACTCAGACAGTGGAGGTTGCCGCACTACGTGACACCGCATGACATCGGCTGTATTCCTTCCCTCACTCTTTTATTTTGCTTCGTCATATTACTCATATTCATACTATTGAGTTGTGTAGTGCTACGTATTACTTGACTTTGTGATCTATTATGACTATTTTGCATTGAGGACAATGCATTGTTTAAGTGTGGGGGAGGGATCAACTGTTTTGAATGCGAAAATTGCAAGTTTTAAGTAACTTTAGCATGATGCATTCTTGATTTGAAAAGTGATTGATCATGTTTTGAGTTGGTGAACCTAGTGGCAATGAATTTGACTTTGGTGAATTTAGGCTAGTAATCATATTCCTGATGAGATTTTGAGCCTAATACATATATTTTTTGAAAAGTGTGTACCCCTATCTTTTTACTTGATCTAGAACTTGACTTGAATCTTATTTGAGGCCGCATTTATGCATGTATTCATAAAAATGATAAAGGCATTCATTTCATTTTAGCTAGATAAGCTAAAAAGCCTACCATTTTCATGCATATATCCTTTGTCTAGCCCTTTGATCCTATTTATTTTATTTTATTTCCATTTTGTCTACACCCATAGCCAAAAAAAAAAATCTCTACCCTTGTTGAATGTCTTGGGAGTTGAAGAGCATTGTATTATCTCTTTTGGATGGAAGAACATGCATAAAGTTAGGAATTGAGTCATTATGAAAAATATGGTAGGTTATCTTGAGGAAAAAAAGAGTAGGAAAAAAAAAAGAAAAATTGAAGAAAAAGGGTGGAACAAAATGAAAGAAAAAATTGGAAAAAAAAAGAATGATGACTCGATTCGGGTTTGGTTTAGTTTCTTGCATCCCATATTCTCTATTGTATCATTCTCTTCATCTTTTAAGATATTCAACTTTGTTTTTCCAAACACCGTACCCTTCTTTTCTTAACATTAGCCTCATTACAACGTAATAAAAGTCCTTTGGATTTATGCGTACATTTGCTTTATTAGAGGTGGAGAATTTAGATTCTTGTCAAGCCTATGGAAAGAGTATTAGATATGGATGAATTTGAGCGTAAACACAAACCTATATACTTTTGAGTGAAGAGTGACATACACATTATCCTTGGTAAGGGATTTCTAGCTTTAGGTTCCCCTTTGTCAAGTAAATTGCCATGATGTTTGTTTTCTTAATTTATAAGAAGATCATTTGGATATGATAGGTGTCGAAATGCTTTTATTTACTTATTGTTTGTGATTGAAACATTCATTTTTTTTAAGCTTTAGTTTAGTTTTAGTTTTAGTTTTTGTTTATTTTCCCTTGGTCTTGATTTGTTTTGCCCAGGAGCGCAAATGATAAGTATGGGGGAGTTGATAAATCCTAATTTTATATATTTTATCCCGCCTTATTCATTTATTTTAGGAATTATTTTAGGCTAATTTGGATATATTAGATACTATTTGGATTGTTAGCCAATTTTAGGAAATAATATAAATCTAAACTAATTATGAGATTATTGGGCTTAAATTATTAATATCCTAATTGTTATCTTGTAATTAAATAATATTTCTTGATATATGATAGACCACAATTTTATCATATTAGAAGATCTACATGGTGCGAGAATTTTTCGGGGAAAGTTTAAAAGGAAATCTAATGATGGAATTTTATTGGGCTTCTTATATTTTAATGGGCTCAAGTTAGTACCCAAAAATTTATCTCTTCTTCCCCATTTATTTAACCTAGCGGCAGACTGAGAAAGAGGATTCACCCACGCGGAACAAGGACGCTGAGACGCAGAGCAAGACACAGCCACGCACAAGAGAATTGCTTCATTCATCTATTAATTCAATCCACTCACGGGACCCACGATTTTGCTTATTGCATCATTGAATCATCAATTACTTCAACTATTGTGCAAGGACAGGGGAATTGGATTAATCAATCTTCTCAAATTTCCTCATGGCTGTGACGCATTGTTTGAAGCTTGGTGAGGAGAATATTTTCATGGCAACTTAAGCACTTTTAGGAGGCAACTTGGGAGGAGCATGGAGGGAGCTAAAGCCTAGGAGCTTGCACTTGAAGACGACAAGGGAGTTTTGTTCTTTTTATCTTTTTAATTCGAGACTTGAGATAGTTTAGTTTTAAATGATTTCAAGTTATGTTAATTGAGAACAATCTAGTTTTAGATTGTAGACATACTTTTATTGGATTGGATTGATAAATTGAAGTTTTTATGTTTGGGACAATTCTTTTGGATTTTTCTTTACAACCTTTGGATTGTCAATTGATTTAATAATTGAGTTTTCATTATTAATTTAATTGTCAATTGGGTTTATCGATTTAATTGTTTAATTAGATTGATAAATTGTTTAGTTGTTTAATCAGATAATTGCGAACAAGATTCCAAAATTATTTAGAAATTAATTGTGTTTGGTTTTTAATGAGTTTAATTAGCCACCACTTATTTCACTATGAGTTTTCTAGTGGAATAAGTGTGATTGAACTTGAGGGTTTCCCATGTTTCAATTAGGTAATTAAATTAATTCATTCTAGTATTTTATTAATCCCTTTGGTCTAATTAATTGATTTAGGTTAAGAAAGTTAACTCCATGTGAATCCTAAGTTGTCCCCTTCATTATCATAATTGAATTAAATCTTTGTTATTTGATTTGACTTTAATCAATTTTTCTTCTTAGGAATTTTAATGATTCTCTCACAACAACAAAAAAAACCCCCAAAAATTGCATTCGAATTCATTTAGATTAGTTCTATTATCATATAGGTTTTCGAGTCATTATTATCTCACATTTAGTTAGTTTAGTTTCATCACCTAGATTTAACCTAAAGAAAACCACATGCTTGCTTCCTAGGAGAATGATCTATGTTGACCCTATATTGCATAGTTACTTGGAACCTAGTTTAATTAATTGTTTTAGTCAATCACGTAATTGTTGGTCGATGAATTCAAACTTTGGACTTAAATGTTTCACAAGCGACTTCCCTCGAATTCAAACTCGTTTTTGCAAGCTACTAAAAATCACTTGAGAAAGGACATATTCGATTAAGCCAAGCCAACAATGATTAATTAATAAGAGTAATTATTTGATTTAAGTTTCATCTAAAATCGCACAAGTCAGTTAACCTAAAAGGCTAAACACACTAATAAATTCCTCCTCACATTCATAGTTGATCTTGGTTATGTCAAAACAAAACAAAAAAGCTTTTCCCTCTTTATCATGATGCTCGTGACCCATCCATGAAATTTAGAGTTCTTATGATTTTCCATTTTTACATATTGTTGTGATATGTCCAATAACTAAAATACTCCCTCATCCATTGTTTTTCATTATAAGATACCAATAACTTTGTTTTGTTATAAGAACACAAAGTTTAGCCCTAGATGGACTAGTATGTTGATATTAGATCAAATAACTCTCTCCTAGATATCCATGGATGAGATACCTATCAGAATATAGGATCATTGTACACAAACATGAAGGCTTTCGCCTAAGGGAGTGGGATGTGTGCACAGTGTAGGCAATATTATAAATGAGGGAGAATGTAGAATCTATGTACCTTAGGATTTAACTTCTATTTATAGAGTGTACCTTAGGGTTAGGGTTTGGACTGCTGGGTCTCTTATTCCTCCAAGCTCAAATGTTGTGCTATCATACATGTGCCATATTGATTGCCTCTTATTGGGCCACACCTTGGATGGACCTCATATTTGAGTTCATAACAAACTTAATTACGTAAATAAAAAATTAGTTATACAGCCGGGAAATCGAACCAAGCCCGTTTAAGCACTGACCTTGCAGGGTTCGGGCTTGAAAAGTAGGTCATAAATTTGAAATTTGCCCTGTAGGGTCGGCTTTACAGGCCCTGCAGGGCCTCGGGCCGACCTGTTTAACTGTAGCTTTTTTTTTAAAAAAAAAAATTACTTAGACCTACACTTAATGAATGTGTTTATTTGTAATTACTTAGATTTTTTTAGTTTAAACTATAACCTTTTTTTATGTTTATTATTATTACGTATTAAAATACATAATTAGTTATTATAAATTTTAAAGAATGGGATGTTTCATAATAAATAAACACATATTTAGTATCACAATATTATATAAGTAATAAATATAAATATATTTTGTGTAAAATAAGTATAATTTATTTTTACCGTCGGTAAAATCATGCATGAACTGAAGGAATGCAGACACACATAAAATTACGAGAGGGAATATCTTTTGTCGTGGGCATAAAGCAATTCCTTTGTTTAATGTTTTTTGAAAAAAAGGAAAAAACATATTCTTTGTGTTTATTTTTTTTATTACGAATTAATAAATGTGTTTATTTGTTGAATGATTTATATTGTTTAGATATTAATGTTGATAACATTTATTTGATAGATTAAAAATTTAATGATTGCAATTTACTAATTATATTTCTTTAAAAAAAATCGAAGGAAAAATAGTTAAAATTTAGAATAGTAATTTTTAGGCCCCGGAGGGCCGGGCTTTGAAAAACATATTTTTTTCTTACCCCAAGGGCCCCGACCCTAGAATTCTTAGTTTTAGAGAACATGTTCTTTGAGACTGTCTTCCAATCCTAAGTGCGTCTCGTATTCAAACTCCCTGTGGTGTCTGTGGAATAAAAAGACTGAGTTCTAGCTATGTCTCTTGCCTGTCCTGAGTGGAGGCAATCGGTTTATTCGTGAATAAACATTTCCCCTTTGAATGCTGCCCCTTGCCGTAAGCGCATATTTGGCAACGACTGATTCCTTCTGCCATTGAAGGAGAAAATCCCAACAAGTACTCAAGATCGTCGCATTTTGGAACTCTCGCCCTATTCTGATGTAAGGAGGCTCTGTAGGGCCAGGCCGGCCCTGATTCCCAACTTTAGTTATACATAATAAATATGTAAAATACAAATCATTTTCTAAAAGCACATTTATTTGTAAAAAATAAGCTGGGTGGGAGAGAGAATAAGTGGAAAAAATGATGAGAGAAAATGAATAGAAAAAAGTGATGAGAAAGACGTATAATTAATTGAAAGTAAAAATAAAAAAATCTATTAAATGGTTAGACATTTTTAAAAGATATTTTATAAAGTGGAATATGACCAAATTTTGTGAAATTTACACTAATGCCATATATAGCAAGGGAGATGAAATTTACACGATATGATCAGGATAGCCACAGGTTTTTTTGCAAGGAACTGTAATCAAAGTAACCTTGAAGAAGGTGGAAAGTTAATAAAGCTTAGTACATTTTTTTAGCCTATAAAGGAAATAGAGGGCCATTTCTTTCACTCTTCACAATTGTGGCAAACATTTTTTTCAACCACTCAGGTGTGCTGCAAATATAAGACCAGTACCAGAAAGATCACACATGTTGAATACTTGACCACGAAGGCAGGTCCACCACCCTTTTGCTTGAGTTCAACCCTGAAACCTCGACTGTCGACGAGAATCCCAATTGGACTTGGCTGTCGAGGACACTTCCTTGATTACGGAATTGAAGAGAGAATCGAAGTTCAAAGCAGTGGATTGAAATAACTTGGAGATGTATGCAGACAAGTCACAACACAATATCTATGCTTGAGGGTCATTTCCTAAGAGTTTGTGTAATTATTAATCATTTTGTGGAATAAAATGTGTTATTTTACTTGTTTGTTCTTCTTGTTATCACCCAGGGTTCAATTGTAAATAAATGACTTGTATGCTGTCAAATGATACTAGTTCCTGCAGAGCTTGAAATCTAGTAACAATAAAGATTTCAAATTTTAAAAAATTCTATTTCATGTCTCACCAAACCGCTTCTTCCTGCATTTCAATTAATTGATTGCATAAGTTGAATAGGCAGGGGAAGAGCAAGTTCTTATGGGAATATGCATGATCCGAGGCTGATGCTGCTTCATTTTCATCCAAATATGGGCTCAGATACAAGAGAGATTTAAGATCTTTTCTCTCCAACAAAAACAAAAAAAATCCTTGTACTAAGATAATTATTCAAGAAGGCCATGTAGACAAGTAGAATATGGTAGAAAATTGCTCAAATTGATTCAAACATGTATAAATTTTTTTTTTTTTTTAAATATGTGCAAGTATGTTAAAGGAAGATTCCTATATTGTTTGAGACTGTGGTGGTTTGAGTACTAAGTGATCTTAGCTATTGATTGAGAATGGGCTAAGAAGAGGATGTGTGGGCTCTTTTGCACGACAATGGCCATCAGAGTCAAACACAAATGAAATATACCAATTTCTCCTACCAACTACATTTAAATTAAACGCAGTATTGATCACTTTTATAGGAAATATCCATATGATTAATATGTCATTTTAATCAATGGTATGCATATTCAATGTTTGTAACTAACAACTTTAATCATATATTACCTCTGGTCTTAATTATAGGATATAGTTTATAGTATAATTTGTACTATAAACTACGTTTAATATATATTTAGGATCGAAGGAGTATTAAATAATCATTAAGCAAGTTAATGAGTATTTAAACTGTTCTTGTATTCATGGCTATCTCAATGCACAATAACTGGTAAGTAAATTGTCATTAAATATATTTAAGGGCCAAACAGTGCTATGATCTACTGCCTCTAAAAGAGTTATGAGACTATAGTTCATAGTACAACATATTGCTTTGAGCTTTGAGCTTTGAGCTTTGAGGTAACTCTCTCTCATCCCCAGGCATTCTGCCTTACCGTGTTTTTTTTGTTGTTATTGTTGTTGTTGTTCTATTCACCATTTCTTATAAAAGGATCCTTTTAATCTTGGAGAGTGTCGCATCTCTAGTTACTGGTAGTTGCGAAATAGAACTTCAGGTTAACTAGTTTTTACTGTAGGTGCTATCACCAAAATAAACAAGGTCATTGAAGGTGCCAATAAATGGGGTTAATAAGGTAGCATGAAGTCTTTTGAAAAGGGTAGAAAAAGATTGAAGATAACAATGAATGAAGTGATTGAGTAAGATTTTTTGATTAACAATATATTTAAATATTTGGTTATTAATGGAGTACAATGGTGTCATGAGATTTTTATAACTAACTCCATTTAGAGAGATAAAGCTTGCTACTATTGCATTGAGACAATTATTTAAATTAAGTCTCTTATTTTACTTAGGGCTTTGTTTGGTTCATGGAACTTGGAAGAGCGAATGGGAACCTAACAGAGTTCCCCGCCGAAAACGCGTTTGGTGCGCCAAGTGCCCAGGAACCCAAATTCCCGGGCCCACCACTCTTCCCTCATATGTGGGAATTTGAGATCCCACCAAGGATCTCAAGTTCCCAAGTCACTATTCACATTTTTGGATAGATTTATCCATGAAATTCAAACTTGGTGGGAAAGTTGAATTTGGCGATTTTTTTTTTTTTACACGAGTTCAAACTTAACAAGACATATTTTAAAAAAAATATATTTTAGCAAAAAAAATATTTTTCTTTTTTATTTTGAATTAATTTCTTTTGAGGGTAAAATAGACATTCATAATTGTTTACCAACTACCACCTCTTCATTTTTTCTACCAAACAACTCAAGTCATTTTCCCTCATATTTCAAATTTTCCTTTCCCTTCCTTTAAGTTCCTTTCCCTCCCAATTCTTTGAACCAAACAGGCCCTTAGGGTTTGTTTGGTATGAGAGGAGGGGAAGGAAAGTGAGCAAAGGATTTTTTTTTTTTTTTTTTTTTTTTTTTTTTTTTTTTTGGAGTTGGATTATAAAAATGAGATAAATAAGGGTAAAAGTTTATAATTAATTTTTTACTATTTTATCTTACATCTTGCTTTTATTAAAATTTTGTAATCCACTTCTCCGATTTTCTTAACTCCAACTTATAAAAATTTTCCATCTTCTCCCCTCCAAATCCCTCATACCCAACTAGAGGCATCGAGGGCCAGGGCCTAACGGGTGGGCCCCCTTTCCGGCCAGTAGTAAGAAAAACACGTGTTTTTTCCCGGGGCGGCCGCCGGGAAATTCTATTCCAAATTTTAACTATTTTTCCTCCACTTTTTTTTTTTTTTAAAAATAAGTAGTAAATTACAACACGAATCATCCAATAAATAAAGACATGATCACTAATTCATAATCAAAAGCAAACCATGTTCACAAATAACCAAAAAAGCCCTATAGGGTTTGTTTGGTATAAGAGGAGGGGAAGGAAATGATCAAAGGATTTGATTGTTTTTTTTTTTTTTGAGTTGGATTATAAAAATGAGAAGAATCTTTAAGGTTAATAAATCAAATTATAATTATTATGTTTTTACTATTTTATCTTACATCTTATATTTTATTAATAAATTTTGTAATCCACTTCTCCGCTAATTTCAAATATTTTCTTAACTCCAACTTATAAAAAATTTCCATCTTCTCCCCTCCAAATCCCTCATACCCAACATACCTTTAAAAAAAAAAAAATACTTATGTAGAATTCCTATATCTATCATCCCAAGTTATCTAATCATGTGTGGCTATGTGTCTTATTAATAAAATATTATTATTTAATTATAAACTAATATGAGAAAATATGACATATGAGCCTGTTGATTGGAGATTTCGACATTATGGACTTAACAAACTTGTGTAAGCCTGGTACAATCCTAAACACGTGAGTATATATACGTCAAATGTGTGTATATATGTGTAGTGTAATCACATATCATTATGAAATTTTAAGAGCATAATTGATAAATTTAGGAATTAAAATAAAAAATTTATTATCCATTAAAAACTTTAAAATTATATTATTGAGAAAAAATGAAAAGTAAAATCTAATTTAATAAAATTAAAAAGAAAAATTTACAAGCCATCCTAACCAAAATTTGGAGAAGAGGGACTCGGCTTTGGTCCAATACAGGCCGGTCCGCTTCTTTCTAATACATAAAATGGCGCCGTTTTGTGTATAAAACAAAACAATGAGCAAGTTTTTTTTTTTTTTTTTTTAAAAAAATATATATATATTTTAAGACATTTATTTAAAAGATACTTGATATCGGTAAGATCTTGAAAAAATACTTGATGATCTTGAAAAATATTTTGGAATCTTGATAGATATTAAAAAGATACTTTAAGATATTGAAAAAAAATATCTCATGATTTTGAAAAATTATTTTAGGATCTTAAAAAAATTTCTGCAGTTTAGTTTTAGTATTAGTCAAGATCTTGAAATATTTTTTAAGATTTTAAAATTATTTTACAAGATTATGAAGTAGTTTTTCAGTATTAACCAGTAAACTGAATTATCTTTTAAATACCATTTTGTATCCTGAATGTGTGTGTGTGTATTTTTTTTTTTTAAAAAAAGCAATTTGCTCAATGTTTTATACACAAAACGGCGCCGTTTTATATATTGGAACTTTGGAAGGCAGCGGACGGCGTCTGTATCGGACCAAAGCCGAGTCCGGAGAAGAGAGGGAAATCAGGAGATGGGTGGGGCTATTTTCAAAGAAGCGAGCAATGACGTGTCACGGCGCGAGCGGGTGTGATTCACGGTTGGGATTGAGAAATGAGAAACAGAGAGCAAGTGTGGTCGTGTCAACGAAACAAATCTTCGTCAGCTTCAATCCTGCACACACGTCTTTCCCTTCTTCCTTCGGCTCTCTCTCTCCCTCTCTCGCTAAATCTTCCTTCCATTAGTCCTCTTGTCTGTGTCTTCACCTCGATCCGCACATCGCTTCTATTCATACCTCCTTATATTCTATATATACACCCCAAGCCTTCCCGCCATGACCAGCAAAGAGATCATCCATAAAATAAAGGTATGGCTCCCCCACTTTCCCTTTTTCTTGTCTTCAATCATGACCCTTTTGGCTGAATTTTTTTGGGTAATAGTTTGTTTGAATGATTGCATCCCATTTTGTGCAGTGCAATTTGCTTTCTGTATTCTGTGATGGATGAATGTTTTAGATCTTCATGTGTCGGTGGAGTCTTTGAGCTGTAACTGTATTAATGCTTCCATATATGTGTGCCTTCTCTTTCATTGGTAACTATTGACATGATATCCTCCTTCTCCGTTTCTGAACTTGAATGTTCAAATTTTTTAATCTTATTGGGTCTGTAAAGAATGATATGTCACTGATTGAATGATGATTGATCATGTTACCTCTGTCCATTGTGTTTCATCCCTTATATGTAAATGTTCATGATGAGGCAAAACCAAGATGTTGGGGTGCTTTCTTCAAGAACCCAGCTGTTACTTGGAATTACTGATTAACGTGGCATGCTATCCATAATCAATTTTAGTCAAAACAACTTTCATATTGTATGTACTTGATCTTCCTGTTTTAAAAATATAGTTTCTTTCAGTTGGTTGGGATTTGGATTCTTTTGCTTCATTTATAGCTCTTGGCTTGGCTAATGGTCGGCAAATATCTATTTTCTTGTGGCCAAGGCCAACAATCTTCGGAATTTAATGTAATGCACCTTTGCTCCTGTAAGAGCAAAGTAGGTTGGATCACGGGTTGAAAACTCAGTTTCTTTATATATATATTTTTATTAACCATAGAAACATAGAATCATTCATGTGGAATGAATTGTTCCGCGCTTTTGTATCCTCTTGTCAGTTATGATTCATCTAGCTGCCAAGCTAATCACTCTAGTGATGTTAAATTCCAGAGATCGTTTTGCATTTAGCAGGAGCATCTTATGGATGCCTCAAATTCATGATATGACTGGTATCGAAAAGTGACACAATGCTGATAAGATGAGTGGTGAAATTGTTGTGTTAATCGTTAGTTTGGTATTGGCCTAGTTAAAGAGCATTGGATTGGATGATTCTTTAGAGGATTGTGGTTTATTATGACGATTGCTGATGGATCAATGGACATTGCACAAGATACAAAGTACCATCCACAAGATACATGATTAAGTACTCTTCGAGATATTAGAATTGATATAGTGGATACATTGCACACCACTACCCTTAGTGACCCCCCCCCAACACAGACGAAAAAAAAAAAACATCCAGTTATTGGGAGAATACACCAGGAATTATTTTTAGACAACAATTAGTTAACAAAACTTAGCAGATTTCTTTCAAATCTGAATCCTAAAGAACGGTATTTCTCTCATTTTTCGTCTTAACTTTGGGCAAAATCCATCCACATTCATTCATTTATTGACTGCGATGTTTGTACTCCTAGAGTAAAAAGATTCGAGAGTATAGCACTCTGTTTCGCTTATGATGTTGTAAATCGTTTACAATTTTGCCCAAGAAAGAATGGATACATACAAAGTATGAAGTGTCTGTCTGTAATTTGAAGAGTTGCCTTTTGTCTAATAGATGTATTTTTAAGTATCAGTGCGTAGATTTTACTACCTTCGGCTGTAAATATTAGTACCGGAGGTAGTACCATGTATTCTCATGTAGTGAGTCTTTGACAAACATTCGTTGCTTGCAGGAAAAAGTTGGATTGTCAGATCCTGATTCAGGGAAAGGAAAGAGCAAGATGTCAAAGCAGATAAGTCATGGCTTTCACTTGGTAAAGGGAAAATCAGCTCATGCTATGGAAGATTATCTCGTTGCAAAATTTAAGCAAGTTGATGATCATGAATTGGGTTTGTTTGCAATATTTGATGGTCATATGGGTCACGATGTGGCTGACTACTTACAGTCCCATTTATTTGAAAATATCTTAAAAGAGGTAATGAAGAATCCTGGCTTGCTCCAGTTGCTTAAGTTATGAGTTGCATCCATTTTAGGAGTATATTCATATGTGAACTATGTTGCCCTGATACTTAATAAAAGTTGACATGCTCATATCGGGCACATATTTGAAATGATACGTGTATTTCATATTGTGACGTGTTAAATATTAATGTTGTTTGTTTTGTCGGGTTCAAGAGCTTATAGAAAATTGTAATGATATAAATAAATATGAAGCGTGTTATTTGTTTCGAACTAAAATTTATTTTAGTTTACTTTATATTTTTATTGGTGACTTGTTAGATACATTTTTATATTATTTAAAACTATTTTTCTTACTATTGTTAATTATTTTCTATTAATTTGTTCAATATATATACCCAAATATGTAATCATATCATACAGTTTTCAAATTGTATCACATGATGTTGCGAGTAAGTTATTTCAAACCCTTCCAGCTTTTGTGTTGTTTTTCCTAATAGTCTTATAGCCTAGTGGCATGAAAGCTCTTAGTTGCAGCTTAGGCCGTTAGTGCCTGCCCGTCTATTTTTAAAAAATCACAGTTTCTGGGTCTGTGTTGTCAATTATTATGTCCTTCTGCTTACATTTACTTAGTAGTGACAATGGTTTTGGAACATGATATATTCCAGTAACCCTTCTCCCCTTATTCTTCTTTTTTCTGTAGCCTGACTTCTGGACAGAAACTGGAAAAGCTGTCAAGAGAGCATATCGTATAACTGATTCAACCATTCTTGAGAAAGCAGTTGAATTGGGATCAGGGGGCTCCACTGCAGTCACGGCAATATTGATTGATTGTCATAAGCTGGTAATAGCCAATGTTGGGGATTCAAGGGCTGTCCTATCCAGGAATGGTGTGGCCAAACAACTATCAGTGGATCATGAGCCGATCACCGAAAGAGAGAAGATTGAAGACAGAGGTGGTTTTGTATCAAACTTTCCAGGTAAGCAGATTTTAGACGTTGAGGTCACTTCCGCCTCATTCTAGTTATTATTATTATTGTTATTTTTTTTGGAGTGGAGTATCTGGTATCTTGGACCTACCTCCTTTTAACTTGGAGGATTTATCGGGGTCTAGACTAATCCGGATCAAGCCGGGTAGGATCCGGGTAGGATCACTAGAGCGGCAAAGTTCTACCACCAAGCACTTGGTCCAACTGGTATGGGTCATTCTAGTTAAAATACTGCACTGGCTCATCCTGTTAATGGTGGTTGTGGTACAATGGACTTATGATTCTAGCATATTTGTCTTTCTGATCTAGTTGATTTGGTATGATTCCCAAATCTTTCTGAGACCAAGATAGGCTTTGTTTCAGGATTAACAATCTGGGTTTTGTGATTAATTTAGGGGATGTTGCACGTGTGGATGGACAGCTGGCAGTGTCTCGGGCATTTGGTGACAAAACCTTGAAGAAACACCTTAGTTCAGAACCAGATGTAACTGAAGAGATTATAGATGAAGATGCAGAGTTTGTTATACTAGCCAGTGATGGATTGTGGAAGGTCAGATTTAATAAATGATATACTAAATCATGATGCACCTCACAGATTCTTTTGTGCAATATATATATTGTTGGATTCACTTGCATACTTATCTGCTGCTCACACTTAATCTCATCTATCCTAGGTAATGACAAATCAAGAAGCAGTTGATACTATCAAGGATGTAAAGGATGCTCGATCAGCGGCAAAGCTTCTTACTGAAGAGGCACTTCACAGGAAGAGCTCAGATGATATCTCCTGTATTGTCTTGAAGTTTCAATGATTGTGACTCGCAAGAACTCATCATATGTGCAATAAGGTGTGCAGACTTGGAAGTAGTGTATAACGTAGTTTGTTGTTCGGAAAACTTGGGTTCCACCAGTTGCTATGCTCGAGTCCTTTAAGGTGTGAACTGCTGTTTGATATAGCAATGTAGGAAATATTTAGTTTTTGTGATTATTTAGACAAAACAATTATGTGTTAATGTATAATTCAAGGATGTTTGCTCCGATTAGGAGATCTTTACAGACATTTTTCTTATTAAATACAAGTCATCTTCTGTTTATGTTTGTTTCCGTTCTAGAGGTGAAGCGAATAGAAGTTGAGAGAGTTATCTCTATAACCAACAAAATAAAATGAATACAAAGGAGCTCAAGGTGTGCAGTCTGAGTATCAAACACATGTTATTTTTTATTTTCCTACGAGAGAGTTTATGATTTCCTTTTTGTTTTCTGGTTTTTGGTATTACAATTGAAGTGTTCTTGTGAGTTTTGTTGGGAGATTAACGTAAGAAGATATTATATTTTTCATTCATGACCAACCGGGCTAATAACTCCCTTTTGGACAGTCCATCCTCATAACATAGAATAGAACGTACAATATGTTATAAAAATAATAACAGTAGAAACGCACGAACACAGAGAGCTCCTGGCAAATAGTCTACTTCACGTACTAATAATAATTAAACTCACAAAAGCCACACTCTAAACAATGGATCGTTCATTTTAGACTTATCCTACCCAAATCACGTACTAATAACTAATAACTCAACTCGTAGAAGTCACCCTCTCGAGGCAATGGAAAGCTCTTGCTGGCTTATTCTGATAACATGCAAATATTCTATCTATGCCTTGGAACATAAGAAACTAGAGGATGACAGAAGAGAGAGAGCCTCATATGTAGTTAAGGCTTTATTTTATGTGAAAAGATTTGTAGCCAGAACTCCCAGGAACGCTCATTTGAACTCTTCCCCTACCATCAGCATGCCTGCAATGGCCCTCCTTTGTGTGGTGACCTTTGCCACGGCTGCAGCTCTCATTGTAAATTTCGCCAGTGCTTTTGCGGCGACGTTCATTGTGCCCAGCCAAGCGCCTTCGGCAGCTCCTCTTGGCCTCATCAAATTCCCCCAAATCATGGAACCTGCAGAGTCATAATAGGTTCATATTAAGGTGAACACAAGAAGAAGAACTTTGAACATTTATTTGGAATTTATTCTCCTTGGGATTCATGAGAAAAGTAAAGTGAAAAAGTCTCGGGGAAAGAAGTTCGAGTTCAAAGACAAGGTTACATTCATGAGAACATGGCTTCTCAAGTGGTAGAAATGGTAAACAGGAACCAACTTTTTATGGCTTATAATATTAGGTGAACTTAAGTGATAACAATTTCTAACCATTTAACTTTATTTTCCTATAGTCAAAGGTACTATCCCATCCCTATTAGCATGTTTATATAAATGTTAACCAGAATACTGTAAAGAACAAATAGTGAAACAAATATAACATAGAGATGAAGCTCTAGTTGACTAAGGGATTGAGCACCTGCTACATTGCTGGCAAAACCTCTGCCTTAGCCCTGCAACCATGACAACCGGCGCCTTGGAGTGGAACTCGCACACCCTATGGCGGCGATGGTACCGCTTTGCATCACTCAGATCAGCTCCACACCTCTCTGCTTGACAGGAAGGTGGAGAAACTCCGCCGCTTCCACTTGACCCTCTTCTTCCACTTCCCATGCCACCTTTCCTCTTCTGCTCTTCTGCAACATCGCCGCCTCCACCACCGTTTTCTTCTTCCTCTTCTATCTCATCCTCTACTTCTTCTTCTTCAACTATGTTATTATCCTTCCTTACCTTCTCAAGTAAAGTTCCCTTCCTCTCCATCTTGGCTTCCATTGTGAGAGCTTACAATAAGGTGGTATTAATGGAGGAGAAGGAAATGTTGGGGCAAGTAGTAGAGAGTGGAACAAGCCATCTGGGAAGCTAGGAAGTGATGAGGGAGTTTATAAGGAGGGAAAAAGGTAGAGAGGGTGGACCACAGGTTCCACTTTGTTAAGTGTGTGCTTTTTATTCATATTGTGGGGAATATGCATAGAGGAGGATTTATTGGTACACAACTTTTGTTTTTAAAGAAAACATTTTTATTAGAGAATTAGATAGCAAATACTTGAAGAACTTCATCAAAGCCTTGTCCTTATGCAATAGGTTTTGTCTCTTGTGGTAAGCTAACGAAAAGTTTTGATCCCAATTCTTGCAGTAAGTGGGAAGGGGGATTGATTTTGTATGAAAGGTGTGTTGAAAGTGATAGTGCTCTCAGATACACTTACATGTAAATTCAAAAGCTTAACTATTGGTGCTGAAGGAATTATATATGGAAAAGGGGGAAATTCTGCCTTTTGTTTGTTTTTGTGCTTTATGATAAGCAGAAGGATCCACATTACATGCAATGCCATAATGAATCCGTGTCTTCAAAACCATATTTACCAACAATTTCTTGACATCCTACAAACTTTTGCAGAATCACCGCAAGAACTTTTCCAGGAAGTTATTCACTGCCACTGTTTATTTACATGTATAGGGTAAATGGTGAACATTTCAGTAGATTAGTAGGTCTGGGCTATTTTCCAGTACTCTCACTAAAAGTTTGTGGGTATTTTCATTTAACTGAGATGGATAGCGTGGAAGGTACTGGTGCTCTGCATTTTTACTTAAAAGTCTATATGAAGAGCTCAGTGTACTGAGAGAGGTTAGGAAGATAAGAGAGACATACCAAGTTTTACCCAGAGGCCTTTTTTAAGTTAAATGTACAGTTATATCAAACTGTTTTAATTCTGCTTTATTTCTAGCTTCCCCCTTGGCCTTCAAAATTTGAATCCTGCTTTATTTTCCTCTATCTAGCTTCTCCCTTTGTATGGATTTCTTTACTATATTTTCAATCATTAGCTTTAAGTTTTTGGACTAAGACCCATTTTTGTTTCAGTTTGGTTCCTTGGAGTATGGTTTTGTTCATCCCCTTAAAATATTTATGTTATCGCTCTGAACATATTAAGATTGCACTAAACAACCCTTAAATCATAAATTTCATGACGTTGAAATAAATTCAAACTTTCAATTTTTTTACAACAGTAGAACAAAACATCAGGGTACCAAATTGACAGCTACACCAACTGTTCAGGATCATAATAGTTTTTCTGTTATTTTAATACTTCTAATAAGTAACATCAGAATTGTTGGCAAAAAAACAAGAATCATCAGAATAAAATTATTATCAAATTAAAGAGAGTTGTGATTGATAATAACTTTCTCAAAAATTGTAAAAAATCCGGGAAAATTTGATGCAAACTTTTGATTTTTTTTTTTTTTTTTAGACACATTTTCTATTAGATGTATTTTATTTTATACTACTCTTCCTGGGTCTTTAATATAAGACATATTTATCAAATTTGATTAGATTAAGGAAGTTGGTTTAAGTTGGTTAATATGACATCTATTTTTTAAAATATCTTAGTCATCTTTCTTAACTCCCTTACTCCGTTCTCGCTTTTGATTATTGTTGAAGAAGCATTAATAGAGGTAAATTAGAAATAGATTGATAAATATGAAAATTGTCTTATATTTAAGACTAAGATAAACTCCCTAAATATGTCTTATATTAAGGACCAAAAGAGTATTCTTTAAATCTTTTTGGGTATCAAAGTGATAATCATGCCATATTCTTCAAAACCAAAACAAAAAAATTCTGAACCATGACGCTTTGTGTGTGTGTGTATACGTATTACAACAGTAGTACTGAACTAGCAGGGCCACAGAGAAAATGATGTTTTTATACTGACATGACCAAGCACGCTAGCACCATTCAGAAGATGCCATAGTACCAAGTACTTGATGTGAGCTTTCACCATGGAAGGTATCTGGATATGGAAGACAAAAGCAGGTGGGTTCTAAAACTTATTAATGAGAAAGATATGAGGATTTGATGTTCACATCTGTACTGCTTTAGTATTAGACTGCTCCCTAGCTTAGCTTGTTTTCACTCACCCATTAGTGGGACATATAACCCACGTTCTGTTTTTTTTTACTGATTTGAAAATTTCCAAAACACAGGTTCAAGCACCTCTTAGCATCGTCCAGGAAACTCTGCAAGGTAATAATGCTATCTCTAAGTATGGAAATGCTTAACCTAAGTCTTTTAGTAGAAAACCTGACGGATATTTGAAACCGTGTGAGAAACCGTCAATCAACATCTCTAATGAAAAATAATTATTTGTTGTGTTTCTGAATTCTAGAGAATGAGTTCAGAGCAACGATAAGGTTGTTGCCATATGACCTAGAGGTCACAGGTTCAAATCCTAGAAACAGGCTTTCTCATTACAAGGTTAGGCTGAGTACATCTCCAACCTTTACCTGGTAGAAACCTTGTATATTGAGCCGCTTTTATTGTGTTTCTGAACTCTAAAGAATTAGCCAAGTGCTTCATACTACCATAGTCTCCATTGAAGCTAATGTCTATAACTTCAGGACTTTTCATTGACATGCATGCATGAATGTTAGGCCATATTTGTATGGTTGCAATGCCTTTAAAACTTGGAAGTACTTCATCTATACATCAAACGTTTGGCAGATTTGATACTGCATCAAGCATCCTTTCAACTGATACTGATGTGGGTATATAATGCGTGTGTGTGAAACAATAATGCATGATATGTAGTATTATATCAATTCAGTTGATGATAATGATAATGTCGTGTTATTCTTTTTTTCTCCACAAC
Source organism: Acacia acuminata (assembly GCA_019022655.1). Taxonomy (NCBI): domain Eukaryota; kingdom Viridiplantae; phylum Streptophyta; class Magnoliopsida; order Fabales; family Fabaceae; genus Acacia; species Acacia acuminata. Next base: position 136,631 of record JAFJYI010000245.1, read on the forward strand.
AAGAATCAGAATATATCACACGACACACACAAAAAACTTCAACGCTACAAAATCAACCCTGTCACAGTCGTCGAGTTGTGTTATGGTCCCCTCTCCCCTTTGGCTCTTCGGATCATATTCTTCTTTCTGATCTGCTGTAACTTGTTATGCAGTTGCAGGTGATGCATCCACCACGACCATAAAGCCCTGCAACAACCCCACAAAGGTACATCCGTGACTGGGACACGTTAAGGTGGCCCAACAGAGAGAGAATTGTGTAGGACAGTTGTGAGCAATTGTTATTGTGAATGGACAAAAGCAAATAATTGCTGTCAAGTGGATTCTTCTCCTTCCTCTTCTGCTGCTTCCATGTGTCTTTGTGAAGACAGCTAGATGGTTGAATGATTGATAAGATGAGAGGAATTAAAAGTCATGTTCATGCAAGAGCATATGGTATTTTTGTTGGTCCCAAGTACACACTTCCATTAAAATTAAAGGAAAAGGAAAAACCGAGGACTTGTTTTCACGCCACACTTAAATCTTCGGACAAATGTGTGAATGAGGGAAGGTACGTTTGAGTCTTGTCGCACACACTTGTTTGCTTTTGCTGTAACTTTATACGAGGAGGATTTGGGCATGGGTGATAAAATAATTCACTAAGGTATCTGATTCTATATGGAAATTTGTACAGTATCTACTTGGTTCGTATATAATTGCCCCCCCCCCCCCCTCTTTTCTCCTCTGGAATCATAATATATGTATCCCGATGTTATCAAGTTGAGATTTTTCATTCAAAACGCCCAGCTTGGATTTAAATACTAATGCATTAAGAAGATTTCTATAGCTCCGAGAGCATGAGCAAACAAGCAAGCACGTAGAATTCCAATTCCAAGCTCATCTTTTAGATGAGCATGTTGTGTTCATCTCCAGACAAAAGAGGCCCTTTTTTTTTTGAAAAAAAAATACTCCATGCACTAGAAATAAATTAAATTAAGATAGTTGGTGTTGAAAAAATATTTCAGGACACTGTGTTAAAGGAAAAAATATTTATGAATGTAAGACTAGAAATTAATTAATATGAGATACTAAGTGTAAAAAATATTTCAGGGCGCAACATACGATTTAGTTCAAATAAATAATTAGAAAAAAAAGAGATGTCCGCCCTAAATTAGAGGGATGAGTACTACATTCTCATCTTTTAGATGAACATGGAATATGAACCGAGATACGTACTTGATTTGGTTGTGGGTTTGATTTAAGAAAATACAGGGAAATTTTTAATACTACATGAGTTGATTTTGATCCTAAATATAAAACTTATTTTTTATATTTATCAATATTTTCCTAATTTATCCTATTAATGCTCGCTTAACAATAATAAAGGAGGAGAGGAAATGAGAAAATTAAGAAAAATGATTAGGGTATTTTATAAAATGTATATCATATTAACTAACTTAATCAATTTTTTTGAGCTAATCAAATTAAGTAAATATATCTTATATTAAAGACTGGTGGGAGCATGGTAGTCAAAATCGCGCTTAAAGCGCAAAAAACGCCGCTTTTACGCTTTTTTTCGGGCAAAACGTGTTACGTGGTGGGAAAAACGCACCAGAGGTAAAAGCGTAAAAACGCAACGTTTTTGCAAAAAGCGCCGAGTTTACTAAGGGACTTAAGTGAAAGTTTTAAAAGTTCTGAAGAGGGACTAAAGTGAAAATTTTCAAACTATTTTAGGGCAGAACTGAAATTTCAAAAAACATCTGGGTCATTTTCTGTAATTAATAAATAAAGATCATTTTACCCCTAATTACACTTAATTCAATACAAATATTTCTAACTCAACTTAGTACTTAATCATACAATAATGTCCTAGAAAATGCATTTAAAATCCCAATTTAATCATGTAAAATCATATAAAAAATATGGTTTGATCAATAACAATGTTAGACATTTTGATTGATATTGCATTGATCAAGTATATGTGTGTATGAAAGCGGTACCTTATATACATATGCAGGTAAAAACTCCGTTTCATTTTATGATTTTATGTTTTACGATTTTTCATTCTTCTTCCGTTTTTACGTAAAAACTACGCTTTCACTACCATGGGTGGGAGTATAAAAAATTCCATCAATTGATCCAACTCTACATGATTAATCTAAACCATACGATAAATGATAAATCAAAATATCAAATACTACCTCTCTTCCTAAATATAAGAGTTAGATAAGAGATTTACTTTGATCATAAATATAAGAATCCTAATCCACTTTTTCTCCTAGAATTATATTTTCCCCCAAATTTCCCTAATGGATTGCACATTTAAGGGTGTTTCCACAAAATATAGTTACAAAGCATACATATTAGAATACCAGGAAAACCAACACACATTTTTTACAAATAAATGACTTAACTAATTTTCTTATGATTCACAAATTAGTTATCTAACTTTAATAGAATCAGTTTATATATGAAAACAAGAAATTAGAGCAACAGTGTAGAAAGAAAATCAAGCATATATATAGGGAATTTCAAATTTTGCTTTTTTTTTTTTTTTTTTTTTTTTTTTTTTTTTTTTTTTTGGCTATGAAAATTTTGCTATTTGTATATACATATATCGTATACTCCTCTCCCACCACCACCGCCACTTCCTTCTCCACCCTGCATGCATGCAAAAGCCAGAGCCTACGCATTAATTAAACGCAATATATATAGTACTCCCTCCCAATGGTGGATCTTGGGATAAATATTTGGGGAGCCAAATATATACTCATTAACTAATTAAAAAAATTTATGAATTTATAACATGTTTAAAATATTCAAAGTTATAATAAAAGTATTTTAACAATTCTAACGTATAAGATAACATACCTTTTCTCTAGTATAGATGTTTACCCAGATCATGCTCTAAGGAACTAATATATATCAAATTCATTGAAAGTAACCTTAGGAATTTTAGAAGGTTGTTCCTCACATTCAAACCTTAGAGCATTATGGCAAGTCTTTCCAACTGGTAAAGATGTAGAAGCTATGTTACCTTCCTCTATGTGATCACTAGCTTTCCTCTTGAAAAATGAATCAATTGTTTTATTCTTCATCACTGAGCTATTCTTAGATTTTATCACTTTCCAAATAACCTATAAACAATTTAAACAATATAATTAACTATTACCATACTAAATATAAATAGGAAAAAAAATCATGGAATCAAGACCAAACAAAGTAAATATGGAGTTGAATCGAAAGCAAAGAAATAAGATGGGAGAATTTACCGTAGCAAGCAAGAGCCGAAAAATCACAAATGAGTTGTCCAGGGAAGGAGATTGGGAGAATAATAGCGCGTTACCAAATGAGTTATCTTTGACATAATTGGAATAATTAATCAATCAATCAATCACATTTAATTGTTAATCGTCCATTAAATTTAATTAATTGGTTGAACAATTCCCATATTCTCGTTGCTTAATTTAAAAGATTCCACATTCCCAAATTTAATTTGCATAATTAATTTTTTTAAACAATTTTTTTTTCTTGGGGGCCGTGGCCCCCGGCCCCTCCAAAGATCCGCTGCTCCCTCCCGGTCCTAATTATAAGACCTAATTGACTTTTTTTGGAGAGATTAAGGAAGCTAATTAAATTACTTTAGAGTATTTTTATTTTTAATTTTTTTTTTTTTTTTTTGGGTTAAGGTGCAATTTTACCAATGAACTATTGGTCCAGGAGCACCCAACACAATAAACTCTTATATGGACCTTAAATACAAATCAACTTTTGAATTGGTTAAATGAGCACAGTGCCGTTAGACACAGCAAACGTCCGTCTGGAATTAGATGGAGGGAAACGAATTAACATCAAATAAAACACGTGGCTTGGGTATATCTGAGTCAGAGAAAACGTGGAAGGAAATTAACTCTGGAGATCAGACGAAGCAATTAGGGCTCATTCTATAATCTGAAAAAAGGAGAGTCGAAGGAGAAATCGTCGTGCGAAACCCTAATTTTTTCTACTGATATATGTACATGAAACTTGAGCACTATTATATGAAAATCCATTACAAAGCTGATTAGACGTGAGAAGGATCAACTCCAACAGATTTCAAAGTTTCAATTTTAGCAAGGACGGCGAAAGCATCGTTGCGAATAGGATCAGGCATAACCTCCGAGTATTTCTTGTCCAGAATGTGAGCCACTTTCCGAAAGAAAGATCCCCTGAAGAACTTGTCGGATTCCTCCGCCACGTGCTCTGGCTCCACCACCTCCCATAGCGTCTCCTCCTCCCTCGTTTCTTCACCCTCACCGTCGGTGATGTCTTGGTGATGCCATGCCGTGTGCGCAGCCCAAACCCCGCTAACAAAACTATCATCCCGATCACTATGCACACCGGCACATAGTCCCCCTTGCCGACGCCGCCTTGCCTTCCATCCCCGTTGCCGGCGTGGTGATGACCGGAGCCGTAAATGTCCCGCCGGAGCGTATGCTTTCGTCTTGATGTTGTTGACGTCGTTAACCTTCGGATTCCCCCGTTCAACGGTGCTTTTCCCAAACCCATCTACATCGAAAGAGACAAATTATGTATGAACGAGATGAAAAGATAAAAGCGCATCGTTGTGCGAGACCCTAATTGCTTCAAGAGTTAATTTCCTGCCACGTTTTCTCTGACTCAAATATACCCAGCCACATGTTTTATTTGCAGTTAATTGATTTCCCTCCATCTAATTCCAGACGGACGTTTGCCTAGGTCTAACGGCACTGTGCTTATTTAACCAATTCAAAAGTTAATTTGTATTTAAGGTCCATATAAGAGTTTATTGTGTTGGGTGCTCCTGGACCAATAGTTCATTGGTAAAATTGCACCTTTTTTTCTTCAAACTAATTAGTTTAACTATAAACTAATATATAATCCAAGGATACACAACATATGAAATGATTAAGTAACTTATTTAGTTTCCTTAATCTCTCTAAAGAAAATCAACTAAGTCTTATAATTAGAACCGGAGGTAGTAGTACCATCTTATTTTTAGGATATACTCATTCATCCTTAATATATGATATATTTAAAGAGTTGATCTTGTTTCTAATTATAAAACATAGTTTTTATGTTTATCAATCTTTTTTTAATTTATCTCTATTGAAGAGCCCTCAACTATAAACAAGGAGGAGAGGGAACTAAGGAAGATAACTAGAATATTTTAGAAAATATATGTTATATTAACTAATTCAACTAACTTCTTTAATCTAATCAAATTAGGTAAATATGTCTTATATCAAAGATTAAAGGGAGTATGTATATGTATGTATGTGCACACATGTATGTGTGTGTGTGTATACTTACATATATGTATCTATATACATATATGTGTGTGCCGCGTGTTTTCATTTGCAGACTGAGATACACACACTTGGGGACGATGTTGGGATGCTGTGGCGAAGCAAGAGGCGGGGTTTAGGGAACGTAGGAGGCTAGCTGAAGAACGTAGGGATGAGACATGATGAAGAGGAAATGATTAAAGATTTGGAGATATATTGAGGATGTATACGTTGTTTGTGAAGATTAACAATGTGGTTGTTTGAAATAGTGATTAAAGTCTTTAAAAATAGTTTTTCAATCATAATTTATAGTATATGAGGTAAATATGTAAAAGAAGTTTTATCTCGATTTATATGATAAAGTATTTTTGGGACCCAAAAATTGGTCCCAAACATGCATGTATTGTAATAATGGTTGTCGCCGTCTGGTTTAGAGTATGTACTCTATATATCTTTGCTTATATGTTATCACCTTTTGAGAGTGAACTTAAGTGGCGAAAGGTGAATGAGTATATATATAATATAATATCACATTCCTTCATGGATTTTGGACACCTCATCCACACTCGCCTCTTCCATCGCTTTGCTCAATTTATACCAAAAAAAAAAAAAAAAAAAAAAAAAAAAAAAAACTGAAGAACAAGATTATTTTATGTCAAATCAAATATATAATCCATACCCGAGAGTTTTTGGTTATGTCATTTTTTTCAGGCAATTTTTTACACATTAAAAAAAAAAAAATAGATATACCCATGCATATTACTCCATCCGGTGTTAAAAGTAAGGATATATAGCGGTTTGTTTTGTCCTATATATAATACTTAAATCTATTTTATCTTCTAAATTTGTAACTTTTTAAATTTTTATATATTGAGTGCATATAGTAAGAGAGTTTTTCCGATGCAAATGTTAAAAGGGGCACTTAAAGAAAATAAACATATATTTTAAAAAAACAACTAATTTAACTAATTCTCTTAGCAAATTAGCTACATAGTTGTGGGTTATATATAAATAGTCACAATTGTAATAAAATAATGAGGCTCCAAAATGATTAGCCTGCTATCTTCTGTATTTCTAGGTGAGTCATCAATTACATTATGACATGTGTCCCTCAATAAGATTATTGTAGCATACATTCACATAACACATAAATGTAAAAATAATATTTTAACTCCCTCCTTTAGTAGTTTAGTCTAGACTCCCTTTCTCTTCCTTTTCTTGCTGATAATGCTCTCATTCATTTCAAGCTTCTGTATCTTCTTTGCTGGCGTGACAGTGACTCCAAGTTTGTCTCGCTTACTCCAAAACTTTGTTGCATGATGCAATGGTTTTGTGAGGGAGTCAGCAAGTTGTTCTTCAAAGGGTATATACCTGATATCCAAGGCTTTAGAGATAACTGATCTCTTACAAAACAGACGTCTATTTCAATATGCTTTGATCGTGCATGGTAAACAGGATTGGAGGCAAGGGATGCTGCACTTGTGTTATCATGCCAGATAGTGGGAACTCTTTTTTTTTTTTTTTTTTTTGGTAGCTGCAATTTGGATAGAAATGATGTTATCCAACAAAGTTATAACTGAGGTATCAGATCGATATTCTGATTCAGAACTTGATCTAGAGACCACCTTTTGCTTCTTCTTTGATGACCATGTGATCAGAGATTCACCCCGGAAAAGACAGTATCCTCCCACTGATCTCCTGTCATCTGGGCATGAGGCCTAGTCTGCATCTGAGTAGGCAACCGGATCGAGTAACCTGGTTGGTTTAATGTGAATTCCGTAGTACACTGTGCCCCTGAGATACCTTAGTATTCTGTTGACTGCCTTCCAGTGTTTAGTCCTTGGATGGGCCAAAAATTGACTTAGCTTGCCAATACTAAAGCTTATGTCAGTCTGGTATTACACAACACAAGTATCGTTGAAAGCTCCTACTGCACTCTATACTGTGACGGATTTGGGAGTAGTTCTCTTGAGTGTGCTGATAAAGACTTTTGGGCAGCCATAGGTTGGACAAGCTGATACATTTGTCATCTGAAATTTCTCAAGGATGTCATGAACGTATTTTGCCTGTGAAAGATATAAACCAAATCTATCCCTGTATACTTCGATCCCAGGAAGTAATGCAAAGATCCGAGATCCTTGAGTAAGAAAATACCATGAAGTTTCTTAGTAAAGCATAGCAAGCTATAGGAATTGCTTCTAGTGACCAATATGTCATCCACATAGATTAAAATCATCAAGATTTGTGTCTTGTCAGAGTAAATAAATAAATAGATATTACTCTAAGAATTTCTAAAATCCCAACTCAGCAGAATACCATGTAATCTATCAAACTATGTTCTAGAAGCTTGTTTAAGTCCATAGAGTGCCTTGGTTAACTTACAAACATAATGAGGCTTGTTTGTTGAGACAAACCCTTAGGTTACATTGTTCCATGTAGAGTGGTTCAGACAGGAAACCACTAAGAAAAGTATTGTTTATATCCAATTGCTTGATATCCCAGTTAAAAGCAACAGGAATAGTCAATACTATTCTAATTGTAGATGCTTTTATAACAGGGCTGAAAGTATCATAAAAGTCAATACCTTTAGTTTATTGGAACCCTTTAGCTACTATTCTTGCTTTCCTTTTTGGCTAGTGTACCATCTGGATTAAATTTAAGTTTGAACAGCCATTTATTTTCAACAACTTTCTGATGAATAGGTTGTGGAATTAGCAGAATCCAGGTTGAGTTTTTTTGTAGTGCTTCGAACTCTTCAACCATAGCATTTTTCCACAATGGTTTTTAAAGTGCCTCTCTTGCAGTCTGTAAGAAAGCTTATGTTGCTACAGTAATTCCAACCCAATGCAAGGTTAGAAGCATGCTTGGATCTTCAACGTTTTAGAGCAAATTCTCAGTGACAGCTGTTTGTGGAGAAGATGCAAGAGTTTCCTAAGTTGGACTTATTTCAGCAGTGAGAAGTTCTTGTTCGAGAATCTCATATGGCATAAGAGCCCTCTATTCTCGGCCACAGTTATTGGCTACACGCTTCCCAATCTTGAATGGTAGAAAACAAACTTCAAGAAAACACAAGAATTATGAAAGATAGAGTCTAGGCAATTGAACAAAAAAGGGAATCAGTTGATAATCTGCAAGACTCTGTCTTGGGTTTTCGAGATGAGTTGTAGTTGATCAAACGTGGGATGCAACAAAATTTTGATGTTTTGGCTTAGGAAATTAGAGCTCTGGCACAAGTGACATGACACAACAACCAGCATGGAAATCCCAAAAATCAAGAATGTCGACAAGGCTACGAACGTCCGACCCAGTTTGCCAAAATGGACTTTCCTAAATGCTCTGATCAAGACATGCACACCTGACATTAATAGCTGAACGTTACTTTGCTGAAGATGAAACCCCAGAGGCAAGGGGGTAAAAGGCGCCTAATATGACTGGTGTTCATTTAGTTTGTTAGATACGGCTAAGGCCACGTTTGGCTAGTACCGCTCTTACAACGGCTAGTGCCACTAACAATTAGTGCTGCTCTTCTCCCTAACAAACATTACTAACATTTAAAAATGAAATATTACAATCACATAACATTTTAGGTAGCTTTTATATTAAAAACGAGAGTTGGTATGTTTTTTGGAAGTACCATGCATTCTTGTTTGGAAAAATTTCTTTAATGTCCCAACGGACTGAGAAAATGTTAAAAAAAATTCTACAAAAAATTCTGATGTCACAAAAATCTCATTAACAACTCCATCAGTGGGGTATTAATTATTATATTTATGAGTTTTAACAACTCTTTGAAACTTTTGAAATACCCGAATTTTCTATGGGACTGCTTTGACATTTTTTTAGTCTCTTGGGATCTTAAGGAGATTTCTCCTTCTTGTTTTGAATCAGACTGTCCCACTTAGCAAAATATTACATATGGTGGAAGGCCCAATAAAAGTAGGAGGCCGACAACATTCTCAAGTGGACGAAAATTTCAAGCCCAAGTGTTTAGAACTTATATTATCCTCCAAAACGCCCACCAATAAATTCTAGAACGACGAGAAGTAAAGAAAAAGAAAAAGAAAAGAAAACGTGAGTAGAAAGGGAGAAAATAAATCTACATGCACAAATTCATTTATGTCATTTTTCTTTAAAATTTAGAAGAAAAAAATCACAGGGAAAAACTGTAAAGAGTCTACAGTGAACCATAGTAATAGTATAATATTTGTCAAATAAAGAATTTCTTTTTTTTATCTTCCTTTATCTTCAAAATTCTTAAATTCGAACCGGCCACTAAATCGGTCAGATACTAAGTCAAAGGTCAATGAGTCAAACTGAAGTTAAATCAGAGCTAACATAGGGACAAACCGATGAGAAATAGAAGATTTCAAGGTTACTAATATGAAATTCTAAAGAAAATTTTAAAAAAATCGATTTAAAAAATGATATAGAATATTGTTACTACCAACATTACTACATTACTACCCGTTTGTTTCACTCTAACGGTGAAACAAACTGATAGTAACACTAATTGATAGTAACAATATCCTATCCTCTAAAAAAATATAGTAAATCAGGTTGATGTCCAAACTAAACCAGTTTACCAACGGGTTTGCGTGGTTTCTAAGCTAAACCGGTTGGTCCAGTTCGGATTTCAAAACCCTAATTATCTTATCAAATTTTTTTCTAAAAGAGATGGGACTTATTGAGAAAGTCTCAATCTCATACATAATTTTTAAGAAATTTGAAAATGCAATTTGGATATTTTCTCTCATACGGTCATAATACCCCATTCAAGGAGACGTAAAGCAGATTTGAGACCGCGTCCAGAGCATTTTCTATTTTGTGTTTGAATTTTTTTTTTTTTTATTAATTTCAAAAGTTTGAATATTTTGAACCTTTTTTCTGGATAATGACTTTGACCAGCATTACCATTTAAGTTTTTGTTTAATAATATGTCCAAAGTTATGTCCTTCATTATAAGCATTATAGCTTATAAGTCGTTATCTCATGAAGAAAAAGGAAAAAATTAGTGAAATTGCCACTCAATTTGTAATGGGAAACGCATTAGGCAATTCCACACTATCTTCCTTACCACATACTATAAAACAATTTCTCATAATGAAATCACTAAATTAGATAAACTAAAGATTTTAACTAATTATGAAAATAATAATTGCATGCAGGGTCGGTCTTCTGCTTTTTATATTTTAAATTGAATAATAATTTATATATTTATGTGGATGATTTCTTGATTACGTTAATCATATATCTTACTTACATAAAAGCGTAACAATAAGCGACTTTCTGCTTGACACCTGTCCTTTTTATTCTACCAACTCGCCAAAATAATTCTATTTACTTATTATTTATAATTTATGCCTACCATTTCTTTGCATTTGACACATGTCCTCTTTATTTTACTATCTGTTAAAATAAAACTACTTCCTCTTGTCCTAATTATAAGAGCAAATTATCAGAATTTGGAGGGATTAATGAAGGAAGTTAAATTAGTTAATTATGTATATTATCCTAAAATACCCTTACCCAAAATTTAAAATGACATTAAGGAAGAATCGATAGCCCCGTGCATGTCCGTATTCACATGACTCTCTCGATCATATAGTTATTACATGCCCCGTTTTATCATATTGATGAAAAACTAATTCTGTGATTTCATTTCAATCATAACAATAGAAAATTTATTCAAGTTGTTTTCATATTTTAATCATTTAAATAATTTTTGATTGATAAACGAACTCATAATTTATGCATACAATTTCTTGGAATAAATATCTCTATTAACTCCCTTAATTATCCTCTTTCTTAGCTTAACCGATAAGGTAACTCCCCTCATTGGATTTTTCACATTTTCAATTTAATATTTTAAAATATTTTGTAACAACTTTCTTTTATCTCTCCTTATAACTGGCATCTTTTTTTTGTTAAATTTTAATTATGTCTTTGTTTGATCATCTACCTTTTGAATTACATATTTTAATTTTTGTAAAAACTAATCATCATTCTCCCTCTTTATATATGAACTATTTTGTGAATAAATAAATTTGTATGTCTCCCCTAATTGATTTCAAATATTAAACACATATCTTAATATTTGAACTACTTTGTCAATAAATACATTTGTAAAAGTAGAGCAAGTAAACATCACTAAAATATATATATATATATATATATATATATATAAAGCAAGGTAGTTATGAAAGAGGGATAATGGGTAAGGTGGTTACGGATAATTTTATCAATCTTATTTTTTCCTCAATAATAACTATAAATTTTTTCATTAATAGCTGAAATTGAATTTACTGTTTTTATCTTCAAAAGACATTTGAATTTACTCTTTTTTTCATGTTTTAATCTTCAAGATTTATTTATTCAAAATTTAATTCCTAAAAAAATATATGAGATGTAGTTAGAGATAATATAGGGATTCAAATTCCAAATAAATTAACTAAGATAATTCCTTATTTATTTGTCTTCTTATATAAGTAAATTTTAATTTTAAAGGACCAAAAGATAGTATTACCCTTAATTTAAATTTAGATATATATATATATATATATATAGTTAGAAGTTGGCCTCTTTATGCGGTTGTGTGCGCACCCTAATTCATCAAAATTAACAATAGGTTAAACGTTGTAAAATAAAAATTACAAGTATCATAGATTCAAAAAGTATAATTGAAAGAGAAAATCCTATAAAAAGACGGTTGAATTACTCAAATTCTAATTTGGGTTACTAAATTTAACAAATTATTAATTAGTTTATGTGACACAATTAGAGATTTAGAATTTGGGCCAAATTACCTCTATATCCCTTAGTTATTTTTTTTTTTTTTTAAAAAAAATGATATGCGCTACGAAAGAACCCTAATGATAGGAAATTTATTAGAGGCCTCGACACCGTCAGAAAATCGCCAAAAATGATTATGGTAATTTGGTTCTAATGTTAAATATCCATTCCTTAAACCCTTTTAATTAATCAACGACCCTGAATTCTTATCACTAAGCCACTTCATCTCAATTAAGCGTATCTTAAATACCAACAAACAATTAAAAATGTGCAGATTTGCCAACGAACTTTTACAAAGGTGCGTCAATAAAATCTTGTTAGAAAAAGATAACCTCCATTATCTAAGGTGCAGATTAGTAAAGAACTTTTACCAAGGAGCACCTAACACAAAAAAGTTTTACTCGAGAGCTCCCAACACAAAATTCTTAATTTCACTAAATTAAATAATTTTTTTTTTTTTGTCAATTGTCATTATTCAAAACTACTTGTATAGATATCTATGGACAAAAATTACTCATTTGCTAAAATAAACAAAAGTTTTAATTAAAAATATAATTATATGATTTAAATAAAACTCAAGGTGTCTTATAATTTATTATATATGTTAAACAAAAAAGTATATGATTTATTTTTATTTTAGAAAAAATTTATGTGAGTTAAGAAATTCATTTAATGTGAGTTTAATAAAATTTGGATATCAACGTTGACACTTAATAATATAAATCAGGCAAAAAAATTATCTATTGATTATATCAATATGGGACTTGTTGGAAAAAAATTGTAATATCAAAAATTTTGAAATGAGATATCAAGTTGCCGGATTTATATTATTAAGTGTCCATTGATATCCTTTATAATAAATTAAACTCATTCCATTTCTTTCAGGATATAATAGATTTTTTTAGATTTTTTAAAATAAAAAATAAATCATAAATTTCTTCTAAAATAAAAATAAATCACAGAATTTTTTTGTTTAACATATATAATAAATTATAAGATACCTTAAGTTTTATTTAAATCATATAATTATATTTTTAATTAAAAATTTTTTTTATTTTAGCAAATGAGTAATTTTTGTCCATAGATATCTATACAAGTAGTTTTGAATAATGACAATTGACAAAAAAATTATTTAATTTAGTGAAATTAAGAATTTTGTGTTGGGAGCTCTCGAGTAAAACTTTTTTGTGTTAGATGCTTCTGGAGTAAAAGTTTTTTTGGCCAATCTGCACCTTAGATAACGGAGGTTATATTTTTTCTAACGGTGTTGTGCTGACTGCACCTTTGTAAAAGTTCGTTGGCAAATCTGCACATTTTTAATTGTTTGTTGGTATTTAAGGTACGCTTAATTAATATTTGTGTTGGATGCTCTTTCTATAATAGTTTGTTGACAAAAATGTACCTTAACCCTTTTAAGTAACACTGCAATAAAGCAATATAGATTATTGTTTTACTAGACTTGCACCGTGGATGACACGGGGTCTGTGTTAGTTAAAACTAAAAAGAAGATTAATATAAATAAAGAAAAATTAATCTAGATACTCTATTTAATCTCATCCATTCTACCTAGTGTACGATTAATTGATTTCATGATTATAAAATATTTTATTTAAATACAATAATGACCACACAATACATCGAGTTATAATATAAAGAATCTTCTCTCAAATAAATTTTTAGAACAACTTATAATATGGCAAGGTCCTTAAAAATTTTATACATATGTGCTTCAACTCGACTGGATTTAAATTAGCTAATAATTTCAATATGACTTTAAAAATTACTTGGTATTTAATGTCTTATCATAACATCAAAGAAATACTCCTTTGGTTCTAATGTAGGGCCTACTTTGTCAGTAGATTTTAGTCCTAAATATAAAACACATATCCATTATATCTGTTATATTTGTCATCATTTCTCAAACTAATCTAATTTATAAAGGGATATATAATATAATGTTATACATAAGTATTTTGGAGATATCGCGTCACATTTTTTATAATTAAATAATTTTTTTAATCATACCAACTTATGTAGGTAGGTCTTACATAACTATAGGATTAACATAATAGATATACAGTTAGTCACACATTGTGAGAAATTTGGTCCATTTCAACATGTACAATAAAATTGATTTAAGGCCTCAATATTTATTGAAAGAATACCTATAATCTAAACATATTATCAGCTGTATTTCTAAATAACTCCTCAGTAATCCATCATAATATTACTCTATCCGATTTTAAATATAAGATAAAGTTAATTTTTTTGGGAGAGATTAAATAAGTTTATTAAATTACTTTAAAATATTTATATTTGTCATTTTTTATCCCAACAATTTTACCTAACTTATCAAATGATATATAATCTAAGGATACACAATATATGATATGATTAAGTAACTTATTTAGCTTCTTTGATATTTCTAAAAAAAAGTCAACTATATTTTATATTTAGAACTGGAGATAGTATTTAAAAGAAAAAAAAAAAAAAAAATCTAAAACAGCAGTGGAGAAAACACCTTTGAAATGTTTGGCTCCAGCACTAAATATAGACAACAAACTCAGTGGGATTGAATCCACACACCAATATTTTGAGTGTATCCTTAACTGTCTGATGTGCAACTTTATGGTTGGTTTCATGGGCATTTTAATGTTTGATCAAAGTTTTTCCCCCTCCCTCTGTTAAGAAATTTGCATGCTTCTCAACCACACAGATTGGCTTCCCTTTTATGAAAAAGAAAGAGGCCACTTTCTGAGTTCTGCAGCCAGCACTTGCCTCTTAAAGTAAAAGCACAAGATTAGAGTTTCAACCAAAAATAAAAAAGGATCATCCAAGTAATATACTGTCACCAAGTTGGAGTCCACATCAGATATATATATTATATACTGAGATGGCATTTTCTTTCTTGAGCCAATTGGTTGATCTAAAGTGCAGATTCCACTTAATTTCTATGTAAAATCTTTGCTTGAGCCCTTGCCAATGATCTGATCCCACTTGGGTTTTTGGATCTCTATCTGTTTTATCAACTACCCTTTTAATTTGAGCCACTATGAATTTTCTTGTGGTGGAGAGATAATCTTCAGATCAATGTTTGGTTGATAAAGTAGTGTCTCATTGAGCCACAACAACAACAGGCACCACCAATATATCAGAGTTTTAATTATAACCTGAGACTTTTGATAAGGCAGTTAGTCTAATTCCCACTTTTGGAATTTCCAGAAGGTACTTATTTGGACGTTATAACTCTATACAACAGACATTTCAGTAAATAAATCATGTTCAAGTCCAATGGACCAGAAGAGGAGGGTTATAAGCAAAGAGCAATTAGATGAATTACACGACTTGTGATATTGAAAGTTGAAACTCACAATTTTACAGCACAGCTAATTCTATATTTCTTATTTGCAGGAACATCTGGTGGCCAAAAATCAGCCTTTTCTTACAGAGTACAGGTATCAGTGTAGTGTGAAAAAGGACCAGGAAAAAAATTAAACAAAGAAAGCCCCACCCCCATACAACAAACTTGCTATACATGTACATTGGCACATTCATGGAACAACCAAAAGCCAGATAGCTAGCTAGCTGTGTCATGTATTTATGTTAAGAACTGATAATCATTGTTGTAAACCATCAGCTCCTATGCGATCAAGTGACGAAACAACTTCTTCGATAGAAGGTCTTTGCCTTGGTTCCTGGTCCAAACACCTACAAGCAATGGACAGTACCTCCAAGAGCTGCTTCTCATGATCCTTGTCCCAAATGACTGGGTCGAAAATTTCCTGCTCCTTGTTTTCGGATTTCATCTGAAAGACCCAAGACACCAGGTTCCTGCAGTTTTTACCCTTGATGACTTCTACCGGCCTTCTACCAGTGAGAAGCTCGAGAAGAACAACACCGAAGCTATAGACATCACCCCTGAAGGTTGCTGTTAAAGTCTGACTATACTCTGGTGGAATATATCCCAATGTACCCACTAAATCTGTTGTAACATGGGTGTCATATGGCTGAAGTAGCCTTGAAAGGCCAAAATCAGCCAAACGAGCTTCAAATTTATCATCCAGAAGTATATTGCTAGATTTAACATCGCGATGAACTATGAACGGCTCACAACCCTTGTGCAAGTAAGCTAATCCATGAGCTGCACCTTTTGCAATCTTGAGTCTCACATCCCATTTCAGAGCTGAATTTGCATCCACACACTCATGCAGCCAGTAATCCAAACTTCCATTCTCCAAGTAGGAATAAATTAACAATCTGACATTGCCGTGCCGGCAATAACCTTTAAGAGACACAAGGTTCTTGTGCTGAGCTCTGGAAAGGGCCTCCACTTCAGCTTGGAATTCACGCTCCATCTGACCACAGTCCCCAGAAAGCCTCTTGACTGCGGCTTTTGCGCCATTGGGAAGATTTGCCTTGTACACGAGACCAAATCCACCACAGCCAATAATGTTTGCCTGGTTGAAATTGTTTGTGGATTTCAACAAATCGGCAACCGTGAGATCTTTGCAGTCTGAATTCTGAAAAAGAACCAATTTTGAAGAAACAAGTCCCTCAGATAACCTAGGGGGCCGACCCAATTCCTCATCAAAGTTTTCAACTGGCTTCTCTTCATCCCTTTTTGATACTTTTAGCAGAACAATGGCAAGAAGCAGCGCAAGCCCTACACCTATACTGATTGTTATACCAAGGACATTGTTTCTACCAAATCTGCTGGAAGAACCAGAAGGCATATTGGACCTCGATTCCACATCGTTGGTTTTGCATTGAGAAATCATTCCACCACAAAGACCCGGGTTGCCCTCAAAACTTGAACTAGGAAAGCTTAGAAATTGTCCCGCAGTTGGAATTTGTCCCTGCAAGTGATTATATGCCACGCTGAACTTTGACAAGAATGTGAGGCTGTTAAACGACTGGGGGATAATCCCAGAGAGATCATTATATGACAGATCTAATATTTCCAAGTTCTCCATCGCCGAAATACTGCTAGGAATTGTACCAGAGATTTCGTTCCTGCTCAAATCCAAGACATGCAGTGCTTTGAGTTGCCCGATTTCTGGCCATATCGTTCCATTCAATCTGTTGTTGCTCAATAATAATGACGGAGGGAAACTTGAAGCCTGGTTATATGGCAGCCCATTAACACTCTTGTTTCTCTTAACATAGAGAGGAACACCGGCAGATGCAGACAGATTTGGTCTAGTGCAATTTGTGGATACAAGGCCCTTCAACTGTGTCAAACTTTTAGGCATTTCTCCCGCGAAAGAATTGTTTGAGAAATCCAGGTAGAACAAATTGTCCATCCTACCAATCCAAGAAGGGACACTACCTTCCAAATGGTTCCAAGACAAATCAAGGACGGCTAATTTGCTGCAATTCAATAGCCAATCAGGGACCTGGCCTTTAAGACCACAATTTCCTAGTGCTAAAACCATAAGGCTCTCAAAGCCCAAAACACTTTCAGGTATTTCCTCACCACCGAAATTCTTTGAGAGGATAAGTGTAGTGAGGTTTTTACAATGCTGCAGCACCGATAGCGCACCGGATAAGTTCTCTAAGCTGTTGTTTGACAGAGACAGAAAGAACAGCGATGAAAGGTTTGCATAGTTTTCAGGAATTGAACCAGTCAACCCATTCTTAGCAAGGCTCAAAACTTTCAATTTGCGGCAATTGGACAAGGAGGTAGGAAGAGGGCCAGTAAAATGATTAGATGCAAGATCAAGGTTACACAGATTAGACAATCCAGTGAAATTAAGATCAATTGAACCTGCCAGAGAATTGTTTCGAAGATCAAGCACCCGAAGCTTTGAGCATAAAGCCAGGCTAGATGGCAGCGGCCCAGAAAATGAATTGGTGTGTGCTGCTAATTGTTCTAAATCAGACAAATTCCCAAACACATTTGGGAGTACCCCAGAAAAGTGGTTCCCAGAAATCACTATAGACTTTAGGCTAGAGAGCTTACTTAGTTGGGTGCTTAACTGACCCGAGAAATTGTTCAAAGACACTGAGAGTTGCTCCAAGGCTGACAATGAGTACAAAGCATCTGGAAGAGGCCCTGAAAATAAATTATTATCCAAATGCAACTCCTGAAGAGATGTGTTACATTTTTCCAAGCCTTCAAGGCCACCAGCAAACTGATTCGCCGATAAATCAAGCACATGAATCCCCTTAGAGGAACTGCAAATTTGAGAATTGAACTGACCGTTGAAAAAATTGTTGCTCATGTTCAATGCAACGAGATGAGGAAATTCCCCAAACTCAGAGAGATTTCCAATGATTGAATTGCTGGAAATATTGAGTGTGTGAATAGATTCCAAACCAGAAAGAGCTTCAGCAATAGGTCCTGACAGCACATTATGGCTCAAATCCAGAAATTTCAACAGCTTCAACTCGGAGAATTCCGCGGGCAACGCACCTTGGAGATGATTGAACGAAAGATCCAGCACAATTAAGCGATCTAATTGCGCTAGAGAACTAGAAATTGCACCTTTCAGACCCATTTGACGCAGAATCAACTTGGTCACTCTATTACCAGTTGTCTCATCAGTCAAATTATTATCACAGACAACTCCAGCCCATTTGCAGCAATCAATATCAGAGGACCATGATGTGATAATAGTCCCATTTGTGAGGTTACCAGCAAATTGCCTCAGAGCCCTCAGATCACGAGAGTCACAAGATGGGTTTGAGGTTTTCAGACCCAGAGATAAGCAAAGAAAGCAAGCCAAGAACACCCATTGGAGAAAACTCATCAAGAAATATCTCAGTACCACCATTATGAAACCAGAGAATATAATATCTTCAAAGCTCAAATCAAGGTAAGGCCATTAGAATCACAGCGCTTTTTTTCAGAAGGAACTTGAAATTGCAAGTGAAGAAGCAGTAATTATAAATAAACAAAGGAGTATCACCAATCCCCAAGGGGAAAATCAAATCCCAAGAAGAGAGATCGAGAGACAATGGGAAAGAAAACCCTACTTAATCTGAACGCACTCTCACGAACAAGCCCTTGAAGGAAGAGATAAGGAAGCTACAAATGAAGAAACTTATATCCCATTACCCCCAGACGCCTAAGAAAGCACAAAAAGGACCATCTAAGAGCAGCTTGCGGGTGAAGCGAACAACAGTGACCATGAGAGAGCAATTTTTTTTTTTTTTTTTTTTTTAAGTAAGGGAAACAACAATCAAATTATACAGGTAGAGCTGGTGATCTTCCCTCGTCCCCACCTGAAAATTAAGATCCTTGACCAAAAATCAAGAACCCATAAACTAAAAATTGACGGGACATAATCTAAATCTTAAAACTAGAACCACAGATTATTTTTAAATGAAAACTAAATCCCACCAGATCACAGGAAAACTACAAAAAACCCTTGAATAAAAAACAAATCTTTTGGTTACTTAAGGGGACAGAGGTTGAAATTATGAGCTAAGGGAGTTGACAAAGACGAATAAAGAAAGATGGGAGTACGACGATGACAAGGCCCTGCGACACCTAACCTCAGCGGAAAACAATTTTTTCGTCAAAGGGTATCCCTTGGTTTCCAAACCAGACGAATTTTTTTCCTTTGTTTTTTTTGTTTTTCTTTTTTTTGCCTTTGCTACGCTATTTTTCTTGTGCTACAGTAAGGTTTTTTTTTTTTTTTTTTTTTTTTTTTTTTCAAACGTAATAGCTGTATTCTCTCTGTTTTTCAAACCAAACACAGAGATGAGGTAGAATCTAGAGGAGAGAGACAAGGGGGAGCAGATATTTCAAATCAAACAAATAGTTGCAAGAAAGAAAGAGAGAGAGCGCACTAGGAGGAGCACAGTGCGAGACAGAAAAGGAAAGTTCTTTCTCTTTCTTGAGAATCTAATTTTTTATTTGGTTGGGCCATCGTAGTAAGTAGAGAGAGAGAGAGAGCGAGGTTTCAAGGTTGAAACTTGAAACGAGGATGAAGGTAAAGAGAGCTGACTTGAGCGCAATAAATTTTGTTTTTCTCTCTATCGCTTAGATTTCTTTCCTTCTTTATTGTTCACAGGGGATTAATGCCTACGAGCCTGCCTGCTCTTTCACATGCCATCTTCTCTGTTAACCCTGTCGAAATAAAACTTTTGTTTTATACACTAACAAATCGTAAATCATGAAACAACTAACTCAAACGGGGCACTCTCTCTCTTAATCTGTTTCTCTCTTTATTAAGTGTGTTTTTTGATTTTATTTTAGAAAACAGCTTTTATTTTTTTATGATTTATTTAAATTAATATATTTTTTCCTAGTCTATGATAAAAAACTTCTGAAACTTTAATTTTAGAGTTAAGCACTCATAGCTGTGTCTGAGAGTCAAAGCACGGCCCCTGCATTTGTCTGCTTTCTTTCTTTCTCTCTCTCTCTCTGGGATAAAGAGAGACGATGGGGTTCTGAGGTTCAACGGATTCGGTAGGGGTGGTAAAACGAGGAGGGAAAAGAGGTTTTCAAAGCCCCACGCTTTCATCACGCGCGTGCTTTACACACGTGGCATTGCTATTATTACAGAATGGGTCTATATTTAGTGTTTGAGTCTGAGATCATGTTTAACACCTTTGAGGGAAAAAAAAGAGAGAGAAAAAAAAAAATTCATATTTAACACGCTCAAAAGTGATTATTTAAGTGCATCAACATAAAATTTTTCTCACGTATTAATTTTATTTCTTATTATAAAATATTAACTAAGAAGTATTATTGATCCTTTTTATAAAACACTTATAAGTTTTTAATGAGCATTTAATTTATCTTTCTATGTATGTTCATATTTTAATAAGGGTTGAGTTTCTTTCATCATCTCTCATAATCTCTAAATTATATCCTCATTCAATTAATCTAAAAATTCACATTATTACTTTAACTTTTCTTTCTTTTTTCCAATCAACAATCGAGGTCGATGAGGATGTGGAGAAAAAAGATGAGGAGAGAATCTTCTTTCATTTTAATAAGGGTAGTGAGAGAGAATAATAATTAATGTGATATTTGAGTTTAGTTAGTAAAAACAATATTAGAAATCATATGAATTTTGTGAAAAGTTCAATGCTTTTAACTACTTTTATTAATTTATGTGAATCAGTAATTGGTGTTTTATAATAAAAAAATACTTATCCTATTATATATCATGATTGAAAAGCCATTTTGAAGGCTAAAATTATTAGTCCAAAACAAACAACCAATTGCTCACGCTTTCTTTTGACTTTGATAAAGTGTTTTTTAATTCTTTTATAGGTAAAATACAGAATATTTTCTTTTTTAAAAAAAATACCGATTGAGAAATTTATTATCCTGTGAATTTTTTTAACCAAAATGCAATCTATCTCTTGTAACTTTTCTTCTAATATATGCATTACATCTTTAATTATGTATAAAACTAAAGATATTTGTATATATTTTAAAAAAAAAAAAAAAAAAAGATATTTGCATCTAACTAAAGATGAGTAATGAGTTACACCCATTTAAAAACACAAGCATTTAGATACTTTTCATAAATTTTGTAATAAAAGATTGATCAACAATTATTTTTAAAAGAGTTATAGTTTGATTCTAAATGTCATACTCAATTATCTTCTGTTTTTTTACTAAGCTTTTTGGTCTTTATGTACTAAATTATAATTATTGAATAATAGGATACATTGTTCCAAAAAAAAAAAAAAAGGACACCATGAAAGAAGTGTCCCCACTAACTGTTATAGCTTTTAGACAGTATCTCTTTTAATATCATTTCTGCTTTTATATTTTAAAAAAAATTGTCCCCAATTTTATCAATATTAATTAAAAATAAACATCACAGTTATTTTTTTTAAAAAAATATATAAATTAGTTAAGAGGATTTTATATTTACTTTTTAGAACTACGGTGTATATCTTTCTTTTTTATTTTTCACTAGCTTGTGTTTAGTTATTATATGAGAGTAATACAAGTGTATTTTATTAATATAAAATAATCCTGAAAACATATTGTTCATAATTTAAAAATAATAAGGAAATTTAAATTTTAATATTTTGTAAGTGATTAAATATTTGTGTTTGATAATATGTATAAACATTGAGAAAACTAATACTCCTTAAATAATATTACCATATGTAGGTCAAAAATTATATTGGCAAAACCAAGTTTAAGTTTAAAAATGATTAAATGCTACATCATTCATAAGAGTCTTTTGACTTTTTAAAAAAAAAATTTAAAAATTTAAAGAAATTACAAAATCCTAACATATTTTATGTATCTTCGGATTATATATTAATTTATAAGATTATATATTAATTTATAAAGCAATTAAATTGTTTGAAAAATAACAATAAATATAAATATTATAATATAATTTATTTAACTTAAATTTAATCTTAAAAAATTAATTATCTCTTGTGTTAAGGATATACCACTCGATCCTATTTATAAATCTGTTTTTTGATTCCATGATTTTTTAAAAAATTTGGTTTAAATTGTTTCTATTTATAAGTCCCCATTTTTCAAGGAAATAAATAAGATTGTGACAATTTTTTCCATATTAATTGTACAAATGTAAATAGAAAGAGAAGAAAAAGTTGAAAGATAATTATTCATAAATGAGGATAAAATTGAAATTTTACCCCATAATCATAGAACTAACTACCTCTCTATTTATAAGTCTCCTTTCAAGGAAATAAATAAGATTGTGACAATTTTTCCCATATTAATTTTACTAATGTAAATAGAAATAGAAGAAAAAGTTGAAAGATAATTATTCATAAATATAAAAATTGATTTAGTTAAAACTAAAGGTATATATGATTTAGTTAAAAGGCACTTATAAATAGAACTAGAGTAGTAGTAATATGTACTTTTTCATATCTACAATATAGAACACTTCAACTATATAACGGGAAACAAGAAATAACAAATTAAGTCATTTAATATGTCCTAAAATGTAATTTTCTCCCACTTTTACCCTTCTTGAGAAATATGTTCTGACTATATTCAGAATGTTATTTTAGAGAGTGAGAGATATAATGAGTAGGCAAAGTTAAAAAAATAAGTATTAATCAAATGAGAAAGATAAAAAAAGAGCATCAATTAAACTAAAGGTGACTTATATTTTAAATCACACCTTCCTCCTTCATAGAAGGATCATGTACTCCCTTTGATTCTTATTATAAAGCATTAAATATCAATTCTCACAAAACTAATAAAAATAGTCAAAAGCATAAAAATTGTTCTAAAGTTTAAGGGATTTTAAATATTGCTCTTACTAATTATACCAAACTCAAATGCCATACTAATGGTTTCTCCCTCCTACTACCCTTATTAAATATATGCAAATATGGAAAAATAAATTAAATGCTAATTAGAAACTTGTTAGTAAGGATTAAAAGGATCAAAAGCATTTTATTAGTTTGTGTCTTATAATAAAAATTAAAATAAATATTATTTGATTTTAAGGTTCCATCTCTACTGTAGCAAATAAATGAATATGAGAAGACATTTTTAAAAAATAAATAATTTTGTTTCTTGAAAACTAATATAATAAATAAATATGTATATTAAGAATTGGAGAAAAAATAACTATCTCTAATACTTATTAATTAAATATTTTGGAAGATTATAAATTACATTCCGTTAATTATGGCTAATTCTTAACATAAAATTGATTACTGAAAATTATGAAAAATAATTAAATTATTATTTATTAAAAATATGCATTGATTTCTTTGAAATATCGTCTTAAATCAGTTACATTGAAATTATACCCGGACTTTTTGATTGTGCAACTCATAATAAGTTTATTTTTTGATAAAAAAACATAATAAGTTGTTACAAGATACAAAATACTATATTTTTTAAAATGATAAATTATTTATTATCAGACTAATAGAATCTATGATAAGTATCATAGTCAGTATTCAATTATTAACGGATTATGAGTATAGAAAGTAATATTTAACTAATAAGTTTATATTTATTATTTTAATAAATTAATAAAAATATTATTATCAAAAAATACAATTTATGAAGATTAAATATTTTTTGTTGTATGGAAAAAATTAAATACTGCGTTTTTCAATAAACAATAAACTTTTATGTGTTTTATATATATATATATATAATTTAGGATATTGAAAGGTACTAAAAAAATATTTTAGGATACTAATTGATACTGAAAAATACTTCATAATCTTAAAAAATTATTTTAAGATATATTAAAAAAAAATTGAAGTATATTTTTAGTAAAAGTGACTATTCTAAAATTTTTTTTTCAATATCCTATCAAGTATTTTTTTTAGTATAAGAACTATCCCGAAATATCCTTTTAATCAAAAAGTATCCTTAAAATATTTTTTAAAGATCATAAAATAATTTTTAAGATCATAAAATATTTTTTTAATCAATATTATAAAAAAAGATCATCTTAATATTCATCAATACACTAAAATATTTTTTTAAAAAGCATCAAATTCACTATTTTACTTCAAAATGGCGTAGATTTATAGAAGAGGACCGCCGCTGACGACAAGGACCCGGTCTGGAGGACAGACTTTTATCAAATAAAATGGAAGGAGATGGGGTAGTCAATGGCAGCTGACATAAGGCGCATAGGAGAGAAGCCACACCCATAAAAATGTGGGATTGATTTAATAGTAGAGTATTTCGACCAAAAAAATTTAATAGTAGAGTATGACTTTTTTGAACTGAAAATAGTACAATGGAGAAATGTGAAAATAGTACTCCAGCTCTTAATTATAAGAGTTAATTAACCTTTTTTTTGAGAAATTAAGGAAACTAATTAAATTAACTTTAAAGTATTTTTATTTTTATTTTTTTCTTCAAAATAATTAGTTTAACTAATAAATTAATATATAATCTAAGAATACATAAAATATGAAATGATTAAGTATCTTATTTAGTTTTTTTAATCTCTTTAAAGAAAGTCAACTAGATCTTATAATTAGGACCGGAGGTAGTACTTCCTTCTTTCCTAATTATAAGACATATGGGCCCGTTTGGAATAACGGTGATAAAAGTGACTTTTTGTTTTTCGGCTTTTCTTGATTTTTTTTCTAATGGATTTTTTCTCGATATAATTTGAGTTGGGAATAACTTCAAAAAAAAGAAGCTTCAAACTTGAAGCTTGGGTAGGTCAGGTGACTTCACAAAAAAATCAGTTTTAGACTTTGAAACCCATCAAAATGTAAACCATACCAAACATTTATTATTCCTACTTTCAGTGAGCTTTCAGTGGGTTTTTTTAAGCTTTTAAAGTCATGTCAAACAGACTCATAGTTGACTTTTTTTAGAAGATTTTAAGGAAGTTAATTAAATTATTTTATATTTTTTTTTCAAATTAATTAGTTTGAATAATAAAATAATATATAATTTAAGTTCGATCCCCCTCCAATAAATAAAAAATTAAATAACTTTATATATTTTATTTTTTCTTTAATTAGTTTAAATAATAAAATAATATATAATTAAAAAACCAATAAATAAAATTATAAATAAATTATTTAGTTTTTATAATGGGGTAATAATACAGAGAAATGAAAAAGGACGCTGTAAATGGAGTAGGTGGAAAGTGAGCGGCGGTACGGTAGACGAACGTCACGGGTTGAACAACTTGCGTTTATTTCATCACCCCTCTCCTCCCTCTTCCTCTCTCTCCCCTGTCTGGTCAACTCCTCTCTCTCTCTCTCATTCATGTGATTCCTTTCATGGCCTCTCTCTCTCTTTTAGGGTATGTTTGGTCAACTGGGAGGGAAAGAGAGAGGAGGGAAAGTGGAGAGATAATTTTTTTCTCTAGATAATTTTCAATATTCCTAAATATACTTACAATAAAAAAGAATATTTCCTTCATTCTCTCTCATTCATGTGATTTTTTCATGGCCTTCCCCTTCCCTCTACCAAACATCTCTTAATCAAAGGAGGATCTAGTGTATACGTAATTATCCTCAAATCTACCGGTCTCATCTTTACTATAAGTCTATTTTAACTCATAATAGTGAAGCTGCTGCATCTGGCCTTATTCATATAATAGCTTATTAATATAGATTTAAGAAAATTATTTTCTAAAAAATAACTTATATTATTAATTATAAATGATACCACCATATCCTTAATATAAAATTTATTTAAAAAAATAATTAAATAAGTTATATTAAAATATTTTTGTTTATTGTTTTTCTTCAATTTAATTTTTTGGACTTATAAAATTATAATATATAATAATATATTATAATTAAATAACTTATTTAACTCTTGAAAAAATTATATATATTTTCTCTCACATCTTCTATCATTCAATAGGGCTAAAACTGAAAAGTCATTAATAACATTTTCGGTGAGTATTTATGACAAAATAGATTTATAATAAAGATTAGGGTGATAAAATATAAATTAATTCCTTACAGTTTTGAGTTAACTCATTAAATTTGTTTGAAATTATTTTTTAAATTTTACATTTACTAATGAGGTTTAGAAGAAAGGGAAAAAAAAAAAAAAAAAGAGGTGTCATATTTATGCATTAATTGCATGGAGAAAAATTAATTTTATTGCTTTGATGCTATTTATATGGCTATATGGCATAGAGAAGAAATTTTTTTGTCCTTTTATAATAGTATGACACATCACTAAATTTCACATATAAATATAAAATTTTACCATTAACTTATTATTATGTCGACCTTGTTCTTGTACTGAAAGATGTGTATATATTAATAGGAATAAAGTTTTAAAAAAAATTGTTTAATTTTAAGAAAAATTTAATAAATTTCAAGTTTTTTCTTGATCAAGTGTTAAATATGGTAGAAGTGCCTCATAAATTGGATTGGAGAAATATATTATAGACCTTTTTTTTTTTCCTAAATAACTATTACATTTTAGACCAGATTTGGTAGTCATAATATAGACCCCAACCAATTCAAATTCGGAAAGAGTGGTTAAATCTATTTATATGTTTGTAAGCTATTTATATGTTTGGGAAACTCCTAAACTATGGTTTAATAAGTCTTTTTTCAAAAACCAAGATAAAACACATTTCACAAACTTATATTTTAAATCATATAAATACTTCTAAAAAGTTAAAACAATTATACACTTACGAAAGCACATAAAAAGGCATTTTTACTTCCATTGAAATAAAATTCTTCTTATATATGTATTTTGTATACTGTAAAATTCCTTAAAATAAATATTAAAAAAAACTAATCCTAAAAAAGTAGGATAAAGTCCTTATTGTTGCTTTGATTAACTTCTGGCTTGGGAATATGGGTAAGGCATTCAGGCAATAAGGGAAAAAAACTTCGTCTAACACTAGTGTAGATTTAAGCATTTATAATGCATAATACATAATGGTTACAACTAATAAACGTCATATATATTCAAGGTGGAGATCACATAAGGATACATAACGCTTAAAAGTAATGGTTAATTGTGTGCACCGTCATGTATTGTGAGGTAGATATAAAAATTCATGAAAATACAAAAATAATAGTTGTAGTTAATAATTTATTTCGTGGTAAAAGTGACGGTTCTTTTGAAATAACCGTACGTCATGTAACACTTACAAATGATTCTCTTCCAATCTTACATCAGCAAAAACAAAAATATAATGATTATGTCAATTGACCGTAAAGTATGAACGACAAAAACAACATGTCATAATAAACAACCGTTATGTAAAATATAAATCTATAAAGCACATTTTCTAAACCTCATTTGATTCGACACCAAGTACTAGTTTTTCTTAAAGTTAAATACTTCAAAACAAAGTATTCATTTTGTTTATAGTACTTTTTAAAAAATTCTTTTCATAACCTCGTCATTCTCTCCCTCATCATGGTCAGACGCTAGAGAGCTATTTCCATTCATCCTCCTCCTCATCCCCATGTTTGCCCTCCTCCTCCTCCTCATCATCCTCACCCTCCTCCTCCACCACCACCACCTCATCCCCTCCTCTTCGCCTCCTCCTCAAATAGAAGCTTGTTGTAGATGTTGGTCAACCTTGACCCCTCCACAAGGTGTCTCAATAGAAATGCCCACAATGTGAACAAGAAGTTGGACCTAATCCTTTTAGTTGTATATGATCACTTTTAGTCAGACCCTTCATCTTCTTCCTCAAACGTCGATGATGTTTTGAGCGAGGGGAAGAGGAAGGAGGAGGAGGACAACAGTAGTAGTGGTGACTGAAAACCACTACTCCTTTTTTATTTTTTGAATATTAACAAAAATAATCGTTAGGGCAATGTAGCCCAAAAACATTTTTTAAAACAATTGTCTTTTCACAATTCTTAGTAAACAACCTTTACTATTTTAATCATTTCTTACAAAACTCTATAACGTAATCATTTTCATTCCAAATGACACATTTTTATGGATAACCCACGAAACTATTTCCAGTTAAATGTACAAAAAATTAATTCCATTTATTCATCCATTTTGATCTATTCCAACTTCTCATATCCAACTTCTAACTTTTGTTCTTCGTCGATTACATGGGAGAGCAAGGACGCATGGACAATTAATTGAAAAAACTATAACCTCTCTCATTATTGAAAAGGTGGACAAATTATTAAAGAAGGATATGAACCTAATGATGCAGTAAACCCTTCATCCACATAACTTTTTATTTTTTTGTTAATTTATTCAAACTCTCGTTTTCTTTAATTTTTTGTTTGTACTATGAGGTTGAATAATCAACTTTAAAAATTATTAAACAAAATTGAAATAAGTAACCATTATTATGTAAAACGTGTCCTTTTGAATACCGCCCATGTCAAATACCTAACGGTTATTAACAAATGACCGTTACTATTTACAAAATCTAACGACTGTGATGTTTAAATCAGGAACTTTCATTCAAAAGTTCATTATGGTTGTAAATTAAGAACTATAAGAAAAGACCACATTTCATAATAGTTCTAAACTTATAACCGTGAACAAATTTTGTCAAGTCTTTTAAAACACATAATCGCTATTTCGAGCCTCTTCACTTTACCAAGTTATATGATGGTTCGGAACTGTGAAATATGACCATTAATAATTGCCATATATCGCGACTTCTATAGTAGTGTAAGTATCTATAAGGCACTTAAAATACTGTTTGTTTAACTGTATAAAATTATTTATGAGAAAAAAATACAGTATAATTTAATATGAGATAAAACTTAAATCTAATATCATACTCCCTCCGGTCCTAATTATAAGACAACATTTGAGGTCTAGTTTTGGTCCTAATTATAAGACAACATTCTAATTTTTGTCAACTTTTTCCTAAAATGCTCCTATTTTATTCTTTCAAGTGTGTTTGGTTTTTTGCGATTACATGTGTGTGTGTCTATATACAAATACATATACATATACACACACACACACACATATATAAATACACACACACACACACACACACATATCTGTGTGTGTGTGTGTGTATACATATATGTATATTTATATGTGTATATGTGTGTGTGCGCGCGCCTATCAATATATATGTGTGTAGATATATATATGTGTGTACATATATAAACACACACATATATACATATATGTGTGTGTGTCTATATATATATATATATATTTGCATGTGTGTGTTCATATATATGTGAGTAGATATATGTATGTATATGTGTGTGTATCTATATCTATATGTATACATATATATTTTGTGTGTGTGTGCATGTATGTATAACACATATATGTGTATATAGTAAGAACATTATTTCAATTAAAAATTGTGTGGAAAGAAAAATTTTAAGTCGGAGAAGTATGTGGTAGGGGTTGTTAATTCACTTTTACTTATGTCATTTTAAATTTATATAAGGGCATTTTAGGAAAATGAGTAAAATTAACTAATTTAACTTCTTTCCTTAATCTCTCCAAAATCGTTTAAATATGTCCTATAATTAAGACCGGAGGGAGTATTTCATAGTCTGACCAAAAATATATATAATATTTCATAATAATATTGAACATCCTATACTTATAATTATACAAATAATAAAAAAGTTATACATCCTGAAAGACCTGGGAAAAATATTATTGCAGCTCTTTATGTGGCAATGCCTTTATAATCTCACGCACTCATGGAACTCAAAATATTTTAAACTTCATTCATTAGTACAAAATAATATTATATGATGATTAATAAAGATGATATACTGGTATGCATGTGATTAAAAGTTGAAATACAATAAGATATAATATTAATTAATTTGTCTCACTCAACTCATAGGGATCTACATATATATCCGTTACTTTCATCTGTCAAATTCCAAGGAAGAAGCAACTTGCATTTATATGCATGGGAATCCCACAATTGTTATAACTATGCACATCAACTTGTTCATGTTGAATTGTACTTATTATGCTTCTTTTTTTGAAAGCGAGGCTTCTAAATTCTACTACTATGTCTATGGTCAAGGTATTTCGGATTGTTTACAAAAATAGTTTCTATTAAAATGCAGAAAATGTCTAATGAGGAATTCACCACTTTTCATCGTTTACCATGGATCCCTATCTTGCTCGATAGGAAACATAAATATTGTTCTTGCCAGATCTACCACCCTGGTCCTTAACGGTATAAAATATATTCTAAAAGGTTTTTATGGTCTTATAATAGTATAAACATAAATCTTATAAATTTAATTTATTGATTTTAATTTTTAACCATGTTATTTTGGTAGTTATTTTTTAATTATAGGGTAAAATACTTTAATCTCTTTTACATTTTACCTTAATTACATAAATCTCTCATCTATTTTGAAAATACGCACTTAAATCCAAACTATTAACTTTGTTACGTTAAGAATTTTATTTTTCATTAAATTTTATATTAAAATAAATTATTTTTACTAGTTTACCCTTCATCATTACTAGTTCCCTAATTGTAGTTAAAAATTTTAAGTAATTTAAGATTTTTTTTTTTTTTTCTTAATTTATGTTTTACTTTTGCAAATAGTTTTATGTTATTTTTTTTTTTTATCATATTGGGATAAAGGCTTAATGAATTTAATTGATCAAGACATAGAAAATTAATTAAAAATATGATTAATTATTTAATAGACGCATACTTAAATAGAAATTTTTATAAATGTTTGTGCAAAAAATAAATTTGAAAGAAAAAATTAAAAATTAAAAATAATATAAGCTATATATAATATCTCAAATTTACATTATTAATAACATGATGAATAAAAATATGATTTTCAATCGTGGTCTTGTGGCAAACAGCAAAAAAGAAAGAAATATATTTTTAGTCATTTAAAAGAAAACTAAATAAATAATTTCAATAAATATGATTAAAAAAATTTATAATTTTATAATATTATAAAAATTAATAAATCTCATATTATATTGGAAATTTTGAACACATATGTATTAAAATATTTTTTGGTTGTGTAAAATTATTCTAAGGAAAATATAAATGTTTATTCATTTGTTGAAAGATGGGTATTTTGATTATAAAAAAATGTTTGATAGTTAAACTTAATGGTCAACTAACAGTTAGGTGGTTGAAAATAGAATCCCAAATATATAAGAAAGGTATCGTAACAAACATTTTAATTTCAAGAGAGGTTTATATACATTTTCAAAATAAAGAGGAGGTTTCTATAATTTAGATAAAATATAGGGGTAGTTAATTTATTTTACTCTTAATTAATTGGAGGAGTATGATCTTAAAAAGTAATAAAATAATTTTTACCATTTTAATAATACCAACTACTTTTAACTATTTTTCTTAATTATTGTAAAAAAGTAGTTAGAATTTATAAGTGTTTTATATTAAGGATAAGAGTGGCATATTCCGATCCCAACAACAATCTTCCAAAAAACTAACATGTTTATTCTCGTACGTAAAGTTTATTGAGTTTGGAGATATTGCGAAATAGAGCTTGTCCTAACTAACCATGCCAATAAAGAAGACAATTTTTTGGTATATTTTCATATTCTAGTAAAAGGACAAGTATGGCTTTTTCAAATTTGAGCATAATCGACAGTTAAGAGCCGAGATTAAAGATTAGGCACAAGTCACTGAGGAATGATCGAGGAGATAAAATATGTAAGAGTACGATAGAAGACGAGACAAAATTGGATTGGTGTATGCATGCAAAATATGAATATAATATATAAATGAATTTGCATATATCACGTAAAGGCAATGTGAAAAGTAAAAAATATATATGTGAGAGTACGATAGAAGACGAGTCAAAATTGGATTGCTATATGCATGCAAAAATGAATATAATATATAAATGAATTTGCATATATTCTTTTTTTGGTCAATGACTTTGTATATATCACGTAAATGCAATGTGGAAAGGAATCAACTTGTCTCAGATATCACAGTTTTTTAGGAGTTTCCATGGTCACAATTCACAAATTGACTCCTTGCCATTGGAACCCAACCTAACCTAAGTTAGTTCATGACTTTTTTTTTTTAATCATTATATATATATATATAGGTTAATATAAAACATATCAAGTTTTATGAGAATGCATATTATTTAGAAAGTTTCTCAAAGATAGATAATAATAAAAGGGGTTTTGACTGTTTAAATACAAAGGTTTAGGTTTAAATACATGGAAATATATAAAATATGTTTGAGAAGGATACCTTCAACTGAATTCAACAATACTTGAAAATAGAAGTTTCACTTGGAGCTTGAAAAAATTTCCCACAACAACCGTATGATGTGAAATGGGCATTTGTATCAATATATTATACTCCTTTGGAACTCAGTGTAGGATCTACTTAGGAAGTTGATCTTTATGCTAAATATTAAACATATTTTCAATATTTATCAATCTTTTTATAATTTCCCCACTTTGATGTCCCATAACAACAATCAAGCAAAAGATTAATAAAGGGAATTATAGGAAATTATGATTAGATCATTTTAGAAGAAAAAAAAAATCATATTAACTATTTTAACTAAACTTAATTTAATTTAAATAAGTAAATGTATTTTACATTCAGGATTGGAAGGAGTATCATTGAAAATCTACTAATAAAGTAGCTGAAGTTTCTCGTGGAAAAACATGTCTAGTTAGCTTCAATTAAGTCTAAATCTATCATACGGGCAGTTAACTTACCCACTTTTTGGTCGAAAGTTAACTTACCAACTAAGCATATATATATATATATATATATATATATATATATCAATCAAGTTGAGTAAAGCAATTCCACTTTTTACTTACTATGATAAAAGGAACTTTATAAACTTTAAAACTATGGGGCAAGCCATTATATTTCTGGGATTATCTTCAGCTGAACCAAAAATCCAGCAGTATTTGTCTTCTTGTCGTGTCAAAAGTCCACATTTTTCCCCTATAAAATCAACACAATGCTCCTTAATTATAGAGCATACTAGTGACCTTACTCCTTAATTTCGGTAACTAATCAGAAATTTGTGCTTATTTATGGGGCCATGAGCTATCAGCGTCATCAATTATACATGCACCATTTTTCATATTTAATTCATCAACAAGCGGGATTTTTTTTTTTTCAACTTAATTTTCTATTCTAATTCCTTTATTTGAAAATAATTAAATAATGTCAAATATCCCCTAAATTTTAGTTAGAGTGAATGGCAAAAAACAATCGTGCAGGAAAATTAATACCAAATAAAGAACTAAAATTTTGAAATTTACAACTCAAAATTCAATAATTGCGACTTGAAAATATTTACCTTTATTTTATATTAATTTTCTTACAAAGTCAATAATTGTTTCCTATCCTATTTTTGGGAGAGATTTGTATGTTCTTTTAAAATAGAAAGGACGCATATATTTTTGGATAAATTTGCCTTAAATTTAAAAACTTAATAAATAATTTCTGTTGGTTAAGAAGAGTCTGTCTTTTTTTTTTTTTTTATTTATTTTTTTTTTTTTTTTTTTTTTTTTTATAGAAAATGTATCTCAGGGGAGATTAATCTATATATGTTATCTATTGATGAAGATACTCTTCAACATGCCATGAAAATAAAAATCGTACAAGTGGATCAATAAAGGCGAGCCAAAGAATCTACAACTGTTGAAGGAGAAGAATCAATTCAACTACTTTAGGTAAATGATTCTACCTAAACTTTGAATAAAAATGTAATAGTTTTGAAAAATAAAAATATATCATTTTAAATGGAATTCAAGAGATATATGGAAATATATTCATCTTTGACGAAAACATCAAATTCATTTGATGTATGTCAAGGTTCAAACCGGACCGGTGATCGAACCGGTCGAGTCTTGGGTTAAGGGTTAGTGGGTCAGATCAGAGTTAGCCCGGGCTAGACCGGTGAGGTATAAAAAAATTAGAAAATAATTAATTTCTCATCACACTAACCTAAATTTCACATACTATATATCATTTCAATACTTTAGATCAGTAGTAAAATAACCATATACTTCAATACTTGTGACATATTTAGATATACTTGTGACATATTCGGATATACTTGTGACATATTTAGATATTTAAATCAGATTGCCATTTTTTTTAAAAAAAAAAAATTACTGGAACCGGGTTGACCCTTGTAACCCGTCCGGTTTACGCTTACGCTTTCACGGGTCAACCAGGTTCACTGGTCATCCAATTTTGCACCAAATCGAAGGCAAATCGGTTTCACGGCCGGTTGGCGGTTCGATCGGCCTGCGTCGGTTCGATTTCACAAACCATGATGTATGTACATTTGGCAGAAGTGAGTATTATTGAAGGTAAGCCAAAAGAAAAAGGAAAAAGATCAATTTTTTAATTCTTCATTATTGATATTTACAAACAGCAAAAGAAATAAAGAGAGTGGATGAATATCCTAATATTAATTAATCCAAGTCCTTTCGACTTTCGAGTTTCGACATTTATTCTTGATTTTACATATATGCTGTTTAAATAGCTTTACACACTTTGTATATGATTTAATTTGACTTAACTTGAAATTAGTTTAAGTGTGTACAAAAAAATTGGTCGGCTTTTAGAAAATTGGCCCATGCATATATTCGTTTTTTAGCTATTCTCATTGAGAACATATGATGAATGGAGAAAAACTGATTTGACAAAAAGTAAGTCAAATATGTTTTTGGGTTAAAAGAAGAAGATAACTACTTAATGGTGTGAATTGAAATAGATTAAAGAGAGTTGATGATCATAATGCTAATTTGGCTTGTAACTAAGTCACTTTCTGTTCTAAATAATGGTTTTATACCTTCTTTAATTTTTTAATTTAAATTTAGGTTTGAAATTAAAAAGAGTTAAAGTACAAATTGGCTAACGACGTGTTACACTAGGAGCATCAGACACAAAAATATTTTGAAGGAAGTAAAAATATCAATGAACAATTGAAATAGAGCAAAAATACCAATAAAGAATTTAAACTTGACGAATAGACCAAAACGGGGATTGTGTTTTCACAATTTTAAATTCTTCATTTGTCTTTTTGTTCCTTTTTCAATTGTTCGTTGGTATTTTTACTTCTTTCAAAACATTTCTATGCCTGTTACTCCTTTGCGTAACATTTCGTTGGTTAATCTATACCTTAACCTAATTAAAAAAGTTAGTTATAACAAATATTATTGCAAAACAAAACTTATGAAAGCGCTTGACCATCATGGCAAGGCACCGATTCCAACCATGAACCCTTCAATCATACCCCTTTTTTCTCACCTGTTCCCTTTTTCCCTTTTTCCATCGTTGACATTTTTAATGTCTCTAATAATCTCACTCTCATTTTTTTAATCATGCAATGTATAGATAAATAAAATCATAATGTCATCCAAATATTATATTTCCATTTCTATGACAAGAGATATATATTTGATGGTTTGCTTTTTTTTTCTTTTCCCAATATATATTATATGTCTAGTTTCTAATACCATATGTGTATTCAGCATTGTCACATAGAATTGAGGATGGTTTTTCCTGAGACCCTCAAAAGTGGTTAATTCATAAAACGAGATAAAATTGCTCTCACATACTTATTCATATACCATAAACTATGATTAAAAATTGCTTTTGAAGGGCTCAATCGTTATTTCAAATAAACTAATAACATTTGATGTATGACTTAGAGAAAAGAGTTTTTGTCACTATATTTTACCGTTACTGATAATTGTTGACTAGTTTTAAAATGTTTTAAAGAAAATTGCTGAAAATTTCTTCCAATTTATTGCCCAAAGGTATTTAAGAATCCAGGTTATTCAGCAGGATCGGAGTAACTCATTTTCAGTTGCATGCAACATATATTTAACTATGTTTAAATGTCTTATGTTTTACATATAATTAAATACATGTTGTGCAAAACTATAGAATAATTTCACTCATTGAAGATAGGTTTCAAATGTGTCTTTAAACAATTTTTATTATGTACTTTGGACAATAATTCTTGCAGTGGAATTTTTTTAGCAATTTTTCCATATTTTTATGTAAGAATAATTATGACTAGCCGCAACCCTAATCTTATTGGTCCTTATTGCTCCAACTATAATAATCAGTTCTCCTTTATAATGAGTGTGATTTAAGAAAATAAATTTTAATATTGGAAAACGCGTCTAATCTCCAACAAACCATCTAACTTTCCACATCAATATAAAATGTAAAATCTATAATTAGTGATACCATTTAAAAGGTATACAATATAAAAACCAGGTTATGTTTTAGTTAGGTGCCTTCCTTTTAACAGAATAGGACTTTGTGGAATTTGAGCTCAATCCGTACGTAGTGGCTCAACTTCTTGCTGAATCATTATCTTCTAGACTAAACTATATATACTATACTGGTCATAAAAGTAGTAAGCGGCTTGTATCGTTTAAGAAGCGTCTCTGAGTTCGAGCCTTGTAAATGCGAGAAAAAATCCTATTGTTGGGAGACTTACCCATCATAGCTAGGTACGCGACGTAGGTCGGATCCGGATTAATAAAAGGCTCTAGACACCGGATTGATAAAAAAAAAAAAAAACCTATTCTAAACTCATCTAAACTTTTTTCAATAGCAGGTAAATTACACTAAACTCATATAACTTTAAGTCATTCGTATATAACATTCTAATCTTTAAATTTTTCTGTTAATCATGGACCATATGGTAAGTTACTGTTATCTTTTTTTTTTTTTTTTAATTATTATTTATTAAGAAATTGCTTCATCATATTAATAGAAGACGTATAGAATCCTACTTGGCACCCTATGTAAGTTAACAATTTTATAAAACCTCCCTAAACATTGTTGTCATGAAGCTTAATTATGATCTTTATTAAGAAAATGATGTAAGAGAGGCAAGAGGCTGAAGTTAGAAGGATGGATTATAGAGGAAGAAAGAAGGAGGGAAAAGGAATGAGGAATGAAGAAAGCAAACAAAGGGTCCTGATGAATCATAATGGTGCTTTTTCCACTTAGCCACGCAACCTCAAAGCAGAAAATAAAAAGAAAGAAAAGAAAAGAGCAAAATTACCCTTAGCTTCTTTTTCTCTTTTCACTTTCTTCCTCCAAACAAAATTGAATTCAAACATGCAATCACCAACCCCATTCACTTGTTTTAAGCCACAACTAAAACTAGCCTAATTTATAAAATGTCAAAAAAAAAAAAAAAGGAATAGTTGAAAAAGCTAGCAAATATTAAATATTTATTAAAGGGAAGAGGAACATATATATATGTACCTTTATATGCTTCAAAAATGTGTTATTATGGTTTGGTCACTTTGATAATTATCTGTAATCCAAGAGAACAAGCATATTCATTTCATTGGATTCCTAAGCAATAGCTTCAATGGATTCTCAGACACACACACACACACACACATGTGTTTGTGTGTGTGAAATCAAAGAGTACACGAATGTTGAAAACAAATTGGATCAGAAGGACCACCCTTTGTTAAGATCATCACTCTAACTACATTATTGTCTTAATGTTGAATTTGTTTCTTTCTTGCTCTTGTTATTATTAACCACACACTCACTAGCTCCACACACAATGCTCCAAACATATAATTAATGCATCCCCACCAAATAAAGAGCGTAAGTCTCAGATTTCAAACAAAAACAAACTCATATGTCATTACCTAACAAACACACGTTCACATCAAAGTCTTTTGATTTACGTTTTTGTACAACGGACATTTTGACATCAATACAAAACACATTTTCTACGCGCACACACTCCATCTCAGTACTAAATATATGAGTTTGGTGAGGTTGCTGTTTTCCTTCTAAATATAATACATTAGTTGACAGTTAACCCCCTTTTATTTTATTTTTTTAAATTATCCCTATTATTGGATATATTGAAGGAGTGTTTCTATCAATGATATGATTTTTTCACGCAAATGATTAAAAGGAATATCTTTAGATCTTATATATAAAAAATATTTTAGGAAATCAACACACATTTTTTTTTTATTAATAATTAATTTAAATAATTTTATGAATTTTTATAAATTAATTACTTAGATTCAGATAGAAAATTAGGGAGAAGGACCAAAGGAAAATAAATATTTATTAATAAAGACCCCACAAAAATTGTAATTATTTTGAAGGACCAAAAAATTTAAAATATAAATCTTCAATTATGAAATTATTCCCCACCAAACTCCCTACATTTTCTCTAATCTCCTCTCAACTATTGATGGTTAGATATTAATTGATGTTTCCTTGTCGAGTGCGTTGAGCTTTTATTTAGGAGTTGATATTCCTATGATATTGATAGTTCATTTAAGAATTCTAAATTTTTGCATTTTTCATTTTTATAACATTCTTTTTAGGGAACATCCCATTTGTTTAATTTTTTTCCCATGAAAAATTACATATTTCTAAAATAAATATATTATAAGATTTTTGTGGATTTTTAATTATTTAAAAATAATAAAACCTAAAAAGAGGGAGATATCTAATTATTCATAGATTTTAGAGGCTATTTTAATTCTTTTTTAAATCATCCGATGTGTACCCAAAGAATATGATAAAAATATTGAGTTGCATATAAATTTTTTTAAATCAAAATATATATGGAGATATCATCAAATTTGGTAATCTAACTGTCAAATAATTGAGATGGGTTAGATAAGGGTAACTTCGTAATTGATAATTTATATTTTAATTTTTTATCTTTAAAAATAATTATAATTTTTAAGATCCTTAGTAATAAATATTTTATGGTCTTTGTCATTCTCCCTAATTCTGGCGAGTATATATATTGGATCAACACAATCGCCATATTATGTTCAACATTTTGTGTGTGGATACATTTGTTCAACATTTAAGTTAACAGTGATAGGTTAGAGACTGGGCTGATGAATCAGACTAAAGAGGCCCAAAGACAATACCCCAATTTGGGTTTTATTATTTTGGGCCTTCATATTCAAGTTTTGATCCGCTTGATGGCCTTGCTGGGCTGGTCTTAGAGTCATCATTCATACAATAATCTTGTAATTATTAAAATGTTGAAATTCTTGGTTTATATGGTCTATAGATGAAAGTTACTGAAGAATACTCAAGTTATTGAAGAAAATACCTTTGAGAAAGTTACTCCTAATTGGGTCCAAAATACTTAAATTTGATCCATAGCTATATAAAAAACTTATGCTTTTGAATTTCATGGTGAGGTAATTTTATCAACTTTACTTTAAATAATGGAAGAAGACTGAAGTTTAACGTCATAACACAGTTTAAACTTGAATAAAATATTTTCTTTATTATTAAATACTAAACCCTTATTCCCATAGCATGCTAACTTAATCATTTAGATCTTGATATACTTTTTTTTCTTCAGCATATAATTATGATTTTATTGCTTGCCAGCTTAGAAATCATTATAATATTAGACAGAGAAATGAAAGATTCAAAACAGGAGTGCCCTTTTGTTCCTAATTCATGGCCAAGTTGACCCACAGTTGAGACTGTGTCCCATTCAATATTTTACTCTTTTTCTTTCCCCTTTTTTTAGTTAAAAGCATGACATCTTTTTAAATTAACAATTAAAACCTTTTCATTTTACATTTTACATCTTCTGAAACCAAAAAAAAAAAAAAAAAAAATTTTAAACCACAAAAGTAAATACTTTCAAAATCATTTAACTAATACGAGTATTGCACATTTCAGGTCAATTCTAGAGTTTGTTTGTGGCATTTTCTTATATAAACTTTTGAATTTCTGTATTAACCTGGGTCCCATAATTGAAGAGAGAAAGATAATGTATGGTAAATTGCACATGATAGGTTGGATTTAACTTTAACACTACCTATATCTATCTCTCTTCAATAATGATACAAATTTGAACTGTTGATGAATATTCATCTTATTTTGCACTACCATGCCTATCTAGTGTAGCCCCACACTTGTACCCCTCCATCATTCTAAAAGCTGTCATTACCAGGCAAGCATATTCATTGAATTGAAAGTGATGGAAATGGAATCCAATAATGGGTCATGAATAAAAAAGGCGCCAAAAGGGTAGGAAAAAAAAACAGAAAAGAAAAAAATTGGTGGGGACAGTAAATAAATCCAACAGATATGAAATAAATAAATAAATAAATAAATAAAAGGAGACAACAAAGAAATCACAAAGCTGAACGCTTTTATTAGTACATCAACTCTCATCAGTACACACAGATTCTTCTGAGAAAGTTTGAGATCTGAGAGCAGAAGTAGAAGATGAAGTTCTTGTTTCAGTGTCCTTGTTGCTCCTGCTTCTGCTTTGTGAAACCCAAGAAAGGGCAAGCAAAGGTGAAAGAAGTGAAGGAACAGAAAGAAGTGAAGGAAGAGGTCAAAGAAACCAAGAAAGAAGAAAAAAAGACAGAATGAAACTTTGTTCTGATCATTTGTCAGTTTTTTTTTTTTTTCCCTTCTCTTTCTCTCCCTTCTGCTTCTCGATCCTTTAATATTTTTATTAGTCCCATAAGCATTATATATGAATGTACAACAACAGATCAATGTGCCTTCTTTGTACTTGCTTCTTCATCATTTGGCACTGCCATGGCATTTATATATATATATATATATATATATGTATGATTAGTAATGCCTTCACTGACAGCCGTTCAGATGAAGAATAAGATTAAAAAAAATAAGTGTCAGTAGTTATTATTTCTGTGCTTCTGGTGTACATTATTATGCCTTTGGTTGGCTTCAGCCTGTGTTTCACAGAATGTTCAGAGATATATCTTCTGGTATATACCTGAGTTCACATTGTTGTTTTGTTGCCTCATTGTTGCTTTGGGCATTATGAAAGTTTTCTTCATTAAGGAGATGTACTCAGGGAGGATAATAGGCAAAATTGAAGTTAGCTTGCTTGGTTACTGTTAAGTGAATATAATTTCTCAGTAAATAGGTCTATTATTAAGCTTTTAGAACATTGTCGATAGAGTAAATTCATCGTTTTTATTCAAATAAAAATTGGCAATTACATATAAATTTCAAGTGTGTATAATATACGCGTGCGTGTGAATATTGATGTCAGATCGATAGAGAAACATAAGCATATAACTGCTTCAGCTTTTTCTAGATTTATTAAATCAAGTATTGAAACCGATGTTTTACCATTTTGGAATCAAATAAAACTGTAGTCATGAGATCACTGAGAAATGTCTACTTGATGAGTGTGACTTTGTTTCCATCGACTCAAAAACAGATTCCCGTAATAATTCATTCACTTTTTGTTGAACATTAATTCATTCACTGACTTAAAGAGAAAAAGACATTCATTAGGATAATTTATCTCCAGCATACGTATATTCAGATATGAAGGATTTAAGTCTTTTTCTATTATGATATAGAATAACAATCATGCAAGGAAAGAGAGAGATAAACATAAGGAGTCCAATAATTGTTTTGGTTTTGTATTTATCTCTTCCTTTACTATATAACTTTAATCATGTCACACACACATATGTATATATGCAGACACACACACACACACACACAAACATATATATAAAAGTTGGGATTATTATCTCGTAAATTCTAGTATAAGACTAATGTAAAAGGAATGCCCTTAACATTAATAATGAGATAGGCTAGCCAAACATTATTGGTAATTATAACACAAAATGAAGATGAAGGTGTGTGTGTGTGTGTAAAATGTAAATTGAAAGACAATAAGGTTATGATAGGTTAAACAAGAGCACATGGTGGGAGGAAAATTGCCAAATTAAAGCAAATAGGCATGAGTGATATGGATAAGGACAGACAAAATAAACCCCACAAAAAGATTGAATAGACACACGCACATATATATTAATGCGTTTTTGTTTGTGCTTTTAATTAGTACTACATGCCTCTCTCACTCCCTCACGGGTTAAGCCTATTTTTCAAAGCAACATCATCATGATGAAGAAAGAAAGAAAACGTAAAATCCAAGTTCTTTATCTTTAGTTGGATAATAATAATGTAAATGGTGATGAAATTGACAGAAGAAGAAGATAAAAAAGGTGACATGGCAAAGAAGTTTTATCCGCTACGTAACTTGACAAAATTGATAAAAGGTCCAGGGCGGATCTTACTAAAGATAATGGCTCCCCAAAAAAAATTTGTTCAGAATTTTTTTTAATTTAATGTTATGTAAAAATGTATGTTATCTTATATTAGACTTGTTAAAATGCTTTTATTATATATTTCCCCCAATTTTTTTTATTTAAATTAGTTAATGAGTAGACATTTAGTTCTCCAAATATTTATCCCAAGATCCACCACTAAAAAAGGTCCAAGTTCTTTTTGATCATTTTGTCCGTGATGGATTCTCTCCACACCATTTAAAAAAACGGAAAAATTAGTGAAAGTTTCGTGATTGAAACTTTTATCAGTAAAAAAGACTTCTTTTTGAAAATAAAATTTTTAAATTGGAATTTTTCACCAAATTTCTCAAAGACCATCTCACTGTATCTTTTATTGATTTTTTTCTTTAAAAAAAATTCAACCAGTTGTTCAATTCAACTTTACCTTTGCAATGAGATAAACGAACTAATTTTATTTTTTTCGAGATAAAATTTATTCATGAGACAATAATATTATTAGATGGACTGACACACAATGACACAAATCATTAAGCTTCTGAGGTAACCTTTACTCCAATAAAAAAAGAAAAGAAAACAAATTAAACTAATATTATTTTGAAAATATCAGTGAAAAGTCCGTTTTAAAATTCTTATTGATGACTTGAAAAAGCATGATATGCTTTTATATACAGAAAGTTCCATTACTCTAAAACATTTTATACAAATAAAGTACGTACTCAATCATTTAGATCATTTCTGGCCAATAAAATTTTTAAGTAGCAACCTTTCATCGATTTTTCCTTTTAGTCTTTCCAAAATAAAGTTATTCATTTAATTTTGAGATAACAATATTAGAGGGACTATAAGAAATTCAGGCCAGGAATTTGACTTGTTGAAGTACTTACATAAAGCCAGAGCACCACCGATACAGACCCTAATTATGTTACGTAGCAAATTCACCATGAAGAGAAAGAGAAGAGAACACTCTTATGAGATAAATTTTTTTTAGTGGGAGGGGAACATTATTCTGCATGTTATATTCAGATTATTTATTCCCTCAATCTCACATTCTTTATATAGTATAGTATGATTACATAGAAATATATATAACTCTTCAACATAAGATTACATGGGAATACATACCTCTCGAACCATAAAGGAAAATCTCTCTCCGACTCATATTTCTTCATATTTATACGATAGCTCATATTTCATTGGGTTTGGGCCCTAATCTAT
Organism: Acacia acuminata; assembly: GCA_019022655.1. Taxonomy (NCBI): domain Eukaryota; kingdom Viridiplantae; phylum Streptophyta; class Magnoliopsida; order Fabales; family Fabaceae; genus Acacia; species Acacia acuminata. The sequence continues at coordinate 180,377 of JAFJYI010000245.1, forward strand.
ATTCCAACAAGGTTTAACATCATAATTTATTTTTGGTCACATAAATTCTTAAGCTTATGAGGTAACACAATGAAGTAGCAGCCGAAGAAGTAACTACTTATTTTCGAATACAATTAGAGGGACATACCATAGACACTATCAGTGTGGGATTATAAGCCGTATCAAACTTATCAAAACTTTCCACTTTAATAAGAGCTTTTATGCGCTAGTCTAAATACATTAAAAACTTGCAAATAATGGGATCAAAGTTGGACAGAAAAAATAAATGGAATTAACCAAAAATAATTGTTGGAATATATTTGTCTCTCGGTGGATTAGGGCCCAAACCTGAAACAAGTGGGGTTGTTATGCAAATAAAGAAAAATATGGGTTCATGAAGAGATATATTCCGTTATGGTTCAAATATTAAGTCTATTTGCATATAACCGTATGGCTAAGAGTTACATCTATTCCCATATGACATTACGTACATTATATATAAGATGTGAGATTAAAAGAGTAATCAGTCTGTATATGTCACACACAAAATAACGTTTTCTCACTCTTAGAAAGTTCTCTCATAAAAATGATCTTTTCTCTTCTTCCCTTTAGTGTATTTGCTATATATTGTAATCAAAATCCGCATCGGTGCTTTAGTTTCATGTGGATATTTTAGTGAGTCATTCGGATTTCCCGTACACTCTAAATTCTTACAATGAAACAAGATTCACTAATTTGTAACTCTACATGTGGATTGTTAATTTACCGCATTAATTGGCCCAGCATTTGTACGTACCAAAAAATGAAGAGATAATGGCTATAATGCAAAACTAAAACAGATCATGATATTATCCGTAAATATAAGTATGATGGAACTGTGATCTCTCTCTCTCTCTATATATTTAATTAAATGAGGCATAACATGACATTTTAATTTTAAATCTAAATTTAAATATGTAGTTTTTACTTTCATGGGGAGATCGTAGATGCTCTACGTAGAAAGTGATATGCAAAGCGGCTGTAAAAAATGTTGAAATATTAACTATATAATATTATCATTTTCCCTCAACAAAAGGTAAAGATTACGTGGTGGATGGCCAATTAATTAATTTGGAAAAAAGAATTTAAATGTACTGATCACATCACTAAAAATAACTTTTAAATCAAATTCCTCATGATTATTATTGTCAAACTTGTGGGTTAATTTTCTAAGTATATCGTTTTAAGATTTTAGTTTATAAAATTGTGTCAATTCATTCTTAATTTGTACTAGCCACAAATTTGGTCGAACTCACAAATTGACACACTAAGTTTACCGTTTTGCATTTCTATATTACAAAATTGTGTGTCAAGTTGCTTTTAAATTTGTGTCAACCTTTTAGAACTGATGATATTCAGTGCCTTCCTTCATATATAAACTTTATAAAATTATTTTTGTTGAATATGATTAAATATGAATATTGATGGATTTTATTTCAAGTATTAGGATTTAAAACATATTTAAACTAAATTGTTGTCATTTTTATATTTTAATTATTATCCAATCAGCCAATTTCAATCGCCATTTATTGATCAAAACAAAAAATTAAGAGTTTACGATTTGAGTTTCATCCTTAAAATCATGAATTTACTGAAACTTGTGAATATCACTACCTTACTCATAATCAATAATGGACTAATTTGAAAAGGATAAAAAAGAATCAAATCACTCAAATATTCATTTGTCTTAATTCAGTTCAATGACTACGATTCTATAATCACAAAAAAAATAAAAATAAAAAAAATCATGAGATTACTAACTTCTATAATATAATTAAATTATGAATAAATATGAAATTGTATATCAAGATATTTATTTTAGTTCCTCCACGAAACTTTTAGGGAATATGAAGAACCTTTTTGGTAGGTTGGAATGACTTAATTAAATGGTAAATAAGACATTTATGACCAAGACATTTATGACCAACACAGATGTAAGTAGAAGGTGATTTATTTTTGTCGCTGACGCCCCCTTGAACACCAAGACCAACAATAAAATATTTGTATAAGGTCTTATTATAGTCTGAATCCAACGGGGAACCACTGAAGCGTGTGGCTGTGCATTTAATAAATAATAATCATAAAAAAATAATATAATTTAAATACAAAATTCGTATAACTTTTTTGTTTTGTTTTTTTTTTAAAATTATATCTTGTTGAAATTTTCATTAATTCGTTCAAATTTACGTTAAATAATGCTGTTCAAGTCATCTTATTACTTGGGAAGCTTTGATACTATAAATTGTAGTATATACAAATATTTATATGAATGCCCAGACTAGATAAATCCTATCATATAGTAAGTATTAGGGTTGTGCAAGATTGAGACAAAAAAAAAAAATGAAGAAGTATTGGCTATAATGCAAAACCCAAACAGATCATTATCCGTAAATACACGTATGATGGATCTGTGATGCGTGTCTATCCCTCCCTCTCTCTCTATTGATATTATCATTCAGCATTTGGTTTAGGGTTCGTGGATGTTCCTCCCAACACAAACGTCTCCTCTAAGCATCGAACTCGAGACTTATATACTCTATGTGTATAGAAAGTGATAAGCAAAGAAGCTGTGAAAAATGTTGAAATATTAACTGTTACCATTTTTACTCAATTAATAAAAGGTGAAAATTACGTGGTGGATGGCCAAATAATTTGGGAAAAAAATTTAATGTACTAATCATATGACTAAAAATAATTTTTGTTAAACTCCCAAGTTGATTATTCAAACATACCATTTTTTATGTTTTAAGTTTACAAAATCATATAAACTCACTCTTAAATCCGTAGTAGCTATAAGTTTAGTTGAGTTTGCGAATTCACACATTGAGTTTACTGTTTTTGTATTTCTATCTTATAAAATCATGTCAAGTTGTTCATAAACTCATGTCAACTTTTTAAATTTGATGATGTTCAATGGCTTGATATATGAGTTTTAAAGAAATTTTTTTATTGAGTATGATTAAATATAAATGTTGATGGATTTAATTTCAATTATTTGGATTCAAAATATATTTAAACTGAATTGTTGTTATTTTTATATTTTAATTATTCAATCTTACACTTTTAAAAGCTATTTATTCATGAAAAGTAAAAAAAAGAATAAGATTATTATAAGTTTACGATTCAAGTTTAATTACAATCAAAGTTACATCTCATTACGAGTTTACTTGCGATTGGTTTGGTATGAGGGCGGGAGGGAGGGAGAGAAATTTTTTTGAAGTTGAATTTAAAAGAATTAAAGAAATTGGGTTAAATTTTTTTAATTAATTTCACTTACTCTTTAATGTTACATTTTCTCTTTATTAAAATCTTTTAATCCCACTTCTTCAATTTTTTAAAATTCAACTCATAAAAATTCTTCCTTCCCTTCAAAATCCGTTATACCAAACAGATCCTCAAACTCTTGAGTTTCACAATAACCGACTAATTTGAAAAGGATAAAAGAGGAATCAAATCACTCAAAATCTCAAACATGCACTGTATATATTAATTAAGTTCAATATGAATAGAATTCTATAATCAAAAAAAAAAAAAAAATCAATGCTTTTGAATTAAGTCAAAGCTATATTTGGATTCTCATCAATTAGATAGCAGAAAAGGAAAAGCAATAAACAATATTCCAAAGTGATATGTACATGCACTATTGTCAAATTCGTAAGTTAACTCTCCGAGTTTAATGTTTTTACATTTCTTGCTTATAAAATTGAGTTGAGTTATTGGTAAACTTGTGATTATTGTAAACTCGGTTAAAATCACGAGTTTATATACTGAGTTTACCGTTCTTATGTTTATAGTTTACAAAACTATGTTAACTTATCCTTAAAATTGTGTTAACTTTTTTGATTTGATCATGATCAACGGCTTTAAATATAAATTTTATAAAAATTTCTTGGTTAAATATGAGAAATTATGAATGTTGATGGATTTAATTTTAATTGTTTGGATTTAAAAAAATATTTAAATCAAATCTTAACCATGTAAAAATAGAGCAATAAGCATCTCTCTAGCCAACACATTAGCAAAATGGTAGGCTCAAAACACTACAATAAAAAAAAAAAAAAACAAAGCGGTTATGAAATATGGATAATGAGAAAAGTAGTTAGACAATATTTTGTAAATAATAATGGGGTGTGGGTACAAAATATTTAGTAAATATTTAATTTATTTATTTTTGATTATTCCTTTAGGGATCTAAATTAAAAATAAAAAGCTAAGACGGTTATGAAAGATGGATAATGAAGAAGGCAGTTGCACAACATTTTGTAAATTAATAATGAGGTGGTATGTATAAAATATTTAATAAATACTTAATTAAACATTTCAATTATTTCCTTGGAGATCTAAATGATTTTTTACATAACAACATATTAAGAAATACATGACTTGTCACCCGTGCATCGCGTGGGCCTTGGCTAGTTAGACAGAAGAATAGGACCGGTTATTTAGACTTAGTTTTTGTACGCAATTTTTTTTTCCCTATTCCATTGTATCAAAAAACAAAGATATAGGAATAGGAAAAGCAATCAGAACTTTTCCAAAGTGATATACTCCGTATATGGCTACGAATAATCACAATCAATCTCAATAAATTCAAAGAATTTGATTGTTAATGATGAGTGATGTATATAAATAAGAAGGTTTGGAAACGAGTGGAGCAGGGAGAGAATCAGAAATGGCTGTGAACAACAAGGTGAAGGCAAGCAGGCTGGTGCTGATGTGGCTGCTGGTGGTGGTGGTGACAGCGACGTTGGTTGCCGAGGTCGCCGGACAAGAAGAAGACCCAGTCAAATGCCTCCGTTCATGCGAGGCGGCCTGCGAAGGTGAAATCATCATAGACCCAAATTGCATAAAAGCTTGCTTGGATGTGTGTTGCCCTCCTAATAAAAGGGGTAAACCACCATGTGCCTAGATAGATAAATGGACTCTTTGAGTTCTGTTATATATATGAACCATATAAATGTATGCGGAATCAGATTAACTAAATAAATGGGATTTATCCCCAACTCTTTCATCATCATGCATCAAGCCTCTCCATATTATGTCTTCACAATTTATTTTTATGGTATACAAAATAAATTCAAATAATGGAAATTTTTCAAATAATTAATTATTCATCATAAGAAAAAAAAAAAGCTACCCGATCCAATCTTTGATATAAGACATATTAATCTTGATCCTAAATATAATACGACATATGTTTCATGTTTGTTAATATTTTCTTAATTTACTCCTATTGATACTCCCTCAACAAATTAAGGAGGAGAGGAAATTATGGAAGATAACTTAGAAGTTTTGGAAAATATATGTGATATAAACTAGGCTAACTAACTTCCTTAATTAAATTAAATTATATAAAAATATATATGTGAATATGAAGAACCTTTTGGTACATAAGTTGGAATGACTTAATTAAATGGTAAATAAGACATTCATGATGAGTGATGACCAACACAGATGTAAGTAGAAGGTGATTTATTTTTGTCGCCGAGAGTCCTCGAACACCAAGACCAACAAGAAAATATTTGTATAAGGGTCTTATTATAGTCTGAATCCAACGGGGAATCACTGAAGCCGGGTGTGCATTTAATAAATAATAATCATAAAAAATTTATATAATTTAAATACAAAATTCATATAACTTTTTTTTTTTTTTAAAAAAACAAATTATATCTTGTTGAAAGTTTCATTCAGTCGTTTAATTTACGTTAAATAATGGTGTTCAAGTTCATCTTATTACTTGGGAAGCTTTGATACTATAAATTGTAGTATACACAAAAATATATGTAATGCCCAGCCTAGATAAATCCTATCATATAGTAAGTATAAGGGTCTTGCAAGATTGAGACCATCAAAAAATGAAGAAAGTATTGGCTATAATGCAAAACCCTAACAGATCATTAACCGTAAATATACAAATGATGGATCTGTGATGCGTTTCTCTCTCTCTCTCTCTCTCAATTGATATTATCATTCGGCATATGGTTTAGAGTTCGCGCGTGGCAACACAAGTATCTCCTCAAAGCATTGAACTCGAAACTTAGATGCTCTAAGTATATAGAAAGTGATAAGCAAAGAAACTGTGAAAAATGTTGAAATATTAACTGTTACCATTTTTACTCAATTAATAAAAGGTGAAAACTACGTGATGGATGGCCAATTATTTTGAAAAACAATTTAATGCACTAATCATATATATGAATAAAAATAATTTTTGTCAAACTCGTGAGTTGATTCTTCAAATATACCGTTTTTATGTTTGAAGTTTACAAAATCATATAAACTTACTCTTAAATTTGTAGTAGCTGCAAGCTTAGTTCAAGTTTTGTTAATACATGCATTTTGTGTTGTTAATCGTCACGTGTGAAATATGCACTATGGGCAACAAAGTAATTTTACATTCGAAATAATTCATTCACACATTGAGTGGGACCTATGTGTAATTTTCCCTAGTTCAATTTAGTAATTCACACATTGAGTTTACTGTTTTTGTAATTCTATCTTATAAAATCATGTCAAGTCATTCATAAACTCATGTCAACTTTTTAAATTTGATGATGTTCGATGGCTTCATATATGAGTTCTGAAGAATTTTTTTTTTATTGAGTATGATTAAATATAAATGTTGATGGATTTTATTTCAATTATCTAGATTCAAAATATATTTAAATTGAATTGTTGTCATTTTAATATTTTAATTATTCAATCTTACACTTCTAGAAGACTATTATAAGTTTACTAAGTTTAATTACAATCCAAAGTTACATCTCATTACGAGTTTACTTACGCCGGGTTTGGTATGAGGGCGGGGGAGGGGAGCCGGTGAGAGAAATTTTTTTGAAGTTGAATTTAAAATAATTAAAGAAATTGGGGTAATTTTTTTAATTAATTTCACTTACTCTTTAAGTTGCATTTTCTCTTTATTAAAATGTTTTGACCCCACTTCTTCACTTACTCTATATATATCGATTTTACCGTTTTTATATTTTCATTTTACAAAACCGTGTTAACTTATCCTTAAAATCATGTTACTTTTTTGTTTTGATCAATATCAGCAACTCTAAATATAAATTTTATAAAAATTTCTTTGTTAAATATGATAAGTTATGAATATTGATGGATTTAATTTTAAATATTTGGATTTTTAAAAAATATAAATCAAAGTGTTGTTATTTATTATATTTTAATTATGCACTATTAATATCTATAATGGCAAAAGTAAACTCTTACAAGTTAATGATTCGAATTCACGATACGAGTTTACCTTACTATTATGAGTTTACTTAAACTTGTGAGTTTCACAAATCTTGTATATTTGTTACAAATATTCACAAAGAACCTCTATAAATAAGAAGGTTTGGAGAGGAGAGGAGTCATCAGAAATGGCTTTAAACAACAAGTGAGGACAACGTTGGCGGTGATGTTGGCTGGTGATGGTAGCGTTAGTTGCAGAGGTCGCCGAACAAGAAGACCCAGCCAAATGCATCAGTGAATGTGAGTTGGGCTGCCAAGAAGGAAATCCAACTTGCTTAAAAACTTGCATTGAAGCGTGTTGCCGGCCTCCTGGTCAAAGTAAACCACCATGTCACCCTGGAATCTAGATAGATAAATGGACTAGAGTTCTATTATATGAACCATGTATGCGAATTTCGGGAATCAAATAGATGAATAAATGGGATTTATCCCCACTTTTTCATCATCTCCTCTCCACATTATGTTCTTTTTCTTAAAAAAATTATTTTTATGGTATACAATATATTCAAATAATATATTCATAAGAGATAAAACTGAAGAACCCTTTTTGGTACATAAGTTGAATGACTTAAATGGTAAATAATACATTTATGACTAACACAAAGATGTAAGTGGAAGCTGATTTATTATTGTCGCCAGGAATACTGGACATTAATTATTCGATCATTTTAGCCTACGTTATCAAAAACGTACGCCCAACTATTTATGTTTTTCCCCATTCAAAACGTTTTAATAAAAGAGAGAATGTTTTTTTTTTTTATGAAAAGGACAAAAAAATAATTTCATTTGATTAATGAATTGGAAATTTAAAATTATTTAATTAAATGATGGCTTTCAATATGATGTTCAAGGATTATGACAATTGTAAAGTCTCAATTCCTCTGACTTTGTTTGCCAAAAAAAAGAAAAAAAAAATCCTCCAACTTTATTTAAAAGACACTTAAAGAAGGAATTATAATTTATATAGTCCATTTTATAAGGTGCTAAATAGATTATTTATTCCATTTTTATTCTTATATATACCCCCTATTTAATGTTAATATCAAAAAGTATATATATGTATATGTTTTTTTTTTTTTTCAGAATCTTCACTGACACAGGTACTTATATTTAATATCCAACAGTCTATCAAATAATTAAAATTCTCTCCCTGTAAAAAAGAGTGACTTATAAATAAAATAAGTGAGTTATATGAAATAATTTAGCTCTTGCATTTTGGTGGTAGTACATTATGTAATAGGTACTTTCTCAATTTTTATTTGCTATACAAAATTTCAGATAATAATTTATTTCTATTTATAAGGCAAGTTATACAAAATTTACAATATGAATATTATCCTGTCTTTAGTTTGCAAAAATTAGATATGAAAAAAGTTACTCCTGTCATCGCTAATTCAAATGGCCCTTAAGTTTTATTTGGAAGGAAAAAAAAAAGGTTAACGGGGCTCTTATTTGGAAGGGGAAAAATGCATCATGCACATGATGTTGTTAAGATCATGTTTTATTGGCTAAACTGATTTTTAATAAAATACCTTTTATTAATGCTTGGGTTTAGTGAGTTTAAAATGTTGCGCTTGAATTCATAACACTTGAGTAAGAATATTACATATCTAATCTATCTCTTTGATGTATAAGAGTTAAATAAGGGATTCACGTTGGTCCTAAATACAATATCTCAAACTTTATATCTTTTAAAATTATAATCTTTTCTATAAAAGATTATTATTATTTATTTATTTTTGGTCAAAGGTACTTGTATTGATAAACACCACGAAAGTGAGAGCGATTTACAGAGGGAAAAAACCACATAATGAAATAACATACAAACTAACAGAGACACAATAAATACATCAATACATCAAGAAACAAACGAAAGACAAAGGATAACAAACTAGCCACCACTCAAAGAGGGACTGGTAGGCCAAGAATTATCAACATTGCCGCTAGTCTTTTGAGCTTCCAAAGTAAGAAGTGACAAAAAAAAGGTGTTGGTTGAGAAACCCATTCAATAGGGCACACCCCTTTATAAGTATCAGCTGTAGGAAGATCCACAACACAGTTGCCCCGTCTAGGGGTAAAGGACACAGAGAAGCCAACTTGGAATGCCAGAAGACAGATGACATCTTGAATAATACTTCTACACCTCCAATCAATCAAATCAGGTGACTTGGCTTCAATACATTTAATCAAGGAGAGGTAGTAAATATTCGAAGACCACTTTGTCATGGTCAAGATCAACAGCTAGTAGCAAGGCCCTTTCCATAGGCAAGACTTCAGTCATAAAGACATAAATGGATTTAACTTTAATCATTACTTCTCGTCTTGCAAAAGATAATAGGGAATGGCCCCATCCTTGAATTTTACTAGCAACTCGTTCTCTAATGTAAGCCAATGCCTAGTGCTTTGTTTTCCCCCAAATGGTTGGAATGCCAAGATATTTTCCTGGGTCCACCATTGTTGGGATTCCCAAAAGATTGCTTACCATACTTCTCACTGCTTCAGGAGTGTTAGAGGAAAAAAATGATACTTGATTTATCAAGATTAATAACCTGTCTTGAAGCTGTGCAATACAAATTCAAAATATTAGCTAGATAACTGCAATTACTATGACTAGCATGCATGTATAAAAGGGTATCATCAGCAAAAAAACTGAGTAAGGTTAGGGAAACTATTACTCAATTTTACTCCGTTGAGACGTTTATCGATCTAGCTTTTACTGATCATAAGAGAGAGTACCTCAACAACAATAATGAACAGGTACCGAGAGATAGGGTCTCCCTGACAAAGAATACCCCTACTAGGGAGAAATGAGCTCACATTTTCACCAAATAAACATATATTTCAACTAACTGATCGCACACATTTCATAATAAGCGACACCCACTCCACACAAAAACCAAATTGAAGCAAGACATTCTCAAGGAAGTTCCACTCAACTCGGTCATACGCCTTGCTCATGTCTATTTTAAGAGAGAACTCATACTTACCCATAGACTTCTTTTGACGAAGTAGATAATGATAAACTTCATATGCAATAATGATATTATCTTGAATACAACGGCTAGGTACAAAGACGCCTTGATTTTGAGAGATACAATCATCAAGCAAAGGTCTCATCCTATTGGCCAAAATCTTTGAAATTATTTTATAAGAAAAATTTCACAGGCCAATAGGGCGGAAATGAGAAACATGTTCAGGTTTATGAATCTTGGGAATAAGAGTGATGTTAGCCATATTAATCCCATCTAAAATAGATTGACCTGCAAAAAATTCATTAACCATAGAACAAACAGAATCACCAATTTCAAACCATGCGGAATGATAAAATTTACCAGAAAAACCATCGGGTCCTTGGGCATTTATACTCCCAAGACTGAAAGCTGCATAATCTCCTCTCTTGAAACTGGTAACAAAAGGTTTTGAATCATTTCCTCGGAGATTTTGGGATCAATATGAAGGTGGAATATCATCTAGAGGGGGGGTGAATAGGTGATTATAAAATTATTTCGCTAATTTCTCAAGAACACTTAAATAGAGAAGGAGCGAAGAGCAATGAACACAAGAGATTATACTGGTTCGGTCCAACTCTTTGACCTATGTCCAGTCCCTAGAAACACTCTGGGATTTCACTATCTTGAGACTTGACTACACACTCTGTAACTCTCGAGTAATCCTCTCATTAGGACTTACTCCTCTTTACAAGTTGTACTTAAATAAACACAGACACAATTACACACTCTGTACTCGAGATGATCTTTTCACTAGGACTCAATCCCCTTACAAGTTGTAATTGTACACCCACACTTAAGAATCCACAACCTTAAGATTTTACAACACAATAATCAAATAAGTGTTTTCAAACTCCTCACGAGTAGATAAAGATAAATACTGAGGTATAAGATATCAGAAGATGCGAAACAATTGAATACAATAAGTTTGTATAGAATGCACAACGTTTTTCGATGATTCTGATGAATTCAAAACTTTAGGTATATATATAGTTGATGTCATGACCGTTGAGAAGCTTGAAAAATCTATCCGTTGATGCTCTTTAAAATGGTCGGAATTAATCGCCGTCATTTATTCCCGTGATTGTGATTATGACCGTTGAGACTGAGTAAAGGAAATGAAATATTCTTAAGAGAACGTCGCGAGAGATATGTCTCGTTGGTTGAGTTTCTCGAATAGGTAAAATGTCGTTGCTTTAGTAAACATCTTGTGTTGATCCTCATCTGTAACTCATTAACAAATTGATTAAATGCAATTTAAGAATAGTAATGGGTAATGATTTGAAGAAACAAAATCATAATCAGTTGATTTTGATTTTCCAGACACGGTGATTTGATAATTGGAAAAATATGAGGAAATGAAATCACATGTAATGATTTAGAATTTACGAAGATGGTGATTTTGAAAACAGAGAAGATTAACTTTCAAGCAGAGAGTTAATGCCTTGAGGTAATGACTTGAGGCAAGAAAATAAATGACTTGAGGTAATTGCATTTAGAAAAATTAAGTCACAAGATGAAAGAGTTTTAAAACATGACTTGAGTTGAAAATTAATTGACTTGAGTCAATGACTTGCGGCATTCACTTGATATGCAAGAGTTAATGACTTTCTCTTTGAAATGTACAAGTTTAATGTTTTAACTTGAAGTCTGAAAGTCATTGCCTTGAGTTGATGACTAGAGTCATCAACTTGATATGCAAGAGTCAAAGTCGATACTTTAAAAAAAATAGATCAATGAAAGACTTAACTTGAGTCAATAAGTATTTGCCTTGAGTTAATGACTTGAGTCATTAACTTGATATCAAGAGTCAAAGTCGATGCTTTCCAAAAACTAGAGAATTGAAAGCTTAACTTGATATGAAGAGTGAATGACTTGAGTTAATGACTAGTTAAACCCGATGCTTTCAAAAGAAATGGCCAAATGTAGACTTAACTTGAGTTAATAAGTGAATGACTTGAGTCAATCACTTGAGTCATTAACTTGATATCCAAGAGTCAAATCCGATGCTCTCCAAAGAATAGACAATTAAAAACTTAACTTGATATAAGAAGTTAATGACTTGAGTCATTAACTTGATATGCCAAAAGCCAAATCCGATGCTCTCTAAGAAACGGACCAAATGAAAGCTTTAACTAGAGTCAATAAGTGTTTGCCTAGAGTCAATGACTTGAGTCATCAACTTGATATTCAAGAGTCAAAATCGATAGTTTCAAAATCTCAAGATTAAAACACATGACTCGAGGCAATTAAATAATTGACTAGAGTTAACAATATCTATTTAAATCATTTCCATCATTTAACTAGAGGCATACATAGATTTAACTAGAGTCTTGCATAGATTTAATTTATTAACTCCAAGCCAAAAACATTTTAGCTCGAGGCAACCACTGCAAAAACTTTCAAACACATTATAGATTAAAATTAACTATATAAAACAACCTTGAATCTATTATATTTGTTATCATCAAAACATCAAAAACATAGAGAACTCGACATATGTTTCATGTTTGTTAATATTTTTTTAATTTACTCCTATTGATACTCCCTCAACAAATTAAGGAGGAGAGAGAATTATTGAAGATAACTCGGGAGTTTTAGAGAATATATGTAATATAAACTAGGTTAACTAACTGTCTTAATTTAATTGAATTATGTAAATATGTCGTATATCAAGGACCAAAGTGAATATAAAGAACCTTTTTGGTATATAAGTTGGAATGACTTAATTAAATGGTAAATAAGACATTTATGACCAGCACAGACGTAAGTAGAAGGTGATTTATTTTTGTCGCTGAGATTCCTTCGAACACCAAGACCAACAAGAAAATATTTGTATAATGTCTTATTATAGTCTGAATCCAACAGGGAACCACTGAAGCGTGGGCGTGCATTTAATAAATAATAATCATAAAAAATTTATATAATTTAAATACAAAATTCATATAACTTTTTTTTTTTTAATATAAAAAAATTATATCTTGTTGAAATTTTCATTCAGTCGTTTAAATTTACGTTAAATAACGCTGTTCAAGTTCATCTTATTGCTTGGGAAGCTTTGATACTATAAATTGTAGTATATACAAAAATATATGTAATGCCCAGCCTAGATAAATCCTATCATAGTAAGTATTAGGGTCTTGCAAGATTGAGACCATCAAAAAATGAAGTATTGGCTATAATGCAAAACCCAAACAGATCATTATCCATAAATGTACGTACGTGGATCTGTGATGCGTCTCTCTCTCTCTCTCCTCCTCTCTCTCTCTATATTGATATTATCATTCAGCATTTGGTTTAGGGTCCCCTCAACACAAGTGTCTCATCTAGCCTCAAACTCGAGACTTACGTGCTCTATCTATATAGAAAGTGATAAGCAAAGAAACCAAGAAAAATGTTGAAATATTAACTGTTACCATTTTTACTCAATTAATAAAAGGTAAAAATTACGGGGTGGATGGCCAAAATAATTTTGAAAAAAAAAAAAATTAATGTATCAATCACAAGACTAAAAATAATTTTTATCAAACTCGTGAGTTGATTCTTCAAATATACTGTTTTTATGTTTTAAGTTTACAAAATCATATAAACTCTTTCTTATAAGTAGCTGCAAGCTTAGTTGAATTTGCAAAATTCATACATTGAGTTTACTGTTTTTGTATCTCTATATTATAAAATCATGTCAAGTTGTTCATGAACTCATGCCAACTTTTTAAATTTGATGATGTTTGATGGCTTCATATATGAGCTTTGAAGAAATTTTTTTTATTGAGTATGATTAAATATAAATGTTGATGGATTTTATTTCAATTATTTGGATTCAAAATATATTTAAACTAAATTGTTGTTACTTTTATATTTTAATTATTCAATCTTACACTTTTAATAGCTATTTATTGATAAAAAGTAAAAAAGAAGAATTATATCAGTTTACAATTCAAGTTTAATTACAATCCAAAGTTACATCTCATTACAAGTTTACTTACTATTTGGTTTGGTATGACGGGAGGGCGGGGAGGGGAGGTGAGAGAAATTTTTTGAAGTTGAATTTAAAATAATTAAAGAAAGTAGGTTAAAAGTTTTTAATTAATTTCACTTACTCTTTAATGTTACATTTTCTCTTTAATAAATTTTTTTAACCCACTTCTTCACTTACTCTTTATATATCGACTTTACCTTTTTATGTTTCCAATTTACAAAACCGTGTTAACTCATCCTTAAAATCGTGTTAACTTTTTGGTTTTGTTCATGGTCAGCGACTTTAAATATAAATTTCATAAAAATTTCTTTGTTAAATATAATAAATTATGAATGTTGATGGATTTAATTTCAAATATGTGGATCTAAAAAAATTAAATCAAATTGTTGTTATTTATTATATTTTAATTATTTAATTATACACTATTAATATCTCAAATGGTAAAAGTAAACTCTTACGAGTTAACGATTCGAATTTATGATACAAGTTTACCTCGCTGTTATAGTTTGCTTAAATTCGCGAGTTTGACAAAACTCGTGTATTTGATTACAAATATTCACAAAGAAACTCTATAAATAAGAAGGTTTGGAGAGGAGAGGAGTCATTAGGAATGGCTTTAAACAAGAAGTGAGGACAACGTTGGCAGTGATATGGCTGGTGATGGTGGCGTTAGTTGTAGAGGTCATCGGACTAGAAGACCCAGCCAAATGCATCAGTGAATGTGAGTTGGGTTGCCAAGAAGGAGACCAATCTTGCCAAAACCCAGAGTATAGAGAAAGATGAAGTTAATCGGAAAACCTCTGTAACTCGACTTCTTATTTGCAATGTAAACAGATTACATTATATAGACTTGCACAGTGTAACTATTCCAATTAGGTGACGCCACATGTGCAGACCCACGTGCCAGTTACAACTGACTAAGTAACTACAGCTGGCTATTTCATCTAATCTGACTATTATATCTAATATTCCCTCTACTACACCGAGGTTACAGAAAATTAGCATCAGAAAAATTGAAACCATGCATCATATACATCAGGGAAGCAATTAATATCATCATCACAGTAAGCAATATCATCATCACAGTTGAACCAAACACAGTTAATACTCTCTTCTTTGCTGATAACATTCAGCCGGGTGCGTAGATGAGTGAACATCCCAAAAGCAAGGGGCTTGGTGAGTACATTAGCCACCTGCTCAGTGGAGGGCACATAACCCACTTGAAGCAAACCTGCAACAATTTTCTCTCGAATGAAATGTAGATCAAGCTCAACATGCTTTGATTTGGCATGTAATACCGGGTTGGCAGCAAGGGCCATAGCACCAGAGTTGTCACACCATATCAAAGGTGGAGTGAGGTGTGACACGGTCATCTCATGAAGAAGAGACATAACCCACATGACTTCCTGAACAACATCAGCAACAGAACGGTATTCAGCTTCAGTAGTGCACCTAGAGACTATGGGTTGCTTGTGAGAGACCCAAGTGATTGGGTTAGGACCCAGAAATGTGCAAAAACCACTGACTGAGCGCCTGTCATCTCTGTCTACTCCCTAATCTGCATCAGCAAATGACTGAACGCGAAGCTGTGAGGCTGGTTTAAGGAGAATACCATAGGTAGCCGTACCGGCTAAGTAGCGAAGCAGACGGTTGACACAACACCAGTGAGGAAAGCGAGGATCATGAAGATATTGGCTAAGTTTGTTAACTGTAAAGGCAATATTTGGTCTAGTGTAACAGAGGTATTGAAGTTTGCCTAGAATGCTACATACAATTTTGGATCAGGAAGAGGCTGCTGTAAGATGAGCAGTAGTTGCCATAGGAGTAGAGGCAGAATTAGCTGCCAGCAACCCAACATCAGCAAGTAGCTGAAGAATGTACTTTTGTTGAGAGAGGAACATACCAGAAGGTGAAGGGTAAAATTCAATGCCCAAGAAATATGACAATTCACCAAGTACTTTTAATGAGAACATATCATTCATACGATCAATCAAGTCCCTCACACTAGTCTCACTAGTTCCTGTAATGATGAGATCATCCACATAGATGATAAGATAGATGGTGTGTTGATCATCAATGCGAATGAACAGGCAAGGATCAGCCTTAGAAGGACGAAAATCAAGACTACATAAGAAATCCTGCAACTTATGAAACCATGCTCGTGGGGCTTGCTTAAGTCCATAAAGGGCCTTTTTAAGCTTACACACCAAGTGATGACCAGAGCTATCAACAAATAAATGCTCAAAACCAGGTGGAGGATCCATGAAAATATCCTCAGAGAGATCACCATTAAGAAAAGCATTATTGAAATCAACTTCGTACAACTTCCAATTATTTGTAATGGCTAAGGTGATGAGAATTCTTATAGTGGCAGCCTTTATAACAAGGTTGAAGGTCTCATTATAGTCTACGCCAGCCTCTTGAGAGAATCCTTTTGCAACAAGACGTCCCTTCCTTTGAGCAAGAGTGCCATATGCATGTGTCTTGACTTTAAAAATCCATTTGCAGCCAATAGTACGCCTATCAAGAGGCTTGGAAACCATTTCCCAAGTTCCAAACTTAATAAGAGCATCAAACTCATCTTGAGCTGCTTGCTGCCAAAGTGGATCTGCTAACGCGTCAGTAATAGTTGCTGGACAAGAAGTATCATCAAAAGTAAGATACACTCTAGGTTTGAAAACACTAGCCTTGGACCTGGTTATCATTGGATGAGCATTAGAAACTTCATGAGGAGGCATAATAGAGGTGTTATCCACAAGAGACTGAACTGGTTGAGAAGAAAGTCCAGAGGCAACAATAGGTAGAGAGGACGCTGCAGATAAGTTCATGTCAGAGGAGCTAGGAGGAACAAATGATGGAGGTGGAGTCGCAGCTGTATCTTTGACTGAGGTTTTGACACTAAACTGTGTTCCTCCAGGAAGAACCTACTCATTGAATTGAACATGACGAGATATATAGACTTTCCCTGTGTGTAAGTGAAGGCACTTGTAGCCTTGATGTTGACTGCTGTATCCAAGGAATATACAGGGAGCAGATCTGAATTGGAGCTTGTGAGTTTGAAATGGCCTTGTATAAGGAAAGCACTCACACCCGAATACCTTGAGCAAGGAGTAGTCAGGCTGAAAACCATGAAGTTTTTCATATGGAGACACATTATTGATGAGCTTTGAAGGTAACCTGTTAAGGAGAAAGACCGCAGATAGAAAAGCATCAAGCCAATAGTAAAGAGAAAGAGAAGCAAGAGCAAGCAAGGTAAGACCAGTTTCAACAATGCTCCTATGTCTCCTCTCAACAAGTCCATTTTGTTCTGAGGTATAAGGACAGTAGAAACGATGCTCAATGCCAGATTTAGCCAGAAAAGACTTGAAAACAGTAAACTCACCCCCATTGTCACTTTGAACAGCCTTGATTTTCTGATTAAACTTGTTTTCAACCAGTGTCTTAAACTCCTTAAATTTTTGTAATGCTTCTGATTTATTATGTAACAGATACAACCAAGTAAATTGAGTATAGGCATCAACAAAAGCGATGTAATAAGCAAATCCATGAGAAACAAGAAGGGCAGGACCCCAAACATTCATTATTATTAACTCCAGCGGGTGTTGATACAGTGTAGTAGAAGGAGAGAAAGGCAGTTTATGACTTTTGCCTAATTGACAAGCCGAACTCAAGTGTATAGAGGAACTGAGATTACAAGCAATGACATTGTTTTTTAGAACAAGTTTAACAGTATCTATGGACAGATGACCTAATCTGTAGTGCCATAAGGACAGGTTATCGGCAGCAACAGCAGAGTATACTGCATCAGGAACAGGTAGACTGGAGGAGCGAGAAGAGATATTAACAGCTGGGTACAGTCCGGACACTTCAGGCCCATGCATAATGATATGTCTCGTTTGCAAATCCTTCACAACGCTGCCATGAGGAAAAAATTCAACAGATACTTGGTTTTCTTTAGTAAACTTGGCAATGGAGACTAGATTCTTTTTCATACGAGGAATACATAAAACTTTGTTCATATGAAAGGTAGACACAGAGGAGGGAATACGAGACTCACCAATGTGAGAGATATCTGCCGCATCACCAGTGCCAACTTGAACAGATCCATGAGAAGTGCCTGGAGCTAAAGAATTCAGGTTAGAAGGATCATACGTAATATGTTGAGTAGCACTAGAGTCAAAATACCAAGCAGAGTCAGTGATAGAGTCAGGAGTGGCAATATAAGCCTGAGCAAGAGCAGGAGTGGAAGTAGGTATGGCCGAGTCAGGAGGAGGAGACACAGAGGCTGATGGAGTCTGAGTAGACACAGCCGTAGTAGTAGAAGGCTGGGAAGTAGGTAAGGATGCTGTTGTAGATGTGAAAGGAATAGATGAAGAACCAGCAGCATGAGTAACAGTAGTATAGTATGCAGGAGAAGCATCAGAAGCCAGAGGAGTGGTGTAAATATTGTCATACCGATAGTAGCAAGTACGAGCAGTATGGCCAACCTTAGTGCAAAGCTGGCACTGAGGGCGATTCTGAAAATGACGGCCACCATGACCTCGGTTAGACTTGCCTCCTCCACGAAAAGGTTGTTGACCAAAAGCACCAGGAGGATGATTCTAGTGACCAGCAGATGTAAACAGTGCTTGAGAATAGAATGCATATGCTGCCGCATCATCATCATCATCATCAGGAGCATAAGAGAGATGATAAGCTTGAGCAGAGACACTATTAGCAATTAGAGTTTGCTGACGTGCCTCAGTGTCAATAAGCATGTTACTAAAGTGTCCAGATCAAACGGAGGTCTCGCAGCATTAATTACAGTGATCACAGCCTCAAACTCAGAGGTAAGGCCATTGAGAATATAAGAGATCTGAGTAGGTTCAGACACTTTTTCACCCAAAACAGCAAGATGATCACAGAGTGATTTGATATTGGCTAAAAATTCACGCATACGCAGAGTACCTTTCCTTTGACTACTTAACTGATTTTTATATAAAAGAATTTTAGAATCAGATTTGGTGGAGTAAAGTTTGGTCAGTTTACCCCAAATTTGAGCAGCGGTCTCTAAACCAACAAGTTCAGGCAAAATAGAAGGAGCAACTGAGGCTAAGAGCCACAATGCCAAGGCAGAGTCAAGCGATTCAAATTCATCAAGATCAGGATTAGGAATGGATGCACCAGAATCAGCTCGAATCGTCGACAGAGGTGTAGGAGCTGTGCCGTCAAGGAACCAATGTAAACAGTGTTGTTTTACCATTAGATACACCTGCTGCTTCCAGAGAAGGAAATTGTGATCGTCTAACTGAATGGTGATTTTCTTGTTTGCAAAACCACGCTGAGACGCAGCACTAAGAGGAAACGATGGTGTAGATCCAGATCCACCGACAGAGTTATTTGCATACATTATTGTGCAAAGAGTGATCAATCTAGATCGGAGATCTCACTTTGCTGTTAATGTCACTCAGATTTTTCTGGCAAACGGAGTCAGGCCGTGGATGGTGGCTTTGATACCATGCCAAAACCCAGAGTATAGAGAAAGACGAAGTTAATCGGAAAAGCTCTGTAACTCGACTTCTTATTTGCAATGTAAACAAATTACATTATATAGACTTGCACAGTGTAACTATTCCAATTAGGTGACGCCACATGTGCAGACCCATGTGCCAGTTACAAGTGACTGAGTAACTACAACTGGCTATTTCATCTAATCTGACTATTATATCTAATAAATCTTTCTTAAAAACTTGCATTGAAGCGTGTTGCCGGCCTCCTGGTCAAAGTAAACCACCATGTCACCCTGGAATCTAGATAGATAAATGGACTAGAGTTCTATTACATGAACCTTGTATGCGAATTTCAGGAATCAAATAAATAAATAAATGGGATTTATCCCCACTTTTCATCATCTCCTCTCCACATTATGTTTTTTTTTTTAAAGAAATTTTTTATGGTATACAATATATTCAAATAAGGTGGCAATTTTTATATTCAAATAATATATTCATAAGAGATAAAACTGAAGAACCCTTTTTGGTACATAAGTTGAATGACTTAAATGGTAAATAATACATTTATGACTAACACAAAGATGTAAGTGGAAGCTGATTTATTATTGTCGCCAGGAGTCCCTTGAATCCAACGTGGAACGTAACCACTGAAGCATGGGTGTGTATCTTAACAAATAAGAATCATAAAAAAATTAATATAATTTAAATAATTTTTTTATATATTGTTGAAATTTTCTTTAATTCGTTCAAATTTTCGTTAAATAATGGCGTTCAAGTTCGTGTTATTAAGTGGGAAGATTTCATAGCTAAATTGTAGTATATACTAAAATATATGTAACGCCCAAACTTGATAAATGCTATCATATTCTCCCGTACTTAATTACTTAATTAATTGATTAATTTGGATGGGCAAAATAACTCAGTTATATCAGTTATTATTTGCCCTCAAGTTATAGTTGTCTGCCTCCTTCTTTGTCTTCTTCATTAATTTTCAGATGTGGTTGTCTGCCTTTCAACCATTAGCCACAATCAACCAGACGTCGTGGTCGCCATTTAGATCCAGAATTTTTTTTATTTTTTTTTTAACAAAAAAATAAAGAAACCACTCCATCGCCTGGACCTCAATTTTTGAAATCATATAAACAAATTAATTAATGCAAATATGATTTCACAGTTCATCGCAATTTCTAGATATGATTTCACAAATCTAAAGCACGCTCCATATATAATGCATCAATGATTTCATAAAGATGTGGTTTAGCCCATCACAGGTTCAAGCAATATATGTAAAGCAAGAATAAGAAAAAAGACAAATATTGGTTTTTGTAGAATAAATTTTGTTTTTTAGAAAATCAAACCAAAAAAACTTGCAAAATCCACAATTAATATACTTATCAATGGCAACGGTGGCTATCGAGAACATGGATGTCGTAGGCTCGTAGCCTTCTAACTTGGCCGTAAAGACGGCTGATCTCATTGTCCAAGTCCATGGGATCGATGGGGGAGAGAGATTCGAAAACGACGACTTCTAACTATATATTCGGTTGAACTTGCTAGTTCAGTTTATCATTTTCACATTTTTAATTTACAAAATTATGTGAACTTAATGTTAAATTTTTTTATAACTTTTTGATTTTGATTATATTTTGTGGTTTCATATATGAACTTCATAAAAATTTCTTTGTTGAGTATGATATATTATGAATGTTGATGGATTTAATTCAATTATTTGGATTTGAATTATATTTAAACTGAATTATTGTTGTTTTTATATTTTAATGATTTAACTATATGCTTTTAATAGCTTTTATTGATAAAAGTAAGCTTTTACGATTACAATTTGAGTCGATCAAAATCCAAGCTTATGTCCTCATCACAGGTTTCCTTAAATTTGTGAGTTTGAAATCTTTGCTGGTTCATGGTTGGGGTGTCGCAACTTTTTTTTTGGTAGGCCCAGGGTATCCATATTAGTAGTAATGACTAATCCCCTCGCATCATAGACTTCTCAAAGGGGCTTTACTGCTGTCCATAAGATCCTCTCCATATATACCACCAGGGATCAAATTCTTGACTAGATGTTTAAGAAATATAGCTAAGTGCCAAATGTGACAGCTGGGCTTCATGGTTACGTGTTGCAACTTCTAAGGGAATGATAATAGAAAGGAAGACGTGTAAAAAACGTATGAGCTAAATTTGTCAAGAATGTCCCTATAATCAACATCACAATATATTAATATCCGATTAATTTAAAAAGAATAATAAAGAAACAAATCACGAGTTTATCCATAGTTAAATTCAGCTCAATGATTCTAATCAACGCATTATATAAATTCAATGCTTCCTTTTGAAATGGCAGAAACTATTGTAGAATATTAGGAAAAGCAATCAGCAATATTCCCAACGGATGTGGCCTCGAATCAGAACGCATTAACTTCAATGTTAATCTCTGGGGGTGTACGTGCGCGCGCGCGCGCTCGTGTATATATAAGAATAGATTAGGCTTGAGATAATCACAAAGAATCTCAAAAAATGGCTTCAAACCACAAAATAGCAGAATTTGTAGCAATTGTGTTGATGTTAGGGTTGATGACGATGACGACGATGGCGATAATGGCAGAAGCAGAGAATGATGTTGGGGTGAATCAGAACAGCCCAGATTATTGCAGAAAAGAATGTCAATCAGAATGCGCCTCCGCTGGAACCCCAAATTGCTACATTGTTTGCTTCATTCGGTGCATTCGCTCTGGAACTTGATGATGATTCCCATACAGCACTCTATGTTTCACTGTGTGTTACTCAAGATATAAATAGTAAACAATGGTGTATGTTATTCTCTCTGAGAATACATATACATAACATATATATATGTTATGGGGATATTAAAATAAGTTGTATTTCTTTGGGTTGATGTGTTCTGTTTCAAGTTCTTCTTGGTCGTTTGTTCAGTTGTAGATATCAGATGTTATTTCTAATTTCTGCGATATGTACTCCCTCATGTCCAAACTATAGGGCATTTCAACTAATTTATCAGAATTAAGAAATGAAAGTTAACTCATTAAATATGTTTTAAATTGATTTTTTTTTCTAACTTCACCCATATTAAATTAGGTTTGAAAAGAGAGAAAAAAAAATCATATTTAAGCATTAATTACATGGACAATGTTGATAAATAAGCATTAATTACTTTTTAAATGAGTTATATTGTGAACTAAGGCTTTCTTCCAAAAGTGAATCATATTAGGAACTGGAGCGAGTAGCTTATTATATTAAGTTCGTTGGTTTTTCATCTACTATGCATGGTTGGCTTGGTGTTTGTACATCAGTTTTTGCCATGCAATATAAGGAAGAAACAAAGCAAGGAAGATTTACGAGAGTGGAGTGCATAGAAAAAAATTATACTGCCTTTAATTATAAGATCTTGTACTGCAAAACTTCATATATTATATTGAACTAGATATTACTATATACTAAGAACTATTAAACCCAATTTTTCATACAAGACAGTTTTGCATGGTTGAGCCCCAAAGTTTGATGAACTAATAATGATGCCTGAACCCTGAGTTTTTCATCAGTAAAACATTTCGTTTATTTTGGACAACTCAGACTACAAGGATAGAGGCTGAGTAATGGAAAGCATTTCCCTATTGAGTAAGCGGCATGTCCCAATTGAATAAGCTATGTGCTTGTAGTCCAATCCATAGTACAAGTCATTACAGTGACTTCATCTGATCTAATAAATGATAGTGAAATCATTAAATTAAAAACGCCTTTAATTTTTTTTCCCCAACTTTACACATATTAATTAGGTTTTAAATGAGAGAGAAAATACAAAAAGTTGCATTTAAAACATTAATGACATTGGCAAAATTGACTATAAACATTAATTACTTTCTAAATGAATTATAATATATATCAAGACATTAATCAAAAAGTGACTTATATTATAGACCAAAAGGAGTAATTCAGAGAAATTGCTAGTAAAAACTAATTCTCAGAACCTTGGCAAGAATTGTTTTAACATTTAATAAGTCTTCATTTGATGGCGAATAAAAAAGATAATGATTCTGGATAAAATAATCTTTATTTTATATAATATTAATTTTACAAATCAGGAAAAAATTTCATCATATGGTTTTGCCGGTTTTGAGTTACTTTTAAAATTGGAGATATGCGGGAGACTGAAGAAGAGAATATAGGAAATTTAACCTAGAAATTTAGTATTTTTAAAATTATATTTTAGTGTCGAACTTGTAGTTAAGGGTATAATCACTTCCGAAATTGAATCTTACTATTTGACATCAAACTAAGCCCCAAGTAACTCCTAAAATTTGTGAACAAAGATGCTCGTAAGGAGAAGATGATGGTCTTGAAGCGTCTCGTATCGCATACTGAAAAAGCCGTTTTGGAGGGTTGAAGATAGTTTCTTGTGAAACTGCCGCGACGCCCCTCTTTCCTCTTTAGTGAGGCTGATGATCTTGGACCAACTCTGGTTCTGCTTTCTTCCACCAAATTGCCAAAAACCTTAGACCGCAGTAATGGTGTTGGACTAGTACTCCTCGCTAATTCGTTCCAACCTTGGTTCCGGCGACTTCTACGATGACAAGACTTGCTTTTAGATTCTGAATTTAAATGTTGATTGTCATTTGTTCTTTTGGGAGATTCATCATCCCATAAATCTTTTGGTTGTAAATACAAATGTACGTTCTTAGTCAAGTGTTCCCACATCCAGCATACAAATGAATCACTTTGGTCTCCCAAGATATGATTTAACTGATTTCTTGTTTCTTCTTTGCACTTCCCGTTCTTCAATAACATGACGTATTTCACAACAATGTCTTCGGCGGAATCCCCGATCATCTCCTTCAGCTTCTCATTCACCCTTTCTTTGAGTTTGAACTCTCCGTCAACTGTGAGATATGTCCTGTCGTTTGCCCTATTCGCCTTCGCCATCTCCAACTAACAGAACCTTAACCTACTCTTACCAAGAAGAAAACCTTCGATTGGCAAAACGAAAAATTCTCTTACGGAGAAGAAAAAAACTCAACCTACACTTCTCTAAGAAAGAATTATGAAAAATCAGCTGGATATCTTGGAAATATATCTCGGACCATATCATATTACAATATCATAATAATATTGTGATAATATTATAAGGGTTTACACTTCTCATATTATGAGAAGAAGAAAATTTGTGATACATGAAATGGTACCTACATCTTTTTTATATCTAAAAAAAAAAACTCAAATATGAAAATCGTGGGACCTACATTTTTTTGTATTTATGATATGAGAATAACTACTTTTATAATATGAGAAGTGTATTTCCCATATTATAATTATATTATTAACTAAATATAATAAATATCAGTGTGTGTAACTACTAGAAAATACCTAAAAAGTGACAGAATTTGCGAGGGAAAAAAATCCATCACAATTTATAACGGAAATAAATATCCGTCGCAATTTGCAATGGAAAAAAACATCTGTCGCAATACAAAAAATCCATCGCAAATATTTGTGAGGGTACTTAAAATTCCGTCGCAAATTTTGAAGCTTATGAAAGGTTTAAAATGTTTGTGTTTCCCTCCAAACAAACAATTTTGAAGATCTTCCTGGCCAAATTACAAACAACAAAAATTGAAGATCTCTCCTAGTCTCAGGACAAAACCCAGAAATCGTCGCGGGAATGCGAAGTTCTTACCTACAAGGTTCAATTGCGTGTCTGAAGTACTTCGAAATGGATAAGAGACTTCGCTCATCTCTCCAGACCTCGGCAGAGGACTTTATCTCATCAGCCACGGCGCTAAGCCTGAAATCTTCCAAGTCCTCCCTCAAAACCTTCATTCATAGCGTTAAGCCTTCGTCTGACCTACTCTGTTCTTCTCTCCCTTTATCTCTCTGCGATTCCGTCTCAAAGTCAGTGCAATCCTTCAGGAACCTTCCAGAACCAAATTCTCTGAACCTTGGACTCTCAACTCACTTCCCTCCCACTAAACGCCTCCGACGCTCTTCGCGCAACACTCCAAACGAACCCGAAAAGGAAAGCCTTGGGTCCAATATTGAGGATGAGAAGCAAGAAATTCTTTGGCGTCTTGAAATTCTCACTCACTCCACGCTGTTGTGTGATTCGTTAAAGAATTATTGGCAATGATTCGTTCTCAAATACCATTTGGAAGGAAGTCCATGCTGGAGGCTTATGGCGATATTCTGTTTCGGGCCTGGAAAGTCGTTGAAGCAGATTCAAGGGTTGAGATTGAGAACATGTTTTTACAGGATTTGATTGAGGGTGCTACACATGCCAGTTCTGCAAGCCTTGCTTCGTACATTAGGAGGATTTTGGGCACTTTTTTTCGGTCAGAGGACCACCCATGGGGTTCAGAAGCTACTTTTTCGACTTGCAGAGCCCGTGATATTTAGTTCTCTTCAGGTACTTCATATATGCATGCATTTGTATCTGCTTACAAGTTATGTCTTTTAGAATTTGGTAATGCCCCTGTTGATACTCCCTGGGTTTATTATAAGCACCAACTAATGAAGTTTATTTGGTTCTTTTTATAAGAGACTTTGCTTGTTCCCAATGAAAGCATTAATTATTTGTTTCCATGTGCTGCCACTTTTATAATTAATGAGGGTAGTGTGTAGAGTAATAATTAATATAATATTAGAGTTTAGTACAATTAGTAAGGGTAATATTGGAAGTTACTTAACTTATAGGGAAATTTTATTGACTTTAACTGTTTTTATTGGTTTATGAGAAAAGTTAGTTGGTGCCTTATAATAAGGACCGGAGGGAGTACTTCTTAATAATAAAAATTGTGGCAGACATGTTATCGCGTGTTAAATATTGATTTGTCAAGAAATCCGCACTAAATTAAACTGCTTGTGGATAAGGAGAGTTGGGGGTCTAAACTATAAAACTAATTACGGGGTTTATTGCTAGGGCAAAACTTTATAGTCTAAAAACTCGCAAATGCACAGTAGTATCAAGTAATAAAGAACAAGTAAGATATCATTCCCACGAGAACTTAGTACCCACAACTTGAGTTAAGTATTAATTTTACACTTTTGTTTAAGTTGAGCAAACCAAATTAAATTAAATTAGGAGAAAACTAAAATCAAAATAAACTAACTACAAAAATAATCCAACGAGCAACCTAGAGTCACTAATCCCTTATTAGCTTCATGAACCTTGTTTTCACTAATTTAAATAGCCTTAATATCAATTTTGTTAATCTCGAGTATAAAGAGCTATAAATGTCTGTCGGTCCACTTACAACACTCTCTGAAGTATAACTTGTTATGTCTAACATAGTTACTCAAGAGGCAAAAAAGATCGAATACACTCTTCAATAATTATATGGGGCCATTAGGTATATGTCTATCCTAATCGCAAATTAAATCGTAATCTAATCCCATATTACTTAATCTCAGAGCCTAATTAAAATCCCATTCGTCAAGGTAAATCCTAATGTTTAAAATTATATTCAATGATGGCTATTCACTAAATAGATAAAACTAAACCAGATTAAATAACCAAAATTAATATCAAATTTAACTAAATAATGAAAACAAAATCCAATTCACCCATAAGTTCATAGGTCCTCTAGGTTGCAAAACCAACCAACCACACATAGCTAAAACCAAATCCATAACAAAAAGATAAGAATTGAGGTTCGAAAAATAAAAGAGAGAGAGAGAGGGAAAGAAAAATTTTCCGTCACCTCCATAGTCCTCTCGTCCTTCTGTGGAGATGACGAAGAGAACCAAAACGCCTCACCGCTACTCCTCGCTTCTTCGTTCCCTCTCGTTACGTATCTCTCGATCCTCTCTCTCTCTCTCTATCTTTTTTTTTTTTTTTTTTTTTTGCTTCTTCCTTTCTTCATATATATAATATAACCTAAATATAACTTAGGCCGTGAGTCATTGATTCTCCTTTTCTTATTAAACGATATCTTATATCTTGTAATCTACTCCACTAGATCACGCAATTAATTTTGTTTATATTTTTCTTGCGTGGGACCATTGAGTTTGGCTGATTGCATATCCTCTTAATTGTTTTTTCTACCTTTTTCCAAATCGGCTAATATTTCTGCAAAATATAATAGGAAATAAGTAGATTTTATATCAAAATATTTTTTTATCCTATAATAATAGTAAAGTATATAAATCACTACAATTTTCATTTATTTTCGACATATTTTTTTTTCCTAATTTCTGAATTTGTAACGGAATTATAATTCCGTTGGAACTAATTGCAACAAAATATTACTCCATTGCAAATTGCAACGGATTATTACTCCATTGCAACTTGCAACGGAATTATAATTCCGTTGCAACTTACAACAGAAACAAAATCCGTTGCAATTTGCAACGGAGTAATATTCGTCGCAATTTGTGACGGATTACTTTTCCATTGCAAATTGCAACGGATTTTTGTTCCGTTGCAAATTGCAACTGATTGATTTTCGGTAGCAATTTGCAAAGGATTATTTTCCGTCACAATTTGCAACGGATAAATTTTCCGTCACACATTGCAACGGATTTTTGTTCCGTTGCAAATTGCAACGGATGTTACAAAACAACGCCCTTTTTTGCTACAAAATTTTTTCCGTCGCAAATTCCATTGCAAAACTAATTTGCAACGGATTTTGTCCGTGGCTAAAAACATTTTTTTCTTGTAGTGATATAATATCAACAAATCCAACTAATTCTCATAAAATATACACCTATTTAATCATAAAATATATACTTATCACTTATACTTTTATTTGATGGGAAGGTGTTCCCGACTCTAGTTTATTTTTGTATCACATTAAATCAATAGTCTTCAGTAACAGTCACTGATCTTTGGAGCAGAGAAAGCCTGCATGTGAGTTTCCGAAGTTTTATACTTTCATTGTTTCCTAAAACAAGTACACAATGCTTAGTGTCACAATGAACATGTCTTTTTTTACTCACTCACTCACTTTCTTTCTTTTTCCCGTAATATTCTCCTCAACCAGATAACGTTTAGGATCCGCTGACCTAGTCCATATAATTTCAAAAACTATGTTGGGCTTAGAAGTGTCCCAAACCATTAATTTAGCCTCTACATATGCAGAATTTTTGTTTTTGATGCTTTGCAATAGGTAGCGAATTCAAATGTTCGTCAGAATGCTTTGCATCTAGCTAGTTTTGGACATGTTTCCTCTTGAAGATCCTGACGCCACAAAAGAGGAGAAGGATGCGTTGCTTGATAAACAGTTCTTTTTATTGGAAAGACTACTTATGTAGATGATTGTCCAGAAGTGAGAAAGATAGTTGTTATTGAGGGTTCAGGCCGAGTCCATCATCTATATTGGGAAATCATGCCTTCACCAACCATAACAAAGATGATCAGAAAAATATTTAATGAAATGTCTCGTGACGTTTGTCACGAGTTTAGGCTCTCTTCACTCTAAGGCATTGTTTATCTGCTTGGCAATCTTCATTCTCATGAAACTCTTAAGGTGTTCTTGCCAAGGCTGAAGCATCTAGAAGCAACAATATTTTGTAGGCAATTTTATTCTTTATATTTCATTCTGTTTATGTATTATATTTTTAGGACTGTTTTTTTTTAATACATTATTTAGTGTGGTTTATTTCATAATATTATTTTCTTTATTTGAGTGGTTGTTGTGAAAGAGCCTCAATAATTATAATTTTTTTCCTTTATTTGAGTTGTTCCTGTGGAAGATCCATAATAATAATTACTATTTTTTTTCTAATTCCTCAATTTGTGTCACACCCTCTCCGTTTAATGAATCATACAACATATCATGCAGTGCGATAAGTGTGAAATTATCATTTGGGTGATGAAACTATTAATTTTACCTTTGAAACTCCAGGATCTCCAACTTAAAATATTAATACAATCATCCCAAATGCAAAATATTAAAATTATGCATGTAACCCAACAAATTTCTTAATTAAAAACAACAATAATATACTAATTATCACCACTAGCCACGAGACTCCACCTCCAGTCCTACTCCACCATCTTACCCTTCTCACCTTGCTCATTACCCCGTCGTCTTCCTGAACTAGTAGCAACTTTTGGGATTTATAATTGAATCTAAGAGTAATAGTTAATCTTATGCACAATATATATACATGACAGATAACCATAATTGTGAAAATAAACAACACGACATTCAACATATACCACACACAGTCATATAATGCATCACAATATCACAAACAATTTGAACTGCAAAATGCAGGACATAACATGTCCGGGATCCACAGCGCTGGGAAAATAACAACAATTGGGCCTCTAACCCAGACCACAACTGAATGCAATAAAAATGCGTGTCCAGGACATGGATCACAATTCATGCAACATACAGGCATACACAGACATATAGAGTGTGTAAGATTAAATTTACTACTTGGTTAATTTTTAATTCGACAATTTACTCCCGTCTCCTTAAATCCTTCGGTGGTGTCATTTCTTAAAATTAAATAATATTCATCACTTATGTAAACTCCCCAAAAATTCAAATAATACTTGTATTAATTACCATTTTGTCCTTATTTAACTAAAAGTCCTTTACTAATTTCCAAAACGCCAAAATTTCCATTTTTGCCCTTGTCACTTTTACTTTCATGATTTTTCCAGAATTTCCAGAATTTGTCCTTCAATCTTGAAAAATTCATAATTAATTATTCACATGTCCAAATCAAGTGATTCCAAAGCATAATTTACCCTTGGTATGTCTATTTTCAAATAAACATATCTCCATCAATTTATTGATTTTCCAGTTTTACCAAAATACCCTTGTTGTTCAGATTCTTGTTCTAGAATTAAGAGTCAAATTCAAAAATTCATTACTTTTTATACAAAACTCTAGAAATTAAAAATTACCCATAAAATCAAAGCTTATGATGTCTACTTCAATTTTGAAAAATTTCATAATTATTTGACTTCATTTGCTTCACCAAAAACTCATCACAAGCTTGTCGCTCCGACAGATTTTTCTCGGGAATTTTTGTAACTTTCTAAATTCAATCATTGGCGGGCTTCCATAAATTATGGTTTAACTTTAATCTCACACAATTTTCCATTTTAGAGATGTTGGAAAGGTCAAAACAGCCAAAATCCTATTGCTCCCTTGTGCTTTGGTCCAATAAGAAATTATCATGTTAATGGAAGCTTATTTCATCTTTATAATCTTCATGATTTTATGTGAGATTTATCCTTTTAAGTCCATATTGAGGCCTAATTTATTCTTAAATATACTTATCAAGTCTTTGTATGACATCGCCATCTTCAAATCATAGTCTTCAAATCCACGAAATAAGAGTAGATTAATTCAAAATAATAACGTATACAAGTGCAAGAGACTACGTAAGCCACTTACTTGACTTACACTTATTGAAACTTTTCCTTCCTCCTTGAAGCCTCCTAGTTTTTGGCCCTTCTTAATAAAATACCAAAAACATTAGCTTTTCCCCATATGAAATTCATAAAGATTGAAGAAGAGTAGTAGGAATGCCAATCACAAGACCTTATATATCTTAGTTCTTTGTGATTCTCTTCCTTCTTCCCTCTCTCTCTAAGTTTTGTCATCTTCTTCTTTCTTGGTGTGTTGGCTGATTTCCTAATGGCAAGACGGATGGAATTGTATTTCTTAATTGTTAGCAAATGACCTTAATAACCCTCTCATCAATTGTCCATTTTATCCTTACTTATAGGTCTCTCTTTTGGCTTGTTCTCCAATTTCCCTTCTTTTCCTCTTGGCTGGCCGAAATGGCCCTTCCTCATTCCCCATTTTCACTTTACTTCTATGCTAAATTTATGATCTACTTGTCTCTTTCTTATGGAGCCAAATTTCATAGTTAAAAAAGTGATGACATCAACTCTTTTTCCCTTATTTCTCTTGCCTTGTTGGCCCCTTAATTTCCACTCATTCCACCTTTGTTCTCTTGATAGGTAAATTTTATGGCCATTAATGGAACTAGGTGGCTTCATTAATAAAGCATATGTGTACAAACCCCCAACATAACATGTCGAAAAAAAATTCTATGGCAAAGTAAATTAGGGTGTTGCACTTTTATGTGCACATAATCTACCTACCATGTGATGTGGCCTTTTATTGTTCTTTGACTGCTCTTTTACATCTTCTTTTCTTTACTTTTTTACTTGGAATAGGGGAATAAAATTGAATTCCCTAATGGCTCCTTTTCATGTGTCAAATTGTCTTGGTCTTCCCTTGAAGACTTGGAAAGTTCCTAGCCACTCACATAAAGCTTCATCCCTAAGGCTTTTTGACTTACACATGCTTATATGACTTAAGCTTTTCCATATCTCTTCCTTGTCTTGCTATGCGAAATTTATCATAGATAAAGAGTTCCCAAGTTGTCTCCTTCCATCTTTAATCACTTGTCCATTATCCAATTATTTTAATTATCTATTGAGCCAAGATTTAATAAATTAATTATTCCCTTCTTCCTTTACCATTATTTCTAAAATAATGGTACTAATAGGGTATCCATATTACATTTTCAAAAATAATCCGAATGTAGACATAAAATCCTTAAAAATTTACTTGTTAACCAAAATCAACAAATAATTTCCTAAATTGACAAATAATAACCTTAATTACCATTTCATTTTCCTTAATTATAGTTATTAAGGAAAAATTCAAATAACCTTCTTTTGTCCAAAATTATGACCTCAATTGGTCATTGGAATATTTATTCCACGATAAATATTTGTTCATTATATCCCTGAAATTTGAAATTTCGAAGAAACTAAATGTTTGGGTAAATTTCACTATTCCATTCCACTAAAATATCAAGAAAATTCCTTTCATAATATTGTCACATTTCCTAAACCGAGTCTAGTTGTTTTCCGATACATGCTTATCCTCAAGTTTCTAGGCCTAAAATTCAAGATATTACAATTTGTGACGGATTTTTTTATATAAAATATTTGGGTTAAATATCAAATTTTGCCACGGAAGTTTTGCTAATGGAGCGTCCCGAAGACCGGAAGTTTTTGGGTACCAAAATTACCCTAGAAGTATGAAAAATGTACCAAATTTGCCCATCCATTAATTTTGACCGTTAAGTTTGACTGAGTGTACACGTGGCATGCCACCTCATCAACCCAATAAGAGTTGAGTATCATTTTTGCCCCGGAAGTTTTCACTGAGAGCAAGTTTGCCCCGGAAGTTTTCACTAAGAAGCAATTTTACCCCGGACGTTTACATAACGTATCAAGTTTGCCCTTCTTTCCCGCATATTAAATTTGACTATTAAATCAGTCAAAGGCCATACATGTCATGCCTTGAAAAGGTCAAACTTGGAGTCGAGAAGGAGATCCTTGAGATGTTGAGCTCAAGGCGTACCTTTAATTTATGAAGCCGGCGGTCACGGGAAGCATCACTTATGATCTAAACAAATGATCGGTCTATACAAACCTGTGGGCCCGGCTGATTAAGCCCGAGGCCCTGTAGGGCCAATTTCAAATTTCTAACTTATTTTTCAAGCCCGAGCCCTGCAGGGCCCGATTTCCCGGCTTTAGTCCCTGTGACCAGTTCGGTTTCACAAATTCTGGCCGCCTTGAGCTTAACATGTCAAGGATCTTCTTCTCGACTTCAAGTTCGGCCTTTTCAAGGCATGACATGTGTGGTGTTTGACCGATCTAATAGTCAAATTTAATATTGGGAGAAAGAAGGGCAAAATTGCTACTTTTGTAAACTTAGGGGCAAAATTGTTCCTCAATGAAACTTCCGGGCAAAAATGATACTTTTGATTGATGAGGTGGCATGCCACGTGTGATGAGGTGGCATTTTAACGATCTACATGGACTTCCGTCACTTTTGGGTAAATTTGATACCTTTTTAATACTTCCGGGGCAAATTTGGTACCCTAAAAACTTCCGGGTGCTGGGCGCTCCTTTAACAAAACTTCCGTAGCAAAAATGCACCTTAACCCTAAATATTTTATCACAATCTATGACAAATTTTCAGAATCCTTTGCAAATTTTGTTTGAAACGAAAGTTTTTACGAATTTTCTCTTTTTTGCGACATATATTGTCTGTTGCTAAACAAGTTTTTTTATGCAGTGATATATAGTAATAATATTATGATTATATTGATTTGATATTGTTCGTCATTTAGCTTACCACAAGCGTACGAGTCATAAATAGTGTAAACAGTTATTGTTCCCATGAGGACTAGGGACTGTCCAAGGGGGCTAGGGGTGGCCCCCGCCCCCCTATTTTTTTTTTAAAAAAAGAATAGTGGAATAACTTATATTTGTTAAGAGACTTTATTTAGGAAGATACTGTTTATCGAAATGATTTTTCGATAATAAGAATTGTTTAAGGATCCAACTCTTAGACCCAATGTTATCATCAGTTAGCCAAATCATATGGTGCAGAGATTATTCTGGAGGCGAGGTTCTCATAAACCCAATTATCTTGAAGTTCTAAGTTTAAAATCAAAGTAAGAATCTCTTAAAAAAAAATAGTGGAATATTTTAGGGTTAGGATTTTGGGCAAGTTTTGAGTTTTAACACATATTTAATTATAGATGAATTTAACAATATGAGAATAGAGTAAGAGTTAAGTGAAGTAATCTTAATTTCTATAATAGATTTCTTTCAAATTTTTTGTATATTAGGTTTGTGTAGTATTTCAAGTATTTTTATTCATGATGTAACTTTTTTTTTTTTTTTTTTTTTTACCCCCAGTTAAAATTCCTAGGTTCGTCCTTGATGAGGACTAAGGCGAAAGTGGATTAATTGTCACAATTGTGCTATCAATTAGGTTGATGAGTAAAACCATTTGAAAATTTTTCTATTTTCAAATTCAATTGTATCAAAATGAAAATAACTTGACCAAAACTAAATTGAAACTTTACTTCAAGACAAGAGGAGCATATGATTATTTCTCACCATTGCAATTCATGAGACTAAAATAACTACCACCTTATTAGCAATTCAATGACATTACATGTTAGTTTAAGGTTTAAAAGCATTTGATTAAGCTTTATCAAGCCAAAACCAGATTTATATTCTCAATTAATATTCATAATCTCTTGCTACATTTAATAGAAAATATTTGTTAAGCAACAACTGAATTTGACAATGCTAGGTTAGTAGCTATATGAATTGTTGTCAAACTCACAAGTTAACTCTCTCAGTTCATCGGTTTACTTTCTACTTTATTAAATCGAGTTGAGTCATTTGGTAAATTTGTGCGGTTGTAAATTTGATTAAACTCACGGTTTGCACATTGAGTTTATCATTTTTATGTTTCTAATTTACAAAAATCATGTTAACTCACTCTTAAGCTTGTATTAACTTTTTCAATTTGGTTATACTCAACGACTTTATATGAGATTTATAAAAATTTCTTTGTTAAATATGATAAGTTATGAATGTCGATAGATTTAATTTCAATAATTTGGATTTAAAATATATTTAAATCAAATTATTGTCATTTTATATTGTAATCATTTAATTATACACTAGTAATACATATTTAATGATAAAAGTAAGCTTTTACAAGTTCAGCGATATGAGTCTACGTCACGATTATGAGTTTGCTTAAACTCATGAAGTGTAACAACCTTAACTCGTATCTCTATTTTACTGACATACTATCCATCTAATCCCAAACTTCAAGTCTAGCATAATTTTACCTAAGTTCTACAGTTAAATTAACTTTCTCAAGCTTAAGTTAATTCAACAAAGCAATCTAAGTGGTGGCTATTTAGTCACATATAGAAGCATTACGCACAAGGTAAAATTAACAATAATTAACATTAACAACTAACAAAAGAGTAATTACAAGTCTCAATCCTTGCAATGGTTTGAAATAATCCTGTGAAGAAGAACAAGTGAACCTTGCCTCTCAGCCTTTCCTCCGGTCTCCTCTTTGTTTGGCTCGATGGAGAGATTCTTAAAAAGCCGATAGCTGCTCCTTTGGAGAGGATGATGAATAGTGAATCCCGCGGCGCACATGGTGTTGCTTCTTTCACACTTTTGCTCATCCGCCATGTAGCCCGTGATATCAATTTTTAGGTTCAGCATTTTCATCTATTTCAAAAACGGCGTGACTCTGATTCATCAATGAAACAAAGAGTAAAATACTCTAACCACAATTTTATTTTACCTTAATTATACAGACATCCTTTTTATTTTGAAAATATCTACTTAAGCCCAAACCGTTAAGTCCGTTAAGAGTCTTATACAAATATATTTTTTATTTGAAATTTACATAAAAATCAAATTTATTTACTAATTTACCCTTAATGCTAAATCTTAAATTTCAATTGACAACTTGTAAATATCACAAAATTTTAAAAATTTGAGTTATTTTTTAAAATTTGTAGAAAAAAATATCAAAATATAAAGTTTAACAACTTAATACAATCTCTCAAACATATATAATTTATTATATTTGATAGAAAAAAATGTGTTTGATAACTTTTAGCCATTTAAGAAAAAATAAATAAATTTCAATAAATATGGTAAAAAATTAAAATTATAAATTTCATAATCTCAAAATTCATAAATTTTAAACATATTAGAGATTTTAAAAATATATTAGGATAAAAATTTTGTGGTATAATTTTTTGTTTTGTTTTTGCCCACACACACACACACATATATATAGTTTTTAAATAATTCTAATGTTAAAGAAGGACATTTTGGTAAAACAAAGGTTTAAAAGTCAAGCTTAACGGTCAATTAACGGTTTGATTAGATAGAAATAGAATCTTAAAATATAATAGAGGTTTGTGTAACATACATTTTAATTATAAAGGAGGTCTATATATATAAGTTTTTAAAATAGAGGGAAGATTTGAGTAATAAAAGAAAAATATAAGGGTGGTTAAAATATTTTACTCTAAAAGAAACAATTAATGAAAGAGAAGAAAGGAAATAATAATAATAACAATAATTAAAAACTGAAATTTTTTATCTCCCTCTTTTTTCTTACTTTTTAAATCATTATAATTTATTTATTCTTTTATCTAAAGATAAATATTTATATTTAATTTAAAATTATGATATCTTCTTTAAAATCCTCTAAATAAATAATGTACCAAATGATATCTATCTTTAAAAGGAACTAAAAATTACATCTAGGGCGTTGTCTTTTCACCAATTTTTTTAGATATATCCTTATTACATTTTTGTTTTATCACTTCTTTAATTTTTCACCCATCATCTGCCCCTTTATCGATAATTTCATTGGGAAAAGTTCCAGAAAAATAATCTCAATTTGAAAATCAAGTCAATGATTTTCTTACTAAAACACGTTTTCATTTGCACATTAAATATAGTAAATAGTTAATAAAGTACATAGTAAACCAAATTGATTTGAACTTTGATATTTTTAGAATATTGTTATGAAATTTTCCCATTTTATTACAATATTATATACATTCGATGTTTATTGCAAGCATCTGAATAATAGCTTTATATAAATTAATAAAATTATTTATTTCTTGTAAAATATTAAAATTTCATAATAAAAATTATTAGTTAGAAGAGTTTAATTAATTAGTTTGAAATCCTATAATTATTTATTTAGTTGAAAAATAAATGATAAAAAGACGACGGACGTTAGCTTTGTTACAAAACTGGTTTGGTGACTCTATTTTTTTTTTTTTTTTTTTTTTTTTTTTTATCTTTTTCAAGAAGAACTTCATCATATTGATTAATTCAGATGAAAAACATAGCTTTAGTAGATAGCCGGGTCCCACTTACAGCTAAGAATGGCCTTTCTTTCTGAAGCTCCTCAATCGTTTTGACCCTTCTTTCTTTCTTTCTGCTTTCTCTTGAAAATTGAAATGATATAAGCTTGATTAAATATCAATAATTTCTCCAGCCCCAGGGACCATTCTTTAGAAAAGAGCAAATTTCATGGGTTCACATACCCACGTCGAATAATCTTTTTAACAAAAAGAAAAAAGAGGGGGAATACAGAAATCAAATGACAATCGATACCTGCTTAAGGCAAGAAGGAAAAGTAATCCTGTCGTTGTTGAGCGAAAAAATCTCCTAGTGATAACCTTTTAAAACAGGCGCAAGCAATGACTTTTGCGGTTAGGCCACTGGTCCTCGGTGGTCTGTAAGAAATCCCAGCATAGTGGCCCATGAATGAGATTGACACCAACAAGATGTACACCCCACCAAATGACAACATCTACTACCAACCTTCGTCTTCAACTAATTTTCACGCCCTATGCCTTTGACGCCAACACAAGCCGTTGAGCTCAACCCAGTGCAACGGCGACTGCGTCGACCTCTAGTCTTCATCTTCAACACAGTAATGACTTTCTTCTTCTTCTCTGTTTCTTCCTCTAACAACGCACTAAACCTTCATTGTCATTAGTTTAAAAATAGGAAAGGTCCACATTATGTGGTCAAAATAACTAGGGTGGAGTACAAGTGAACAAGTAGTGGGGCCTACAAGTAAAAATAAATGGTGGCAATAGCATTTTAGAGTCCTTTTAAAATCTCAATATTTATTTTTGCACCCAAATTTTGTTTATGGTGCTAGTAACTCTTTTTGGGGAAAAAAAGAAGACAGGGGTATTTTTTGTTCCTTTACAATCACTTTATTTGGTCAAAGGCTTGGGAAAACAGTCAACATAGAGGAATTTAACAGAAGTGGCCATTTAGGGGCATTTTGAAATCATCATATATATTTTTACACTCAAAATTTGTTTACGAGTACGACCTTGCTTCAACGAAGAACTAATTTCCATAATTCCACAATTATATTTTATATGAATAGATGTTATGTCTCATTTATTCATTTGGTT
This sequence comes from Acacia acuminata, assembly GCA_019022655.1. NCBI lineage: Eukaryota > Viridiplantae > Streptophyta > Magnoliopsida > Fabales > Fabaceae > Acacia > Acacia acuminata. The sequence goes on from JAFJYI010000245.1 coordinate 218,938, forward strand.
GTGCATAGACACATGTCATTCATGAGACCATGACCTTAAACAATACTAACAAGTAAAAAATGCCGTATACGTTCTATGGTTATTGTAAGCACCTAATAATAATTTATATAAAATAACAAAATTAGTTATTTTTTAATATCAAAATTATCCCATAAAAATTATTAGTCAGAAGAGTCTTTTTATTCTAAACTCTTTCATATCCCTTTTACTTACTCCTACTATCACGAGTGTACGACCTGGCTTCAGCGAAGAATTAATTTGCATAAATCAACAATCTTATTTTAGATGAAGATTGAGATGATATGTCTTATTGATTTGGTAGTGTCATATACGTAAATCCCAAAGACATACATGATATGATGAAACGATGGAGTATATATGTTTTTGTTAATTGTTATGGTCATGGTCCAACTTTACGTACTGGAGGAACATAACACTCAAGTTGGCAATAACAAGAGCAATTTTTGCCGACGCACTTGTCCATGCAATCGTGGAAGCATTTGTCGCCACCGCCTGCTTGTTGCTTCACTGCTCCTTCTCCTCCTCCTCGGCCAACTTTACGTACTGGAGGGACATAACACTCAAGTTCGCAGTAACAAGAACAATTTTCACCGACGCACTGCTTCATGCAATTGTTGAAGCATTTGTCGCCGCCACCTTGTTGCTTTACAGCTCCTCCTCCTCCTCCTCCTAGGCCGCTGCCGTTCACCGCCTCTGCAACTATCAGAAGGATGAGTATCAACCCTAACGTTGCCCTCACTTTGTTCAAACCCATTTTTGAATAATTTTTCTCACATGCACTTTCTCAAAGCCCTTCCTACCTATGTTTATTTATATAGGGGAGGTCAATAAAAATTTTGATTTTCAATTAATGTATGAATCATACGTTTTAATTTTTTTTTTTTGGGGGCTAATTCAAGGCAATTTTGTGCTGGCATTTAATTTAATGATATATATATAAGTGCGAATGATGATATATGAATTCAGGAATACTGGACATTAATTATTCGATCATTATAGCCTACGTTATCAAAAACGTACGCCAAACTATTTATGTTTTTCCCCATTCAAAACATTTTAATAAAAGAGAGAATGATTTTTACCAAAAAAAAAAGGAAAAGGAAAAAAAATTATTTCATTTGATTAATGAATTGGAAATTTAAAATTATTTAATTAAATGATGGCTTTCAATATGATGTTCAATGATTATGACAATTGTAAAGTCTCAATTCCTCTGACTCTGTTTGCCAAAAAAAAAAAAAAAAATCCTCCAACTTTATTTAAAAGACACTTAAAGAAGGAATTATAATTTATATAGTCCATTTTATAAGTTGCTAAATAGATTATTTATTCCATTTTTATTCTTCTATATACTCCCTATTTAATGTTAATATCAAAACAAGTAGATTATTTTTTTCTTTTTCAGAATCTTCACCGACAAAGGTACTTATATTTAATATCCAACAGTCTATCAAATAAAATTCTCTTGCTTATAAAAAAGGGCGACTTATAAATAAAATAAGTGAGTTATATGAATTAATTTAGCTCTTGTATTTTGGTGTTAGTACATTAAATATGTAATAGGTACTTTCTCAATTTTTATTTACTATACAAAATTTCGGATAATAATTTATTTATATTTATAAGGCAATTTATACAAAATTAACAATATGAATTTTATTCTATCTTCAATTTGCAAAAATTAGATACGAAAAAAGTCACTTCTGCCACTACTAATATCTAAATGGGTCTTTATGTTTTATGTGGAAGGAAAAAAAAAAAAAGGTTAACGGGGCTCTTATTTGGAAGGAAAAAAAATGCATCATGCACATGATGTTGTTAAGATCATGTTTTATTAGCTAAACTAATTTTGAATAAAATTCCTTTTATTAATGCTTGGGTTTAGTGAGTTTAAAATGTTGGGCTTGAATTCATAACACTTGAGTAAGAATATTACACATCTAATCTATCTTTGTCGTCTTTGATGTATAAGAGTTAAATAGAGGTTTATATTAGTCCTAAATATAATATCTCAAATTTTATATTTCTTCCGGTTTTAATTATAGGAATACATTTTGGAGTTGGTTTTGGTCCTAATTATAGGACCAAGTTTTAACTTTTGATGATTTTTTCTTAAAATACCCCCTATTGATACTTTTTTAATAATAATTAAACACAATAATATATAATTTGATAATACATCTATATATTTTATAAAGTAAGTAATGTTTACAACTCATTAATATTATATACACCTCAATTCTACTGTTTTTTTTAATAAAAAAATTTGAGTAATTTTTTTTCCATATTTTTCTCATATCACCCCTACTAATACTTCCTTTACAATAATTAATTTAACAACATGCTTATATTCTATTAAGTGAGAGATTCTACTTTCTTTTTTATTTTAAAATAAAATAATTTTAATATTTCAGTAAAAATAGTTTCCTGTAACTATTCGTCCTTTATTTTAAAAAGCCTAAAGTAAAATTACATAATATATTAATTGCATTAATTACAAAATTAAAACACAAAAAATCTCTATAAACGGAAGATTATAATTCTATTTTTCTCTAAAATAACCTAATAAAATATTAATTTGAATCCAAATATAATGTAACATAAATATTCTCATAATATTTTAAATTATAATAAGCATTGATTTTTTTTTTTTGTTGATATAAATAAAGCATGGAATCTTGGATTCAATTACAGGTCCACAAAAAAATCTGGATTTAATTGGAATTACCTATTGTTCTACGACTAACAAGGCGGATCCATAGCTGGCGCAAATAAAGTCCATTATAACGAGTGCGCACGCAGTGGCTACCAATGCCACAAATTTTGCCATGATGTCATTTTAAATTTTAAGGAAGTGTATTTTTGGAAAATAATTACAATTAACTAAATTAACTTCTCTCCTTAATCCCTCCAAATTTTAGTAAATAGCTTCTATAATTAGGACCGAAAGAGTATCTTTTAAAATTATAATCTTTTCTATAAAATATTCTTATTGATTGCATGTATTAGGAGTTCCATTAAGGGATAGTGCAAATACATATTATTAATAATGATATTCTACGAAAGTCATCACTCATTTATTTACAAAATAACTAATCTAAATAATTTTGTTAATACCCTTAAATTAACTATATATAAGGGTGAGTTTTGATGCACAGATAAGATTGCAATTATGTGACTTAGACGTCACAAGTTCACTTTGTGGGAGCCTTATGCATTGGATTGCCCCTTAAATAAACTGTCTAATTCTTCTTCTTCTTTTTATGTAAATCATGGTTAGCTTTTGAGTTAAAATCAATATATTTTTTTTTTTTTTGTTACAAAAAAAGTTTTGCTCTCCTTAAGGTTAAGACATCGTCCCCCACCAAAGCTCGAAGACGAGACCACAAGTTAAGCACTTATTGGGGACTTACCATCGCCTACACCCTCTTCGCTATTAACTGTCTAATTCTTATATTAAGGAGCATGGTTAGCTTTTGAGTTAAAATCAATATTGTATCTTACCATCTATTTTTTTTTTTTTTTGGTATAACAATATTGTATCTTTTATTGTCTAAGGTGTGCATCTACAAAGTAGCTCCGTCATTGACCCAGGCACCCAGCATCCTCATTGGACTCAAAGATCGAGCTATGAATAATGAAATTCACGAAGCATGTTTTAGAGAAGAGGCCATGTTGTTATATTCGATGTCGCTTTTGTGGTGCCTGGCTACAAGGACTCTCATGTTCATCCAACCCAAGATAACTATAGAGTGCGCTCAGGCATGAAACAAAAAAACTGAATTTTTTCATTGACCTCGAATTGGTAACTGTAGCCTTATGAGCATCAAATTTGCTGATGGGGTTTCAGTTAAAAAAAAAAAAATCAGTCCATTGAGAAAAATTAAGCCGACACCAATTTCTAGTCCCATCTTGTTCTGTAACCCCCAAAATTAATAACCTACGATTAACGTAATTTAATGACCTTGTAACGTGAAACACAGTAACGTAGGTATGTTGGAAGTTACTCTAGGTAATTGCTTCTCCGGACTAGCCTCACAGACGAGGGCAAAATTCAGCTCAACACCAATTCATATCTCTGAGATCATCAGAAGATAAGAGCTCAACAGAAGAAAAACTAAAAGTAGACATCATTTTCTCTTTTTTTTTTTTTTAACCCGACATCACTTCATTTAAAGAAACGAAGGCGTGACGTTAATTAATCGATGGAGATGCCCATTTTAAACTGAGGACGTGCATTGATCGATATGTTCCATACTACATATATAGAGTTTATTTAAGTTAGAATGGAAATAAAAGAGTGACCATTACACGTCACATCACCAAGAGGGGGATCCAAAATCCAGACGAAACAATGGGACCAGAGGGCATTAATGGTATCATGGCCCTGTAATGTATCATTGAAGTCGCGGCCTTGTCACTGCAATTTTGGCGATTTGTATGAAAGCCCTTAACATGGATCTGGACTCCTCAGATTTTTTTTTTTTTTTAAAGAAAAAATTTAAATACAAGAAAAGCAAATAGTGCGGCAAAGGAGACGATAGTGAAATATAGAAGCTCCTACAGTTACGGTATAAGTGGCATTGATAGAGAGAGGCTTGAACTCTTTCTTTTTTTTTTTTTCGCTCAGAAGAGAGGCTTGAACTCTTACTTGATCGTTTTCAGTGACTTATATGTATATATGAAGCAATTGGCCTCAACATGCAAAGTTAGCAATTGAACTTACATGCTAAGCTTGTTGGGCATGTTCATAAATAGTTTGCTTCCACACATACGCCTAAATTATTATGTCAACCTTATTTACACCATGAATTAAAGAAACATCCAACTTGTCTCCACCTTGTTTTTGTCTAAATTAGTGCCCTGGTCCAGCACGTCCAGATGTGCATTTTTGCAGGACTATGTCTATGGCTTATCCTTATCTCTATCAGCCTCGTATATACCACATAAGATTCAGTGGATTCCGTCATATATATCCTTTTGACTTTATATCATTGATGTTGCTATATGATGATATTAATTGATTAGTTAGTTAGGGTCTAGTCTATATGAAGAATCTTAACTAATGTGATTAAAGTGTGGAATATGAAGTCCTCACCAAAGAAAAGGAGTTAACTTGATCTTCTTTAAAATCCTAACTAATAATTTTAGGAGTTTAATTATCTCCCTCAAGTGAAAGTAAATTAGAGATAATTCAAGTGGGTTATTCTTTGTATGAAGATATTGTTCTAATGAGATTAATGCATGATTCATCTTTTCCATATTGTTTCTCGTATGTTAACACATGCTATGCCTCTGCCTTCAGTAGTGATAAGCAAAATAAGTACTAGTGAAGCAGAGAATCAAGAAACTCCTCACAGTGAATTCACAAATCAACCGTATTTGACATTTCAAAACATAAACAAGCTATAGGAGTTAGGCAAGTTGTTCAGGCGAAGGGAACTTGAGGTTTTTAAAGCTGGTAAACCCTCCATCTACCACAAGGTTTTGCCCTGTGATATATTTGGCATCATCGGAAGCCAGGTACAAGGCGGCCCGGGCCACATCTATTGCTTCACACTTTGCACCTTGTAGCTCTCCAAGCCCACCCACAACCTCAGCTAATTGCTCTTCGGTCAAGCCCGGGTAAAACTTACCTATCTGCTCCAGTGTCATTGGTGTGGGGATTGGAGCTGGAGATATGCAATTAATTCTGATCCCACTTCGGCACAGCTCACTGGCTGCAAACTTTACAATCCCTTGTATTGAAAACTTGGACATTGCGTATGGGTAAGGTCCGAGCCCACCCAAAAGCCCACTTATGCTCGATGTGCACAGGATGGAACCTGAGCCCGTGGGTAGCATGACCCGAGCCGCATGCTTTATGCCCGCAATTGTGCCCCGGAGGTTGATCCGCATTACGTGGTCGAAGTCATCGAGTTTCAGCTCAGTGATGCTGTGTGGGAAGGTCGGGCCTGTTATTCCGGCGTTGTTGTACATTATGTCCAGTTTTCCGTGGCGAGCTATGGCAACATTTACAGCTTCTGCAACTTGGGCCTCGTCGGTAACATCGCATTTAACAAAGTGGGCTGAAGGGCCCAGTTCTTGGACAACTTGTGGACCAAGAAGAGTGTCTCTGTCTGCAATGATGACTTGGGCCCCATGTTGGACAAATTCATGGGCCGAAGCCTTGCCAAGCCCACTTGCGGATCCAGTTATGAGAGCCACCTTTCCCTCTAGCCTGTATTTTGGAGCCCAGATTATCATCATTAGTGATCATTGAAGTGAAGAAGAAAGGATGGGAATATAATGTGAAACCAAATCTCTAGTTTGAAATGGACAATAGAGAAAATGGTGGACTGTTCATGATGATTTCTGTGAAAATGACACTATCAGCTTTATCTCAATTGTCTAAATCAGTAAAGCATCATTTCTTTTTGGCAAAGTTGGAAGATGATAGTCGTGGGGACCCTAGTTTCCTCCAACAAGATTGATTAAGATTGCCTCTCTTGTGTGACTTTGAAAAAAACACAAAAGAAAAAAGAAAAGACACAGAGATGATCTTTACTACATATTCTAACTTTCAAAGATTGATCATCATTGGGAAAGTTGAAAATGTTAAATTTTGAATATATATTTGTGTGATGAGACCACATGCACAGCTCAGAAGGGGTTGGTTTCTAATTTTTATACATATATTGTCAGTTGGAAAATCCATGAAAATGAAATATGTTATTGGCACGTTTAGGTAACAAATAAAATAGAAGAAGTTGGTGGTTTACTAGATCTATGCAAACTCAGGAGCAGGTATCATGATTCGCGCCTGTACATGTGCTTCACTGGAATCTCGTACACGATAATCTTAAAATGACTTGTTTTTTACATCACGGTAAGTTTTCGTTTGCCAACAACGCCCATAAACCAAGATTTCACTATTTCGGTGGTTACTTGTCGATATCAACATTAATCATCCATATCAATATAAAACATTAAATCTATAGCAAACAATATGATATTGCTTCTAGCTTGTACGTACTTATTTATTAAACATGTTACAATACATAGAATGTACTATAATTTTAGTATATATGTCAATGTAGCCTCTCTATGACGAACAAACACATAAGTTAAAGAATGTCAAGTTCAACGATCCTTTGCTGTTTCTATCACGTACGTTTGAAAACAACAACGAAGTTTATATATATAATATAAATATACCATATGGTTTTAGGTTTTACAATATGCTTTCATATTTATGATTTAATAGGTAAAATTGAAAGATCAACTGGGGTCAGCGTTTGCAAGTGATCTGCAGGAATCGCACTAGTGTGGAAAAGTTTCTCTTCTTTCCATGGAGAGAAATGACTTAGAACGCAAAACACCATCCACTCCCAGAAAAAGCACCAGAAAAATGGAACAGCCTTAATTCTTTTCTTGCTTTATGTTTTTTTTTTTTCCTAGAAAAATATAAATAGCGAGGAATGGCTTTGGCCACTTGCCACGCTAGTGATGATCATACCCTCAACGACAAAACTCCACACTTCAGTCGTTTCTCTCTTTTTCTCTTATTCTTCTTTTTCCCTCATTTACTCTCCTTTTCTCATCTTTGCCATACTCGTACAGATTTTACAATTTATAAAAATATTATTATAATTTTAGTAAAAAATATATAGATAAATTTTAACTGCTAAAATTTGTAAAAAAAAAAACCAAAAATTTACTCTATACTAATCTACTTCTTTTAGATAAATTTTAACAATTTGAATTTCTTTTTGTATTTTTTAAGTAAAGCTAATAATATTTTTATAAAATGTAAAATCTATACCATAATTTTTTGTTTTGATACTGGTACCAGCACTACAAAAAAAAAACAAAAAAACAGTGGATTAGCCACGGAATTACCGACCGAAATGAGAAAAGGAGAGTAAAGGAGAAAAAAAACGAGAAGTTAGCGAAAAGGAGAGAAGCCACTCCCACAAAACACAATCCCATTTCCAGAAAAATGCTCGAAAATTGAAGTAATCTTAATTCTTTCTCGGATCTTGCGGAACCATATAATTTCTTCAAGGAAAATGATATATAGTACTCATATAGCTTTTCTGAGAAAAACTAAATATAAGAGAAACGTAACCTGTATATTAATAAAAGCATCGGTATATACTGAATACTGATCGTCGTATTCAATGATTCATCAGTGAATTCTGGGAAACTAGTTAAAAAGATACCATGAGACTCACCTTCTTCCACCAACTGCTGTATAGAATCTGCTTTGCTTTTTTAGCGCATCACTGACGAAGCTCGTGATTTTGAACTCCCTGCAGGCAAATGGAGACCAAAAATACACAAACAGAGATCAATTTTCACATTAATATGTAAATGCTCTGAAAAAGGTCTATATATAAACGACTTAAAGGATTTATTCGAACGAACCTTGATAGTGTTCTGAACATGCCGGCGTTGAAGACCCAGATAGATCTCATCAGATTCTCGGGCGATGAGACAGTAGAGAGAAGGCTGTATCAGTATATTTATGGAAGGAGCGAGGAAACCTTATTGTTTTGTGTTGTATAAATACTATTGTAATATTGGGCCCGCATTTTCATGCAGAGAGAGAAGAAGATAGAGATGGAGATAGAGATGGAGATCAATGGTCAGGATGATCTTAATGAGGGAAAATGAGAAAGATGATTGGTGAGGATTGGTGAGGATTGAGGTAGAACATGGCTGGCTGATCTTTGTGATCCGTCTCATTTAATGATGCGTATAAGGAAGTTGACGTTGGAGAATAAAAAGAAACTTATTAGATGATTGTTTAATTATCCACACAAATTGACAAAAACGGTTAAAAGCATTAAATTTAATTTCAAAAATTTAAATAATTTATAATATTATATTAATTATTATTCATTCTTACCACCGTTATTAAATATGACTATACATGGAAAAAATATATATATTTAATGCTACTTATTAAAAACTAATAAGTGCTTTATAGAAAGAATCAAGAACACTTGTTAGTTGATACCTCATAATAAAAATAGGTTAAAGTGTACTTTTAGTCCTTTAAGTTTTACATAAGTATATTTTTGGTCCCTTAACTTTATAAAGATATACTTTTGATCTAAAATTCTAACACCGTTAGTGTTGCTAACGGAAAATCTTTTGTAATAACAAACTCAGTGATGACTAATATCATTTAATTATACAAATTAAGATATTCTTCAATTTACCCATATTTAGATTTAAGCCTAATAGCATTTATTACACACTCATTACTTAAATTTACAACGTTATCACTTGAGTTTGCATTTTCCGTTAGTAAAATTAACGGTATTAGCATTATAGGACTAAAAACATACTTTATAAAGTTAAAAGATCAAAAGTATACCTCGTGTAAACTTAAAGGACTAAAAGTATACGTTAGCCATAAAAATAAGAGGGAGTACTATCATAGTACATTCTCAATAATTATTAATTTATAATTACAAGGGGGATAAATGGGGGGGATTTTGAAAATGAGGTCGACCCTGCAGTTGTGGCCAGTTCATTGGTACCATTACAGGTAAGAAGGTAGACACATATGAATAAATACTGAAACTTTAATTTCTTCCTCTCATATTCCCCCCCCAAAAAAATTCCTTTTATTAGTTTTTGTTGCGTGTTGCAATCTCATTTTCCATCCTTGTTTGAGAAAAAAAGATCAGTATACAGGGGATGAGTCGTGTTTATTGTTTACTAATTAATTACTCGTTGAAAGGAATAAAATACGAATTTCGTGGTTTTACATTATATATGTATTCTTTTATTCTGTATTGATTTCTTTTTTACTCTAAATTTCTAATTGTCAAATAAATTACAATCCTCAGAAAATTTATTTTCATTAGATGAAGAGGAGGTCTATGGTGCGTGAAGGATGGCTCACTAATAAATACTACCTCCGGTCCTAATTATAGGAACACTTTCGTAATGCACTTTGCACTACGAAAGTATTCCTATAATTAAGACCGGAAGGAGTAATAACTAATTATCTTATCATTTCTGACACGACACCTCATGCTTCCACAATAGTTGTCTTTTAAACTAATACTCCGTCTACTTCTTTAATAAGATCTACTTATTTAATTTGACTAGATTAAGAAATTTGGTTAATATTATATGTATTTTCTAAAACACACTAGCTATTTTCTTTAATTTCCTCATCTCCTTTCCTCATTGATTATTGCCAATGTAACATTAATTGAGGCAAGTTAGAAAAAGATTGACAAATATGAAAAATAAATCTTATATCTAGGACCAAGATGAACTCCCAAAATATATCTTATATTAAGAACATGAGGGAGTAATAAAAAATTACTGTTCTAGATTCTGTAATTATTTGCTTTAACTTAGTTTCACGGTGATTATTGAATTTCCCTTCACTTGTTATTTTGTCAACTTCTTTATAGAAAGTCCAATATTCACAAATCAATAATGTCTGCTCATCAATTCCTTAAACCGGGGGCGTATTGGAATATTGTGATGCAAACGGAGAAAACCATGCCAAAATTAATAATGATATAAATTAATTAATCCTCCAAATTAAGAACAAAAAAGGGTTCAATGTGAATAATGAAAAGCTTATACATTTCAACGAGAATATCACAAAGAAGATATGGATTGTGATGTAGAAGAGAATAGTGGACCGACCACGCAACATAAATTAATAATAGGAAAATGCTTGCAGCCCCATCAAGACAAAAAGCAAAGAAAAACCTCTTTTTATAAAGGCTGTGCTATGCACTCTTGTACGTCTTCCCGCTTCCCTTTATCTGATTCTCATTTTCAATACAATCCATCATTTTAATTATATTATCTCTCATATCTATCCTTTTGCATGTAGAGATCCACAGTATTGTTTTTTGGCCATTATATATTTAAAAACACTAAATAGTAACATGTATATCCTCAAGTTTTGCATGCCATGGTACTGTCATGGTGTGAGTCTCACACTGAGAGTCTTTAAGCTATCCAATTTTAATGATTGGCTTTTAGGGCGTGGCTCTTCTAAAAACTTGTGTTTTTTACCTTGATGCTTTCATCAAAAGTCTGTCAACCGAAGGAGTTGATTAGTAGGAGGCAAGAAGCTAAGGATGCATTGTCATGAGTTCCACGTCAGCAATGATACATTGAAAGTGGAGTCAGATAAGATATTTGGCTATTCAACTCCAATAACTAGTTTTTGGATATGACACTTATAATGACTTGTGCTTGGTTCCAATATTTTCTTGTTTTCATGACTATATATATTCCTTTTTACGTCCACGTCCATTAAATGAAAAAAACGAATGGACCAATTAGTAATTATATACGGGTCCAGTTATATAGCTTCACTTTTATTAATCAATATTTAATTACTGTAACCTCATCACACAAAAGTTTGACAGACACGTCTTATTAATAATTTAGTGCAAGGCTGTAAAACATGGTTCTGTTTCACTTGGCATGTAGTGGCTTAAAAGAAGAAGAACACAAAACGAGAGAAGAAGGAGCTTAGGCAGAAGCATATGGGAAGAACAGATTAACAATAATGTGTCGTAGAATAACAAAGTTGTCATGTTATGTGGGAGGACAGCCGTTAGACAAGTCAGTGAAGGGCCAAAAACAACACTGGAATTGTGTCGCCACCTTTTCATACCAACTTCATTAATTAATTCTTCCGTAACTAACAATGCGAGAGAGTGTGTTTGAATTAATATAATAAAGCACGAAATGGGGGGATTCGTATATATATAGTGCCCTCAATCATACTACGCTTTCTTGCAAAGTAAAGTTGAATAATCCCTCTTTCCCTGAGCTCCCTCTTCCTTTTGTTTTTATGTTAGACGGCATATTCAACCTGTTTTCTGGAACCTCTTTCTCCAAACACGATGTATACATATATACATTTCTTATTATTATTTTACATTCGCTTTTAAACGTCCTATTAATAATTATCGGACACCTCTGCATGTTTAGATAATTGCATGGAGATAAGTTTACAGTATGGTCAAACCCCTCTCCTTGTATAAAACCCTTTTCCACATGGTCTTGAAATTATTTTCTCAAGTGCCTTTTGCACTTTTGCCTTAATATCTTCTAACTAATTGATCCTCACTCGTGTGTTACCCCCGGACAGATACAATAAATCATTCCTAGAAGGTTTGCTAATTATTTTCATTATCATTGTTGAGTTGATTAATGTAAAGTATCCTTTATCTTCTTTACAAGCACCCTAACTAACCAGATTCTTAATTTGCATGGCATTGTTAACTTAAATGTCCCGGCCTGTGGGCTGTGGCTGTCAGATTGGAGGAACAGTTCATGGGACGACTTCTAAAAAGATGTATTGTGATAGTCAGAATAATTTAAAAGCAAACAAAGGGATGATGGGTCGTGCTTGTTTGAGATAACTTTTACGACTCCAAAAATGCTTATTAACATAAATCGAAACAAAACTCTTCTCACATATTTACATTGTATACTATAAAATTAAGATTGAAAAGTTAATTTTAAAAGCTCCAATCGCTATTCCAAACAAGCAAAAATCATGTCTACATCTACATCTATGTTTCAATGAGGTGTAGGTCATCTACATGCATACATGCATGCATACATACATACACACAGACATACATACCTACACACACACACACACACAATATGTGTGTGTGTGTATACATATGTATAGGTATATATATGTATATATGTACATACATACCTACATCTATGTTTCAATGAGGTGTAGGTCATCTACATGCATACATACATACATACATACACACAGACATACATACCTACACACACACACAATATGTGTGTGTGTATACATGTGTATAGGTATATATATGTACATATGTATGTGTGTACATGTATACATGTGTATAGTTATATATGTACATATGTATGTGTGTACATATATACATGTGTATAGGTATATATATATATGTACATATGTGTGTGTGTGTGTAATTTTTTCAATTATACCCTTGTTTATAAAGAGATTACAGTTAGACAACGCATAAAAATTTATTGTAGAGAGATAAATGAGTATATTTAATGAGTGTAATAATGGAAAGACCACTTTAAACTTTTAGACAAAACAAATTTAATTTGTTCCTTATATTGAGAATCATATATATGAGAGATTGCTCCTTATAACAAGGACTAACTGAGGGAGTAGTCTAGTCTATCAGTCCTTATTATGTAAACATTTTACCTAATTTTAATATATTAAGAAATGACAATTAAGTGGAAGAAGCAGCTAATAACGCTAAATGGAAGTGGGGAGGCATGGACAATTCACAGTGAAGTCTACATATAGAGTACTTGCAAGGGATGTGATGGAGCAAGGAAAGGACTGGGCTTGTTTGTGGAAGGTTCGAGCGCCACACGGGTGCAAGACTCTCATATGGCTAGTTGCTCGTAAGTTTCTTCTAACAAATGTAAATCGACTGAGATGGGGCCTAACGACGGATCCGAGTTGCCCCCTATGTGGAGTAGGTTCTAAGGATACCATTCATGTCTTTTGGGAACATTGAAGATCATTATGGAGGAAGGTGGTGCCCCGAAGAAGTGGCGCCTATTTTGTAGTATGACTGGTTTTGGTGGAATGTTAGAGGCCAGCAAGAAGCAAGTAAGGAGTGGGCATCCAGGTTCATTATTTTGTACTGGTGGATATGGAGACGAAGAAATCTTTTTTTTTTTTCGAGAAGAGGTGCAACCTAAATGACAGTATTCTTGCTAGTACAAATGCTATGATGGAATGCTTTAATTCGACTAATGACCGCCTAGCAAGGACAAGACTTAAAGGTGTTACTTTGGCATCTAGACGAGAGATTTGGCGTCAACCAGAGGTGGGTTGGGTGAAGATGAATATTGATGGTACTTACTCTAGAGTTGCGAATAAGTGTGCCTATGTGGAGATTATCCGTAATGCTTCGAGAACGTTCCTTAAAGGCTTCATCCAATCCATTGAACATGGGGATGAGTTATTTGCGCAAATCTTGGCTTGCTTTTGGGGCTTAAAACTGTATGGGTGATGGGGTTTAGTAGAGTATGGTTAGAAACGAACGTGTCTTGAGTTGATTATGCACAAATAGAGCATTAATCATTGCGAATTTGGCATCCTTATGGAAGTTAGAAAGCTGCTTCTTATGGATTGGGTGACGAAGATTACTTACATGCCGAGACTTTGTAATTCTGCGGCGGATTGCCTAGAAAAGAGAGGTCTTGAGTTGAGATAGGTGTTAAGGATTGTAATGGGTGTAATGTCCCAATTATTAAAAAAGATTAAAAAAAGAAATGACAGTTAAGATATGAGTATGATTTGAATTTATAAATTTTTTCAAGTTTTCCGATATTAAAGAATGTTTATTGAAAAATTATGCCGTTTATTTTCTTTCACCCATTTTCTCATTCAATAAGGGAAAAACTGAAAAACAGTCATTAATAATAACCCTCGAAATAACTACTTATTATTTAAAACCAAAGGTTTCTTCTACAAAAGAGTTATAACAAGGATCAATGTGCAGCACAGCAGCAGTACACAATAATAAATAAACAAGATGCCCCATTCCATTACTACTCCATCCATCCCTATTTATAACATATTTTTAACTGAATTGTGTTATTAAACTTAGTTAAAGTAATAAATCGTGAAAAATATACTTTTCTTTAAATAAGTTCTTATTTATAACTAGGCAGAAGAAAGATAGTAATAGTGAGAACATTGATGGGAGAGTGTAGGGGAAAATTAATTAGGTGTAACATTAGTAAAAATGTATTTAATGATCAAACAACACTAAAAATATCTTATAAAAGGAGAGGCACTCCTTCAGAATTTTTTATTTTGCCATGACCAATTCAAAAAAATAATATTATAAATAGGAATGGAGTAAAGGTGTAGAAGGGCTTTATTTATGCATCATTGAAGACTCGACAACCCAATCTGGATCCCTTCATCTTTCCTTCCCATTCTCTTCATTTTCTTACCATTAGGTCAATATTTAAATGGTTCTGATTTAATTTCATACAAAATATTATTTTTAATTTATTTATTGTAGTATTGAATTATTTATATCACAATTTAGAAACTTGTATTTAATAATTTTTTAATTTAAAATTTTAATAATAATTTTTATAAAAGAATCAAATCTGAACCATTTATATAGGTTTATCTAATGGTTAGAAAATGAATGAGGATGGTTTCCAAGCTGATTCCTTTCAAACTGCCTCTTGACACGTGCGCGACACCTCTTCTCCACAGTTAATACCATTGTCATTGCTTTTTTAAATACACAATAGAAGCTCTGCGTTATATAATTAATTAATTCGTTATACGAAGATTAATTGGTAGAAATCAATCACGGATGGTTGGTCCGTGAAATTAAAGAATGAATAGTCGACTGGATAGGGACTTTTGCAGGTTTGTAGTAGAAACTAATCTTTGTGATCTTGGCCGGATTCATAGGACCTCGATTTACATGGCATCGCTCAGGGGCGGAAAGCAGAATCGATAGATGCTTGGGTTCTAATGATTGGGGAGAAGTTTTTACAAATTATAGTGTCGCTCGACTCCCTTGGTATGAATCAGATCACAGGCCTCTACTATTCAAGTTAGATGGCCTGAAGCAATTATTACAAGGGAGGAGACCATTTCGTTCTTTGCAGCTTGGGGTTACACGATGGTTTCGAGAAATCTGTTCAGGAGCAACGGGGAAATGGTATAGCTTTGAATGAGAAAGTGACGAATTTCACAGTACAATGCTAAAAATGGAATAAAAACATTTTTGGTTTTGCTCATGTTCGTAAACAGACTCTAATTCGCAGGCTTAATGGCATTGCTAAGGTTGAGGGGCGCCATACTCGATCTACGGAAGTTCAAGAGCTATAGTTCAATCTGTGGATGGAGCTTGAGGAAGTGATGATGCAAGATGCTTTGATATGGGCTCAAAATTCGAAGAGTGAGTGGGCAATTAGTGGTGACCGGAATACTCGTTATTTTCACTTAAAGGCGAATGGAAGACGTAAACGAAATTATATTGGAGCAATTCGTAGGGAAGGAGGTGATTGGAGTTATGACCAGGAGGAAATAAAACAAATGGCTACCTCGTTTTTTGCGAAGTTATTTACTGAGGAAAGAGTACTTTGTGAACCACTTTCCTGTGCTATTACGTTCCCGAACATATGCATGGAGGACTTGACGCATATAATAGGACGTGGGATCTCGGAGGAGGAGAAGTGAAGGTTGCTAATTTTATTATGTTGGGTTAATGTGCTCTTTGGTCACTTAAGCTCAATAAGGCTTAATTGAGACTACAACCCAAGAACTCTAAGGCCCATGTGGATTAGGGTTAGGCCTTAGGTGTAGTAGCATATAAACTAACTTTCGATTCGCTTGAAAAGATACGGCCGCACAAATAGTTAGAGGCTCTCATCGAAACAAAAACCTAGAGGCGGGCGTTCATCATCGAGCGGTTGCCCACACAACCATCTCATCCCCCTCGAGAGATAGTCCGGAAGATCAATCATAGATCGCACGAGGACTGTTCGTATACGAGGATGTTCGTAGACAAGGTTTGCTCGTGGAGAATCTTTCAGATAGCTCTTCAATATCCAGGTAAGCAAAACGATGAAAGGTTTCATCTTTTCCCTACATCGCGTGGTACGATACGCTTCCGCGTTTCTGATCAGTTTCCTACAATTGGCATCAGAGCCAATAGCGATGAGGAAAAGAACCTAGTTTTGAAATTTCATGTGATTATCTTCGAAAATTATTTTTGAAAGGATGGTATCTATTTCTATATTTGTTATTTGAATCATAGTAGTTATCGTTTATAAATCATATGAATACTTTAATCCGTGGTTAGATTCTCTCGTGTAATTCTTGATTTGTAACAAGGAGGCTAATCCCATATGATTAGGTTTCCTCCTTGCTGTTTTTATGATTTCCTTTCGAATTTCTATGTATTTTTCGAATTCTGTAAAAGTTGGAGATCAAGAAACACGAAGAATATGAGCAAACAACACTGTACGACACTTTTCGTGGACTTCTGGATCTCGGATTTGGACAAACCATATATGGATGGAAAGAGGACGGAAAGACGAACAATTTGGCGGTCGGAACACCACCAAAGGACAACCCACGCGCCGCCACGCGCCTCCACAAGTGGCTGCGCTTGGGCGTCCGCGCCGGCAAACGGCCGGCGCGTGAGGGGCGTGGGCCACCCTTTTGGGGTGTTTCCGGCGCCGTTTGATCGTCTCTCCGTGCCGGTGCTTCCCGGAGTTTCGTCTTTGAGATGACTTCGGCTGCTTGCGTGGCGAGGCGAAGGCTAGGGTTCCTCTTTTGTGTCCTAGGGCTTCTAGCCAAGGATTGGGTTTTTGGGCTTTTGGGCTCATAGATACCCGAGGGGCTTGAGATAAATCCTATGGGCGGGACAAAAGAGAAATTCCAAAGTTGTAAAATTTTTAAAATTTTTTTTTTTAGGAAAACCATGGATTAAAGTTATTTGTTTTATTATTTAAAGCTTTTATTGAATTGTATGAATTATATTTACGATTACCATGATGTGTATAATAACATGCCATATAGAATAGGAAGATGCCATATTGTTGCATAATCACATGTCATAATAGTATAATAACTATTATGTTTTCAATCGACTAGTATGATAGTTATTATGAGGGATTATTTAGATTGTCCACTACATTAATTATCATTTATTATGATTTTGAAATCTTGAATAATAATTGGATTAATTAATTGTGGAATTAAAAACTCTACATTAATTATCATTTATTATGATTTTGAAATCTAGAATAATAATTAGATTAATTAATTGTGGAATTAAAATCTAGACATTAATTATCAATTATTATGATTTTAAATTAAAATCTAGAATAATAATTGTGGAATTAAGGTCTAGACAAATAATCCAGGAAATTTCCTAAGAGAATTGTACCTTTTAGAGTAATTTGTGGGTTATTTAAAATGGTCATGTGACGCACACTCGCTAATCATGACTAGATTTTAGATACCTAATAATTTACTCTAAATTGAACAAATTCTTGGAAATTAAAAATTCTAAACTTAAAATATTGAATGGGTGAAGGTTTTAAATTAAGCTTTTAATTATAAAACCTACGGCCCCATCATGGGTTTATTAGTGAAATGGTTATCATTGAAGCCCCATCGGATAAGGATAATCGGATTTTCGCTAGATTAAACCTTAATATTTTCAAAATTTTAGTAAAGTTTTTGTACGGCCCATCGTTGGCAACACTTAGACACTAAAGATAATTTTGAAAGTAAACTATGGTTAAATACATTCAACTTTGGTAAAATTGTTAACTCTCCTATCGAGGCTCTCGCAATGGAATCGAAGGCCCAAATTAACAATATTAGTTTTACAAGAATCTTGCCCATCGTAAGCCTTGTAAAGATAACTAATGGATTGTTAAACAATAAACGAATAGTAGTTATTAGAATCTACTAACGCTATATCTCGTTTGTTGTTAATTAAAGTTTGTAATTAATGTGCTTTTTCCTTAATTTCAGAAAAATGTCTTCATTCAATCCTTTAGCTACAATCTTGAGCCAAAAACCTATGGATGGTACAAACTACAAACAATGGAGAACCAATTTAGATATTGTTCTTCAATATGAAAAGCTCAACTTTGTTCTCACTACCCCTATGCATTTCTTTGTGAGATGTGTCGATGCAATTCGGACTCGTTTTCAACGAGAGAAGGAAAGATGGGAGAAGGCGAATGTGTCGGTTCATTTGCTACATTTTGGCCGATCTCGCTAGTCACCTTCAGAGCAAATGAACATAATTCAAAGTGGAGCAACAATGCTCCGGACTCTTGATGCCATGTTTGCTACACCTAGCGATTCGCTAGGCAAAATGCGTGAATTGATCACCAAGACAAGTCATGTCCGGAGGAAGTGTCGGGATCATTGTCTAACAATGATAGCAAACTTCAAGAAGGCTGATGACCATGGTATCAAGTTTGAACAAGAAGTAAAAGTTGACCTTCTCTTACAATCACTACCCGAATACTTCAACCAATTCAAGATGAATTATAATATGAACAAAATGAATCTTGACCTCACTCAACTAATGCACGAGCTTGAGAGTGCCGAAATGCATTTCTAGTCAAGCAAGGAAGTGCATTGTTTGTTAGTGAAAGTTCTGTGAAACCTAAGGGGAAACCCAAGGGAAAGAACAAGAACAAGAAAAAGAAGAAATCAGGTACTCCGGTTGCCAAAACATTTGCAATGAAGCGGCCTAAAAGGCAAGTGCTTCAAGTGCGGACAAAAGGGGCATTGGAAGAAAGATTGCCCACAAATGAAAAAACCAGGTATGGGTAATTTAAATGTGATTGAGGCTTGTTTAGTGGAGAATCACGATGACAAATGGATCGTTGATTCAGGAGCCACTAACCATGTTTGCTACTCTTTGCAGTGGTTCAAACAAAGCTTGCCAGTGAGTAAAGGACAACAAGATTTGAAGCTTGGAACAGGGCAACTTGTGTATCACGCACTAGCGATTGGGACAAGTTGTTTTATCTTTTAATAATTATAGAACTTTGGTTTTAGAAGACTGTTTATTTATTCCAGATTTTAAGAGGAATTTAATTTGTTAGTTGTTTAGATAAACATGGTTTGACGAGTTCAGTTTGATTCCTCAGTTTCAATAAGAAGTTCATCTTCTTTTATTTGTTCGGTGTTAAGTTTAATGGCCTTTATTTCCTTAGTCCTATTCCCTGTGAAGTTAATCATGTTGAATTAAAAAATGTTGAGCATATCAATTCGTCAAAGAAAAGAAAAGTTTCCAATGAAACTTATCTTTGGCATTTGAGATTGGGTCATATTAACTCTAACGAGGATCCAAGGTTTGGTCAAAAATGGGATTTTAAAATCCCCGAACTTTGAGCCGATACCAAAGTGTGTGAATCCTGTTTAGAGGGTAAAATGACCACCAAGAGATCTTTCAAGGCCAAAGGAAAACGTGCCACACTTCACTGGAATTGGTACATACCGATGTATGTGGACCATTAAATGTCCATGCCGAGGCGGGTATCGAGATTTCATCACATTTACCGATGATTACTCAAGATTTGGACATGTGTACCGATGCGTCACAAGTCCGAAGCTTTTGGAAAATTCCAAGAGTTCAAGGTCGAGGCAGAAAAGCATCTAGGTGTTCAAATCAAGACTCTTCGATCGATCGAGGGGGTGAATACCTATCGGAGAGTTCAGGTCTTACCTGACCAAGGAGGGGATAGTTTTGCAATTATCTTCTCCAGGGACACCCAAAGAGAATGGAGTTGCTTTGAAAGGAGAAATAGAACCCTTTTAGAAATGATAAGATCTATGCTCAGTTATTCATCACTTTCTGATTCATTCTGGGGATATGCCTTAGAAACATCTATGTATCTATTGAACTTAGCTCCGTCCAAGTCGGTTTCAAAGACACCAATAGAATTGTGGAAAGGGTGTAAGCCCACCATGAATCATATTCGAATTTGGGGTGCTCCCAAGACATGTCTTGAAACAAACCAGACAAGATGGACTCGCGTCGAAGTATGCATGTTTGTAGGCTATCCTAAAGGAACCAGAGGTTGGTTGTTTTATAGTCCAAGAGAAAAGAAGGTCATGGTGAGCACTCACGCGACTTTCTTAGAGGAGGACTATATGACAAACTATAAGCCAAGAAGTAAGGTTATTCTTGATGAGCTAGTCTCGATCAAGTTTCACCTCAACCTCAAGGGGTTCCAGCTTTTGTTCCCGTGGTTGTTCAAAGAGGGAAAATGTATCCGAACATACACAGAACCGAGACAACAGAAGTTTAGCATGATGTTCAACTAAATGAAGAACAAAATCATGAATTAGTTGATCCACTTAATGAGGGTCCTCATCTAGAAGTTGTCAACCCACAAAATGTGGACCCCCGTAGATGCACGACATCAAGTGCGACAAAGTCGTAGTGGGAGATTGATTCGTAAACCTGCAAGATATCTCTTGTTGGGTGAGTCAAATCAGGATGACATCATCGCAAAAGATGGTGATCCCACGAGTTATGACGAAGCACTAGGAGATGTTGATGCTCAGGAATGGCTCGAGGCTATGAATCGTGAAATGGATTCTATGTATTCCAACTCAGTTTGGTCTCTTGTAGATGCACCTAAAGGGGTAAGACCCATTGGGTGTAAGTGGATTTACAAGAGAAAGAGAAGATCGGACGGGAAGGTTGAAACCTTCAAAGCTAGATTGGTGGCGAAAGGGTACTCCCAAAGAGAAGGAGTGGATTATGATGAAACCTTTTCACGGTTGCCATGCTCAAGTCTATTCGGATTCTCTTAGTTGCATTGCGACCAATCTTGATTATGAGATTTGGCGAGATGGATGTCAAAACTGCTTTTCTAAATGGAAATTTGGAAGAGGAAATCTATATGCAGCAACCAAAAGGGTTTATAGTCAAAGGGCAAGAAGAAATGGTATGCAAGTTGCGAGAGGTCCATTTATGGACTTAAGCAAGCATCCAGATCATGGAACATCGATTTGATCAAGCCATTGAGTCTTATGGTTTTGAGAAAAGCCCGATGAGCCGTGTGTGTATAAAAGGATCCAAGGTAATGCGGTATCTTTTCTGGTACTTTATGTGGATGATATACTCCTTATCGGAAATGATACAGAGGTATTGTTGGGCATAAAAACTTGGCTGAGCAAACATTTTGATATGAAGGACCTGGGGGAAGCCAATTATGTTCTTGGTATTAAACTCTTGCGAGACAGGAAGAACGGGGTTTTGGCATTATCCCAGGTTCAATACATTGACAAAATACTTGCCAGGTTTAGCATGGAGAATTCAAAGAGGGGAATTATACCCTTCGGGCATGGGATTCATCTCTCTCGAGAAGCAATCTCCTCAAACTCCCGAGCAAAGAGAACGCATGAGTAGGATACCTTATGCTTCAAAAAGAGGTAGTCTCATGTATGCTATGCTATGTACCAGACCGGATATCCGCTATGCAGTGGGAGTAGTAAGCCGGTACCAATCGGACCGGAGAGCAACACTGGGTAGCGGTTAAACATATACTCAAGTACCTACGAGAGAACGAGAGATTATATGTTGGTCTACTCAAGTGGGAGTCTTGAAACCATTGGTTATACGGACTCAGATTTCCAAGGAGATATTGACTCAAGAAAATCCACCTCGGGATATGTGTACACCCTTAATGGCGGTGCCATTTGTTGGAGAAGTGTAAAACAAACATGTGTGGTCGACTCGCCACGAGGCCGAGTATGTAGCCGCTTCGAGGCCGCAAAGGAAGCGCATGGTTAAAGAAGTTCCTAACGGACCTTCAAAGTGATACCAGGTGTAAATTGTCCTATCACACTCTACCGTGACAACAGGTGGGGCGGTAGCGTGATCCAAGGAACCAAGGTGTCATAAGAGACGAAGCACATAGAGAGGAAATACCACTTGATCCGAGAAATAATTAAAAGAGGAGATACGGTGGTAGCAAAGATAGCATCGACGAGAATCTCGCTGACCCTTTTACTAAGAGTTTGCCCGAGCATGTGTTCGAGAGGCATGTTTCATCTATGGGTCTTAGGAGGATTCAGATTTGCTATAGCTTTAGGCGCTTGTTATTTTACTTTGTTATTTTGTGCTTTTGAGCATGACATTATGACATTGCATTTCTTTTTCGAATGTTAATAAATGGAGTATTCTTTTTCATTTATTTTGCACACTATTTACAAACTCTAAGGTCCGGATCAATTGTGGAGTATATGATCATATGAATACTTTCATAGAGGACATGGTCATAGGTTCTCACAATTGATGAAATGATTCACATGCCTATTAAATCAAGTTGGGCACTTTATTTAGGCTGCAATGTTTTATGAAATGGTTTTGTCCGAATCATTATAAAACATTGGTGTGAGTTAATGCTCACATTGAATGGATCAAGGAGAGATTTGATTAAGCTTGTTCTTTTCGTCATAAGGAATCAAATCTCCAGATAACTATAGTTATGTAGTTGCTCTTAATCCCGAGTTTATTTTAAAATGTGTAGTCGAATAGTTTTCATTCTTTGATTTACCAAACGGGTGAGGTTTGATCTATATGACGGCCAACAACTCGGTATTTTAGGATTGAGACTATTTGGTTATCGGTGTTTATGAGATAAACAACATGGAATTTATAGGAAATGTCCCCTTGATATGTTTCGGTACTGGATATTGAAGACACCGGCCGTGCATGTAATCCATTAGAGAAACTGTCAAAGTCAAGGGAATAAATAATTGATTGGGTTGGCGTAAAACTAGTCAATCAAATTATAGACATTCTATAAAGGGGCAGTGCATATTCTTGTTATAAGTGTCATTGTTTTTGGAGATCACGTTCGGGCTTTTAGTGGAGTAGCACCGAACTAGATAATCTTTTGTAGATTATCATGAGCCTTGATGAATGACAAATGGTGGGTCCCAGGTGCTAGCTTGAGACAAGGGATGGGGTATGTTATCGATGATGATGGCTTATGGGCTATATGGTCTTGGGTTTACGAACTCAAGTTAGTATCTTAAAGAGCAAGTGGGAGATTGTTGGGTTAATGTGCTCTTTGGTCACTTAAGCCCAATAAGGCTTAATTGAGACTACAACCCAAGAACTCTAAGGCCCATGTGGATTAGGGTTAGGCCTTGGGTGTAGTAGCATATAAACTAACTTTCGATCGCTTGAAAAGATACGGCCGCACAAATAGTTAGGAGGCTCTCATCGTAAACAAAAACCTAGAGCGAGCGTTCATCATCCGAACGGTTGCCCACACAACCATCTCATCCCCTCGAGAGATAGTCCGGAAGATCAATCATAGATCGCACGAGGACCTGTTCGTATACGAGGACCTGTTCGTAGACAAGGTTTGCTCGTGGAGAATCTTTCAGATAGCTCTTCAATATCCAGATAAGCAAAACGATGAAAGGTTTCATCTTTTCCCTACATCGCGTGGTACGATACGCTTCCGCGTTTCTGATCAGTTTCCTACATATTATGGGCGCTTTAAAATCACCAGGATCCGATGGGTTGAATCCTTTGTTTTATCAAAGCCAATGTAAACATGGAGCTCCTTCGATTATTGACTTTATTAAACATCTCTGGTTGCATTCGTCAGATATATGCAGTATTAACAGTACTTTGATCGCTTTAATTCCTGAGAAGGACAACTAGAGGAGTTGAAGGATTTACGCCTTATTAGTTTGTGCAATGTCATTTTCAAAGTGGTTACGAAGGTGATTACAAACTGAATCAAGGAGATTTTACCACAAATAATTAGCCCGAATCAGTGCAGTTTTGTGCCAGGAGACATGGTTCAAATAAAATTACCGTTGCAAAAGAAGTGATTCATTCTATGAGTGGTATGTCGGGGGAAAAAGGTTTCATGGCAACTAAAATTGATCTTGAAAAGGCTTATGATAGGGTCAATTGGAACTTTCTTCGTTCTTGCCTTATTGAACTTTGCCTACCCCCAAATAATTGACATTATTTACAGCTATGTGACTACTCCCATAATGCAATTATTATGGAATGGTGATAAAGCAGAGGAGTTTAAGCCAAGCAAAGAAGTGAGGTAGGGTGATTCGTTATTGCCTTATTTGTTTGTGGTCTATATGGAGAAATTGGCTCATCTTATACAGGAAAAAAATAAACTCTTGAGAATGGAAACCGATAAGGTTGATTGAGAATGGCCCCCATATCTCATTTATTTTTTTTGATGATATTTTTTTTTTGTATGCAGAAGCTTCTGTTCAGCAGGCAGCTTGTATTAGGCAATGTCTTGACAATTTCGTGCCAGATCTGGCCTTAAAGTGAATGCCTCAAAGACTCGTGTCTGTTTTTTAAAGAATGTGCAATCACACAAATTCGATGATGCTGAAGGTAAAAAGAAATACGAAGAGTTTTGTACTGTGAAGCAATTGAGGGATGTGAAGAGCCTTTATCTTCTAATACCATTGGCCTTCACTTTTTTCGCATACAGCTTGACTTTTGCTTCTGGTGACACTTTGTTATGCAAACACAAAACTTGAACCCTAAAGTTGGTGGTTTCCATGTTCCTGTTGTGGTTTTCTTTGTGCCGGATCTTTGGTTGCTTTTGCGGTGAGAACAGTCCGACCAATCAGAAAATTGGTGAAACCAACTTGTAGTATTGCTTTTGGGATGTTTTGTTCAGTACTTTGTTGTATTGCGGGTTCGCTAGTGGAACAACGTAGGCTGCATCTGATAAATCCTTTTAACGATGGCCCGGAACTTATCATTCCCTTAAACATCATGGTTTTGACTCTACAGTATTTCCTGATAGGGTTAATGCAAGGATTTGCAGAATATGGAGTAGAGGCTTTTCTGTGTATTCGGCTGCCTGAGTCAATGATAAAATTAGTAGAACCGGGCATTCAAATGATGTTGGCGATAGGAAATTTCTCCAGCGTAATGTTTGTGTTTATTTTTCATTGCTGGATCAAGGATTCCATAAACCATCGTGACCAAGATAGATACTTTCTCATGTTGGCTTCACTAAGCTTCGTGTTCTTTGGGGCTTATGTAGGGAAATGCATCAAAATAAGAACAAAAAAAAAGTACCAGATTGGAGCAGTTTCAAAACTATTTTCCGATCTAATGCAGTCAAAGTCGCACTTTGACTAACGCCACTGCCCAACCGACGCCACTGTGGCATTTTTAAAAAAAAAAAATTAAATATTGAGTGGCGTCAGGCAAACTGACGCCACTCAATATTGATTAATTGAAGTGGTGACATGCCACTCAAATTGAGTGGCGTGTCATCCCATATATATATATATATATATAAAATAAAAATAATATTATATATAATGATCTATGATAATAATAAATGATAAAAAACTTGAATAATTTAAAACACTATTTTATTTAATTTGGAATCAAAAGAGAAAAAACATGGGGCTTAAATAACTCACTAAGAACGCAGTTTAAAAGATTACACGATACAATTTGGTTATAACAACAGGCCAAAAATTTTGGTGTATAACAAATATATATATCCCCTGTTTTGGGATCTGTTATTATAACTAAATTGTACCACATAATCTTTTAAAGAGCGTTCTTAGTGAATTATTTAAGCCTCATGCTTTCTTTCTTTTGATTCCAAATTAAATGAAGTAGAGTTTTTTTTTATTCAATATTTTTATCATTTATTATTATTATTATTATTATATAATATTAATTTCTTTTAAAAAAAAAAATGGGATGACACGACACTCAAGCCACTCAAATTGAGTGTGTGTCAGCCATTTCAATTAATCAATATTGAGTGGCGTCAGTTTGACTGACGCCACTCAATATTTTTTTAAAAAAAAATGGCACAGTGGCGTCGATTTGATCAAGTCACTACCAAAGTGGTGTCAGCCAAAGCGCACCTTTAATTGTATTAGATCGGAAAATAGTTTTGAAACTGCTCCAATCCGTTTTTTTTTTTTTTTTTTTTTTCTTATTTTGGTGCATTTCCCGGCTTATGTATGTTGTGTTAAGTTCAAGTTACTCAAATTACCCCAATTTCCGCCACTGATATGATATAGTATTTTTTTTATTTTTGTCCTGTTATTAAAATTTCTAGGTTCACGCCGTTGACACAAGGCGAGCTAAACTCAGTGATTTATTGCGTTTTCAGTTGACGACGGATCTGGGAAAGTAACTTGGTGTTCTTCTACATCATAAGAAAGTAACAAATATTTCTTTCCGGGGTGTGATTGATAAAGTGCGGACGAGGTTATCTACGTGGAAAGCGAATTCTCTCTCTCTCTAGCAGGCCGAGTTACTTAGGTCTCTTCGGTCACTTCTACTAGTCCTGGCTACACCATGCAGACAGCGTCGTTGCCGGTAACGGTTTGTGAATCAATGGAGAAAAGCAACAAAATTTTGTGTGGGGTTCGACAGACGAAAAAAGGAAGACCCATTTGGTTGCATGGGATAAAGTTTGTACCACAAAGTGTAGTGGAGGCCTGGGACTGAAGCATCTGAGACATCAGAACAACGCGTATTTGACTAAACTTTGGGTGGCAACTCATTAAGGGGAGAAATGACTGATGGGTAAAGGTGGGATGGAGTAAATATAGATGTGGGGAGGATTTGCTTCCTGTGATAGATCTGGTTCGAATTCATGGAAAGGCATAAAGACAGCCAGGAAGTATATGCATGAAGCAACTGAAGTCAATAATTTAACCCAGACAGCTTGTTGGAAGCCGGATCGAAGTGGTGCACTTACTTTAAAATATGCTTATAGTGATCTAGTGAAAGAGTCGCCCAATCATGATCCCATATGGCCAAAGGTATGGAAGCTACGTCGCTACTGCTACGACATGTTGGATCGTGCGGAAACATCGAAAGGAGTTCATATTTGATGCCAAACAAAAAAGTAATGAAAGTTTGCGGCATCTACGGGCGATTTTATCCAATATGGATGTTTACAGTAGAAAGCTTAGTGCTGTCAACTTAAATGGCCAGTTGGTGTGTGATCGAACTGCCCGATGGTTGCCGCCGAATCAAGGTTGGTTGAAGGTTAATGTTGACGGAGCTTATACCAGAGATAAGGGAGTTGGAACTCGTGGACTGCTGAGAAATGAGAAAGGTGAGATTTTCATGGTGGTTTCCTGTTCCATTCCATGAAGGATAGTCTTACAGCTGAATTTTGGGGTATTGTGCTTCGCATGAAACTGGCATGGGATCAGGACGTTAGACATTTGATCCTGTAGTCTGATACTCTGATGCCATGAAAGCGATTGAACTGGTACAGGCTGGTAATTTTGATTCTCATCCAGATGCAACTTTGATACGGGGAAGCAAGGAACTTATTGTCAAGGGATTTGAACGTTAAGATTCAGCATACTCCCCGTTCTGTTAATTAAGTAGCAGATATGTTATCGAAGCAAGCTTTAAATGTGTTTTGCAGCTTTCATCCCATTCTCCAACCTCCGCATGACCGGGAAGAGATCCTGACCAAGGATACTTCTTTTTGTATTGATGTAGGGTAGAGAGAATGTGAGGTTTTCTCTATCATAAGTGTATTACCAAAAATAAAAAAGGGGGGAATATGAGTGGTCTCTGAAACATACTAAGCAGAGAAAGACGTGTGAAATTTGATGATAGTTTAAAGAAGGAAACTTGATTGAGACACGGAACGGAATGGTATATGGAAACAAAAAGAAAAGAGACAAATCGGCAAATGAGAAATCAAATGAATTAAAAAAGGAATCATAGCTACTGGTCTCACATGTGAACATAGGAAATATTAGACATATTTTTATTAAGAAAATAAACCTGAGAAAAGGCAAGAATGAATCAGAAGTAGTTTTTTTAATTGTAATTTAGAGGGATTGAAAAGATGATTAGAGCCTTCAAATGTTTGTTTGGAATAATGATTGAAGCATATTCAAAAATAACTTTTTAATTATGATTTAAAATGTGTGAGGTATATATGTGAGAAAAACACAGCTTTTTTGTTTTTGTTTTTTTTGCTTTTTTTGCATATATGAAGTGTTTTTTTTTGTTGTGTTCAATCGTGATCTTAAACAAACACAAAAGTGAAAACACGATGAGTAGACTAATAAGATTAGTTGAGTTAGAATATCTTTTATTATTATTATCATTCGGTATCCAATTCGAGGCTTAGGACTGTCATTCCAATACAAGTGTCTCGAAACTTAAATTTAAGACCCAGAGGGATCTAACTAGGCCTTATACTACTAGACCAACTTTATATTGATAGATTAGTTAAGTTAGCTAATATTAGATGATTTTTCTAGAATATCATAATCATCTTTCTTAATTCTTTTCATTTCTCTTATTTCATTATTGTCTGGGAGTATCACAAAAAAAAAAAAAGTTAAAAAAACATTAATAAATATAAAAAGTATATTCTATATTTTACTTTTAGGATAATTATTTTTTTAAACACGGCATGGGCATATGACTTCCTTCTCTTTATAACTTCATTCTTAAACACGGCATGGGCATACAACTTCATTCTTAAACACGGCATGGGCATCAGAGTTGTTCCCATGTGCTCTGAGTTTCAGTTTCTCTAAACCACCTCCTCTTCCTTCTACATTTTCTTGCTTCTTCTTCCTCTTGAACCTTCTGTCTAACTACTGTCTCCTTCTAGCTTCCGTTAACAAAGAGATAGACTTCTTCCTCCTTGCCTTCCACCATTAATCCAGGAGTACGCGTCGAGTTTTGGGAGTTTCAGCTCTCAGCAGCAGCGTCCATGGCTTCTCTGGCCACAGATCTGATCGGCGATGATCTAATGAGTGAGGTGAGTCTTCTTCGGTGGTTGAATCTTTCTTATTTGGTTCTTTTTGTGTGGGTGTGTATTACATATATTTCTTTGATCACCCTATTATTAACCCCCTTTTGTTATTTCTTATTTATTTATTTCATTTTACTATTTATTGTTATGGTTTTCCATCTCCCGTGGCAAGCCTTCAATTTTTTGTTTTTTGTTTTTTTTTGTTTTGTTTTGTTAGAACGATACCCCAGTAGTTTCAATCACAGTTGATTTTGAGGTTATTTGGCGAGTCTTGGCAATCTCAGATTCTTGGGCTTTATCTTTTCATGAAATGTTTCGATTTTTATGATTTTTTTTTTTTTTTTTTTTAGGAGTTTTTTCTTTCGATTGATGCTTATATGTATCCTGGTACTGTTTATTCATCTTTTCCTCTATACATCCCTCCATTCCACAAGCTGCTTTCATTTCTTCTGTGCTTGCAACCTGTAAAGATTCTTTCAAACATTTGTATCTACAGCAGTTTGTTTTTATTCTATCTAGATTGACAAAGATATCTAGTCCGGTTGGATTAGTATATTGATATTAGATTTGATAGTTCTCTCCTAGGTATCTATGGATCAGATATCTATGAGTATAATAGATCACTGTACAAAATAGGCGTTAACCAAAGGGATGGTGTGTGGACACAGTGATGGCAGAATAGTAATTGAGAGAGAGAATGTTTATAGCTTTAGGGTTTACCTCTTATTTATAGAGTTTACCTTAAGTGTAAGGTTTGGGCTTATGAGCCTCTGTGCCTCCAAGCCTAAGTGATGTGCCATCATATCTGTGTCACATAAATTGCCTTTTGTTAGACCATATATTAAATAGGCCTTATATATGAGCCCGTAATAGTTTCATTTATGCAAGAGAAATACAAAAACCCATTTATCTGATTGAGTTTTATGGACTCACCATTTTCTTTATATGTCTCTCTGATCGGCGTTTCATAAACTTTTTTGATACGAGGGAGATTTGAGGATATATAAGAGGGGAAGGAATTTAGAGAAAGAAAGGAAGGGGAGGGGAGGGAGGGAAGATTTTGAAGGTTAAAGGAAGATGACTATTTTGATAGGAAATAAATTGAGAGTTGGTAATTAAGAAAGAATTAGAAAATACATATTTGACTTTTAAAAATTATTAATTACAAATGAAAAAGATTTTTTTTTCTTTTATATAAATCGAAGATAAATGCCTCGGCCTTAAATCGCAATAGCGAACTTGACTGATTCCAGCTGTAAAGAAGATTAAAAAATATATAACAATATATTATTAAACATTAAAAAAATTATAATTTAAATAAATAAATACAAATATTCAAAATAAATATAAAAATCATTGTAGATGTAGCTATTTGACAGATCACTGGGATAATTGATGTTATTGAGTGTTTAAATAGTTTTAGATATTTTTTATTTTATTTAAATCATTAAAGCTCAAATGTTTTCAGCTTTGTTTACTAATTTGATCCGAACTTTAAAAATATAAAGATTTTTGGAATGGGTCTTATTTCACTAGAAACTTAGTTCAAGAGCTTTATAACAACACATCATTCATTCGGGGTTGGAACGTAAATGGTAAGTGGCTTATGTTGTTTAAATAAGGTATCGGGTTCGAGTCTTGTGAATGCAAAAAAACCCCTGTTGGGAGACTCTCTCACCATAACTAGGTAAACGACGTAGGTCGGATTTGGATTAGTCGGGGCAAAGCTCTACTGAACCATTTGGACTAAAAAAAAAAAAAACACGTTATTCACTAAATTTGAATTTATATTTAAATTTTAATATAATAAGAAAAAGGGAAAGAAAATTAAATTCGAATTTTGAATTTCGAATTTGCAAAACGGCCAGGCTGCCAGGCTGCCATACAAGTTTTGTACTGGGCTCTCTACACCTCAGTCTCTCCTTTTCTCTTTATCTCGCCATGAAATTTGTTGATTTTTGGAGCTGGTAGAATTATTAGTGTGGATAGTCTTTTTTGATTTTCTCGTCTTAATTTCGTTTTCTTGCTCAGGATAAGGGATAGTTTATTATTTGGATGCCGTTTGTATCAAAAAAAGAATTATTAGTGTGATATTTTGATTTTCTTTAATTTCGTACCATGCTCTTTTTCATTTTTCGGGAAAATTGCCACCAGATCCCAAGTAATAGAAATAATAATAATTATATCCTATGAAACAATCAAATTGCAGTAAAATCCTACAAGACCTCGGTGATATTAATTTTTAATGTAAAAATACCATTTTATTCTCTTTTATTCTAATGAAAAAAAGAATCAAAATAGCCTTTTCATTATGTTTCGCGAGCATATTTTGTATTAAAACCAGGGAAAATTCACATAAGGGCAATTTTTATAGAAAAATCTAAAAAAGGCCCTAAGATTTTGAAAATTTCAGAAAAGGCCTCAGGGCCATTTCTGAGATTTTCAGAATTTACGTGAGTTGTTAATGAGGTTAATATAGTTGTTAACGGGTAGGTCATTAACAACTAAATCAAAACCATTAACAACAATTTTCTAACAACTAAATCAGCCCCGTTAACAACTATATCGATCATGTTAACAACTATATCGGCCTGTTAACAATTTTCTACGGGACGAAAATCGAGAAAGACTCTTGGGGTCTTTTTGGATTTTTAGACTCTTGGGGTCTTTTTTGGTTTTTGTTTTTAGTAATATGGGCCTCCAAAAGGATTTTCCCTTAAAACCACATTTGTACGCTTCTCTAATACGTGCGCAAAACAAGATCACAGGCTCTTTTTGATTCATTTTTATTTTTTTTAAAAAGAGGACAAAATGGTATTTTCACATTAAGAATTAATATTACCCAGGATCCATAAGACTTCACTTCAATTTGACGATTTCAAGGGACCTGGTTGTTATTATTTCTATTATGTGGAACCTAGTTACAATTTTCTTTTTTCTCCTAGGTTAAGGTGTAAAAATACATATGTGGTTTGCCCAAAGTACACCCAACACTAAGTGTTTTTTTTATTGTGCAAAAGTGACTATGTGGTTGCAAAAGCGGAACAAAAGTACTCATTAATCATTAGTTTAACTTTTTCTCTACTTAATTTGATGAGGTGGATGTTGATGGATTCTAAGTTATTATGAATTACTGTTTAGCCCTAGACACATTTTAACAGATTTTAATTTAGTCCCTTCATGAACTTTTGAAATTTTCATTTTAGTCACTGGTGAAGAGAAGACCAACATTAGAGCCCTCAAGATAGTGTCTTCACTGTCCCTACCCATGGAGCCAAATCGTCAACCACCTTTATGGTCACTTCTGAATGGACGTGCTTGTGTTTGGTGAAGAGAAGATCAACATTTCAAGATAGATGTTCGTCGACCACTTTATGCATGGACGTGCTATGGAGCTTTCAATAGATGTTGGACATGCAACTATGGAAATATTCCGTGCCATCCTCACCAACAAGCAAACATGTCAAGATGGCCTACAAACTATTGCTTCGGATGGAAGAATAAAGGACGATCTTTCTTCCTTACTCTCCAACGACACCAAGCTTCACATCGTGTCTCTTGCTCTCTTCATCAAAGGTTAGGTGCCCAGGAAGAATATCATAACCTCATGGCCAAACGATGCAACACATTTAATTTGGATTTCAACCATGGTCGTTTGCCTTTGAAAATGTCACCCCGAGCATGGTGAAGAGAGCAACCAAATGCTCAGGGTGACATTTTCAAAGGCAAACAACCATGGCTGAAATCCAAATGCACACCATTGTTTGGCCATGAGGTTATGGTATTCTTCTTGGGCACCCAACCTTTGGTGAAGAGAGCAAGAGACACGCTGTGAAGCTTGGTTTCATCAGAGTGTAGGGAAGAAAGATCTCCTTTACTCTTTCATCCGAAGTAGTAGTTTTTAGGCCATCCTGACATGTTTGCTGGTTGGTGAGAACGGCACTGAATATTTCCATAGTTGCAGGTCCAGCATTTATCGAAAGCTTTGATCAAAACACAGGCACATCCATTCAGAATGGGACCATAAAGGCAACCGACAATTTGGCTCCATCGGTAGGGACGATGAAGACACAGTCTTGAGGGCTCTAGTGTTGGTATTCTCTTCACCAAGGACTAATTTCAAAAGTTCATGGAGGGACTAAATTGAAATTTGTTGAAATGTGTTTGGGGTTGAACTATAATTCATAAAAACTCAAAACCCATCAACACTATGTTATCGTTTTCAAGAAGGAAAAAGTCAAACTAATCATCAATAGGTAATTTTTGCTCAACTTTTGTAATCACATAGTCAATTTTGTACCCAAAAAAAGTACTTGGTGTTGGGTGCACTTTGGACAAACCACATATATATTTTGCACCTCAAACCACATTTTTGGGAGAATTGCAACTAGATCCCAAGTAATAGAAATAATAATCATCAGATCCCTTGAAATAATCAAATTGCAGTAAAATCCTATAGGATTTGAGTGATATTAATTTTTAATGTACAAAAATCATTTTATTCTCTTTTATTTTAATGTATCAAAAGAGCCTTTTGATTATCTTTCACACGCATATTTTGTCTCAAAACCACCTTTGTACGCTTCTCTTTCTCTCGATCGACAAAGTAAGTGCTCAAAATAGGATCACAACCCCTTTTGATTCATTTTTTAAATTTAAGAAAGAGGGAAAAATGATATTTTCACATTAAGAATTAATATCACCCAGGTTCTATAAGACTTTATTGCAATTTGATTATTTAAAGGAATCTTATTGTTATTATTTCTATTATATGGAACCTAGTTGCAATTTTCCCTTTATTTTCCTTTTCATGTTGGGTCATATCAGATCTACACATTTTTTATTGTGATTTCTTTGGTTAATGACTTTTCTTTTATAATTTGCAAATTACTATTTCCATCGTTTTATCTTTTCCTGCGTCAATAACTTTTACGTTTATTGTTGTCTCACTCCGCTTTAATCTCTGCCCGTGAATGTTTTGGATTATTCTTTGTTTTTAGAAAACCTCTAGTTTCATACGGATTTTTTTTTTATATGAAAAATCATTTTTTAAAAAAATGTTAGTTAACACATTTAATTCATAAAGGTGTTGAAACCATGAACTGATTCAAAGGTGTTGAAACCATGAACCCTCCCTCTCATTTCTTTAGCTCACTCTATCCCTTCATCTTCCTTTGTTATGGCTCTCCAAAACCACACATTATGTCGGGCATCAGACGCAAATTGAAAAAACACAGTCAGTGTTGGATTTGGGATAGCATGCATCTGATTTTCTTATCATTAGAACTCTTCTTACCATTATTAAGAGTGCAAAGGCGGGCAACGTAGAGAATGAGATGAACCTGCTCCTCATACCCATTTCCTCTGAGCTTTTCATCGATTGTTATCCTTAGGATTTCTTGAAGCCAACACCTTCCTCATCCATCGCATCAAATGAGTTAATGAGTTATTTGTACCATTTTGTCATTTTTTTAATAATTAATATAATTATTATATTTTACAAATAAATTTAAATTTAAATTTAAATTTTCTAAAAATATTATTTGTGTAATTTTTATATTCAAAAGATTATTTATGTGGTGGTGATGGTGGCAGCAGCAGTGGTGGCGGTGGCGTGGTGGTGGTGACGGTGGAGGTGGTGTAGTGGTGGTAGTAGTGGTAAATGAAGGTAAAAAAGTAATTAATCTATTTTCCTTCTTAAAACCCCCCATATTGGGGAACTTTATTTTTAGAAGAAAGAGGATTTTGAGAAATTTTTAAAAATGATTTCCTCCCTCTTATTTTTAAAACTTGCTAACAATGGAAGGGACTACGAAAACCCTCCCTTCCCTTTTCTTTCCATCTAAAATGGTACTCCCGAACAGGCAAAAACACCCCATGTGAATTCCTCTATTTCTTATTCTTTCCTCTCTTTCTCTCTACTATCCTCTATATCTTCAACATAACTCTGTCCTAATTACAGAGTTGTAAGAGACAGTTAGCCATGATTTCTATAATGTTTTAGGAGCTATCACTAAATGAGAAGATAAATTTCTTATACAACCAGATGGCTCTAGGGTCCATCTTGAAATTTAAGTTCATAACAAGTTTTTCCCATATTTTAAGGATTGTGTTGGAGCTATAGATGAAACATATATACGTGTAATGACGGAGCTTCATTATGACATGGGGGCCATGCCCCCCCCCCCCCCCCAAAAAAAAATGTTTATAACTTTTTTTAAAAAAAATTATATAATGTAAAATTTAATTTTGGCCCCCCCAAATTTTTTAAAATACATTTTTCCCTCTTTTTTTTTTCATTCCCTCCCCCTAACGTTGACAACTTAAAATTTTGGAGCTTTTGACACTTACCTTTCATTTGATTCCTAAGGATGCTTGTAAAGCTTTCAACATTGATAATATTTGCACTCTTATTGCAAAATACTATCCTGCTGATTTTACTAAGTAAGAGAAGATAATTTTGAAGCCACAACTTCAAATTTTGTTATTGATGCTTCTAGTCGTCCATATTTAAACAATTTATTAACTCTACCTGAATTATGTTGTACTTTGATGAAAACAGGAAAATCTAAGGTGTATTACTTGATTGATCGATTGATTTGCTTCTTATTAACTCTTCCACTCTCAAGAGCTACCACAAAATGCTCGTTTTCAACAATGAAAATAATTAATATAAGGTTGCATAACAAGATGGAATATGATTTTATTGCAAATAATATGGTAATTTATATTGAAAAAGAAATAACTGACACTTTCACTACTGATTTAATTATTGATGATTTCAAGTCATTAAAAGAACAAAGAGCATTACTTTAAGTAAAGTAATTTTTAATTATTTCATTTAGTATAGTGTTTTATTAATTTTGTATTATGAATGACATTGTTAACTTTTAATATTTTGATATATTATATAACATGTAATCTTCTAGAATTTCTTGATATCTTCTCATTTTGTAATTGATATAACATCTACACTAGAGATAGACATGTTATCTTATATATTAGAATTGTTAAAATAATTTTATTATAAATCTGAATATTTTTAAAAAATGTTATATAATTTTAAAAATTTTAATTAATTAATGAATATATATTTGACCCTCCAAATTTTTATTTTGTATACATGCAAAAATACTTATGGTGGATGCTCCTCGTTATTATCATACTTTAATAAAATACATCAAAAACTAGATTGAAAAGTACCAAAAAAAAAAAAACAAAAAAAAAAGAAAACCAAATGACATTCTAGAGCAGTCTAACTTTCTAGTCAAGACAGAATAATGTATATCATACACACTACCTAAAAGGATTTCATTATTTATGAAATGGATATCTTATTTGACTCTCTAATTAATGCAATATAAAATAGGTGAGTCTTTGTATGTCTGCAAAAAGAAATCAATACAAAACAAAAAAACTATAAATAGGAAGCTAATTAAAACAAACATAATGCTAAATATTGTCATATAAGACCATTCTTGAACATTCCTGGACCTAAAAAATATATCTTTATCTTATTATTCACTTTCATGACCACATATAGGCCTTTGGACATCCATTTGGGCTTGAATATGGTTGAATTAGTTTTGAAACTCTCATGATCCACTAAGCATGCATCTGGGCTCCAAGTTAAAGGATCATGACTCCATTTAACTCCTCCGTCTTGAGCAAAAAAAATTTAACTCATCCGTGGACATATATTTTTATTGGGCCTTCAGAAATGTTATATTTGATTTCAAAACGTGTTCTTGTAGTGTATATATATATTTTAAAAAAAAAAAAAAAAGTGTTCTTGCGTTTCTTATGGAAAAAAAAAAGGTAAAAGAGCAATTTTACACATGAAATTTGTCCCAAAGAGTGCCTAGAAGACGAAGTTTTTTAAGAGTAAAGTACACACAAAATTACGTTTTGGGAGCAAAAATACCCGGTAGTTAGTTGATCGTTAACTTGGATGGAACGTTGATTTGACTAACAAGTCCCGACGTGGAATAAAAAAATTCAAAAATTAGAAAAAATTCAAATAATCGGAAAAAAATTAAAAAAATTAGAACAAAAATTAGAAAAAAATTTCAAAAAATTAGAAAAAATTCAAAAAATTGTGAAAAAATTCATATAATTAAAAAAATTTAAAAAATTAGGAAAAAATTAAAATACCCCAGCCGGCCCAACTAACAAGGCCACACAGCCGGCAATGACGGTCGGATAACCAACTGGGTGGAGGAGGAGTTATAATAGTTAATTAATCAAGATAATCTTCTTACCAATTCTCCATATATAGATAAATCTAATCGATGTGTGAAGTCTAACTAATAACTATATAAGGAAAATTTTAAACTTTATTAATTCTATCACAAAATTTAACAATTTTTTTTAACTTTAAACCTATTTAACTATACATTTTTTCCTAATTTTTTTGAATTTTTTCCTAATTTTTTGAATTTTTTCTAATTATTTTAATTTTTCCTTATTTTATTCTAATTATTTTATTTTTTCCTAATTATTTTAATTATTTGAATTTTTTATTCCATGTCAACGTCCACGTCGGCGTGTCAGTCTAAATCATCGACACGTCAGCGTTCCATCCAAGTTAACAGTCAACTAACGGCCCGTGGTATTTTTGCTTCTAAAACGTAACTTCGTGTGTATTTTTGCTCCAGAAAAAACTTCGTGGTGCTAGGCGTTCTTTGGGGCAAACTTTATGTATAAAATTGCACCTTTACCAAAAAAAAAAAAAAGTGTTCTTGTGTTTCTCAACCATCCACTTTTTTTCTCATCTTCTTTCTATCCACCTCTTCATCTCAACCGTTGAGATTTTCGATCCAATGGTTGAGATAAAGTGGATGGGAAGAGAAGTGGATAATAGCAAAACCTAGTGTACATACACTAATAACTCAGAGCAGGCTTCTCTTTGCCTCATCCTGTCCGTTGCCTTCCTATTATCAAAACAACACCGTTTTGATGCAAAACAGTGAAGAAATTGGTGCCTTTTAAAAAAAAAAAATATTCGGGATCTTGTACTAAAAATATACTTAGGATTGTGACTTGGTACTTAAAAAATAATTTATGATCTTAAAAAATTATTTTAGAATTCAGAAAAAATGTCCTAAAGTATATTTTCGAGCAAGAATCGAATTAATTATTTTTTCAAGATCCTAAACTAATTCTTTTAAGTATCATAAGTATTTAAAAGTATCCTTTAAATATCATTATGTATCCTAAAATATTTTTTTTAATATCATGAATATTTTTCAGTATAATTTGGTATCCCAAATTATCTTTTTACTATCTAACAATGCCTAATTTTTTTTTCCCAATAAAAAAGACCATTGTGTGGTTGGCGCCAAAACGGCGAAATTTGAGATGCAGCAGATGAAGCTCGGCATAGGACCTAAGCCAAATCGAGAAAAGCCTGATCCTAATAACTCACATGTCCTGGTGGTTTTGGGGGTGTCTTGTCAAGTGTCACGACATGTTTCACATATGTAATTGGACATACATTCAAGTAGGGAAAGGAATGAAAAAGAAGATTAAGAAGGAACTTTAAAAAATTCAACTGTTTGGTAGATATGGAAAATGGGATGAAAGATGATAATTTAAAAAAATTAAAATTAAAATATAAAACTTGAAATTCCCAAAACACCATTTACATCAGGAAAAAAAAAAATCCCTCCTTCTTTAAAAAGAAATCATCTAAACACATAAATTAATTAAAAAAATTATTTGTTGGCATTAAAAAAGTGATTTTCTTTTTAATAAGAAAAACCCATCCAAACGGACCCTTAATCACGGGAACAAAACAGAAAAAAAAGAGCATTAATTAAAAGTCATCTTTAGTTTAATTAATCCTCTTTTTCCTATTTTTGCTTATGTGATTAATACTCACTTTCCAACTTTACCTATTCATTAATCCCCTCTCTTTTTTTTTTTTTGATCGGAATTAATCCCCTCTCTTTAATTAAAATAATATTCCTAATGCAATAAACATATTTTTTAAGAAGGGTAAAACCGTAAAAGTAAAAAAAAATTATATTTTATGACATATTAAATGACTTAATTGTTATTTCTTAATTCCTAGTATCATATAGTTTAAGTACCCGATATCACGGAACTGATAAAGTATTCCATTTATTGAAACAGATTTCATTACTCATTTAATCCTACTCAATTATTGAAACAGATTTCCTGACGCATTTAATTCATTTAAATAGAAATTTGTTCCAATAAAGGGAATATGAATAGGATTAAATACAATGAATTAAATGCATCAGGAAATCTGTTTCAATAAATGGAATAAATAGGATTAAATGAATTAAATGGAGGAACAGAAATCAATATCAATAAATGCATGTCCCGCTTTTTTTCAGTCACAAAATTATTCTTTTTACTCTTCATTTTTTTTTTAAAAAAAATAAGAATCGATATACTGAATGAATTACACGGTTTAAAAAAAATAGTTAAGTTTAGTTAAAACTAATAAATAAATAATAAAACTTTTTTTTTTCTAAACATGCCCTTATTTATAAGTTATTTCCATAATATTTCACACAAACTAAGAAAAACATTAAACCTTATTAATTCTATCTTAAACTTTAACAATTTTTCCACTTTATCCATATTTAATGTACTCTAGTCCTTGGTTAGGTATGGAAATAGACCGTGCGACTAAGCTTTGGCTAAGTAGGCCTGAGCTGTAATGAGATTAAAAGGCGAGTATAAATGCAGATTTTTCATTACGCTGGACGAGCCTTTATAAGGCCTGGTCGGCTGAGCTTTCATAAGATCTGGTCGGGCCGAAGAAGCCTTTATAAAGGCCTACTTACAATGTAGGCCTCATATCGCGTGCCTGAAGGCCATAAGTAGGCTTCATACACTTTAAACTTATCAAAATCTATATAAATATAAGAATAAAAAAAATAAATATTTTATTATTTTATGATATAAATATAAATATATGGGAAAATTGCGTGCGGGTCCCAAGGACTAGAAATAAATACAATGGGGTCTCTTAAAATCACTAAATTACATTTAAGTCCCTAGGGACTTTTTTAATATTATTTGTATTAACAGCAGAAATGTCATATTTACAAAGAAAGTGGTATATTTACAACAAAATTTAAAAACCCGACCATTTGCAATAGAAAAAGTCATATTTACAAATGTAAGTGTCATATTTACAACAACATTTAAACACCTGGATTTTGTTTCAAACTCAAGTCTCTAGACGTACAGGTCATTTACAATAGAAAAATACTATATTTATAATAGGAAGTGCTATATTTACAACAAAATTTAAAATATGGCCATTTACAACGAACAAGTCATATTTACAACGGGAAATTCCATATTTACAACAAAATTTAAAAAGTTGGATATTGTTTCCATACAAATAATATCAAAAAGTCCCTAAGGACTTTTTTTATATGTGAATTTTAATAGGGTCTTTTTTGCTATTTTTTATGGTCCTTGGGACCTGAATGTAATTTTCCCTAAATATATTTATTTAATGTATAAACAGGCCATGTCTGAAGACTTACAGCTAGGCCTTATCAAAATAGGTCCGGCGTATTTATATATATAAGCCTTTAAAGAGGCATTGACCTGACATTTTTAAGAAACAGGTCAGGCCTAACCAGGCCCTAAATAGGCTAGGCTGTAGGCCGCTTGATAGGTAAAGCTGGGAAATCGGGCCGAGCCCGTTTAAGCCCTGGCCCATTAAGGGCCAGGCTTGAAAAATAGGCCAGAAATTTGAAATTAACCTGTGGGGCCGGCCCTGCAAGGCCTTGGGCTTAATTGGGTCGACCCTACAGGGCCTTGGGCCGGCCCGTTAGGCCCGTTTAACTGTAGCTTAAAAAATTAATTACTTAGATTTCCACTTAATGAATGTGTTTATTTGTAATTACTTAGATTTTTTTAGTTTAAATTATAACGTCTTTTTTATGTTTATTATTATTCTATACTCAAACACATAATTAGTTATTATAAATTTTAAAGGGATGTTTTTATATTAAATAAACACATATTTTGGTATTACAATATTATATAAGTAGTCAAAACGGGTAGGGCCGTTTAACCTGGCCCGTTACTGGTCGGGCCTCAAAAAATTGAAGAGAAAGGTGACTTCAGGCCCTGCAGGGCGACCTATGGCCACGGGCTTTACGGCCGCCCTACGGGCTACGGGTCGGCCGTTTAGCCCGTCATATATATATTTTTTCTTTTAATGTTGAATTTTGAATGCATTCTCCAAAAATCATGAGGATAGTAATCCATAAGAAT
Organism: Acacia acuminata; assembly: GCA_019022655.1. Classification (NCBI taxonomy): domain Eukaryota; kingdom Viridiplantae; phylum Streptophyta; class Magnoliopsida; order Fabales; family Fabaceae; genus Acacia; species Acacia acuminata. The sequence goes on from JAFJYI010000245.1 coordinate 260,572, forward strand.
TAAGAACAAAATTTGTTTTTGATAACATAATTTGTTTTGGATAGTAAATTACAACAATTAAGAACTTAGATGCTTTTTATATTTTATGTAAGTTATTTGAGAACATAATTTGTTTTTGATTATGAATTCGGATTTGCTTATTTGTTGGATAATTGTGTTTTTTGGATATAAATGTTGACAACATTTATTTGATAAATTAGAGCTTTAATTGTTGTAATTTACTAATTATATTTCTTTGAGAAAAAAAGGGAGGAAAAATAGTTAAAATTTGAAATAATAATTTAGGGCCCCGCAGTGCCCCGCCCCGGTGCTCTCGGGTAGGGCTTTGAAAAACAGTGTTTTTTTTACTCCGGCCCCTGGAGGGCCGGCCCGATGGGCCCAGCCCATTACGGGGCCGGGCGACGACGGCCGGGCCTACCCCGATTGATGACTCTATATATAAGTAATAAATTATAAAGATATTTTGTGTAAAATAAGTATAATTATTTTTACACATGTCAGTAAAATTATGCATGAACCGAAGGAATCTACAAACACACACAAAATTACGAAAGGGAAAGACATTTTGTCATAGGCATAAAGCAATTCCTTTGTTTAATATTTTTTGAAAAAAAAGGAAAAAAACATATTCTTTGTATTTATTTGTTTTTTATTACGAATTAATGAATGTGTTTATTTGTTGGATGATTTATATTATTTAGATGTTAATGTTGATAATATTTATTCATAGATTAAAACTTCAATGGTTGCAATTTACTAATTGTATTTCTTTGGAAAAAAACCAAAGGAAAAATAGTTAAAATTTGAAATAGTAATTGTCAAGCCCTGTAAGGCGCTTTGGCCCAAGTACTTTCGGGTTGGGCTTTGAAAAAAGATGTTTTCTTTACGCCAGGCCCTATTGGACCGGCCCGGCTCTAATTCCCAGCTCTACTGATAGGGGTCTAGCCTATTCTCACCCCTACTTCTGGTCCATAATATAGGGTATTTTAACTAATTCTCAGGAAACAAGAAGTGACAGTTACCACTATGGTCCTATTTATAAGTCTATTTTGAGCAAAAAATTCTATCCTATTTATAAGTCCAGTTTCATATAATAAATGAGATTGTGACAGTTTTACCCATATTAATTGTACTTATGAAGATAGAGAGAGAAAAAAACAGTTGAAAAATACTCAATCATAAATGATGGTAAAGTTGGAAATTTACCCCATAATCTTTGAGTTAACTACCCTCATTGGTATATGAAATTTGATCAAAATGGATTTATAAATAGGATCAGAGTGGTAACTCATTAAATACTCCCTTTTATTTTTATTATAAGACATCAATTAACAATTCTTACAAACCAATAAAAATAATTAAATTTGTCTAAAAATTTAAGTAATTTTCAATATTACCCATACTAATTTTATTAAACTCTAATATTATATTAATTATTACTCTCTTCCACCACCCTTATTAATAATATGGGTATACATGGAAACAAATATTTAATGCTCTTTGGAAACAAGCAAATGCCTTATAAAAATGACCAAATTCAGTTATTAGTTAGTGCCTTATAATAAAGACCAAATGGAGTATGTCCTAATTTGATTTTTTTTTTCACTCTTACCCTTATTGCAAAATGTGTTTGAAAATTTAATGAGTGGGCAAATTGGAAGTGAACATCAATTATAGGGATAAAACTGAAAAATGATTGTTAATTAACTTATAAGTGACTTATATTTTGGACTAAGATATTTTTCTAAAAGCGCCTTATATTATCAACTGGAGGGAGTACAATATAACCTATGAAAACAAAATCAACATAATAATAAATAATATTATAATTTTACATTCACATATGAAAATTGTAATGATATGACTTATAAATAAAGGCCAAAATACACCTTATTTGGAAATATTTCCGTTTGAAATGTCAAAAGCTATAGCAGAATATTAGGAAAAGCAATCCGCAATGGAAACAGATCATTTCATCATCTTTTTTTTTTTTTTTTTTTTTTTTTCTTATTATCCTCATGAGCCCATCCGGATCGTTGATTGGGAAAAAGGGGAAAAGTCAAAGTAGTATTGTGACATTTTAAATTGATTGACAAACATAATTTAGAAATTATGAGGGATAATAAAAAAATGATGATAAGAGAAACTCAACCCATCACATTATTCCCAACTAATATGGCCTCGAATCATAACGCATTAACTTCAATGTTAATCTCTGGGGATGTACGGGCGCGTGCACGTGTATATATTAGAATAGATTAGGTTTGAGATAATCACAGAATCTCAAAAAATGTTTTCAAACCACAAAATTGCAGAATTTGTAGCAATAGTGTTGATGTTAGGGTTGATGACGACGACGACGGCGACAATGGCAGAAGCAGAGAATGATGTTAGGGTGAATCAGAACAGCCCAGATTATTGCAAAAAAGAATGTGAATCAGAATGCGCCTTTGTTGGAGCCCCAAATTGCTACAGTGTTTGCTTCAATCGATGTATTCGCTCTGGAACTTGATGCTGATTCCCATACAGTACTCTATGTTTCACTCTGTGTTGCTAAAGATATAAATAGAAAATAACGGTGTATGTTATTCTCTCAGAGAATAGATATGCATATATGTTATATATGGGGATATTAAAATAAACTTTATTTCTTTGGGTTGATGTGTTGTGCTTCAAGTTCTTCTTGTTCGTTTGTTCAGTTGCGGATTTCAGGTGTTATTTCTGTGGTTTCTATCCGGGCTGAGCATGGACAAGGTTAGACAGGGTGAGGCCTCTGCCCAATTCCCAGCTTGAAAAATGAACAGACTGTATTTGCAGCTTGATGCCTGGCCTTTCTTAGTAAAAGCCCTAACCATTTTAGGCTGGGCAAGCCTGGCTTTCCTGCCCAAGTGGTAACGCCGTGCCCTACTTCAAAATCTTGCATGAAGGCTTACAAAGTCCTAAACAAGCTTCAAAGCACGCTGCATGAAGATTAATAATTTATGTAAAAGTGATCCAAAAATTGCAAAACTGAAATAGAAGCCTTATTACACACATTTTCATATTGTAATTCATAATAGGTTTTCAGATTCTCCAAAAATTGCTGAATTGAAATAGAAGCCCTACTCCAAAAATTGCAAACTAACAATATCATTTAATAAGTCTTTCAAAATAAGTCTACAACTTAAATCTTGAAATTTAAAACTACAATATGTCTCAACCCATACTCTAAGAATTAAACAACATCTATCATCCATTATAAATAAGGAAATGATTGTGATTAAAGTCACGAAGAGCATTAGGATTCAGAGTACTAGACAATAGATATTTTAAAGAAAACAAAATATATAAAATAATGTTTATTTGATATAAAATTATATATTTAAATAAACTAAAGTATTTTCCGGGGCCAAACGGACCAAACGAATAGGGTAAGGAGAACCCCCTGCCCGATGCTTGACCCTACTCGATTATTAGCCCGACCCAAAATTGCCCAAAAATTTTTTGGGCCACTTTTCAGGGCTGGATGGGCGATTTTTTCTTGGGCTTGCGCGAACGTATTAGGCAACCGGGCTCCATACTCACCCCTAGTTTCTATGTACTCCCTCATATCCAAACTTTATGGCATTTCAACTAATTTATCAGAACCTAGTAATTAACTCATAAATATGTCTTCATCGAACTAATAAATGATAGTGAAGTTATTAAATTAAATATGCCTTTAATTTAATTTTTTTTCTACTTTACACATATTAATTAGGTTTCAAATGAGAGAAAAAAAAATACAAAAGGTCACATTTAAACATTAATAAAATGGGCAAAATTGACAATAAATATTAATTACTTTCCAAATGGATTGTAATGTATATAAAGACATTCGTAAAAAGGTGACTTATATTATAGACTAAAGGGAGTACTTCAAAAAAATTGCTAGTAAAAACTAATCTTGAGAACTATGGTAAGATTTGTCTCAACATTTAATGAGTCTTCATTTGATGGCAAATAAAAAAGATAATGAATCTGGATAAAAGAATCTTTATTTTATTTAATATTAATTTTACAAATCAGGAAAAAATTTGATCATATGGTTTTGCCAGTTTTGAGTTACTTTTAAAATAGGAGGCATTGAAGGAGAGAATATAGAAAATTTAACTAAAAATTTTGGTATTTTTAAATTTATATTTTGGTATCAAACTTATAGTTAAGGTAATAATTCTTGTTGTCAAACTCGTGAGTTGATTCTTTTAAGTTTACCACTTTTACGTTTTTACCTTACTAAATCGGGTTAAGTCATTATTAAACTCGTGTCAGCTATAAACTTAGTTAAATTCATGAGTTTACACACTGAGTTTACCGTTTTTAGTTTATAAAACTGTGTTAACTAACTTTTAAACTCGTGTTAATTTTTTCAATTTTGTCATCCTCAACGGCTTTATATATGAATTTTATAGAAATTTTTTTGTCAAATATAATAAGTTGTGAATGTTGATATATTTAATTTCAATTATTTAGATTTAAAATATATTTAAATCAAATTATTGTCAATTTTTATATCTTAATTATTTAATTATATATTGTTAATATATATCTATTTAATGATAAAAGTAAACTCTTACAATTTACGATTCGAGTTACGATATAAGTTTATATCAGTATGTCATAAGCTTGCTTAAACTCATGAGTTTGACAACTTTAATAATAATCACTTCTGAAATTGAATTTAACTATTTAGCATCAAACTAAACCCCAAATCACTCCTAAACTTTATGAACAAAGATCCTTGGAAGAAGATGATGGTCTTGAAGCGTCTCGTATCGCATACTGAAAAAGCCGTTTTGGAGGGTTGATGATAGTTTCTTGTGAAACTGCCGCGACGCCCCTCTTCCTCTTTGGTGAGGCTGATGATCTTGGACCAACTCTGGTTCTACTTTCTCCCACCAAGTTGCCAAAAACCTCAGACCTCAGTAATGGAGGTGGGCCAGTACTCCTCGCTAATTCGTTCCAACCTTGGTTCCGGCGACTTCTACAATGACAAGTCTCTCTTTTAGCTTCTGAATTTAAATGTTGATTGTCATTTGTTCTTTTGGGAGATCTATCATCCTGCAAATCTTTCGGCTGTAAATATAAATCTACGTTCTTAGTCAAGTGTTCCCACATCCAGCATACAAATGAATCACTTTGATCTCCCAAGATAGGATTCAACTGATTTCTTGCTTCTTCTTTGCGCTTCCCGTTCTTCAATAACATGATGACGTATTTCACAACAATGTCATTGGCGGAATCCTCTATCATCTCCTTCAGCTTCTCATTCACACTTTCTTTGAGTTTCAACTCTCCGTCAATTGTGAGATATGTCCCGTCGTTTTCCCTATCCTCCTTCGCCATCTCCAACTAACAGAACCTTAACGTACTCTTACCAAGAAGAAAACCTTCTATTGCCAAAAAGAAAAAACTCAACCTACAATTACCACCTCATTAGCAATTAAATGACATTACATGGTAGCCTAAGGTTAAAAACCATTTGATTAAGTATTCTCAAAAACAAAATTTATATTCTCAATTAACATGCACAATCTCTTGCTACATTTACAAGAAAATATTACCTTAATTCGACAATGCTAGCATACTTTTAAATTGAATAAAGCAATCAAAGTAATTATATTAAATTATGGGTTGGGTTTCTCTCATAGTCTTTTTTAATTATCCCTCACCATCTTTAAATTATATTCATCCAATTAATCATAATACTACTTTAACATCTCTCTATTCTTCTCAATCAATGGCCTAGATAGGCTTATGAGAGAAAAAGAGAAAAATGATGAGGAGAAGATCCTCTTCCATCAAATTATACTCCCTCCCCTCCTTTTTATAAGATCAAACAATTTGAATTGCTATGGTTTTTTTTTTTTTTTTGTAAGAGTCCAACAGGAGTTGTTTAAATTATTAACAAGATTTTTTTTTCATTTTTGCCCCTCATTAATTATATGTGTTGTATTAATTAAAAGGTTTTTAATACTTATATTTACTCTAGTTTTCTTTCCTATTTACCCCTCATAAATAATAGTATACTTGGGAAAAAGTTTATTTTAGACACATTTATTGTTTTTAACCAATTTTAACCACTTTTCTTAAATCGTGTAATATGGTTATCAGGCTCTTATAAATAGGATTGGAGAGAATATATAGGAAATATATTCTTTTATTAATCCTTTCAAATATGCCCTTATTTTTATGTTGGTGAGTATATAGTCTCTCCTGGATGGCGGAGCCACCTAAAAAAAAAAAATATTTATGCGGGTACTAATAAGATACTTCAAGATATTAATCAATACTAAAAAATATGTTATGATCTTGAAAAATTATGTTAAAATCTTGAAAAAATATTTTGGCCTATCATTTTAGTACCATTTGAGTACCTTGAAATCTCTTATCTTATGTATTTATATGTATGTATTATATGATATTTTATTTTGGCCCATTAAAATCCTAATCTCTTAGCTTTCTATAACTATACTCTTTTTTTTATTAGGACAATAATGTTTGGTTGATTACTCATTAGGATGTGAGAAGAAAATAAAATTTTTGTTTGAGATACATATTGAAAAGGTTATTATCATCTTATATCTGGTGCTATTCATCTTCATTTTAAGGACTAAATAGATACTCAAAATCACCTATTTTCACCTCACTCCTTTTATGAAAGTTATTTTACGTATTTTTATCTTCATAATGAGGGTAATATTGTGTTGATTAATGAAAATTTTGGGGTTATGATTTCAGGAGAGTCTTGAGTTTTAACAATATATAACTATATATATATGTAGATGATGATTAATAGCAAATTTTAATCGGTTTGGATTTATTATTTGGTTGTCTTATGATTTTATAATGAATTTCTCTTTTAAAAATAGACTATAATAGGTTATTTGCTTAGCTGAAATTGAATTAGATTTGTATGTTTTTTTTAAAAAAATATTTTTTGGGGTTCATATTATATTTCTTTTATTTTCTTCAATTATTTTGTTTTGAGGTAGGCGAAATGCGCATTTAAGTGTTAGTTTTGTGGATTGAGTAGTACTATAATAATTAATGTTTAGTGACATAAGATACTAATTAACGCTAACATCAATAAATATTTTGGGTCACCAAATTTGTTGTAGGTTGAAAAAGATGAGTAAAGATAAACAGAAAAGTATAGATGTATTCTTTAAGAAGAAAATAACTTCATAAAGTGATATTTTTAAAAAAATAATTTCTGAAAGTGATGCACTTTATAATGAGTCTCATTTTAAACATTATAGAATTTTCGTTTACTATATTATCATTTGATTTATAATTGTCAGTTATATATTATTTATTTGTATTTTTGATGTTTTGCGATATTATTTAGTAAATAGTTCAATATGTTTACTTTTTGGCCAGGGCTAAAATAATTTCTGGTTCCGCCATTGGTCCATCTGATCTATAATATAGGGCACTTGAACTATACACAGAAAATAAGAAATGATAGCTTAGTCATTTAAAATGTTAGAAAGGAGATATAATGTAATTTTTTTTTTTCACTTTTACCCTTCTTGATAAATGTGTTTAATTGAATTTGAAATGTTATTTTAGAGAGAGGAGATATAATGAGTGAGCAAAGTTAGAAAGTGAGTATTAATCACAAGGATAAAAAGGGAAAAAATTAAGTTGGAGGTGACTTATTGATCAGGCCTTCCTTCTATAAGTGTCATATATTATGGACAAGAGGGGAGTAGGTAAGATTGAAAAAAGAGAGAGAAAATGTATGCATTTACTACTATTCATATTCCCATTATTGATATTGATTTCTATGCCAGCATTTAATTCATTTAATCTAATTTAATCCCTCCTCCGATCTAAAATATAGAGCATTTTTAGAAGGAATGCATAGTTTAAAATATAAGTCACATCTAATTTAATTAATGCTTCTTTTTCTATTTTATCTATGTGAATAATACTCACTTTTTAACTTTACCCATTCATTATATCCACTTCCTTTAAAATAACATTCTCAATGTAATTAACAATTCTTCAAGAAGGGTAAAAATGAAAAACAATTAAATTGTAAGACATATTTTTTTTTTTTGTTGATATAAAAATTTTAGGAAAGGGGTTTGGCTCACCCATAACCCAAGGGGCGCTTGGAGCCCAAATCCACATGAGCATCCGACCAGAGTACACATGCATCCACCTCTACCAACGTTTCCACTACTTCCTAGACCCCAGGATGCCTCCCCTTTCTTGAAAATAGGATCGAACCCCCTCCCTTAAGGTGAGGAAGTCCGACCTCCACGCCAGTTGAACCCAAGAACGAGGGGGTAATTGTAAGACATATTAAATGACTTAAGTGTCGTTTCTTATTTTCTATAATATAGTTTAAGTGCTCTATAGAGGTGATGGAGTATTGCATTTATTAAAACAGATTTCTCAATCATTTAATTCATTTAATCCTATTCATTTATTGAAATATATTTCCTGATGCATTTAATTCATTTGTTCCAATAAAGGGAATATTAATAGGATTAAATATAATCAATTAAATGCATCAGAAAATCTGTTTCAATAAATGGAATAAATACTCCTCTGGTCTTTATTATAAGGCATAAATTGACAAATTTATTTGGTCCTTTTTATAAGGCACTTGCTTGTTCCCAAGACGCATTAATTATTTGTTTCCATGTCTACGCCCATGATTAATGAGGGTAGTGGGTGAGAGTAATAATTAATATAATATTAGAGTTTAATACAATCAGTAGGAGTAATATTGGAAGTTACTTAAAGTATAAGGTAACTTTATTGAGTTTAATTACTTTTATTGGTTTGTGAGAATTGTTAGTTGGTGCCTTATAATAAGGAGAGAGAGAGAGTAGGATTAAGTGAATTAAATGGAGGCACATATATCAATATCAATAAATGCATCTCCCGCGTTTTTTAGTCACAAAATTATTCTTTTTAATACTCATTCCAGTCCTTTTTCTAATAAGAGATTGATAAATGAGTTATACGGGTCAAAAAATAGTTAAAAATAATTAAAATAATAAATACGTAGAAAAAACTATTTTTTTAAGTATACCCTTATAAATAAGTTACTTCAATCATATTTTACAGACCAAGAAACATATTAAACTCATTAACTCTACCTTTAAATTTGACAACTTTCGAACTTTATCTATATTTAATATACTCCCTCGGATCCATAATATAAGAACTTTAACTAATTCACGGAAAATAAGAGGTAACAGTTAACTCATTAAATATATCTTAAATTAATTTTTTCCCCAATTTTACCCTTATTGGAAAATGTGTTTGAAAATTAATGAGTGGGCAAATTACCACTCTGATCCTATTTATAAGTTCAAATTAACTAACTCTCATATATCAAGAAAAGTTAGTTAATTCATTAATTATGGGCTAAATTTTCAATTTTGTCCTTATATATAATTGATTCCAAAAGTCCACATAATTTTTTTTTTTTTTTTTTGCAATTGATAGGGGCAAACATGTTTTAAAAAAAAACATTTATTAGTCTAGAAATGGACTTATAATAAAGACCAACTTTTTAGTCAAAATGAACTTATAAATAAGATCAAAGTAGTAAAAGAGAACATTAATTATAGGGACAAAGCTAAAAAAAAATGATCGTTAATTATCTTACAAGTGATTTATATTTTGGACCAAGATATTCATCTAAAAATGCCCTATATTATGGACCGGTAAGAGTATAATATAACCATGAAAACAAAGTCACCATGATAATGAATAATGTTATGATTGCACATTCACACATGAAAATTTTAATTATACGCACTTATAAATAAGACAAAAAAATAAATCCGGTCTTTTTGCCTTATGAATAACACAAGAGGACTATATAAATACAAGAAGGTATAGCTAGGAATCTCAACTCTCAAGTATGGCTTCAAACAAAGTTGAGGTAGCAGTACTGATTGTGGGGTTGATGCTGATAATAATGACGACTTCGTCTCCTAATATAATTGCTGAAGCAGAGGAAATAGTGGTTGATGAAAACCCTACTTATTGTCACCACTATTGCTATGAATATTGCTTCCATGTACACGAACCTGATTGCATGGATCGTTGTATCGAGCGCTGTCTTCGTCAAGGAGTTTGATGATATATCTCAGACTTTGTTGTGCTACAGAACTTACAGTGATGTGTATGAATGATGCTGTAAGTTCTGATGTTAATTAGTCTCAGTCTCTCTGTAATGAGATTATAAATAAAAATTTGCAACTAGCAACTAGCATTTATATCTATTAATTATTTTTTTTAATTCCCTCTTCTCTTGGTTCTGGGAAGTACGTACTTGAATTTCCTCGATTGACAGATTTAAACCACGTCTATTTTTAAGTTTATACTCATCCGATCATTCTCATAATATATAAAATACAAATCAGGTGGATAACAAAATTAGTAATAATTTAATATAAATCATCCAAATTAAATCTGAATAATGCACGGTGGGCTCAGCTATTCATGCTCATAAGTATGTTTGACACTGAAACTTATTTCCTTTTATTTATGGCGGAGAGACTACTGGGAAGAGGGGGTAAGAGAGAGTGTGAGGAACTGAGGATAATTTTCTCCCTCCTACCCACATAATCTCTCTCTCATCCTCTCACCTAGGAATTAATTAGTTTCCCAACTCATCTTTTAGATGAGTAGGAGAGCTCATCTCATCTAAACAGTTCATATTTAATTTTTTTAACCGGTTTTTAAATAATTTTTTTTAAAGAAAAATGTTAGTTGATGAATTATCTTTATTTTAAATTCTTTACACATTAAAACAATTTTTTTCAAAAATAAAAATTAAAAAATAAAATAAAATAAATATGAACTATCCAGTTGATTAGATGAGGCGAGCTCACTCTACTCATCTTTACCCTAAAGATGAGTAGGGAACTGTTCCCTCTCACACTTCTCCTCTCTCCATCTCTCTCTCTATTCTCGCCACCGAGCTCGGCCGGGAATAGTCACAATGGGTGGTGTTGTTGTGAAACTCGCGAGTTGACACTTCGAGTTTATGGTTTTTACGTTTCTAACTTACTAAATCAAATCGAGTCACTGGTAAACTCATGACCATTATAAATTCGGTTAAACTTACAAGTTTATACACCGAATTTACTGTTTTTACGTTTCTAACTTACAAAATCGTGTTAACTCACACTTAAATTGGTGTTAACTTTTTTGATTTGATCATATTTAACGGTAGTTATATATAAGTTTTATAGAAATTTTTTTGTTAAAATATTGTAAATTTTGAATGTTGATGGATTTAATCTCAATTATTTGGATTTAAAATATACTTAATTCAAATTGTTAATATTTTTTTATCTTTTAATTATTTGTTATACACTATTAATACATATTTAATAGTAAAAGTAAACTCTTAATAATTTACGATTCGAGTTCACAATATGAGTCTACGTCATTCTCACGAGTTTACTTAAACTCATGAGTTTAATAACCTTGGGTGGTGGTTGATAAATATTTTAATATATTTTATCCCACTTTATTCATTTATTTTGGGACTATTTTAGGCTAATTTGGATTTGTTAGATAATATTTGAATTTTTAGCCAATTTTAGGAAATATTATAAATCTCAATTAATTATGAGATTATTGGGCTTAAATTATTAATATCTTGATTGTTATCTTGTGATTGAATAATATTTCTAAATATATGATAGATTACAATTTTATCATATTAGAATATCCTATGGTGCAGAATTTTTCAAGGAATTTAAAAGAAAATCTAATGGTGGAAATTTTATTAGGGTTCTTAAATTTTAATGGGTTTAAGTTGGTACCCAAAATCCTTCTCTTCCTCCCCGTTAATTAACCTAGCAGCCGCACACTCATACACGGAGAGACGCACGCTCTCTTTGAGAGCCGCAAGGATGCTCACGAGAAGCCCAGGCGGAGAGAAGGCAGGATGCACGCAGGCAGGGGCGGAGCCACACTAGAGCCTATGGAGGCAAAGGAACCCATAAAAAATTTTAAAAATAAATATTTTGTGAAGGAATATCATTTCACTTGATCTGGTTGGATTTATTGGTTATAGCTTTGGCTATTTGTGTCAAAGGTCAGGGGTTCGAACGCGGGCTTGTCCCTTTTTTTTTCCACTTTCATTTTCTCAACCCTCCAAGTCTCCAACTCGATCGATCACCCTCCACAGCCTTTCATTTTCTCAACCCTCCAAGTCTCCAACTCGATCGATCGCCCTCCACAGCTAAACTCTCACGCCGCCTTCTTTCATTTTCTCAATCGCGGCTTCAAATCGATCGATCCCCCTCGGCCCTCAACTCTCACGCCTTCTCAACGCCGGCTCCTCCTCGATTCGCCCTCAAGCTTCAAATCGATCGATTCGCCTCAGCCCTCAACTCTCACGCCTTCTCAATGCCGGCTCCTCCTCGATCCACCCTCAACTTTCATTTTCCCCCAAATAATCGATCCGCCAATTTCATTTTCCCCCAAATCGATCCGCCCCCAAATCCGGTGAGTATCTTTGTGACTATTATTTCTTGAGTCTTGGCCCTAATATCAAGAACCCCTAACATGGATATTGGGTTTCTAACATTGAATACTAATGGCTTCTCTTGTGTTTTGAATCCAGAAGCCGTGATGATTTTGAGAAAAAGTGAAGAAGCGGGCGGTTTCTTTGGCTTGCGGGGTTTAGAATCGGCATCTGCGTCCCCTCGAATCTCCTATATCGATTGTGGGTATAGCTATTGCGGGTATAGCTATTGAATTTGCATCCTCGAGACACTTCACCTAGCTCAGGTAAGGTGATAATCCTGGCTTGAATAGCTATTTTCCAATTTGGTTTCATCCTCCGGAGTCTTGTTTCTTTCTTTTCGATTCTTCGGCTTGGGAAAAATTTGTATTGCTGAATCTATGACGGTCACGGTTTGTCATGCTATATGTATTTTTTCACGATTATAAAGAAGTGAAGAGGAAAACAAATTTATTTCGGGGTCTTGTTTGGTTTCCCCCTCAATCGAGAGAACTTAGGAATCGGGATATCTTGCAATAACTTACTTGCATTTGAATGTAGGAGATGTTTATTTATGATGATCGGCTTGGTTTAATTCTTATTTGTACGTCCGAGCATGCGTTCCATCTTAGGTTTGAAAATACTCCTAGATTTGAAAATCCCAATTCGGGATCATGAAACAGTCTAATTATTGTGAAGTCTATAAAAGCTAGTTTGAGATTAAGTTTGGTCGCGAAATGGCCTTAATTTGCAAATCGAGAATGAAAAACAAAATAACTTTAGTTTGACAAGTAACAATTTTAATTTATCAAATAACAATAATAATGAGGGTAATGATAACTAATTTCACGTAATTTCTTTTAAAATAATGATGTTTTAATAAGTAACAACTTTAATTAACAATGGTAATAACAACAAAAGAACGAATAATTAATTTCACTGAGGGTAACTGAGTTATCTCATCATTCTCATGGGGAAAAAAAGCTTCATTTCAATAATAATCCTTAAAAATTACATAGGAATTAAGTCATTTTAGAGATCATTTTGAGTCTTATATTTTAGTGGTCTTTATATATCTTTCTCCATGATTAAATGGGAAAAAAAAAATATTCTAGAAAAGTTAAATGGAATCTGATTGGTTTTTAAAATTTAGAAGATGAATAGTAGTAATGTAGCTAAAACTTGTTTTGACAGATTAGGAAAGAGAAGTAATGTATCTTTCTTCATCTTAGGCTATGAGCAATCTAGCAATCTACCATATGCATGAATGTTAGTTTGATTGACATTGTTGAAAGTGCACAATTGTTGTTTGCAAATGCATATTGGCAAACTTTAAATGTAATTATTGAATTCTCCCATTCATTGCACATGGGATCTTAGAAAATCCCTTGATGCTAAGATCTAGATCATATCCCTTGATTTTAGGATCTAGATTAAGTTCCCTAATCTTGTCAAACTTTTTTTCTTCCAGAAAATGTCAACGATACAATCTTATTATAAACGTCTAAAACCCACAAATACAGAACCTGAACCTCAAAGTGAGGAACTTTCAAAAAGTATTTCAATTCCAGTTTGTCCAAGAATCCTCCCAACCACCACTAGAATCTCGTTTCAATTACCACCTCAAGCAAAAGTTAATATAGAAAATCTTGAAGCGGATCGGGAAAACGTCCTTCAATTTATTCAATGACATCAAATCCTATAGAAAAGAGGATATTCGGAGAGCTTATTTGCTCAAGGGGCCAACTCAACCAATTCTTAAACCATTCCCTCAAACGGATGTGTATGGAAAAATGCGTAGATTCAATCCTAAGTGGTTTGATGAATTTGGTCCCTGGTTGGAGTATAGTGTAGCAAAAGATGCATGTTTTTGCTTGTCTTGTTATCTATTTGATATGGAGGTCGGAGGTAGTGGTTCGGCGCAGGAAGCATTTGTCGGTGTGGGGTTCAAAAGATGGCAGAAGAAGGATAGAATCAAAGTTCATGTTGGAGATCATAAGAGTGTTCATAATAGATGTTATCAAGCTGGTCAAGATTTGATGAAGCAAAAGCAACATATTGATGTTGCCTTGTCAAATATTTCTGACCAACAAAAAATTGATTACCGTATTCGGTTGAAAACTTCTTTAGCTTGTGTTAGATTCCTACTACGCAATGGTGAGCCTTTTCGGGGACATAATGAATCTACAAGTTCAAATCATCAAGGTTTATTCCTTGAACTTCTAAAGTTTTATTCGAGCCAAATAAAGAGATGAGTGATGTGGTCTTGGAAAATGCCCCGATAATAACAAATTGACTTCACCAATGATTCGTAAAGATCTTTCCCAAGCTTGTGCTGATTTGATGTTAAAGCAATAATTAGTGATCTTGATGATGATTACTTTTCCTTGCTAGTTGATGAAGCTCGTGATGTTGCAATTAAAGAACAAATGACGGTGGTACTTCGGTATGTTAACAAAAAAGGGTCCATTGTTGAGCGTTTTGTTGGCATAATTCATGTTTCAGATATCGTTGCACAATCACTAAAAGCGCGATTGATGGCCTATTTTCTAAACTGGGTTTAAGTTTGTCTAAATGTCGCGGGCAAGGCTATGATGGTGCTAGTAATATGCGGGGTGAATTCAAAGGGCTTAAGAGTTTGATTTTGGCAGACAACACATCCGCATTCTACATTCATTGTTTTGCTCATCAGTTACAATTGGCACTTGTGAAGGTTGCAAAACATCACAAGAAGATTCAAGAATTTTTTGACATGCTTCAAAAGATGACTACTGTTGTGGGGGGTTCATGCAAGCGGAAGGAAATTCTGAATTTGCATCAGTATGAGCTAATAGTTGAAAGAATTGCTAGTGGTGAAATACCAACTGGAAAAGGTTTAAATCAAGAGACAACCTTAAAGCGACGGGAGACACTCGTTGGAGTTCCCATTTTGGCACGGTTACAAGTGTTATCTCATTATTTCCTTCAATTTATTCCTTGATGAAAGTTATTGAAGACGATCCGAAAAATGATGGTGCAAGAACCGATGCAGGTTCCATTTTGTATGCCATGGAGGATTTTGAATTTCCATTCTTGTTGCATCTTATGAAATTGATCTTGGGGATTTCTTATGAGTTGTCACAAGCACGCAAAGAAAAGATCAAGACCTTCTAAATGCAATTGGTTTAGTGAAGGTAGTCAAGTCTCGTTTACAAGAGGTGAGGGATAATGGTTTTGATAAATTGCTCCAAGAAACAACCATTTTTGCCAATAAACATGATATTGACATTCCAAATATGAATGATGATTATTGTCCTAAAGGGAGATCGAGACGGAGATTGGAATCATTCACATTCCTCCACTACTTTAAGGTGGAGTTATTTAATACGATGATAGATACTCGGGTTCAAGAATTGAATGATCAATTTGATAACGTCAATATGAAGTTGCTTGAGTGTTTGAGTTGTCTTGATCCTCGTGATTCATTTGCTAGTTTTAACAATGAAAAGTTGATTGAGTTTGCTAGATTCTATCCTTCGGAGTTTGATGAACTTGCGAGATATTCCTTTTCCGTCTTCAAGTCTCGATAATTTTATTGTTGATGTGAGGGCCGATTCTGATTTTGTCAATTTGCAAACAATTTCTGACCTTGCTTTGAAGATGGTTGAGAAGAGAAAGGATATTGTTTATCCACTAGTCTATTTGTTGATAAAGTTGGCACTCATTCTACCGAGCTTGCTAGTGTTGAGCGGGTTTTTCTCGCAATGACTTTTGTTAAGAATAAGTTACGCAATCGGATAAGTGATGATTGGTTTAACTCGTGTATGTTAACTTTTGTTGAATGTGATATATTTCATACGATTGATGATGAGGATATAATGAAATATTTTCAAGGAATGAAGAATCGAAGAATGGTTTTGTAATCCTTCTGATGTGAAGGTTAGTTAATTCTTCATTATTATTTTTCTATGTTAATGCATTTGTGTTCTCATTGTTCTCATTGGCATGACACAGCTTCCTTTTCTGCTTTCTTTTGTAGATTGATTTACTTCAAGAAATAACTTTATCCCCTCGAATCTTTTTGGAGGTTGATGCAGCACTCAAGGCTAAGCAGATGAAGGATGATGTAAATGAATATCTAAAGTTAATACCCCACCTTGTGATTTTAGTTTATGATGAATTAAAGCTGAAGCTAGCATTTTGGTTTGCTTCCTTTTCTGCTTTCTTATAGGTTGCAACATGTTATTTAATCTTGTCAAACTTTTTTCCTTCTAGAAAATGCATTAATTTAAAACTTTTCTTAAAAAAAAAAAATTTTCGGCGCGCCGAACCCTCGAGCCCTCACACTAATTGTGTACCCATAAACTCCAAATCCTGGCTCCGCCACTGCAT
The DNA here is from genome assembly GCA_019022655.1 of Acacia acuminata. Taxonomy (NCBI): domain Eukaryota; kingdom Viridiplantae; phylum Streptophyta; class Magnoliopsida; order Fabales; family Fabaceae; genus Acacia; species Acacia acuminata. The sequence continues at coordinate 277,460 of JAFJYI010000245.1, forward strand.
GCAGGCCATTCATTGGAATAGGGGAGACGAATTGCTTTTAGCATCATCCACAATCACGGACCCACCATCCATATAACCAATTCACTTTGTTCTCTTGGACACACATGAGTTGTTGAATCCGTTGGCAGAATGGTCACGCTAGCGACTTGTTTGGCTCTTGGATAAAGGAGGATAGCCATGGCAGCTTAAGCTCTTTAGGAGGCAACTTGAAAGGAGCATGGAGGAAGTTAAGGCCTAGAACTTACACTTGAAGATCATGAGAGAGTGTTGTTCTTTTTATCTATTTAATTCAAGATTTGAGATAATTTAGTTTTAAAGGATCGATTTCAAGTTGTGTTGATTGAGAACAATCTAGTTTTAGATTGTAAGCGTATTTCTTTTAAATTGGATTGATAATTTAAAGTTTTTATGTTTGAGACGATTGTTGTCAAACTCGCGAGTTGACTCTCTCGAGTTTACCATTTTTACGCTTCTAGCTTACAAAAACGAGTCGAGTCGCGTGGTAAACTCGTGCTAGTTTAAACTCGGTTAAACTCACGAGTTTATACACCAAGTTTACCGTTTTTACGTTTTAGTTTACAAAACCGTGTTAACTTACTCTTAAACTTGTGTTAACTTTTTTGATTTGATAATGCTTGGCTTTATATAGAAATTTTATAGAAATTTCCTTATTAAATATGATAAATGATGAATGTTGATATATTTAATTTCAATTATTTGGATTTAAAATATATTTAAATCAAATTGTTGTCATTTTTATATTTTAATTATTTAATTATACACTAGTAATACCTATTTAATAATAAAAGTAAACTCTTACGAGTTTACGATTCGAGTTCAAGATACGAGTTCATGTCAGTCCATGCGAGTTTGTTTAAATTGAGACAATTGCTAGATTTTTATTTACAACCTTTGGATTGTCAATTGAATTAATAATTTAGTTTTCATTATTAATTTAATTGTCAATTGGGTTTATCGATTTAATTGTTTAATTGAGTTCATAAATTGTCTAGTTGTTCAATTGAATAATTGTAAACAAGATTCCAAAATTACTTAAAAATTAACTATGATTAGGTTTTAATGAGTTTAAACTAGGGCTCATTCCATTATGAGTTTTCTAGTGGATTAGGTGTTATTGAACTTGAGGGTTTCCCATGTTTCAATTAGTTAATTAAATTTATTAATTCTAATCTTTCACTAATCTCCCTTTGATTTAATTAATTAATTTGAGATAAGAAAGTTAAATCCATGTAAATCCTAAGTTGTTCCTTTCATTATCATAACTAAACTAGACCAAAACCTCCCAAAAATTACATTAAAATTCATATAGATTACTTTCATTCTCATTTAGGTTTTAGAGTCAATTGCATTAGTGAATTTAGTTAGTTTAATTTCATTTAGCTAGGTAGTGTCTTACATTTTAATTTAGGTTCACCCCATTACATCTTTCATCACCTAAATTCAACCTATAGAAAAATCCACAGATTGCTCATTGAGAGAATGACCTAGGTTGACTCTATATTTCTTAATTAATTAGTACCTTGTTTAATTAATTGCTTTTAATGACAAAAGCAACGCATTAGTGGTGAATCGGGAATGTTAGGAATCGTTGGAGCCGCTGCAAGAGGAGGAGGGGACTATGGTGGGGAAGCGATGATGGGAGGGGGGTAGTGGAGAGGTAAGATGTGGCCGTCGCAGAGGAGAACTTGCAGGGAGAGATGGAGACAGCGGTGAACTTGAAGTCGGAGAAAGCGTGTGGGAGTTTGACTTTGCCATGTTTTTATCCTTGTCATTATTGCTACATGGTAGACAGAGAAGAAGAAGAAGCTGTCTTTGGGAAGCTTTGTGCGAACAGCCCAAGAATCATTCTTCGGACATCTCGATATATGTTTTAATTTATACAACTTTATGATAAAATACATGAGTTAGCAGCTTAAATAATCCGTTAATAACTCAAAATTTATGATCCCTCGATGGATCTCAAATTTAACTCAGATGGTTGGAAAGATATTTGCCGAAAGCATTGAATTGAAGCTTCCAACTCCATCCACCAAATTACTACCTCCATTTTTTAATGTAGGATCTAATTTCTAGTGGAAAATATTTTCGAAAAGAATTCAAGTTTTCAACTCCATCCTTCAAAATACTTCTATTTCCTTTTTTTCCCAAAAAATGAATGATAGTACTTTTTTTAACAACTATTAATTTCTCCGTCAAATTTAAAGGCGTGCAAATGTTCCGTTGATCTCCAAGTAAAAATGATTAAACTCAGTAATTACCGTTGTCGAAAATAAAAACCCCTTGTTATTAATTGTTCCTAGACATTTCAGATTAAGAATTTTTCTTACTTTTTACATAGATATTAACAAATTAATTAGTAGTGATTGTTATTGTCTTGAAATGACAATACGACATACTCTGGGTTCTTTTATAAGGATCCTTCACGAATAAATAAATTTAATTATATTTAAAAAAATTGTCCCTATTTAAAATCTCATTACTTTTAGATCATTCATGGTACTATCTCCGGGCATTAAGTTATAATTTTTTGAATAGGTAGGTCCTTTTTATAAGTTGTTTTTTTTTCACCTGCAAGTCCTTTTTGTAAGTTACTACACTTTATACTTTTTTGAAAATTTAATTATTTTTATTTTTATTTTTACTTGCAATTGATTACATGTATATCTTTTTCACACTTATTCTCTCTCATTTCTTTTTCACTCATTCTCTCCCTCACCCACCCATCTATAAATAAGTTTTTTTTTTCCCTTGAGAAAGTAGCATTTTTTTAAACACATTTATTGCCTTTAATAAATTTTAACGAACTTATTAGTTTTTGTAATTTCACTATTTGCAACTTATAAAAGAACTTTGAGCAGTACATTTATAACATCCTAAATTCCTTACTACTTATTATATCCGTTTACATGTAGTATTAGAAATATCAACAAAGTTGACGATGTAAACAAATCAGAGTAAATCGCAACAAAGAGCATGCATTACGTTTGGATGATAAGTAACTAATATAATATGTCCAAACATATACTGGTCAAATTAAAATCCCAAAGGAATATTCGTGTAATACAATTAGACATCTCAAATCTTACTCTAACTAGACCTAAAGCCATGAATCTAACTCAATTATTCATATCAGTTGGTCAGGTTAGTATGAATCTAGTGAGAGTCTCTCCGTGCTTTCACAACGGTGACTAATTAGGCAACCACTTCGACCCATCTTTCCTTAAACACCAATGGTATGAACTAACTTTTTCAGATTCATTGCCATAAACTACGCTTTGTTAAACTTTTTCAGATACTCCTTTCGATTGGTGCCTCTTTACTCGCTCCATCCACAACGCTTTCTCAGGTCCGGATTCCTTTAGGAAAACTTTAGTTAAATCTAAGATTCAATCGAATTGAATCTCATATAACAGTTAACATCATATGTAAGTATAAACAGTATATGATAGATATTCACAACAACATTCAGAAACCAACAATACATAGCATACAGCAAATGTAATGTTAACGGTCGATGCACTCACCAATGCTACGTGTCCCAGACACGTATCCTTAGCACTAGGAAAACGATCATGCAGCATTATCATATACAATAATAATCCATAGCTACAATAAATGTAAACACATATACATGTAACCTAAAACCTAGTCTTAGTCAATCATAGTGCATGACCCAAAACCCAGTCTTGTCCATGACTCCACAATCATGAATCAATCAAGCATATAAAGCTAGATAAGATACAACAGAGTTAAAGTTACCGTACGCGAACGTACCTTTCTTCCACGTAATAAGTAATACAGCCTGTCCTTTGAATCCGACTCGGACTTTCTCAAGTATCCTATAACATTATCATCGAATTATTTCCTTTTCCATATTTTATATGATATTACAATAAATATCACATGACTTGATATAATATCCTAAAGGGTTATTTTCACTTATTTTTACCTTTTTAACCTTAATGGATAAGTTATTCCATTTTTACCCTTACTTTTCTTTAATTTCGAAATTGATTTTCTTGCAGGATTTTTCAGCAACTTTAAAAATTATAATTACATGTACAAAAATCCAATTGATGTGATTCAAAAATATACATGACTCTTGACATGTCCATTATTACAGAAAAATAATCCCAGAAGTTTGAAATCTCTGGATCATTCCCATTTAATGTTTCCCATGATTGTTCCGTTTTCAAGTCCAGAAACATGGGTCAATTTGAAAAATTCACATCTCTTTGTAAAAAAACCCTAAAAATTACCAATTTTTTATCAAAAGAAATCCTAGATGTCTATGTTATTTATAGAAAATTTTATGATTTTAGGACTTCATTTACTACATAAAATATTGACCACAAATTCACTGCCTGCTTTCAGAACTCACAATGACAGTTTTTCAGTTTTCACAAATCTTATGATTTTATGTATAAAATATCTCCTAATTCCTATTTGGCCTTTAAGCATGTTCTTAAACCTCCCTTTTGAATTTGAGGTTTCCAAATTAAGGAGAATTTATCATAAATTATAACAAGTTCAAAAACATATTAACTAAGATCAAGACCATATCTTACATTGACTTGATTATTGTTCTTGTAACTTCTCCTTCCTCCTTGGCTTCAAATGATTTAGCCTCACCATCATAAACAACATACAAGAGTGTTCCTACTAAAGCTATAAGGAACTAACTACCAAATCACAAGAGCACTTACTTTAGTGCTTTGAACTTCCTTCCTTCTCTATGATTTTTGCCTAGATCTCTCTTTCTCTCTCAATCAGATTTGATTGTGTTTTGAGTTGTGAAGAAAAGAAGAGGGGACCTCCTCTATTTATAGGCAAGTGGCAAGCCTCTTGTGGGCTCCACATGTGAAATTACTAAACTAACCTTGTATCTTATCTCTCTTCACATGGCTAGTCATCCAATTTTTCTTCTTTCCTCTCCTCCACTCAATCTTGGACCTTTTTATGGACTCTTTTTCAGCCATTGGATTGCTTTCCAAGTGTCCTCATCCTATGGTTGAAGTTCCCTCATTGGCTTAAACAATTACATGAGGATTAAGGCTTAATTTCTTAAGATAATATCTTGAAATACTTGGCTCACAAAGCTCCACCAATGCCAGCTGGAATAAAGGACTTTTGGGGCTGATTATGATGTCATTTTGATGACACAAATGAGGGCTTAGGTATCTATAAACACCACATGTCCATATCTAATTGGTTGCTTAATTAATCAAGTTGCATTTGGGTATTTTTCAAGCTTTATTTTGTCTTTCATTCCATTGGCCCTTATATTTCAAAAATATTCAGCCATTAGAAGAAGATTTTATTGCCCATTTACAACTTGAAAACAATTGCACCAGTTGGATAAAATCAAGTAGGTGTTTTATCCAAAGCTTGCCATGTGTAATTGTGGCATAAATTGCCTTAAGTATTATGCATTTTATCCCCCTTTTTAATATCTATTTATTTCCCTTGTCTTTTATAAAGTTGAAGACATATGTTACTAAACTCAATTAATGCAAGCTTATTTGCCAATTAGTAGTTGCTAATGGGTCTTAATTAGACTACATGTCTTCAACACCTTTCCATGGCTCTTTTGAACTTAAAATAGTCATTATTTTATGTAACTTTTGTGTCACACTTTATATCCCCTAAATGTAGTCTCTTTATTAACAATTTGTTAATTGATTCCAAAATGAAATTTGGATGAAATTATAATCAATAGATAATAATTCTTTGAGACATATATTCACCTTTGTATTTTGGTAATATTACCAAAATATAAGGGTTTTTTTTTTTTTTTTTTTTTATAAAAGGGAAATTACGGTATTACACTTTCTTTGGTCCTTTTTATAATATCCAAATATCTATTAAAATTAGTAATAAAAAAATGTAAAAAATGTATTTTTTCCCTCAAATATGCCCTTACACATTGTTGTTAAATTCACAAGTTGACTCTCCGAGTTTACCGTTTTTACGCTTCTAGCTTACAAAAACGAGTCGATTTAGTGGTAAACTCGTGTTAGTTGTAAACTCGGTTAAACTCACGAGTTTATACACCGAGTTTATCATCTTTACGTTTCTAGTTTATAAAATCGTGTTAATTTACTCTTAAACTTGTGTTAACTTTTTTAATTTGATCATACTCGGCGGCTTTATATAGAATTTTTATTTATTAAATATGAAAAATGATGAATATTGATGGATTTAATTTCAATTATTTGGATTTAAAATATATTTAAATCAAATTGTTGTCATTTTTATATTTTAATTATTTAATTATACACTAGTAATACCTGTTTAATAATGAAAGTTTACGATTCGAGTTCACGATACAAGTTTACATCACTATCACGAGTTTTCTTAAACTTGTGATAGTGAGAAAAAAAGATGAAAAATAATATATGAGAATATAAATTAATTAAAGGTAATATAGATACAAACGCATGTAATGTTCAGATAACCTCAAACAGAATCTTATAAAAAGAATCGGACCAATTCAAAAAATTTAAATCTTATAGATAGGAGAGAGTATTAAATATAATTAAATTTGGAAGAATAATATAACATTTAATAGAGATTTGAAGTTAAAAGCATTAAGAACACCAGGTTTCATACATGCATCAATTAAATGCTCTTTAATTAAACGTATCATAGAGATATTGGCACTAATTGCACTTGATGAGCACCACGTGCATTCGCAAGCTCTGCTAAATCCTAATAACCTCTAGTACATATAAAAGGGGTTGGGGAGTTCAGGATGATCGAAATGCAACAAACATACATACGTAGCTCTCAAAATTGATGAAAGTAATTAAGTATTTTGACTAGAAACTGAGAAATGGGTTGAAAGGAACTAGGAAGGAATAAAGCTGATTAAAAGCATAGTGATGGTTACAAGTGCAGATGTTGGATCAAAATCAGTGGAAGAAGACGAAGAGCCTCAAGAAACTATGGTAGAATGCCAACACAGATCGATGCTTCAGACATTGCGGCGGCGATAAGCAGAAGACTGCTGATTGCTATTTTGCTTGCTTGTGGAGGGAATGCCGTCTAGTTCCTCCCCATTCCCTTACAGTCATCTGATTCATCCTTTAATAACATGTGATTAGAAATATAGTAATAATAATATGCTAATAATACCTCCCTGTTGTTAATTGGAGTACCATTGCTGTGGAAGTTTTATGGACAAATTCAATAAATTATACTACCTGGTTCATGTATATGTATATGTATATACACACACTGTCTGTCTATATATATATGTATATATATGAACATATATATGTACATAAATACATACATATATAATATAAGAGCTAGTTGGGGATTGGATGTGGTCTTAAATATAAGATCTCCATCTACTTTATCTCTAAAATTTATAATTTTTTTCCTTAAAGCACTTATGTCGGTTGCACACATTAAGGGGTTTCATCCACAAATAATCATGATAAAATATTGTATTTTAGGAAAAACCAACATATATTTATTGTAATTAATTAATATAACAGATTTTCTCAATCTCTTTAAATTAGTCAACTAGTTATTATATTAAGCATTGGATGTAGTAGTAATTTTAATTGAAGTTGGATTGTTAGTTGTGTCCATTTAATCCAACCATTCAATTAATTGAATTATTGGTAGACTACTCCATATAAATCAAGCTTAAAAAACGGGGTAGATTACTCATATTTATAACCTAACCTTTCTTTCTACAAGTAACTTATAATAAGAGTAGAGTGTTACTTTTAAATTTGAGACCATTGACTTTTAAATGAATGCAGCGTACCTGAAAAAAAAAAAAAAATCCTTGAAAGAATAATAAACTCGTATTAAAGAGAATATGCAGTGTACTGAAGGATCTAGCTATCGTCCTCTGCTTTTCTCATCCTTTTCCATCCTCTTCCTCATCTAGGCCGTTGGATGAAGATCTGGATGGCCCAGATTTTTTTAATAATTTACCGCATGAGGTAAAAATTTAATTATTAAAAAAATCTGAACCGTCCGAGATATTCATCCAATGGCCTAGATGAGGAAGAGGATGGAAAAAGCAGAGGACGGGAGCCGGATCCGTACCTAAAGCAGATAATTAATTAATGAGATGCATCCATCTGCAGTTTCTTTCCACAAACCTCCCCCTATATATAAGTGAAAGGGGTAAGAGAGTTGAGAATGTGAAAAGCAATATAAGTACCTATTTTGTCTGAAAGTACACGTTGGGGACTAATTTTGTTCTGGAAGTTTCTTTTGGAGCAATGTTGCCTTGTAAGTAAAAAAACGTAGCAATGTTGCCCCTCCGTTAACTACCCTAACGGTCAAACGTTAGTTGACCCAATTATGCCGACGTAGATTATCTACGTGACATCTTTCTCATTTTTTTGGTTAAGTAGAAATTTTGCCCTGGAAGTACATGCCAAGGAGCAATGTTGCCATAGAATTTTTTTTCCCTCAATGTTGCCCCAGAAGTCTAAAAACGTTGCAATGTTGCCCCTCCGTTAACAGCCCTAATTAATTGTATCTGACAGTTTTTGTAAGCTTTATTCTCTCTGTCACGCCCCTACCGGCCTCGCCCTTTCGGGTGGCGGGTTAGAGGGATTCCTTTGAATTGTTTTCTTTCTATTATTACTCGTTCCATTTTAACTTATATCAGAGTGAGCACAACAGAGCATTATACCGGTTTGGACTACCTACCATACTGGTAAAAGCGCAGTAACCAAAAAAAAAAAGTCCCCGAAGGGTTAAGGGTACAATCATCCAAAATAAAATACCAGCAATAAATATACAGTCATCCCAAAAGTAAATACAAAGTGTAATAGCATTGTCTATTCTTCAATCAGTGTTGATATGCCGTACCTTTCCAAAAAGGTTCTTCTAGCAAAGACACGATTCCCTGTATGTAATACCCAAAAATTCTTATTTATCATAAATACTATATTTTGGTAAATAATACATATTAAAATGAAGGTGAATATGTGGTCTCAAAATTTTGTAACTTGTTTATTTTAATTTAGGGATAATAAAATACCTTATAATTTTCATATTACAACATAGTTCATATTTAATCATAAAGAGCCATAAAATGTTATGGAAATACCTAAACCAATTAGAGAAAAAAATTAATGGAAAATTAAATTTACATTAATTAAAATAATTAAATGAACTTTCCTAATTAATTAAAAGGCATCAATTAGGGGTATTTTGACTTAATTAAAAATCAAAGGCCAATAGGAACTCAAGATTAGCATTAAATGAGTTACTTATGATTATAATCAACCTAAGAACCAACCATACAACAAGCAATCTTACCTATATAAAAGTAGAGCAGTAAGTGGCCCTCTGCTTGACACCTGTCCTCTCCTTTGCATTTTACTAACGGATCACTAATTGGGACCCTCTCGTGCTCGTGGCTTTAGTGGCTTTCGTTGTGTGGCACGCTTAGCGTATTCCGCAACTTTCGCGTACGTGCATGGAGTGGTTATTTTATTTGATCCTCTAAATATATATGTGGTGGTTTCAATGATTTCGTTTGTGTTATCTGGTAGGTTAGCGTAGTTTTCTTTGGTGAGCAAACTTTGGTCTATTCTTCATGGCTTCTGTCTATGATCCTGTGAAACATATTAACACCAGTTGCAAGGGTTTGAAGCTCTGTGTTCGCATTGTTCGTCTCTAGAAAATGCCTGGCCGATATAGCAGGGGCGATGTGGCTTGTATATATCTGAACTGAATGATGCATATTTATAGTACTGCCTATGTGTTTGCGTTATCTTTTTTTTCCAGAATTTCGTCTAATTTGTGTTCTTATGGTTCAGGGAGATCGGATTCATGCAACGGTGTGTAGTGGGTTTGTACAACACCATGAGAAAATTTTACATGAGGACAGGACGTGTGTCATTTCCCGATTTAATATAATGTTGTTCCTATTATGGGGTCTTATCACACTACAAATCATGCATATCGAATTAACTTCCAGCTTCAGACTATTGTTCATCATACCACTGATGATGGGCATGTCCCCCGATTTGGATTTAATTTCGTTCCTTTCTCTAAAATCTTAGCTGAGGATTTTGACGGTCGCTTTCCAGTGGGTGTGTATTGGAGTAGTTTTACTATATATTCGGCTAGAATGTGAATTTTATTATTTATTAATTGTGTTATAGTCTGTGTTTGAAGCATATGTCATTAGGATGGTTATAGGTGTTGGGTTGTGGGATGAGAGCAATGTCGATGGTCACAAGCAGGTTAGGGTTGAGATTGAACTAATGGGTGAGTATCAGAGTATTCCCAACTGACTTATCTTACTAGAGTTTATTGATGTTCTGCTTTGTTGTGTAGGTTTACTTGGTTTCGGTTTAGTTTGAAATTTTAAATGGGTTGTGCTTTATAATGGTTATAAATGTTAGGCTGCATCGTTTTCACTGTACACTATGGGGAGGTTTTGCAACAAAACTATTGGAATATATGGATCGCCATGTGGCTGGTTCAGTTGCGTTTGTACTGCAGTGGTCTGAGGTCAAGAGTTGTAGCGTAAGTAGCAGTGTCATATTTGAATCTACTTGTGGTGCAACTATCTGACTAATGTTGTGGTGATGTCTGTTTTTTATGACGTTGGGGTCACATGGAGGAATAAGTTATCTAACCCTGCTTCGCGTATGTTCATCTAACCGTCCACGGCAAAAGGGCGGTGCTCGAGAATAAAAAAATAAAAAGTTGAGGCGGTTGTGAAAGATAGATAATAGGAAAGGTAGTTACACAATAATTTGGAAATTAATAATGGTGGAAACTAATTTTTTTTTTATTAAAAAAAGTGGATAATAGGGAAACGAGTTACACAATATTTTGTAAATTAATAATAGGGGAGGTAGGTAAGAAATTTAAGAAAAAACGAGGCGGTTATGAAAGAAAGACAATGAGAAAGATAGTTACACAATATTTAATTTTGTAAATTAATAATGGGGATTGTAGCTAGGTACAAAATATTTAGTAAATATTTAATTTAATATTTTGATTATTCCCTTAAAAATATAGGTGATGTTTTATATAAGAATACATTAATAAATACATGATATCTCATCGCGCAAATGCGCGGGTCTAGGCTAGTTGTACCTAATAACATATTAACCACCATATTAAGAATGCAAATTGAGATTAAATCATCAACCCCAAAGGTCAAATGTGGGGGGCGAATTGCACAAGAAGAGAGAGGAAAAATTGTTTAGTAATCAAGATATTATGAAGATAAGAGCACATGTGTTATTAAATAAAGATCTTCAATAGTAATAGGATATTTCTAAATAAATGGAAGGCCAAGATTAGATGTAATAAAGTTAAATCCAATGGTTCTAATTAAACCTATAATTAACCTTAATCCTCTTGTAATTGTGTGAGCCAATGATAAATCAAAGAATTGAGCTTAATCCTCATAAAATTAAATGGACCAATGGGAAAATTAATCTATGGATAAATGGTGAGGATTTATTTTGAACAAACACAAATTGATCCAATGGTGAAGGATCAAGATGAGGGGATAAATGATTATTTAATAAATGAAGTTATTATAATTAGCACATGGTAAATTGAAGCACATGCAAGGGATAAGGTTCAATTAATAAAAATGGAAGAGGATAGAATGCATTAATGAGGGGAACAATTTGGAAGAAGATGTACTTATGAGATAAGGTTTTAAATGGCTAGTAAAGGAAAAATACCAAATCACTTACGGTCTAACTAGAGCAATTGTCTTTGAATAATAAAAAGCAAGGGAAGCCTTTGAAGAAGGCTATTATTTTCAAAAATTGGGAGCTAATGGGAAACTTAGGTAAGCTTTATAAACACCTAAATACATTCTTGTTTAGTTGGCAACCAACTATCAACTTGCAGTTTCAAAGGACTTTTGGAGCTAACTAATGTCATTAATGAATTACAAAAATCATCCCCTAAAGTCTTCTTGCACATGGGAAAGAGAAAGGGAAAAAGAAAACTTGAAGAAGAAGAATGAACTAATCAACACATGAGATAAAATACACATGGGGTCATAAATGGAGCACATGGGAGCATTTATGAAAATAGAAGAGGATAAGCTTAGTTTATTATTGTTTGATCAAGATATTATAAAACAATGCACATGAGATCATTTAATACAAATTGGATGAAGGAGAGAGATGAGGGGATGCTTTTTTAGAGTTGTGAGTGTGTGTGTGTGTGTGATTACTTTAAACCAACCAATGAAAAAAATCAAAAAAAAAAAAAAGGCTAAATCCTATGTAAATGAAATAAGCCAATGAGAGCATTCTTCTTTATATTTTGTGTCTTCAAAAAGACCAAGCCAACATGAGCCATTGATTAGGAAAGATGATCTAATGGTTTAGGATAATGAACTTTTACTATAAATAGAGACCTTGGGTCTCTTCATTCTTCACACCAAAATCAACCCCAAGAGGTGATTTTCTAAAGAGAGTAGAGAGAGGTGAGAGCTAGTGGGAAGCAAGAAGGAAGAGGAGCTTCAAGGGTAAGTTCTCTAGTTCTTGAGTTCTAGCTTTAAGTTCATAGATAAATAGTGCTTTGATCTTTAATCTTCCAATATAGTTTTGTTTTCATGTTTTTATGGTCAAAAATGTGTTTATTTCGAAAAATTGATGGAAAATATGATGAAACAAAACTCTTGAAAGTTGAATATCAAAGTAGCGAAAACCGTGGCGAAATTTGTCGGTTGGAAGTTTCCCATAGTCAGTAATAAAGAGGCCATGATCTTATGTAGAAGATGGAATTCTAAAATTCTAAAATTTTTCATGGTTAAATTAGACATCTAGGGATTTTCAAATATACCCATAGAGTGTCATTTTGAGTTGTATACAAGGAGATAAAAATTCCCAAAGTTGGGCTATGTTTTTCTGGAAAAATTCTGGGCAGAGGTTGAAAACGTAAAAACTGGAAATGGTTCATTAATTCTGGGTAAACAATAGTATTTTTCCTCAAAATTATACTTTCTAGGGATTCTGGGGAATTTTACGGATCCTCGTTTTGATTTTTCTAGAATTAATTATGATTTTCCAAAGTTGCTGTAAAATTTGCCCAGAAAATCCAGCACTTCGTTTTTAATAAAGTGTAATGGCAAAATGGTAATAACAAATCCACCGAGGGTAGAAAGGTAAATTAAACCTTTAGGATATTATTCTAAGCAATATGATATTTATCAAATATCATATAATAATCCGACAATAATGTATAGGATATCCGGGAAGTCCGGAGTCGGGTTCAAAGGTCGGGCGTTTTGACAATGACGCGGTGAAAGGTATGTTCGCGTACTAGTAACTTTAACTCTGATGTGTCTTGTATGCATGTATGTGGTAGTATGATTCATAGGGTCATGGACAGGACTATGTCTTGGGTCATGTATCGTGGATAAGACCCTGTCTTAGGTCATTGTTTATACATTCAGCTTTATACGGGTTTATAGTCTTGATAATACCATTGAGTTTTCCTAGCGCTGGGGACACGAGGAGCTGTCGTGGCACTAGTTAGTGCAACGTAGATAACTTTACATGTGCTGTGTGCTATGTACTGTTATTGTGACTAGTCTTACATCTGCTGTGTACTTATGTATTGCTGTAATGTCATGAACATCTGTCATACATATACTGTTATACTTTTCATATGAGGTTAATTGTTATCTGAGGTCCTATGGGTATTGGACCTCAGATTTGTGTAAGGTTCAGGAAAGGAACCAGGATCAGAGGAGGAACCGGTAGATGGAGCCGTGAAAAGGCACCAAAGGGAGGAGCCGATAAGAGGCACCGGTCAAGGCAAATGCCGGAAGGGCGTCAACAGAGCATTCTTTATGGCACGGATTTAACGACGTTACTCAAACAGTTTGGTGCCAAAGGCAGGGCTAGTCTATGTGGATCAGTCAATAAGTCGTCGTGAACTCGGTGAGACTTCCACGATAGAAACCTATCTGGCCAAATTGTTTGATTAACTGAGTTAGGTTCATTGCCCCAAGTCTAGCTACGGCTTGGTTGAAGATTGTATGGTTACCATAAAGATTTATAATTATACAAAGCTCTGTACTAATGTATCACATGAATGTTCCTTCAGGAAATTTTTAATATATCAGCATATGTCAGGGCATCAGCATATACACGGGCATTTTGTATCGGTTACTCATCGTCCAAACGTTAACGCATGCTCTCCGTTTCCGTATTACTACGGTAGAAGCACCTCAAACTCTGTTAAGTTTTCTAAAACTAAGTGTCAATCGACACATTTTGAAGTATGGAATTTGGGGTGTTACACTGTATCTACAAATCTGTCTGGAGTTCAAAATTGAACCCCAGAGTAACTGTTAAACTCACGTATTATATGTATATAGTGTATGTATGCAACCATGTCATATAAAATCATAGATAAAATGTCAAACATACCATATATGCATTCAAAAACATACAGAATAACCAATAATCACATACAGTCGAGTTGCCTTACCAAGGCAAACGCCAGAATTACCAGAATCACGACCCGTAGAGCCGCCTGCACCAAACCAACCTCGGACCTAACGACCTGTAGAGCAGCCAATCAAGGCCAGCCCCAGACCTCTCTTCAGCGCTAGGAACACAATAGTTAGGGATTCGAACCCCAACACGCTTTGTATGCATATTTGGCAATAATATACACACATGGCAAACAAACATACAACATATATATAAAAGTACTTGAGTAAATAGTTACTACCTGTGGGATGTGTACCGCTTAAAAATCTTAGAGTGTTTAATAGCTTCCCAAAATATGCCTTAACCCTAAACAACATCAAAATACCTTATTTTTAGTATTTAGGAAAATACCCTTACATTTTTCCAAAAATCCAAGCCCTAGCCAACTTTTCCAGAAAATCCAGTGAATTTGGCCCAACTTAAACATTTTTAATAAATTCCAAAAAAAAAATATAATGTGTACGAAATCAGTGGAATCTAAACCCTTAGGATGTCTACTTTACAGTAAAAATACTTTCAAATTCCAAAAGGATTCATATTTTAGCGTGTAGCCCAATCTTTTTCCTCTGGTCAGAAAAACCCTGTAGCTTCCAGAACTTTTTTTTCAAAAATTAATTTCTCCTAGATGAAAAATAAAAAAGGTGTCTAATTACATATCAAAATGAAGCTCAGGAAGTCTAATTTATTCTTGTAAAATTTGAGCTCAAACCGACTTCGTTTACCATTTTAAAAGCATGGTTGAAGCTTCACTGCGAGAAAATCCTAATACTGGCAGCAAGCTTCTTTCATGAGTTTTCGGTGTTTTTGAGTTCGTATACCTTAACCATGACCTAACCCCATGTAAAATCAAATTTTAAACTCATTGGAACTCTTAAAAACACCAAAATCATATCACAACACCAAGCCCTAACCATTTGAACGAAAACCCTAACTACAAACTTCAAGAGGTCGTGTTTTCGTATTTACATGAAATCGGAACTTCACTTTGGTGATTTGGCTTCTTCTTCTTGGTGTGGGGACTTGGCTGAGCTCTCTCCTCTCTCTTGCTGAACACGCCTATGGGCAGCCAAAAATGAGAGGTTCTTGCCTTTTATAAAATAGCTAAATTGACCTATTTCCAATTATCTGGTGCATGCTTTTGTCCACTGGTTGATAATTTGGATCAAGCCTTTTTGCCTTAACCTCCAAGAAATTTCAGAGAATTCCAAAACATGGCCATGTGGCACCTCCCTAGCCATAAGGGTCAGATTTTTACTTTTTAAAATGTGTAAATTACCTATTTTGGCCCGAAACACCCTTTTTATCCAGTGGTTAAAAGCTTGTACCCTGATTATTAGCTTATTTTCTCTCCACAAAATTCTAGATAATTCCAGATATCTTTCAGGGGGTAGGTGGAACCTCCCGGGCCCCACACAATCTGGTCCCTTGCTTTTTATCTGCTCTATCCACTTTATCAAGTCTACCCTTTTATCCACTGGTCCTTGTAGTGCACTGCTGGTTAAAAGGGTGCTCCCTTTTACACTTTTCCTCAACTTTTTAGATATTTTCCCCTAATTGGGCCTACATATGTGGTGCCATTTTATTCTCCTACACGGCCCCATATTTGTCTCATTTAATCCAAAAGAATGTCCTGATTGGTCCCTATCAGTCCCCTTTTTACCGGTTAACCTCAAGCGAGACCCGTACTTTATGTTTGGGCCTAAGTACAGATAAAATTATCTGATTTTTCCCTCTCTCCCCTCATGTGGACGAAATTCACTCCTTAAGGGGTGAGAAATTGACCTTTCTACCCTTACTTTTCCTCGTTTAACCTGTGGTGACATGTGTCCTAATGTAATGATTACACTGACTTTTGTTTTTGGCATGTGTCCTTTTCAGTGTCTCTTCCTCTTCCCAGACCATAGCTGGCGCATACACACTGACCAGGGGCAGGAATCCATGCTCTGTTCATGTTCTTTGTCCCCACTTAATTGTACCGGCTTATCCTATACCGGTGTTTTTGCTTTGGGCCCGCTCTTTTTCAAATTGGGACACCATCACAACCTTTTTTCCTTGACTATACTAGGCTACATTTTTAGCCCCTTTTTAAGACTTAATATCCTGTCTCCTAAAAGTCGGACAAACCCTACATAAATATTTTAAAATAAAATATTACAAAGAGTAATAATAATTATATCAGCAGTCAAAACTTCTCATAATTCTTCAATGCATACAAATACATTGTTTACAAAAGTAGGGGTGTTACACTCTTAGTCATCTCTGCTTACAATGCACCAGAGGTTCGTTAATCGTTTGCGTAGATAATTCCGCAGGCAAGAGATTATTGTTTAGAAAAATTCATTTGAACTACCTGCGACATACTCGTTTGATGTTATGTTCGGACAAATTTGTTCTTATTTTTTTGTTTGATTTGTTGACACATTTTTTCTGGACAAATTCCGCAGGTGATTGATTATTGTTTGATTGGGGAATGCTTGTGATGGAGGACGTTATGGGGGAAGAAGGAGTAGGCTATGTTTACTTTAAAATAAAAATAAAAATTAATTGCCACCCCTACTGTAACATCCCATTTTCAAAAGCAAAGTATATTTTTTTTCATCGAGTAGAGCATCGGAGCGATTGAGTAACCGATATTTATATTCAAAATGCCGTAAGTCCGATTCGATTACGGTAGCGGTATGTTACACCGAGTGTTTTCAAAAGTGAATAACAAAAGAAGAAAGTCTTGGTGAGTCCCTATGCGTGCGCCCGCCTTTCTCCTCGATCCTCGGTCCTCCCGACCCCGACGCTATGTTAAGAGCGAGGTTCAATGCCCATTGAACCTCGTAACGGTTAACCTCATGCTTATGTGTGACAAAATATGTATGACGAGATATTCATAACATTACAAAGATTAACCAATACATAGCACGCGCCAGATGTAAGGTTACAACAATACATAAGCACACAGCAGATGTAATGTCAATCACAACAACAGTACATAGCACACAACACATGCAAAGTTACCCACGTTTGCACTAACCAGTGCCACGACGGCCCATCGTGTCCTCAGCGCTAGGAAAACTCAACGGCATTACCAAGACTGTAACCCGTATAAACAAAGCTGAATGTATAAACAAGTGAACTAAGACAAGAAGTCTTAGACACGGTGCATGACCCAAGACAAAGTCCTGTCCATGACTCTATGAAATAGTCTATCACATATAAGCATACAATAAGCATCAGAGTTAGTGTTACAGTACGCGAACGTACCTTCATTGACGGAAAATGATACTTTTTGACAGCGGTACGTGATTACAGATATCCTATAAGGATAATATCATATTATCAAGGCCCAACATCATAATAGGCATTTTAGGTACAAATTACCATTTTGCCCCTAACTCTCCTAATTGGTGGAATTTCGCCAGAACTTTGTTACTTTAACTCTAATGTTCCAAAATTTTGACATATCTCCATCTCCAATATATTTTTGAAATAAATATCACATTTATCCCTAAAACATGATATCTAAACTAACTTGGAAGATTAAAGATTAATCTAGCATTTCTACTATAACTACCGAAGGAACTAGCAAAGCTTAAGACTAGGGACCGAAGAACTTACCCAACACTTCGCTACTCCTTTTTCCAGAGTTCCTCCTTACTCTCACTTCTCTCTAACCTCTCTCTAGGATTCCTTTGTGAATTGGTGAGTTTGAAGAGAAATGTGAAGTGCTATTTATAGCAAAAGCCAAAGGATCTCATCCCTTGGATCAACTTTGCATCAAGGGCTAGGATGATGAAGATGTGGCCTTATGAACATCACTCATTTTCCTCTTCTCTCCACCACAAAAATGTCCCCTTACTTTATGCATTTACCCGATAAAATCCCCGATCGGTGTTCTAATCGCGTAATCTTAGAAAATCTCAAAAATCCAAACACTTGACCTTGAAGTTCTATTCTTCCTCTTTGGAAATATCTGAGTTAACTAAATTTTTGATCCCATTAAGGGTATTCCGTTGTCTGTTGAACATTTTCAGACAGACGCTGTCGGTTACAGAAATTACTTCGGGTAATGCTAATTTCGGGACAAAAATCCACTGATTCATAATATGTCCAGTTGTTTTCTACTTAGTTCAAGGATTTCAAGTTATGATTTATTTTCCATTGGTTCTCACTTTTCTTATCTCGCCTTTGTTTACAAAATATCTTTTCATCTGATCCCTTATTCGCCCCTAGTCGTTACGGAAATGACTTCCGCTAACACCAACTTCTCGGACAAAAATTCACTTGTTTGTAATATGTCCCGACCTAAGAAACTTAGTTCATGGTTTTCTAGATAGGATTTAATTTCTATCGATTCTCATTTATCCAACTGGTTCTTCCACAAATATCTTAATTATATTATTATTTAATTAACAAAATATCATGATATTATCTTTGAAAAACCCACAACCCTTTTCACACTCAAATTTTGGTTTTCTCTTCCCTTTATTATTATTATTTTTTTCTTTAATTTATCTAAATTAGCTAGAAGCTTAATTAGAGCCTTAATCCCATGATTAGCAATCTTTTAGGATCTAGGGGTTTCATGTTCTTAATCTCACCAATTTTTTCTTAATCTTTTTCTAATTGATTAGCAAGCACACTTTATGCTAATATTAGCCATAAACACTTAATTAAAGGATTTCCCATAATCTACCTTAAATATTCTCTTGTTCGAGGCTTAAACAATTAGCCATTAATTACTTAACTAATCACTTTCTAATTGTTGATAATTTTCTTAATTAGGATTAATCATTATCTCACAACTATTTTACTGATATTGGTATTTTATGCTCCATGTAAAATATTAAAAATCATAGGGCAATTTATGCTCCCCAAAATTATATTTAATTTTGCCTCATTATTTTTCAAGGGAAAATAATCCCAAAAATTCCTAAAATTAGAGACAACATACTTTCTAATTTTCAATAAATATTTTATTTCCTCTTGGGATTTATCATAATATTTTCGGGCATTTCATGGCCCGTAATTGCATTTAGGGATTTTGACACTTTAATCCCTTTAATTTCATTAGAAATTTCCCTAGACAATAGAATAAGTATCCTACAAGGTTTTAAAACCACATATTCACCTATTTCCAAATAGGTATTATTTGCTAAAATATAGTATTCCGGATAGATAATTATCCAGGGTATTACACCTACTCCCTCCTATCATGATTATAATTATAAGACGGGTTGACTTTTTTTGAAGAAATTAAGAAAACTAAATAAGTTACTTATTCATATTACCTCGGTCCTAGTTATAAGATTATATTGATTTTTTTTTGGAAAAATTAAGGAAGCTAAATTAGTTATTTAATCATATCATACATTTTTAGACACGGGGCAACATTGAGACCAAAAAAAAAAAAAAAAAAAAAAAACTTTAAGGGCAAAATTGCTTCTGAGCGTGTATTTCTGGGGTAAAATTGCTACTTAAAAAAGTGATAAAGCTCTCCCACGTAGACAATCCATGTCAAGATAAGTGGTCAACTTATGTTTGACCGTTAGGGCTATTAACGGAAGGGCAACATTGTTACGTTTTTATACTTCTAGGGCAACATTGCTCCAAAAAAAAACTTCCAGGATAAAATTGGTTCTCGGCGTGTACTTCTGAGGCAAAATTGCTACTTAACCTTATAATAAAATACTATATATAGCTTTAGAACTTTAAAGAAACATATAGAATAAAATATGGGTTGGAATAAGAAAGGAATCATAATGGTGGTGGTCACCATTGGGGCAGAGGTTGGAGAACCAGTGGAAGAAACAATGTCTTCGTGCAAACAAACATGCCGTGAAGCTTGTGGATATGTGACACCAAGTGCTACCATAAGTGCTGTAGTAAGAACTAAGAACTGTTTGAATTGTCGATCTTCTTCTGATGATGTCCAACGTCATTATATTCCAAATAATAATATCATTACCAAGTGAAGTAATAGGGATATTTATAGTCCGGTGATCACTTCGTTTCACTTGGCAAATCATAATGTATGTCATTAGGAGTTTTACGGATAATTAAATTAAGTGAATGAGGTTCTTGTTTAAGCCATTACGCGTACGGAAAATGCTACCGTGATTCAAGAGTCGGTGCTTTAATTATGGTCGAGTTGAGGACTCAAGGTCAATCATAGTTAACATAATATTAGTATAATATACAGAAGATTCGTGTGTGTGTGTGTGTAAATTAAAATTACAATTCCCTTTATATAATCCAAGGAAATAAAAACATTTAATAGAGAAAAGAGTTTAGAAGCATTAAATGTGGGAGTTATAGTATGTGTGGGTTTTTCAGAATGGAAAAGTCCTATATTACTCAAGAGTGTCGAAGCACAAAAGTATAAGTACCAACTTGTGATCTTGACCTAGTAATTAGTAATAAATAAGCTAAGATGAGGAGTGGGCTCGCGCACACATAACGAGCCACACGCAGTTGAAATCTGACGATGCTCTCTACACGAAGTTAATTGCGGATTGGGCACGTCTTTACGAATACTTCTTAAACGTTTGTGTTAATGGAATTTATGACTAGAACGTTCACAACCGTGTTTTAAAATCGCACTTGACGTGGTTTAATCAGCTTCCCAACGTCTCTATGTCCACAAACTATATAAGGTGGTGTATGCAAGACGTTCAGACATACGGCTCGGGTTTTCGAGTGCTCTCCTTCCTCCTCTTGTGTATTCTTCTGTTGCCTGCTGAATTCTATTTTCTATTGTGGTTCTATACTCAGCCTATTTTGTAGTACGGGATCGTTTAATCCTTATGAGTGACATTTATTAACTCTCAGAAATAATAGAATAGCTCTTAATCACAGTGTCAGCGGGTACAACTTCAGTCAACTCTGTTTTCTGCAGGGGCTACACCAACATTGAAAACACCGGATTTCATGCATAAATTAATTTCTCTTAAATTACGGGAGGGGAAAAAAGAACATCTTATAGAGATACTTGCACGAATTGCATACACGTCAGAGCCACATACATTTGCACGCTTTACAAACTAACCTCCACTATATCTCATTCAGGAAAAAATAAATAAATAAGCTCCACTATATATAGAAGCAAAAGGAGTTAGGGAAGCGTATGAAAAATTTCCTGAAATCAAGGTTTTATTTGACTAGAAACAGAGAAATGGGTTGGAAGAAAGCAACAATGGTCTTCAGAATTGGCTATTTGGGCATTTGCTTGCTCGTGAAGGGATAAAAAGAAAGTAAAATTTGAATGCCGCATACGTAATTTTAGCGAAAATGAGGAGGGAAATTACCACACTCATTAATATATATAAGCCAACTTTTTCTTTATTTGGATTACAGAACAAGCCAACTTTGTTTGAGGAACAAGGACTTTGAGATTTTTTGTTTTTCTTTTTTGAATAACAGCGGCAAACTGAAGAGCTTGAGAAAATATCCGGTACAAAACCAAGGGCTTGAAATTTTAAGATAACAAAAAGTTTTGAAAATTGAAATAAAAAAAGTCTAAAATTATAGGCTAAAGTACCCGTTTGGTCCTTTATGTTTGCTTGGTATCCATTTAGTCCCTTAAGTTTGTAAAGTGCTCATTTGGTCCTTAAAGTTAACACATTATGACTTAACGGAAAATACTAAGTCAGCAATTTTAAACAATGATTCGTGCACTTAAATGCCGACAAAACAAGCTTACATGTTACTTTTTTAATAAATTAATATTTTAAATCCTGTAAATTGAAATATATTTAAGCAAACTTTGGGTATATGTTCTTCGTCTAAGGCATTTAAGTGCACAGTTATCGTTTAAAATTTCAATTTACAGGATTTAAAATATTAATTTATTAAAAAAAGAGTAACATGTAAGCTTGCTTTGTCAAAGCATTTAAGTGCAAGACAAATATCGTTTAAAATTGTTGAGTTAGTATTTTCCGTTAAGTCCCGCTTCGGTGTTAACTTTAAAGGACCAAAAAAGCACTTTAGAAACTTAAGGACTAAATGGATACTTGAAGCAAACATAAAAGACTAAACGAAAGTACTTTAGCCAAAATTATAATTCAGATGTATAAAAACTTTTGGGGAAACTTGTTAATTTGGAAGACCCAATAATGTCATCAGATTTTTAATACATGTACATAATTTAATTGTACATATTCAATACGAGGTTCATGTACTTAATAACACATATTCAATACACTAGATTTCATACTTAATTAAAATATTCCAATAATGGAAAACACGTATATATACGAGGTGCATGTATGTACTTGCACCAAATGCATCTATAACTGCTTTATTACTATACACCTTCTATTACTTTTTATAAGTTACAATTTTTTAAATAGGTCTAATCCTTTTGTACAAGTTACACTTTGTATGTGTCTAAAATGTTAATGCACTCTCTTTTTACCTTTAATAGATTATAATATGCATTAATTATTTACTTCACATTCTTTCTCATAAGTTTCTCATGCTCTCTACCTGGCTCCTTCTAAAAATGAGGCTATATTTTTTTTAAAAATACATTAATTTTTTTCAAGAAAATAATACATTTCTTAATCATGTATGTTTTTTATTTTAACTGACTTCTAAATTTCATTTACTTTTAACTTATTAAAGAAGAGTAGAGGGGAAATTGTTTTAGGGAAAATCTCAATCAGGTCCTAAGAAAAAAAAAAAAAAAAAAAAATCAAAAAGTCCCAATGTAGATTCCTCTATAAAAAAAATCCCTTAGAACCTTAATGTCATAGATGGTCTTGTCAATAGTCACTCTATGACTTGTTAATATAATGACATACACTTGTCGGCGGGGGTTGGTTTAATTAATATAGATGAACTTGTCAATGACCATTGTAGAACTTGTCAAGTATAGTCACACACAAGTGGCGGATCTTTGAATGGGCCAGGGGGGGCCATGCCCCCCAAGGAAAAAAAAAATTTGTTCAAAAAAATTAATTATGCAAATTAAATGTGGAAATGTGGGATCTTTTAATTTAAGCAACAGAATATGGGAATTGTTCAACCAATTAATTAAATTTAATGGACGATGAGAAATTAAATGTGATTGATTGATTATTCCAATTATGACAAAGATAACTCATTTGGTAACACGCCTTTTATTCTCCCAATCTCCCTTCCCTTGACAACTCATTTGTGATTTTTCGGCTCTTGCTTGCTACGGGTAAATTCTCTCATCTTATTTCTTTGCTCGATTCAACTCCATATTTACTTTGTTTGGTCTTGATTCCATGATTTTGTTTTTCTATTTATATTTAGTATGGTAACGCGCCTATTATTCCATGATTTTTCGGCTTGCTATAGAATGCTCGTTTTCGGCAATGAAAAGAATTAAGACAAGGTTGCGTAACAAGATGGAAGATGATTTTATTGCATATAGTATGATAATCCATATTGAAAGAGAAATAGCTGATACTTTCACTACTGATTCAATTATTGAAGATTTCAAGTCATTAAAAGAGCGAAGAGCATTATTTTAAGTGAAGGTAATTTTTAATTGTTTCATTTAGTATATATAATGTTTTATTAATTTTGTATTATAAATTACATTGTTAACTTTTAATATTTTGATATATTATATAACAGGCAATCTTCCGGAATTCCATGATATCTTCTCATTTTATAATTGATATGACATCTATACTAGATAAAGATATATTATCTTATACATTAGAATTGTTAAAATACTTTTATTATAACTCTGAATATTTTAAACATGTTATAAAATCATAAAATTTTTTAATTAGTTGATGAGTATACATTTAGCCCCCCCAAATATTTATCCCAAGATCCGCCACTGGTCACATACACTTATCAACAAGAGCTAAACTACTTTAGTTAACATATATGAGCTTGTCAATGGTCACTCTATAACTTGTCAATATAGTCACATATTCTTATCAATAAGGTAAATTCACATTTGGAATCTATATCACGGAGATCCTAAGAGACTTTTTTTTTTATATTTTTTTCTGGTCTGTAGGACTGACTGAGATTTTCTCTTTTTTTCTCTCTTTTTTTTTTTTTAATACACCGGAAATAAAGACAAGCCTAACTAAAAAAAAAAAAAAAAAACTAGGAACCAGCCTCAAAGGCTAAAATCTCCATCAGCAGCTCTGGATTAAGGATTTTTAATCCAATGGCTTCATCTAGAGCCCTTTTTGTAGGAGTATCTGCCGTAACATTGGCGTGTCTACTTATTCATTCAATTTTCAGGTCCCAAGCATATTGCATCATGCTTTTGATTTTTCAGAGCACTCCCCAATCTTCATGGATTACCAAAACCTCATTTAGAATCAGTTGAACAGCTTCAGTGGAGTCACTTCTCAAGATTATGTTTCTTGCACCCCGATCCCAAACTCTTTTAAGCCAGCAAAAGGGGAATATATGTTTGGACACGCATTAGATTTGGTCAAGGCATGAATGTTCATCAAAGTAACACTATAATAAGAGTAATTTTATTTCAAGTTGTAAAATCACTTTTTTCCAAATTTAACCAGAAATACAAACCTACTCCATGTATATAAGTGAAAGGGGATTAGAGAGAGTAGAGAACGATAAAAAACAATTAAAAGGTGGAGACTTAGAGAGGGGGAGAGAGAGATCGAGAGAGAGAATGGGTTTGAAGAAAGGAATAATAATGGTGATGGTGGTGATGATGATTATTGGTGGGGAGGGAACAGAAACAGGAGAGGAGGAAGTGGCTCATTGCCAAAAACAATGCTTCAGAGATTGTGGAAGCAATCCTCAGAACGAGAAATGCTACTATGATTGCTGTAAGAAGATCTGTGTTACTAATTGTTTCGCTTCCTATTCCCTCCTGCTTCTACAATTTCATCAATCCAAGTGAACTATATATGAAGAGTTATGTGAATGGAGAATCAAATAAATGAGATGTATATATAATCTCTTCATATAAATATAATTGCTGCCTTTTCTCTTTTAAACTATATATTACCCATGTATGTTTGCAACTGCGCATTTCATCAATTTTAAAATAATAATTAAGTAAAAGTTTGATTTTTCTATTTGTCCTATTATGATTGCTAAAATTATGGGTTTCTGCAAAAAAATTATTCCTTGAAGCAAGGTTAACGATCGTAATTTATTCTGTGGATGGGAGGAACAAATAAGAACGATTAGAGAGTTTAGAACTAAAGCAATAATACACATGTCCGAAAGCTTTGTGAGATGGGATATATGATTGCTAATGCAGATGCGTCTTTTTTGGCTAAACTATACTTTTAGTCCTTTAAGTTTACATCGTGTATACTTTTGGTTCCTTAACTTTATAAAGCATACTTTTGATCCCTATAATTCTAACATCGTTAGTTGGCTAACGGAAAACGCTGACATAGCAAGCTTAAATTATGACTATGCAAAATTAAGTGATAACTGTGTAATTAAATATTATTAATATTAAATTTAAAATATGTGTAAATTGAAAAATTCTGAAAACTTGAAACCCTAGATATCAAAACCTTGACTTATGAAAAAAGAAGAAGAAAAATCTCTCTCAACTATAAATTGTTCTTCGTCTTCAACATATCACATCTATAGTCACAAGTTCAGTGCGTATCTTTTGGTAGTTTGGTACGTATCTTCTCTATAGCCACAAGTCGGTGCGTATTTCAATTTCTCTGCCCAGATTGGCTCCTTCGGTTTTGCTTTCTCATATCTTTTCTCCCGCAAATATTTTTTTAAACCATCAAGCAAGTAAAAAATTATAAACAGAAAGCTATATTAAAACATAGCCCTAGCGCCTTTCATTCTCTAAAGAGAAGATCCATATTAACCTCAAAATTTGTCATCGCACCTTCATGTTTCCCGATCATGCTTCCCGATCTCTCTATGTATTTCAATTTCTCTTCAGATTAGCTCCTTTGGTTTTGCTTTCTTATATCTTTTCTCCTGCAAATATTTTTTTTAACCATCAAGCAAGTAAAAAAATTATAAACAGAAAGCCATATGAAAACATAGCCCTAGCACCTTTCATTCTCTAAAGAGAAGATCTGTATGAACCTCAAAATATGTCATCACACCTTCATGTTTCGATCATGCTTCTCGATCTCTCTGCGTATTTCAATTTCTCGTAGATTGGCTTCTTTGATTTTGCTTTCTTTTATCTTTTCTCCTACAAATATTTTTTTTAACCATCAAGCAAGTAAAAAAAATTATAAACAGAAAGCTATATTAGAACATAGCCCTAGCGCCTTTCATTCTCTAAAGAGAAGATCCATATGAACCTCAAAATCTGTCATAGCACCTTCATGTTTTCCGATCATGCTTCCTGATCTCTCAAGCGAAACCCTTCCCTAGTTATAACATACTATTGGGTCCCAATCCAATGATTCTAATAGTTAGTTATTGCGATAGGGAAACGTGAAGGAAAGACCCCATTATTGTTTCCTCGTGACGATTGCTGCATGTTTTTCTTTGTTTAATTGAGTTTCATCCAACATCAACAATAATCAAAGTTGTTGTCAAGTGTTCTAATTTCTTGCTTTTTTATGCAATTTGGACTTACGTATAGATTCAAAAGTTTACATCAAAGATGGGGAACAATAGTGATGAAAATAGCGCCTTGAATACTTGACTTTAATGATAGTGAAGAAGAAGTGGATGAAAGTGATATTGAGGTGGTTAGTATACAATGTAGAGAAAATTCAAATGAAGAGGATGATAATGAAGATTCAGAAAGTCTTGATGTTGAGGAAGAAGCTAGAGATGAAAATGAAGGAGGAGATAGATGCATTAGGAATATGTTTCCATTACATAGGATGTTAAAAAATATGAGTGAATACAAGTGGGAGGCAGGAACCCTTTATAACACCAAAGAGGATTTTAAAGAAACCAAAACCTCATATGCGGTGCATACTGGAAAAGGCCTTAAGTTTATTAAAAATGATAAGGAAAGGATTAGAGCAAGGTGCAAGCTAAACTGTGATTGGAAAGCATATTGTGCAAAGTTAAAGGGAGAAGAAACATGACAATTAAGGATGATCAATGACAAGCATACATGCAGCAGGGAGGTGAATAATAAATTGTTAAAATCTAAATGGCTAAGTAGGAATATTCAAAAAAACTGTGAAAGAAAATCCGAAGTATAAATTAAAAGATATTGTTGAAAGATCTAAGAGAAAGTGGAATGTAAATGTCTCAAAGATAGTGGCTTCTAAAGCAAAGAAAGAAGCATTGAATCACCTTCATGGGTAATTCCAAGAACAATTTCAATGGTTGTATGACTATTGTCATGAGCTAAAAAGGTCTAATCCTCACTCTACAGTGTTGTTAAAAGTAGATAGGCCACCTGACTATGATGCAAAGCTTGATGCTTTATCACCATCTAGAAACATGCTCCCCAAATTTGGAAGGCTATATATATATGCTTTGAGGCTTGTAAGAAGAGTTTCTTCACTTGCAGACCAATTATTGGGTTGGATGGATGTTTTCTTAAGGGGCCATATAAATGCCAATTATTGGTCATGGTCGAGAGAGATCCTAATGAGCAAATGCTCCTTATTGCTTGATGTTGTAGAGGAAGAGACCAATGATTCTTGGACTTGGTTTCTATCTAATTTGATTGAAGACCTCGGTGGGACAAATAAATGCAAGTCCTATACCTTTATTACAGACCAACAAAAGGTAAAATTTCATTTGTTGTCTACTTTTTTAACTTTGTATCTAACATATAGTATTTAAATATAATATTGTAATGATTTTATAGGGTCTTTTACCTACCTTTGATGAGCTCTTACCTGGAGTAGATCATCGATTTTGTGTTCGGCACCTCTACAACAACTTTAGAAAATGATTCCAGGAACAAATCGAAAGAAAAGATGTGGAAGGCAAAGCAAAAGCTACCTACCCGAGGCATGAGAAAGAGCAATGAAGGATATTCAGAAAATTAATGATGATGCATATAAGTATCTCATCAAAATTCCTCCTAGATTTTGGAGTAAGTCTCGATTTTCCTTTGAACCAAAGTGTGATGTATTAGTAAATAATATGAGTGAAGCTTTCAATAGTGTATTCTTGATGCAAGAGAAAAACCAATTGTGTCAATGTTGGAGGATCTTAGGATTTATTTCATGAATAGGTGGGCTGCAAATAGAACTAAAATGAATAGCTTTCAAGGTTCAATTCTTCCAAATATTAAAAAGAGATTTGAAAGAGAAGCTAAGGATAGTGGTAGATGGCCGATTACCTTCTTGGGCTGGAGATGAAAAGTTTTAGGTTCATGATGGACATGAGAGAATTTCACTTGATCTAAAAGTTAAAGAATGTAGTTGTAGAAAGTGGTCATTAAATGGCATCCCTTGTGCTCATAGCATAATTTGCATATATTGGTG
Source organism: Acacia acuminata (assembly GCA_019022655.1). Taxonomy (NCBI): domain Eukaryota; kingdom Viridiplantae; phylum Streptophyta; class Magnoliopsida; order Fabales; family Fabaceae; genus Acacia; species Acacia acuminata. The sequence continues at coordinate 306,321 of JAFJYI010000245.1, forward strand.
GTCAAAGAACCCAAAAGATTATGTGTCTATTTATTATATGAAAGAGGCTTGTCAAGCATGTTACAAACCTATCATTTTTCCTACGAATGGCGTCAACTTATGGACAACAACAGAATATCCAGATGTACTTCCACCAACATATAGAAAGACTATTGGTAGACCACGAATGTCAAGAAAAAAGGATCCAAATGAAGAAAAGAAAAGGAAAATCTAAGATGAGTAGAACTGGTTTTGCAGCAAAATGTTCAAATTATGGCACTATTGGCCACAACAAAAGAAGTTGTAAGGATTCAAGCAACAGTAGAAGTCATGATATTCAAACAAATGCAAGAAACACTCACCCTAGTGTATTGATCGCCACAATGAACACACAAACAAGTGCGCATCCAAGTGAGGTAAAATCTTTCACTTCAATTTTATAAGCTTTCATTGATTATAAACTTGCCTTTAGTAGCAACATAAATTTTGATGTAGGGGACATCAACTCATGAAGCTTGACAATGGTAAGCAACACCCAAGCAACAACACCAAGCCAGCCAATTGATACAACATCAAGTCAACCAAATGCTACAAGATAGAGCTTATTCTTCTTGCTTTTGTCTCCAAGGAAGATCATGTTTTAATTTGGATTTATTTACATTTACACTTTAGTCATCTTCATGACAATTGCTTTTAATGTTTAAATTTCCTTTCGATCTTCTTATATTTGGACCATAGATGTCCCACAAGTTAAATTTTGGTACTTTGATTTTTCTCTTGAAAACATGTAATGCAACCAGAATTTATTATGGGAAACTTGCAAACACTTTAATTTTCTCTTGCTTTACACCACATTGCGCAAGTTGGTGAAACTTTGTTGATGGGTTTGTTCTATTTAGTCCTAGCTGCATTTAGACTAATTGTCTTATTTCTTTGGCATATAAAATGGCAAGCCTGAGCTTGAACAATTAAAACAAATACACAGAACAATCGAAAGTGACTGACTCGTATCACATACACATCCGGAAAAAAAAAAAAAAAAAAAAAAGATTCAACCAAAAAAATTATCACCAATAGTAAATTTCAGAGTAACTGGCACTAGACTTGAAATTGAGAATCCACTGGAAGTAGCATCAGAGGTAATCAATAAGCCAAGCAAGCATTAAAGATATACAGGCTTTGGGACTTGGGGATTACGATAACTGAAGTGAAGATTTGGGAAGGGGTTTCACCTTAATGTTAGGATTGGAAGTAGAATATGAGAACTGGGAGGTGCTATAGCATGTCCTACACAGACCCAACAAACAATTTCAACGATTTGGCGCAATGGAAAAAAAAATCTCACCTTAACTCCGTCGATGATGATGTCTTCCATCGAAAGTGAGTGAATCGTATCACATACCCAACCAGAAAAAAAAAAAAAAAAAAGATTCAACCAAAAGAAATTATCACCAACAGCAAAAATTATAGCATTTCCTACACAGACCCAACAGATAGTTTCAAAGATTTGGTGCAATGGAAAAAATTCTCACCTTAATCTCAAGCCTTAACTCGATCGACGATGATGTCTTCTCGCGTGAATCATTATCCATAGAAAGTGAGTGAACCATATCACATACCCAATAGGGAAAAAGTGAGTGAATCTCAACCCTTAACTCCGTCGATGATGCTTGGGGAATGGAAGTAGAGGTGAAGTCATTTGGGTTCGGATGCGCGTTGTTGAGGTGGAGAAGACGATTCATTTGCCTTTTTCTTATCAGATTTATTTTTTATTTTAAAATAGACACATATTTTAAATTTAATATTAATAATATTTAATTACATAGTCATAATTTGAGCTTCTTTGTGTCAATATTTTCCGTTAGCCAACTAACGGTGTTAGAATTATAGGGACCAAAAGTATACGATGTAAACTTAAAGGATTAAAAGTATACTTTAGTCTCTCTCTTTTTTCTTCTTGTTGTAAAGTTTGGGTGAATTTAGTCCTAAACGCTTGTCAAGGTTTTTTTTTTTTTTTTTTTTTTTTTTTTTTTTTTTCCAAGGATCAAGAAGCTTAAGTGTTGAATCTTGGGTCCTCACTAAGACTAGGACATGCCTTAAGGTTTGAAGAGAGCTTACAAAGACATTTAGTATAGACACATATTTTTTGTTCATTGCATGAATATTAATTAATTAAGATAAAAGTAGTGATAAAAGAACAATATAATTGTAATAAAAAAGAAAAGTATAATTATTAAATAAGGATATAACTACAACAAAAAAAATTGATAAAGCCTTATATTTACTTTTCTTATTTCCTTTTTCTTTATGAATAAGGATTTTTTTTTTCAACTAAAGAAAATTTTCTTTTACATGTTGAGAGTAAAGGATATTTCTTTAGGGACAATTACTATAAGGCCTCACAAAAGGCATGTAATAACAAACAAAAAAAAGTCTTGAAATAAGTGTGCGACGTACACACGTAGAACTTGTCATTAAAATCATAAATATTTGCACCTAATAGCTAGAGAGAGACATAAATAAATCATATTTGAAAAAAAAATCATCTTTTTTGCAGTATTAATTTTCCGAATTAAAACACGTTTTTATGCTTCATATTGCATACTTAAATAAATATTCCTTTAAAGAATAACAAACATTTTACAGAGAGATATGATAAATTAAATTGGAACGCTAGTAAGAGAAAGAAATCAGTCATAATTAAATCAGGTAATTAAAGAACCTGACCGTAAGCATTTTTTTTTTTTTTTCACGAACATAGGTATGTATAATTTACAGTATATAGGATTTTTTGCCTTTTTAATTCAGGACAATACAAGCATTAATCTTAAAATCCATAAGAATTATCCGGAGCATTCTTAAGAGAATTTAGAACTTTGAAGACCGTGCATTGAAAAATAATACTACTCCCCCTCCTTAATAAGAGACATATTTGCCTAATTTAATTATATTAAGGAAGTTAGTTAATAAGACATGTATTTTCTAAAACACCCTAGTCATCTTATTTAACTTCCTCCTTCCATCTTTTCCTTTATTACTGTTGAGAGAATATCAATAAGGGTAAATTATAAAAAGATTGACAAATATGTAAAATAGGTCTTATATTTAGGACTAAGATTATATTAACTTCTTAAATAAGCCTTATATTAAGAACAGGAGGGAGTACAAACTATACAAGGAAAATTAATAACTTTGTTTCATAAATTTGTCAGAATATTTTTATAAAAGGAGCATAAATTTCTTTGTTTATAGAATAAAATTACCGAATTCTCGTGTACCAATAAAACTAACTTAACGTAACTAATAAATTCCCTAAACCTACTTCTAATTTTTTTTTAAAATAAATATTCACTTTACTTTGCTATCCTTTACTGAGCATGCTTCTCTGATCATACCATGAACTCTAGCAAAGTGTTCTTTCACACCGCAAGTATGGCCATTAGTTCCGTACCTCCTCTGTTATTCTCTTTGTAAAGCTACAAACTCAAAACTTAACAGGGGTTTTGAGCCTAATGGAAGGGGCTAGTCACTTACAATATAGTGAACCAATATTTGAATTCGGCTGGAAGATGTGGCTGCATTTGATGTTCAACAGTATCTCGAATATAATTATTTCTAATAGGAGGATATATGTACTTGAAACTTAAAAAAAGAAGGGGGGGGGGGGGCGGGGGGCTAAAGACATCCACGAGAATCCTTAATTACTCGGCCGCAAATTGTATTCTCTGGTTGGAGTAAGAATAAGGACTCTTCTACACGGTTCCCCCCCCCCAAAAAAAAAAAAAAAAAAATAAATGAATAAAAAATTATGTGGGCCCACCAAGAAATAAAACAGAAGTTTGCATTAACGGCACATTGCAAAATAAGCACTTTTGTGCCTAATTAAAGTTTATGGTGCTATAGGTACATTTGAGAAAAGCTTATGTGCAATGTCTCAATTCAAATCTATCTCACATCTCTCCAGTTTCTCTATATCCAATGTACACCACCACCATAAATAAATATGGTTAAAATTGAAAAGTGGTAAGTAATTAATACGGAGTACATCCCAAGATAACTTGAATATTATGGATTAAGAATTGTTTATAGAAGAATGCCTATGTTTTTTCCAGGAGGGAATACTTAAAAGCCATCTCATCAGTTTTATTATTTATTAATTACTTTCGTAACTATAACCAAAATATCTGTAACGTTTACAATAAATGGTCACATTCATCATAAAAATAAGACTTCAAAAAATATTATACTCTAAGACGTTAAAAATAAGTCAGTTGAGAGAAAAAAAAAAAAAAAAACTTGATACCGATCAAGATTTATGAATGATCTCCTCTATATATAAATAAGAAGGTTTGGAGAGAAGGAAAAGATCGAGCAGGGAGCTAGAGAAATCAGAAATAATAATGGCTTTGATGAACAACAAAGTGAAGGCAATGCTGGTGCTGATGTGGCTGGTGGTTGTAACGGCAGGGTTAGTTGCAGAGGTGGCGGCCGGAGAAGAAGGGGTGAAGGAAGAGGACTTCGCCAAATGCATGCGTAAATGCATTGCGGACTGCCTAATTGGAGGAATCATCTCAGAAGCTGATTGCCAAAATACTTGCTTTGATGTGTGTTACCCTCCTCTTAGGTAAATTGAAGGTGCATGTACATAAATAATGGATCCTGGAATTCTATTATGAACCATTTTATGGGGAATGAAATAAAATAAATGGGATTTATCCTCACTCTTCCATTTCATCATCCTCTCCACGTTATATTTAAAATTTGGATACGTGTTTTTTTCCCCGGGGGGGTTGTTCAAAGATACGTGTTAGATATGGTCAAGACTTGAATTGTTCATCAAAGTAACACTATAATGAGAGTAATTTTATTTCAAGTTGTAAAATCACTTTTCTAAACTTAACCAGAAATACAACCTACGCCATGTATATAAGTGGAAAGGGGGTTAGAGAGAGTAGAGAATGATCAGAAACAATTAAAAGGTGGAAACTTAGAAGAGGGGGGGGGGGTTTGAAGAAAGGAATGATGATGATCATGAAGATGAATTACTGAGCCTATTTAGAAAGAGTTTTAAGTAGCTTAATGTTAAAAAAAGTAACAATAGAAAAAAAGCCAAAAGTAAAGTGTTTGAGTTGAGCTTTAAGAGCTTTTTATAAAAAGGTTCCTAAAAGTTAGTTAAGGAGCTTTTTCTTCATAAAGCAGTTTTTTTTTTTTCAAAAAAGCTCTCATTTTTTTTAACATCCCGCCACTTCTATCACCATCAATCTTAACACAAATCATATTTACAACCTAATTTTTTTTCTACCGGGCTTCTAAAAAAGTCAAATAGAAAATAAGTCATCACTCCCACCGCTAAACCAAACAAGCCCATTATTGATGGAGAGGGAAGGGAAGGGAAACTGTAGTGGAAACATAATGCTTCAGAGATTGTGGAAGCAATCCTCAGAACGAGAAATGCTACTATATATGGTTGCTGTAAGAAGACTTGTATTTACTAATAATTGTGCCGCTTCTTTTAATTCCCTCCTGCAGACAATTTCATAAATCCAAGTGAACTACCAACTCAATGGCTCTCTTCATTTCATCATGTAATGTCCTTTGGACTTGTATGTATGTATACACAACCAAATAAATGAGATATATCTTCTCTTCATAGAAATATTACTTCCTTTTCTCTTTTCTTCTAACTATCCATGCATATTTAATTTGCAAATATTGATGTTGAACTCGTAAATTGACTATTTGAATCTATCGTTTTTGTGTTTTTAATTAATTTACAAAATTGTTGTTGATTGGCTCTTAAACTTATCCTAACTGCAAATTTGGTTGGGGACACATGTTGACACACCTAGTTTATTATTTTTATACAATTCTAATTTTTAAAATTGTGTCAAACTCAATCTTAAACTTTTTTTTTTTTTTTTTTATTTATTTGATTGTATTTAGTGACTTCATTTACATTTCCACATTGAGTGTAATAAACTATGAATGTTGATGAATCAATGATTTAGATATTTCATATATATTTAAATGGTTGACATTTTTTATATTTTAATTATGGACAATACTTAGACCAAGTTCTTTATATCCATTATATTAATTTTTCCAATCACATATATGACCTTGTGTATTCTATTTTGAAATATTATTATTTAACTTTAAGTATATAAATAGGACCCATGACCACATGTAATTAGGAAACTTTATATAATAGAGATAAGGAAGTTGATCTAACTTTTTTCCTTTAATTATTGAATCATTTATTTTTATGAGCAAGAAATGCAATTTTTGAGTTTGAGTGCTTCAAATTCTGAATCCTCACTTAAAATTTAAGTTCATACATTCTTATTTAATTGTATATATGCAGTATCAATTTTCATAATTAGTGTTGTTAATCCCTCATTATCCACTTAAACTTGAGAGTACATTCATTCAGTGCACCAGATTTCATAATTAACTATTAATATTAATTCCTTTTGAAGAACTCCGAATGGAAGAATACAAATAAATAAATCATATTTGAAATCATATTGAGATGATAATTAAATTAAGAGTAAAATACATCAACATCCCTTCTATTTACTCTAAATTACGAGACCTCCCTTCTATTTTGAAAACCTATATAAACCTCCCTCAAAATCGAAATATATGTTACATAAACTTCTCTTCTAGTTTTGAGATTCAACTTCCATCTATCTAACCGTTAGTTGACCGTTAAATCACAAAATTGACTCATTATTTTGACAAAAATGCCCCTCCTTAAAATAAATATTACTACTTATAATGTATCTTTGGCAAAAAAAAAAAACAAAAAGATCATTTAATTACATATCTTTGTTCAAAATTTTAAAACAAATTAGTATATATTTGTCATACTTTCCAAATTATCATATTATAAATTTAATTAATTTTATCATTATTAATTTTAATTTTTTTTTTTATAAATTTAATTTTTAATCTCTTTTATTTATTAAACTTATCAAGTATTTTTTAAATACGTATGATGATGTTTTGCAATAATACATACATACATATATTCAATTAAGTGATATAATTATAAAATGATATTATTATGAGATTCGCATTATCTTATAATTTAAAATTGTTAAGAATATTTTGTTAAACATATATTCTTAAAAATAATTATTCAAATTCTGAACAAGTTATTAATATTTACAACATAAACAGATTACTAAAATTTATTCTACATTAAATTTATTAAAAATATTAAATGGACCATTAATGAACATTAATATTGAACGATAAATTAGGCAATTGGTATAATGAAGGGTAAATTAGTAAACAACATTTATTTTAATATGGTTTTTAATTTAAAAATATACTTGAAGAATATTTTTAGAATATTTTTTAAGAAAGTGTTAATGATTTGGATTAAAGTGTATGTTTTCAAAATAGAGGAGAGGTCCATATAATTAAGGCAAAACAGAAAGGTGGTTAGAGTATTTTACTCTTAAATTAAACTTGTAAGAGAGATATTTATAATCAAATCAGTTAACTAAAGAGTTTTTTTTTTTTTTTAACCGAAAATTTAGATTTTATTACCACAACAACCATAGTCTCAATACAAACTACCCGTAACTACATATGCAAATTGCAAACAAAAACCAGTACTAGAACCACAGTACATATTTAATACAAATCAAACAGCAAAACTAGCCAACTCCTTCTCGTGGCCATAGGCAATCTTCCAAATCTCTCTTTAAAAAATCTAATATAGGTAAGTGAGTCATTTCAAAAACTCATTATAAAACCTCGCTGTAGGTGTATACTCCCTCTGATCCTAATTATAAAACAACATTTGATAGTTGGTTTTGGTCCTAATTATAAGACAACATTCTAATTTTTGTCAATTTCTTCCTAAGATACTCATATTTTATTCTCTCAAGTATGTTTGGTTTTTGGTGATTACATGTGTGTGTGTGTGTGTCTATATACAAAAACACCCACACCCACATATGTGCGTGTGTCTATTTATATATAGGTGTGTAGATATATATATATATATATATATATATATATATATATATATGTGTGCACATATATAAACACACACATATATACCTGTGTGTGTTTATTTGTGTGTGTGTATTCATATAAGTGTGTAGATATATGTATGTATGTGTGTGTGTCTGTGTGTTTATGTATATGCATGTGTGTGTATATGTATATATCTATATGTATACATATATACACACATATGACATATATGTGTATATAGCAAGATCATTATTTCAATTAAAAAGTATGTGGAAAGGAAAATTCTAAGTTGGAGAGGTATATAGTAGGGATTGTTAATTCACTTTTACTTATGTCATTTTAAATTTATATAAGGGCATTTTAGGAAAATGAGTAAAATTAACTAGTTTAACTTCTCTCCTTAATCCTTCCAAAATCAGTTAAATATATCTTATAATTAGGACCGGAGAAAGTATAATTTACATAGATTTTGTCCTTTTAATACAGGACAAGGCCTAATCGGGGAAAAAAATACAGAACAAGGATTAACCTTAAAATCCTTAAAAATTATCCGGAGCATTTTGAATTTTTTTAAATAGAAATCAGGGATATCCTCCACCGAATTGGAGCCCATGTTGAAAAATGATATAAACTATAAAATCAATATGAATAATTTCTTTCCGTAAATGTAGAAGGCCATAAATTTCTTTCTGGAGGATATGTACTCCTTCAATTTCTATTTGTAGAAAATAAAATTACCTACTTCAGGGTATACCGTATACCAATTAAGGTTAATTAATTGACATTGTCTTCAATCTACTTCTATTTTTTAAAAATAAATTACCTTCTTCTATTTTTGCCCTTATTTAAAGTCAACTTTACTTTAATTTCCTAAGTTTCAATTGTAAAGGCAGTATTTATAGTAAGTCATTTTATATCCTTAACGGGAGAAACACTTATATATTCTAGGAAAAATTTATTAAACTCACGATTTTAAACAAACTTGTGATATCGATGTAAGCTTGTATCATGAACTCGAATAATAAGAATTTCATTGTTTTCAATGAATAGGTACTAATATAATTAAATAATAATAATAATATAAAAATAACAATAATTTAATTTAAATATATTAACATTCATAATTATCGTATTTAGCAAAAAAAATTCAATAAAATTGATATATAAAGCCACGAAGCATAATTAAATCGAAAAAGTTAGCACGAGTTTAATAGGAAGTTAACATGATTTCGTAAGTTAAAAACCCAAAAATAGTAAACTATGTGAGTGAATTCACTAGTTTAACCGAGTTTACAACTAGCACGTTTAATATTAAATCGACATGATTTTGTAAGATAAAAATGTAAAAAACGGTAAGTTTGAGTGAGTTTGACAACAATGCTTTAGTAGTGCCACTCCCACATTAATGAGAATTATGTTAAATGAAAACACAACAATTTATATCATTTTAATCTTAATTGACAAATAACTCATATAAAACAATTCATGTTTTGTTTTAAATAAAAATAAACCTCTTAATTTTATTTTATTTTTTAAATCTCAGTTAACTATGATTAAGAACATGTTTAGTTTAAGCTCATTGCATACATGCAGTGATAATCATGATTATATTATCAAGATAACAGTGTTTGATTGTTCTTTAGTATGGTAACAGAGTTTCCATGGTAATGATGATTTCCAAAAAATGGATAATCCCCATTCACACTCCTTCTTATAAATACTCATTACCACTCCATTTCATATTACATTACACTACCATTGCATCGCATTGAACTGCACTGCACTGCATGGTGCAATAAGATCAAACCAAAAGGGTCCTAAGAGTTTTTATATTTCTTAAAAACAAAATAAAATGTGAATTGTTTAAGATGACTCATTAACCCACTACAATTAAAATGATGAGTTGCCTTCTTTTCATTGGACAAATTTTTTATGACCTGACATTCCCGAAGCATATAAATACTTCTCACTCAACGGAAAATGGAGTAATAGTTACTGTTGTAAAATAGAGTAGCTCTTTTATCAAAGACTAAAGATGAGAGGGCTTATTGTTGTTTAAGGGCATGACACTGGGTAAAAGATAGAGCCCATCCTAAATACTCCATATAGGTCTGGTCCTTTAGAACAAACCGAATTTGATTTAGACATGGACAAGGCCTTTTTTTTTTTTTTTTTATCATCATTACAAATCTCCAAACAATTTTTGTTCATAGATCTGGATTTTTTTATTTTATTTTTATTTTTCTGTATATAACAGATCATGTATGGATTCCGCCTTTAAATTCTGTTTTGATTCTACCTTGAGAAAATTTTGGTCGGATGATTCTACCTTTAAATTCGAGATCACATATATACTGATATTTATTTGTACGCAGTGATTAATTGTCATAATTAGTGCGATAAACTTCCTCGTTGCCCTCCATCATGAGGCCACATTCAATGCACCAGATTTGATAGTTAAATAATCCTTTAAACAATCATATAAATTGAATAAACAAATATTGATAATTAAATTTGAGATGATATATATACATGACATTGAATTTTTCATACACATTATTCGTTTTCCTGATTAGAACACATTCAATACACCAGATTTCCTACTTAAATTATCATTCCTTTTGATAATGGGAATCACACGTGTATATAATATAAGGTGCATGTAACTGCTCCAAATTCATGTAATAATTGATTTATTACTATGCTCGAAGAGGTATTATATTTGATCAAAACATGATTTGTTCATATGGCAGTAATATAATACTGCACTAATCCTATTTGCAACTTGCAAATCAAGTCATTAAATTTTTTTATATAAATATATAATTTTATCTTTATTTATTATTTTTAAACTTTATTCTCATCGGGTATTGTGTATAAATAGAAATAAAATTGAAAATTTATTAAATTTTTAAGCACAGTTAGTGAAATTTAAAGTTTTTTTTTAATTCTAATGAAACATATTGAAAATTACTTATAAATATAGGATTAAAGAATTATCAGAGTTATGAATTATAATTTTAATAAGTTATAAAATCTCATTTTCAATTAACTAAAGAAAATACAAAGATCCATGTATATATAAAGTGCGAGTGATGTGATATGGAAATTAATGATTGATTAGGAAATTCAATTTGATTTGATTGTTATCTTTTATCACTTATTGTTGTTATATGCATTTGATTAAAGAATTCTAGAATGTTCTTTCTTTTATGTAAGTTGAGGCCTATGAATAGCCATCAACACACATCTAATTTTGCATACTCCTTGTGAATTGAATAAAGATTGAATTGCCTCCCAATTGTCTTCTTCCTGAGAGAAATGGCTTTGAAGAAAGGAATAGTAATAATGGCCATATGGTGCTGATCATGGTGATGGCCATGGTGATGATTGTTGCAGAGGCAAGAGAAGGAGTGGAGGAAGTGGCTCATTGCCAACGACAATGCTTCAGAGAGATTGTGGAGGCAATCCTATGAACGAGAATTGTTACTTTGATTGCTGTAAGAAGATTTGTGTTACTAATTGTCAGGCATTGTACGTGGAAGCAATTCAATGAACGAGAAATGTTACTTTGATTTCTGTATGAAGATTTGTTACTTTTTTTCGCCAAGAAAGAAGATATGTGTTACTAATTGTTAAGCATTACGCATTATGTTTGCAGCTACATATATATGTTTCATCAATATTAAAAATTATTATTATTATTACTGCCTGGGAGGAAGTATTAGTTTGGTTTCTCTATTTATATCCTATTCATATTGTCAAATTCATGGGTTTAATTATGCAAATTCTTTCAAGCAAGGTAAACTTGCAAGGTGGGATTTGAAAGCTGAATTGTAGTATTAGAATTGTGAACATATATGACTGGGATGATATCAGGATTATTGTTAAGAGAAACAGCTAAATACTGATGAAATTTGACGACAGAATTTAGCGACAGTCTATGTTATGAATGGATCATCAGATTCGATCTATTGCTAATCTATTGTTTTTTTGGATAATATCCGCGACCCCCGGTATCTCTTCCTATCCTAGGGGTGGTTTCATCCCATTCCGATTCAAATCGGACATGATAAGAACGGAATATCCTGGCAAAAAAGAAAGAGTAGAAGAGAGATGATGAAGTAAGAATTATAAGCAACTATTAACCTCTGTAACAATATCCATGAAGGCAATATATCACGAGATTTCATATTATAATATTGTAATAATATTATGATTTTATTATTAATTGATATTGTAAATATTAGAATGGAGATATGGTTGTTATGATATTCTCCATTACTGTATATATGTACTAGCATTATATATGCCTCTAATCAATCCATTAAAGACATGCAATTAATTTATTTCATATGGTATTAGAGCACGGGCTCCTTGATAACACACCAAAGATTGAGGCAAGGTTTGAAAGCGACACAGGTGAGCTCCAATGAAAGCCTCATTCCTAGTCTCACACTCAAACAATATCATCATTTGGTACAATATCTTAACAAGGAAGAATATCCCTTAAATCTTGGAAGAGACAACGCACCCGCACCCATGGTAAATATATGGTTGGTAAATTTATTCTTAATGAGCCGCAGATAATTGATACAAGAGCAACGATACATATAACATTTGATGAGAGTCTCAGAGTCTCTTGCAGAATGTGACTTCAGCAAAGCATCAACTTCTGATTAAAAAGCCAAATGGGAAAACCTCTATCGGTTAAAAGCGATGTTCACTTGGTAAATTTGTACTTATAAATGTTCTTCATATAAATGTTTCTATTAGCAAGTTAACCAAAGATTATTTGTGCTTGGTAACATTTGTTAGAGAGATGTATGTAATACAAAACTTGCATTCGAGGAGCATGATTGGAGCAGGTAGAATATGTGATGGAAGAGGTGTAACATTCTAATTTTTATATTAGGATTTAATTATAAATGAGAAAAAATTAATTAATCGTGACATGAATTTATTATGTAATTATCGAAATAAATGTTTTTATATAAAATATCATTTATGATAGTAAAAGAAATTTGTAGAAGAAGGATGTGGAAATAGTATTATTATTATTGTTGCTGATAAATATATATATATATATATATATAAAAAATAATAAATAAAAATAAAGTTGGGGCTTTTGTGATAATTTCCTCAATTTCAAAACAGAAAAAAAAAGAAAAAAAGATAGATGGTATGTGCGTGGAAGAATGAAGAAGATTGAAAAAAAAAAAAAAAAAAAAAAAAAAAAAGTTATGTACATACATGCGTGGCGGTGCAACAAAAGGAAAAATAAAAAAATAATAATAATAATATAATGATAATATAATGTAAATTAATATTTACAAAAAAAAATTGTTATAAAACGTGGCAGCAATTGCTGCCACATTAATATATATGCTTAGTGAGGAAGTATCTATCCCACCGCCATCTATTAATCTATATATATGTATGCTATCTGAGTGTGTGTTAAATTTGTACGTGTGTGTGTTGTGCTATGCGTGTGTGGGTGAGTTGAGATTGAGAGATCTGGAGAGCGAGATTAAGAGAGAGTGGTGAGGAAGGAAGGGAAGAAAAGAGGAAAAAGAGGTTATTTAAGGTACGTTATTTATTTTATAAGATCATTTAGGTAATTAAATTAATTTCTTTTTAATAAACTTTCTTTATGAAAGTTGTTTTACGTATTTTTCTCTTTCTAATGAGGGTAAAATAGTATTGATTATTGGAAATTTTGGGATTAGAATATGGGTAAAATTTTGAGTTTTGATAATAGAAGACCGTATATATGAAGAGCATGATTAATAAATAACTTTAATCGGTTTAAATTTGTTAGTTTGTTGCTGTGCGAATTTAAAGTTATTTTCTATCTAAAAGAATTTAGGATTTATATCATATATGATATTTTTACCGATTAAATGAGAGTTTAAGTATCTAGTTGGATTACTAGAGGTATTATTTAAGGTTTAATCGGTTAGTTTTGTCAAATCTTGAAATATATGAAATTATGAACTAGGATTTGAGATTTTAAATTACAGTTGATATGATTCTGAGTATGTGAAGGTTTGAAGATCGTTTAATAAATTGAGTTAAATTTATAAAAGTTAGTACTCAGTTAAAAATTGAGGAATAGATAAATTGTCATTTTTCTAGGAAAACTAAAGTGAAATAATAGTTTAATTAATTATTTAATTATGATATTAGTGATTATTGCTAATTCTATTAACATATAATTATATATTTATCTTTAAAGGTGACTGATTTCTCTTACGCTTAGTGTCGTATCAAGAATTTAAGGTAACCACTTTCCACTCATTGTACTTGCTCGTATGATGATTTGTGAGTGATTTTTAACTTATGAAAGCTATGTTTTTGACGAAGTTGCCTTATGGGATTTATTTTGGAACGATTTCACATGTTATGGAAAATGTACTTTTATGGTTTCTTGAGCTGAAATAATATTGTTATCTTAATGATTATTGTGACGATGTATTCTCATAAATCTTGTTGAGAATTTCATATATTCATGCCAAGATTATGATGATGTGGAGTGGTGATGGATCTGGAGTGATGATGAGTTATTGTGTATATACCACGTGGTATTGCCGCCACTGAGCGCACAGTGGATGGCCGGATATTGCCCTTGGTATCATCCTAATCTTTTGGCCGGGATTAGGGTCAGCCCTTAGGACAGTGACACCTTTCTATTTTCGAAGGAAAGGGAACCCATGGTCCGATATGAGTTATGTAGTCTTTGGCCGGGCTAAACCTCATCATTGGAGAGCTTGGTGTAGTCTTGTCACAGAGACTAAACCTATTATATTACAGCCCATGGGTTTTGTTAGTGGTTATAAGAGTGGGGGTGATAAGGATTGACAGGGTATCGACATATTGCTTGGCATGTTATATATGTGATTCGTGATATGATATTTGATTTAAACATTGTGATAGAAATTGTGATATGATAATTTTGTAAATTTGATATATAGTACTTTGTTATTTAAAATGTTCCATTTGGCACCTCACGAGTACATATTAGCATTTACAATGAGCTGGATTGATGGTTACAAATATTTTTCAGCTCATGTGGGTGAATCAGGAAGGCTTTGGAAGCTTAAGTTACTTTCATTAATGGTAGTGCTTCCACCTTTTTGGTATATGTTGAATTGTTGTATATTGCCGCATTAGGGCTCACTTGGTATATTCTAGTATATTTCGGATACTTTGGAAAATTCAAGCAATATTTAGTTAAAAATATATGGGCCTAAAAAAAACAAAAGCTTAATTGTGTGCATAAAACATTTTAATAAATGGTTTAATCAATTTAATAAGTAATAATTGTCCTTTAAAATGGAGGATGTTACAAGAGGGCCAACCGAATAAGACGTTTCATGTGCGGCAAAGCCGCTAGACAGCATAAATTTGGCACCAGAGACTTGGGCACCCCCTCTAAGGAGAAGCTTAAAAGTATTAACTTGCCTTGCAATTCTTTTAGGCATAGGATATTGTCTCTGTCATTTTTTGTCACTACCAATGTCACTACCACTTTTTTACCGTTAGATCAGAATCTCATCTATCTTTATCATTTCTCTCTCCTATTGAGATTCTCAAGTGAAAAAGTGGTAGTGACATTGGTAATGACAAAAAATAGTAGTGACAATATCTTATCATATTCTTTTAAATTAATTCATTATGATTGCAAAAGAGCCAAATAGACGACTAGGCTCAGTTTTCCAATTAGTTTGATAAACTTCTTCGTCTTTTGGTGCATACTATTTTTTAACCATTGTGGATGATTATAGCAGGGGGAACATATGTTTCTATTTGCAGAAACACAAATTAGACGCAACAAAGTATTTGATCGATTTTTTAAACATGGTGAAAACACAATTCCACAAGCGAGTCTAATGGATTAAAGCATATAGTGGCCTTGAATTCAAATCTAAGCGCATGATGCAATATTATTCTGATAAACAAATTTTGTTATAAAATAGTTTCCCCTAGAGACCACAACAAAATGGAGTCATGGAGTGTAATATCCCAGTGCCTTGCTCTTGATATTGTCCGCTTTAAAACTTTGAGGCCCTGTCAAAAGTATCAAGTTACTGACATCTTTAGAAAAGCACTCAGTGCTAACAAATTTCAAAAGCTTTCCAACAAGGTTGGGCACTCGTAATCTCTATGGGCTAATTTAAGGGGGAGTGAAGACAATATATCTTAGAGAATATCATGGAATTTCATATTATAATATTATGATTTCATTATTAACTAATATTGTAAATATCAGTATGGAGATATGATTGTTATTATATTCTCCATTAAGGTACTCATATACTAGCATTCTATATAGGGAAAAAGGCATAAAAATACCATCAAAATTGGTAAAAGACAAATAAGTATGTTGAATTTCAATAATTCCAAAGGGACTGATTCGAAATTTTGAAATGTTGCAAAATTTGAGAAATTACTTAACTATCCCTATTTTCTTAATAAAAAAACCCTCAACCCCCGCCTACTATCAAAGCTCCACTACAAGACTAGAGCTCGGGGGCCTAATATTTTTTTTTAAAAAAAAATTTCGCAAGGAAAATTTTTTAACTTAGATACTTAAGTTGTTAATAGCGATACTAAAATTGTAAACGTATTATATATATATATATATAAATCGTCAATATTAATACTTGAGTTATTAATAGCAATACTAAAGTTATAAATAGGGTATTTGTTGAATATTTTCTAATAACTTTCATCAGAGCTCCAATGGCTAATATTGTTTTTTGAATTTCTCAGGCTAAAGTTGTTAATAGCAATACTAAAGTTATAAACGAAAGCCTTATATGTTTTTTAATTTCTCAAGCAAAAGTTGTCAATATTAATACTTAAGTTGTTAATGGCGATATTAAAGTTGTATATAAAGTATTTGTTGAATATTTCCTAATAACTTTTCTGATCATCGACATCACAATGCCCCTATTCGGAGACTTATCTATTTCAAGTCTTCCAATAAGGGCACGTCCCTTCCATTCCTCATCAATGAAGTTCAGGTCAAGTTGCACTTCTTCGTTTTGTTTATTTCCTATGCTATGTTGTCCCCTTTCCACACTTTCACACAGATAGCACCACCACGTACAAAACACTGCTAGGATCACAGACTCACACATCCAACAAACTTCACTTGCACAGAAGTCTGAACAAGAAGAAATAGAGAACCAGACCTAAGCAAGAAAGAATTCTTACCAAGGTTATTGGAGAAAGGAGATAGAGGAAGAAGGAGCAAGAAGACAAAAGCTCTCACAGAGGAGAGGGATCAATGGTAGGGTTCAAAGAAAATGAAAGTCTATATTAATTAAGTTAAACTAACTTTCACTACTACAAAATATGGATACTACTACCCTAAAAGACGTCCTTTTTTAGAAAAAGGAAGTAAAAAGTGAAAGCGGTGGCATTGTTGTAATTATTTACTTAACTTTGAGACTTTAGACGTCCTAAATATTAATTTAGAACGCCTTTTTTTTTTGACGTCCTAAATATATTTTAGGACGCCTAAAATCAACATTTTTGGCGCAATTTGGGATTTTTGGCGCTAGAAATTTTTTTTGCGTCCTAAAATAGGTTCAAGACGCCTAAAAGTTTTAAAATTAAATATTTTGATACATTTTGTGAAATTTTTTGGCGCCGGGTGAAAATTTTTGGCGTCCCGAAAGAAGTTCGTGGCGCTAAAATTAAATTTTTGGCGTCCCGAAAGAAGTTCAAGGCGCCTAAAATTAAATTTTTGTCCCGAAAGAAGTTCGGGCGCTAAAAATTAAATTTTTGCCGTCCCGAAAGAAGTTCAGGCGCCTAAAACTAAATTTTTGTAAATTTTTGACGTTTCGGGACGCTTAAAATTAAATTTTTAGCGCGTTTTGTGAAATGTTTTGGCGCGAGGAGTTTCTTATGCCAAAATAAATTTTTGGGCGTCCTATATATTAAATCAGACGTCAAAATAATTTTTTTATCATCCTATATAATGAATCAGACGCCAAAATGCCTTGTTTGGTGTGCAACTTTGATGAATGAACACGCAACCCATAGTTCTTTTTTTGGTCGAGACGTACGCAACCCATAACTCACTCGCCACTTAAATTGTTAATTTTATCATTGCATTATCAAATTGTTAATTTTATCAAAGACGTACGCCAAAATGCCGTGCATTATTTTATCATTTTAAATATTAATTTTTAATGTTAACAAATTTGCCTCCCCTCCCACCTTTTTATTTAATAATAATCTTCCTTCTACTCTTTCATTTCACTCCCCCGGTTCCCATTTCCTTACTTTGTCATTCTTCATCTCTCTCTCTCTCTCTCGCACAACCGCTTTCTTCGTCGTGGACCGAGTTGTGCGAGTTGTGTTAGCCAAGCCCGCCATGGAGAACAATCAGCAATCCTTCGTCTTCAATCTTCAAATCTGGTGAATCTGTCACTCAATGATTCAATAAGGGTATTTATTCCAAGCCTTCTTATCGGATCTTAACATCAACTCCATCAACCCTAAGGCCCCCAAATTTTTGTGTGTGAATCTTAGATGTAAGTGTGGAAATTATCCTTGTTCAAGATCTCGTTGTTGTGATTTGTCAACAGTAGGAAGCTTTTTTTCTTTCATTGTTGTGATTTGTTGTTCCAGATCGATTTGTTTTTCCAGATCCGCTCCAAATCTTTTTCATTCATTGTTGTGATTTGTTGTTCTCATCGTGCCTTCACTACGGATCTACTCCGTCTCCATCTCCCGTTTTTCTTTCCAGTTTTGTGAGGTCCTTTGCGGTCTTTGGCCATCGGTTTTGGGTTTTTTTTTTAAAAAAAAAAAATCAATAAGGCGTCCCGAATTTAAATTCGGGGACGCCTTAGCTAAGGCGTCCCTGTTTTAACCATAGGACGCCTTTTTAAGGCGTCCCGAATTAATTATAGGACGCCCTATATCTTATTTTACAACTACCCCGGTTAGACTTCCTTCGAAAAATGACGTTAATTGCCTCTAATTTAGGACGTTAATACGCTTTTTTGTAGTAGTGTTTCTTTAGTAAATAAAAATTAGGTAATATGAATATATAAGTAGGACTAGAGTGGTATTTGAGATTTTGAGTATCATTCTCTGAACACTTTCTTTTTCAATGGTTCTTTGAATGGTCACTTTAAATTCAAGATCATATATTGACGTTTAATTGTAAGCAGTATTAACTGTTAATCTCTCATTCATTACACTCTTAATCATAAGACCACATCCGTTCAATTAATGCACCAGATTTCATACTAAAATAACAATTTCTTTAAAGAACCCCAAACATTTACTCCTAATATAGAGTTACATATAAATAATTCTCTAAAAAGGCAGAAAGAGAAGATATTTTTTGATACTATTTATAAGACATATTATTATATTAATATAGAAGTTAGACAACGTTTTGAGAGCCGGACCAATGAAAGTAGTATTTCGCATTGAAATAATTTTTAATAAATAATCATTTGTATTCATATTTTTCTTGGTAAAACTATATTCATATTAATTTTAAATACATGTGACATAAGATACCCATTATGAATTTGGATTATTTGAACTTATTAAAAAATTATTTAAATCTAGATAATTTTGTATACATATATTACTTTATACATGTATACAATTTTTTTTTTTATTCAAATGTTTAGCCAACAATTTAACCATCTCTAAATCATGACCCACTGACTTTCCGGCTTGGCTTTTAAAACATTGGAGTTAGACAACAAGTCCATTTTACTATTTTAATATTAAATATTTCTCCGTTTGTTTTTATAAGAACCCAAAATTTGAATTGTTTTAGTCCTTTTTATCAAAGCTCGATAAGAGTTGTTTAAACATTTAATGAACTTATTCCATTTTTACCCCTCATTAATTAAAAGTTTGATGATATTTATATTTCTTTCATTTCTTTCTCTTACTTGGACTTCATTAATTAATAAGGTCATACTTGAAAAATAAATTTTATTTCAGACATACTTATTTTTTTTAATTAATTCTAACTATTTTTTTAAATCGCGTAATTCAGTTATTGAGCTCTTATAAATTGAATCAAAGGAAATATAAAACATCAACTCATTTTGCCTTCTAAATTTAGATTTCTTTTCTCAAAGTTATCCATATTGATTGCAAAAGTGAGTGGGTTTTCATATGGATAGTTACTACATTATACACGATTAAAAAGGGTATTTTAGGAAAAAAAGTATTACAAATAACTAACTCAACCAATTTTTTTAATATTTATGAATTAGTTATCTAACTCTTATATTAAGTATATAAGATAACACTGAATTATGTTTCTCTCATTATCCTTTTTCTCATTTTCTTCTCATAATCTCATATCTATGG
This sequence comes from Acacia acuminata, assembly GCA_019022655.1. NCBI lineage: Eukaryota > Viridiplantae > Streptophyta > Magnoliopsida > Fabales > Fabaceae > Acacia > Acacia acuminata. Next base: position 326,658 of record JAFJYI010000245.1, read on the forward strand.
TTAAATTAAAACAATTAATCGTTAAAATTTAATCTTTTATGAAATTATTTCTATAAACATAAATAAGTAAATTTGAACTCTTAAGATTTGATCTATATCATTCATAATTTTCATAATTTGCAATCCAGTAAAAATTAAACAATCTTAATTTATAAAATATTATAATAATAATCTTATAAAACATTAAATCTAAACCATCTATTTCATGATTTAAGGGTGCATATGAGATTATAAGAAAATAATGAGAAAAAGGATAATGAGGGTATCATCTTCCCTCTGTTTACATGTGTATGCAAGCTGAAAGGCAGATCCGAGGCAGAGATCGAGGAGAGAAAATAAGCATTGTAGCGCAAACTCGTGCTTGAATTCTCTTTGCCCCCACACGCGCACATATAAAAACAATGTTCTCTTATTTTTCAAACAGTTCTCTAGAAAAATACAATAATAATGCTGGTCTATGTATCTTATTACAATGTTTTGATCGGAGAAAAAACATAAAACAGTAAAACGTATGCTACAATAATCGAATAATTAATGTCTGGTATTCCTGAATCCATACATCATAGTTCACTGTTATATATAGCATTAGATTAAATTTAATGCCAGCACAGCATTGCCTTGAATTAGCCAATAAAATGAATGAACGATTCATACATTAATTGAGAATCACAAATAATTAATGACCTCCTCTGTATAAATAAACATAGGTTGGAAGAGCTTAGAGGACCAGTGAAAAGTAGTGGGGACTCAAAAAAATGTCTTTGAACAAAGTAAGGACAATGTTTAACAGGGATTGTAGAACGAGATAAAGGCTAGATAATGTATGGCTGCTCAATATTATCAAAAAAAAAAAAGTAAGGACAATGTTGGGGTTGATGCTCATTCTTCTGATAACTGCAGAGGCGGTGGAGGGCAGCAGCCAAGGAGGAGGAGGAGGTGGCGGAGGAGCCGTGCAGCCACAGGAAGACCCTCAAAAATGCTTCGACGATTGCATGAAGCAATGCGCCTCCGATCATTGCATTGGTTTCTGCCAACTCAAGTGTCATATTCCTCCAGCTGGACGTAGAGTTGGACCATTCCCATAACAAACAAAAATATAAATACTCCATCATTTCATAATAACATATATGTTGTTGGGAGTTATGTAGATGCAACACCAAATAAATAAATGAGACATATATATCTCATATCTTCTGATAAAATATAATCGTTGATGTATGCCAATTCTTCGTTGAAGCAAGGTCGTACACTTGGGGTAGTAGGACTGTAGGAGTAAGTAATTAAAGAGGATATTAAGTTGTTTAGAATGAAAAATAATATATATACTCGTAACATAAGTTGTTTAGAATGAAAAATAATATATATATATATATATATACTCGTAACAAAAGCTGTGTGTGGGTGTGTGTGTTATGGATAGTTGAAATTACCTTCTTGCCCTTAGTAATTGATAGAAAAAAAAAGAAAAAAGAAAAAACCAGTGTAGATTCTCCTATCTAAAAACTCCTTAAAGACCTCAGTGATGTAGATTTTAAATGTGAAATTACCTTCTTGTCCTTAGTAATTTATAGTTGAAGTCAATTTACCCTTAGACTAGCTAGTATATGTACCTATTTTGACAAGTTTATGTGCCTATTTTGAAAAGTTTACATGCCCATATTAACAAGTTATACATTAACAAGTGTATGTGCCTATACTGACAAGTCCATTTATGTTAATTAATGCCATTTTTTCAATTTAATTTAAAACAGCTCCCGTTAACAAGTGTATGTGTCTATATTATATTAACAAATCATAGAGTGGCTATTGATAAGCTTATTTATATTAACTAATGCCATTTTTCAATACAATTTAAAACAAATCTCATTGACAAGTGTATGTTCCTATATTGAGAAGTCATAGAATAGTCATTGACAAGCACATCTATGTTAACTAATGTCATTTTCCAAATACAATTTAAAACAACTCCCGTTGACAAGTATATGTGCCTGTATTGACAAGTCATATTGACAAGCATTTCTTCTTCTCTTTTTCTTTTTTTAATCAATGGGGGCAATAAGGTAAATTTTATATTTGGAATATATACCACTGCACCAAGGTGTTTTTAGATAGGGAAATATATGTTGGGACTTTTTTGATATTTTTCTAGTCATTGCAACTTGAATGTGATTTTCCCTATAATATAATAAGAGACTGGCTTGGGGCCCAAAAAAAAAAAAAAAAAAATCATAGTATTCTCCCTCCACTGCCTCTGATATATATGTTTCATATAATATATTTTATCTAAAATATTTTTTCAACTAATTAACATCTACAACTATAACTCTAGGATTTATAACTAATTATTTGAATTGAGTATTTTTAATATGTTATAAAACCATAACTAATTTTATTAATTTATATAAATTTATCATTAAATGTTTTTTAATAAACATCTAATATAAATATAGTATAGTATTTGTCCAAGTATCGAATTTTTTTACAGTATAGATTTATTATTTGTAAACGAAAGTTGGTGACACTTAAAGAAATTTATAAAACTTGTGAATGATCTGAAAGTATGAATTTGTTAAAAGTTAATAATACCTAATGTATTGTAGAGAATATCTTAATAAAACTTGTGAACTAGTTGTTGACAAAATTAAAGAGTTGACATTTATTTTTTTTACATATTATGTATATTGAAAGGCATTGATGGCCAGTTTTTTGGCCTGCGAGTTTAAGCATGATCAAATCTCACCTCCACCACTTACGAAAATAATTATTCCCGCTGGTGACCCGTTGGTGGGGTTTTGCGGTTTCTGGTGAAGTAGTTGGAATTAAGGGGATTTTGGTCTTTTCCCTTCAACAACAATCAAGGGGATTTTGGTCTTTCCTTTCAACAACAACAACAATTTTGGTCTTTTCCCTTCAACAACTACAACGTATTTATTTCAATTCATCCTTCTTCCTAGAGCAGAGCAATGGGCGGGTTGGGTAGCCCATGCCTAAACCCATAGCCCGCCCATTTAACTTTGAATGGGTATGGGTTAGCCCATACCCATACCTCAACCCATTCTAACCCATGTTGAATGGGTTAACATATAAATGGGTGGGACCGAGGGTTTTGGGTAACCCATTTACATTTGACAAGTTTATTTTTTTGGAGAAAAATATATATAAGTATTAAGTATTCACCCAAATTTATCATTCTAAATTCCAAAATATGAATCTTCAAAACTCAATAATCATAATTGACACAAAAGAATCTAAATTTAGATAAGTACTATCATAACATAATTTTGATTTCAAACTCCAAGTGGGGGAATGGTTAAATGAGGAAATGAGGAATAGGTATTTCATGACAATATGGCGTATTATTGTCCAAGTATCCATATAGTTAATAAAAGATAGATATATATATATATATATATATATAACTAAATGGGCGGGTTGGGTAGCCCGAAGGTGCGCCATAGCCCGCCCATTTAAGTCTTAAATAAGCGATTTTTAACCCAACCCGTTATGGGCTTTTTTTGGGTGGGCTCAAAATGACACTGATTGCATTGGGTTATGGGCGGGCTCACGGGTTGTGGGTTCCATGCTCAGCTCTACTTCTTCCCCATTTTGCTACTTGATTTCTACCTTCATATCTTCGATCATAGTACTTATAATACCCGAAATTTGTATTTCTCTAAATATGATATTTTGGCAAATAGAACCTATTAATAATAGAAGAATATGTTGTCTCTAATTTGTTAGCGTGTTTATTTTATTTCTTGGGCAAATTTTCTTTAGGATTTAATGAGGCAAATCCAACCCTCTAAATTCAAATAGGGATCATAAAATGTCATAAAATGATATGGAAATACCTAAAACAATTAGAGAAAATTACCAACAATTAATGAACAATTAAACTTACATGAATTAAAATATTCACATTAAATTTTCATATCATTAAAAATAAGCCATAAAGGAGTGTAAAAAAGATCAAGGCAATTCACTACAAGAAAATGAAGAATTTGCGACGGAATTTGCGAGGGAAACAAATTCCGTCGCAAATTGTGGAATATTTGCGAGGGAAAATAATTTCCCTCGCAAACAAGACCAATTTTGCGAGGGAATAAATTCCGTCGCAAAATTTGTCCATTTTGCGAGGAAAAATTTTCCCTCGCAAAATTTGGACATTTTTGCGAGGGAAAGTTCCTTCCTCGCAAAATTCGGGGAAATTGGCGGAATATTTCTCCCCAATTTCCCCACATTTTGCGAGGGAAAGATCTTTCCCTCAAATTTTGCGGAATGACCAAATTTTGCGAGGGAAATTTCCCTCGCGAGGAAGGAATCATTCCCTCGCAAAATTTGCGGGGAAATTTGGGATATTTCCCCCAATTTCTCCAAATTTTGCGAGGGAATGATTTTCCCTCGCAAATTTTGGGTCTTTTTGCGAGGAAGTTTCTTTCCCTCGCAAAATTTGGGGGAAATATCCCGCCACCTCCCCAAATTTTGCGAGGGAATGATCCGTCCCTCGCAAAATGGCACAATTTTGCGAGGGACAGAATTTCCCTCGCAAAATACCCAATTTTGCGAGGGAATTTAGTTCCCTCGCAAAATTGGGCGTAAGTGGCCGTATATATTTACCCCTATTTCCCAAAATTTTGCGAGGGAATGATTTTCCCTCGCAAAATTGGGTCTTTTTGCGAGGAAGTTTCTTTCCCTCGCAAAATTTGGGGAAATTGGGGGAAATATCCCGCCACCCTCCCCAAATTTTGCGAGGGAATGATCTGTCCCTCGCAAAATGGCACAATTTTGCGAGGGAGAATTTCCTCGCAAAATACCCAAATTTTGCGAGGGAATTTAGTTCCCTCGCAAAATTGGCGTAAGTGGCGGTATATATTTACCCCTATTTCCCAAAATTTTGCGAGGGAATGATTTTTCCCTCGCAAAAAAATTGCAGGGGTTTTTGGGGAAGTTTCTTTCCCTCGCAAAATTTGGGGAAAAGAATTTTGCGAGGGAATGATTCCCTCGCAAAGTGGAATTTTTTTCCCTCGCAAAATTAAAAGTGATCTCCGCAAATTTTTTTTCAAAATGACCTAATTTTGCGGGGATATTCCCTCGCAAAATACTCAATTTTGCGAGGGAATTTTTTTCCTCGCAAAAATGGGAGAAACAATTTTTATTATTATTTTGAGAGAGAAACATCTTTCCCTCGCAAATTATTATTATTTTTTTTTAAATTATCTATGTAAAGGGAATTAATTTTTTTGGTGAAGCCAAGGTAATTGATTCTCCTTTTCTTATTACAAAGATATCTCATATCTTGTATTTACTCCATCGATCATGCAATTGATTTTGTTTCTATTTTTCTTGTGTGAGACCATTGAATTTGGCTGATTGCATATCCTTTTGATTGCTTTGTCTACTTCTTTCCAAATCGCTAATATTTTCTCGCACATTAAAATTAGGATATGAGTAGATTTTATGTCGATTTATTCTTTGATCCTAAGTTTGATTCGATGATGGAAAAGTCAATAAAAGATAATTAAATAGGTATATAATATTAATAAATCCAACTAAATCTCATAAAATATACACCTATTTAATTATAAAATATACACTTATCAAATAGTATTTTGAAATATATTTATAAACATTTGTCTTATAATTTAGGGAGAATCTCATATAAAGACGATTGAAATAGGAAAATTCTATATAAGGTTGGTAAACTTAACAAATCTTAAATTGGGTCATGATATTTAAATGTTAGTTATTTTTCCATAATACCCCTAACCCTAACCCATATTGCAAAACGAGGATATTCTACATCCAAAAAGAATTTTGAAATCGGGAACTTTAAGTCTAGTTTATTCATTTCACGTGAAATCATCCTAACTTGTTAAAGTAAAAAGATCCCAATCAAAACGAACCAAACTAGCAAAATCATCTTCCATGGCTGAAAAACCCAGAAACAGAGATTGCATTCATTGCAACTGCAATCGATTTTGCAATCAATATTTTCGGAGGACAAAAGCGAAAGAAAACCAGTTTTTCTCAGTAGGTAAAATAGGGCCTAAATGCTTCGCCCCTCAATGGTTTGAGCCGATCCTCCAAGTCTAAAATCTTTTGGTCTCTTGATTCATCCATTATTTGCGGTCGAGACCAATATTTGCATCAGAAAGGCTTTTCCCCTCTACTAGAAACTAATCTATATGTTTGGCCAAGCTACGCCAAATCCTATGAACTTTACCCAGATCAGAAAGTTTTCAGTAATCTAACGAGTTGATTATGATCAAAATAAGGAATCCAAATTACACACTTAACAATTAATGGATATAGAGGTAATTTGGTCCAATTTCTAAATTTCTAATTGTGTCACATAACCTACTTAATAATTTGTTAAGTTTAGTAACCCAAATTAGAATTGTGGTAATTCAACCATCTTTATATGGAATTCTCCCTATAATTTATATATTTATTATTTCTATATATTTTCCTTTTTGCCATTGAATCAAATAAATATAGCAGAACAGATGACATATTTTTTTAAAATGGAAATTAATAAAAACCTTCATAAGAAAGATATCAGAAATTTTGAAATCACATGATTAAAAATGTTTAAATAAGCGAATAATTATTGCTACACAATGTTAGAATAAAAGCCCTTGAAATCATGAACTATATGATTATAAAGTGCCATAAAGTTCATTTCAATTTTTTTAGGAGTAAATTAGTTATTTACTTTCAAGATCACTTATTTATTCAATTGATCTTTTAAAGATAAAATCTCTTAATTTAGTCTCTCAACATAAAAAAATTATTTAATGCATTAGGCAAAACCACATCACTTAAATTCGCATTGTTAAGTTTAATTTCTAATCATAATATGACAAGGGTATTCAATAATAACAAGATAAGTACATGTTTTCTTGTAGATAATATATTATTGATTAAAAAAATACACTTGTTGTGTTTTAATTGATTGGAAAACTTGATGATAAATATTAAAAAATAGCTCTACATTTAGTCATTATAAAAAAAAAAAAAAACAATATACAAACAAGAAAGAAAAAAAACCATTAATAAAGATTGAAAGAAAGAAGTTAAACCATACGGACATGATTATAAGGGAAAAAAATACATGAACCTGATTAAAAATTAAGTGAAACTATAAAAACTTACATATTAATTTTTTATTAATTTAATTAGAGCTTAATTATCCACACAGATCTGTAAACTTGTGATTTAATTAGGAAAAAATTCTTTACAAATTTTACTTGAAGAAGGATTGATATCTCTTTTCAAACCATATAAATAAGATCTAAATTCTTATTATTCCGAATAAAATAATTATTAACTTTAGGAATTACTCTCTTTTTTGAATCCACATTACATGCTTAGGCTTATATGCTTGTTATGTGCTTATACCTCTAATTAGAGGTATAAGCACATTTTTTTAATTTTTTTAATTTTTTTTATATATTGTATTTATTTAGATTTAAATTATATAAATACATGAACCTGCAAACATGCTTTTTTAATTTTTATAAATACATGAACCTGCAAACATGCTTTTTTAATTTTTTAAAAAAAATTAAAAATATTTTTAGTTCCTACAGAATTTTTCAATACTTTGAGATATCTTTTTAGTACTGTCGGTACTCTAAAATATTTTTTAAAATCCTACAAAATGTGTAATGTACCCAATTTTTTGTTAAAAAAATATTTGGAGTCTTGGCCGGTACTAAAAAGATATTTCGAGATCTTGAAAAATACTTCATGATCTTAAAAAATTACTTGAAGATCTTGAAAAAATATTTTAGGTTATTTCTTGGTATTAAAAAGATACTTCGGGATCTTATTTGTTATTGAAAAATATTTCATGATCTTGAAATTTTTTTTAAGGATCTCAAAAAAATAGTATTGAAAAATTCTGTGGGTACTAAAAAAGATTTTTATTTTATTTTTTAATTTAAAAAGCATGTTTGTGTGGCACACCATGGGATATTAGATTGATCTGATGGATGTAAGTGACGTTACTGATGGATTCTGAGCGTGGTGCTTCTGAGCAAATCCGGTTCCCTCTTTACGCTCTTTTTTTCTTTCGCTCTGCTCTCCAAATCCCTAAAAATCGTGTAGCCACCTCCAAATCGACAAATCGATCCCTGTGCTCCTCCGTCGTTGTTGTTCGCTGTCCAGCTCCTCCGTCGTTTAATCTCAGCTCCTCTGTTCGTTGCTGCTGCTCTCCAAGCAGGTAATTTTTTATGCTGTCTTTACTTCCTGCTGGTGCATAGATCTGCTTCTCTGTCTTCCACCGTCGCCTTGTCTCGTCGCTTTTGCTGATTTAGGCGTATTAGGGTTCGTTCACCTCTGTTAGCTGAAGTGAATTTGTGAAAGCAGCAAAATTTAAATAAAAAGTGGTTCCAAAATTCTTTTATTACATTTTATGCATGTAAACTTTGTTTAATGATCACGACTGGAATTCTTCCTAAGATGTAAAATGTTGGTTGGTTTCATTGTGTAATGATGGATATTTGAATTAGATTCAAGATGATTTTTGTAAATTGGTTATTTTGGGAAATATTCTTTCCTTTGTAGATTTGTACTAGAATTTGTTTCTTTTGTTGCAAAATTTAATTTGATTCATTTTTTTGAGATGCAGTTTATGATGTAACTAGACTTAGTTCATTTGCGAATTTGTCTGAAATATGGGCAAAGGAAAAGATCTTTATTCAACAAATCAAGGACTGCATCAAGATGCTTGTTGAACAAAGTGGATAAGGTATCTTTTAAGAACCTTACAAACATAAGCTTTCTCTTTTTAAGAAGCTGTGAACCACGTCTTGATCAATAAGTCATTTTCTGCGTATTTCTGCCTGGCGCCTGACTTAAGGCCCAGTCTTATAGTTTTGGTTCCCTTGCAGATTGCTGTTCCCTTTATTTTAGTTTACAATGTTTAATCTTCGGCTGTTCTCCAAGTTCTAAATTTCTGGTGACCCAGAATTCATAGTTAATGCATATTATTAGGAAAAATTGGAGCATAGAAGAACTATTGGGTATCATCAGTAGAGGCAGGCAGATATAAAACTGACTGGGAGAATAAAAGGGAGAGCAGATCTCCTATAGAGAGAAAGTACATTAGCTATGAATTATGAATATTAATGTGATAGCTTCCAACTAATTAAATAAAGAACACTTTTAATAGCTCTAGACCTTTAGCAAATCTTCTCTCTTCTCCATTTATACATTTGCTAATTGGGGTATGTCAACATTTATTTCCTTCTCTTTAATCCTCTCTGAGTTTCTCCATGCCTCTGTTCATGTTTGTAATCAATTTGTAGGCTGGACAACCGTGCTGATTTAAAGATTCAGCTCATATTTTCCTATTCTCTTCCTGTCTAAAATGTTTATAAAGTGTTAATATTCCTGTTGTTTTGGATTAATTTCATGTTTGTAATCAATATTACTTTCTTTTGCAAATTGCACCACTTTATTAATTATTAATTATATTATTCTGATAAATCTATTAACTTGACCCACTCTCATCCCTATTTATAGCAATTAATTTAGTGTAGAAATTAAAAAATGGGTGTGAATTAGATAAGAATAAATATACAAGGCTTGGGGATACTGTCAACACTAAAACAGGATAAGAGGTAGTGTAGAAGACTAAGAAGACAAACTATCATCTGACCTAGATCTGTGTAGTTTAAGGACGATTATTATTATTTTTTAAATTCTGTTGAATTTCACTTATGACACACATCCTTTAGGTCTTCTTGGCTTGTATATTTGTTTCTTTTCCAACTAATGAATTGTATTTCAACTTTGTACTTGATCTGTTCTTGAGAGCAGATTTCCTCAGAATCTCTTCTCTCATTTTCTTCTCAGAATCCTATTTCCACTCTTAGATGAAAAAATAGACTTTATTCAGTAGGAAGAGGACCCGCCACATGTTTAAGTTTCCAATTGATGATAGGATTCTCCCTAACAAAGAATTTATTACTGTACACTAGTGTTGACTAGTAGTTTTTGTTATAAGTCTGTTAGACCTGTTACCAGTTAGTTCAGGATCTTATGTACATGTCATCACTCTAGTTAGATTGACTGAGTCACCATAGTCACCTTAATTCAAAACAAATTTAATATCTTAACCACTTCTCAGCTCATTGATTTTTGTAAGATGATCGAATGAACATTACTTATGATAGAGATGCCTCACTAGTCCTATTTATTAGAGGGTAGAGAGAGTACTATTATCAAAAGTGCCTCATAAATAAACTAAACAAGTGCTAATTAAAATATGATCAAAACAAAGCACAAGCCACTCAATTCAAATTAAAACGTGGGAATGATTCTCATCGGAATAAAAAAATAACGTAGGAATGATTAATTGGATAATGCATAGTACTCCATTTGGCAATTTTGATAGTTCTATTTATTTATTACAATGATACAATTGAAATTATAAGGCAAAAGGACAATGTATATTTAGATATCTATATATTTTGCGAGGACACGAACAAATTAAATATGATACGTTCACAGACATTTAGATTTTTTTTTTTTTTTTGATTATGTATATGGTTGGGAGAACAAGTATTATAAGGGAAAATGACAGTGTATAGATATGCATATTTATATATTTTGTGAGGACAAGAACAAATTAAATATGATATGTACACAGACATTTAGATTTTTTTTTAAAGATAAAATATGTACACATTTAGTTAATGTTTAATTATGGGTTCATTCAGTTGGTAAACCAATAGTAATTCAAGCATGCTTATCTACAAACCCTATATATCATGATTTGTCGCTCATAATCTCCATTAATGCTGTGTTACGGAGTTTGAAAGATGAAGTTGATATGCATGGTGGCTTTGGCTAGGAAGGTTTCTGTTGAATATATATTTTTAATGCATTATATGGTAAATAACTTGATCTAAACCTTGTAATGGACTACAAGGTTTGAGCCTAACAACTTTTACAACATATCTGTATTTTTAAATTCAAAGGACATACATTGCATATATATATATATATATCTCACAATTATTTGGCATGTAATTAGCGAGAAAATTTTGTAGTAAACATAATAAGATTCTATCTGAATGATTGGAGTCCTAAAAAAATTTGTGTTTTTGGTTTTACTTGTGCCCATTTGTTCACATGATCAATAAATTCTTACTTATGACATTCGTTTTCTATTCATTTGAATAGATTTATTCGAAGTGGTGGATCGAAGGGCCAAATTAGTTGTCATTGAATTAGCGAGATGAGCGGTCGATTAAAATTTAGATTCTAGTTTGTTTGGCTTATGGTTTCCTGTTTTTTTTTTGTCATTTTGACTTACCGTGATTAAAATTTCTGGGATAGATGTGCTAAGAGGCTTATTGAAGTGTAACTATTATCATAAGATAAAAAAACAATAAAAGCCTATTTGATAGAATAATTCCATATTTTACAATTTGTAAATCAAAATTAAAATATTTTCAAGCACAAGTGCTGATATTTTTTGAACCTTTACGACAATTAGCTTCTAGTGGGCAAGGATCTCAAGGCAAGAGGACAAAATCAAAATCTAAGGTATTGCCTTCAAAGTTTATCCTTAAGCGGTGTTGTTATATTTTTTGGTATTCTTCATCTATGAGATTTCATGCCCCGTCCACATGCATGTCCCCATCTTCTAGTGTACTATCCTCATTCTCTCGGTTGCTTCTTTGGAATATGTTTTTTGTTCACTTTCGCATGTGTTTGTTTGCCACTTTCTTGATTAAGTGCCAATTAACTGGTAGTTGAATTAGTTAGTATTCTTGTGTTTGTTCCAAAAGTCTTTGTGTAGGGTTGGGTTGAGGAAGTATGGAAGGTGATTGTGATAGGAGTTGGATGTATAATCGTCTAACTCGAAAAAACAACTTACTCAAGTATTCTTGGAGGGTTTGAAAGAGTTCATCAAATTTGCTACGCGCACGCAGGCTAATTCAAGTACCTCGATTAGTTGTCCGTGTGTGAAATGTAGGTGTATGCAATTTCATGATCCGAGCACGGTCAAAATCCATTTGTGTCAAAAAGGATTCATGCCAAATTATGAATGTTGGCAATTTCATGGGGAAGTCGGAAAAACAACGAGTGGTTATTACGGAGATAGTACTCATCGATACAACCTTAATCAATATGAGCAGTTGGTTATGGATGCCGCGGGACCGTCGATCGGCCAATACTTTGATCCTGTTACTCATGTTGAACCGTCAGATATGGGAGAGGAGACCAGGGGCACATACTCAACCGGCAAACATGGGAGAGGATCCTAATCCGGAGCCGAGAGGTTCTATAAAATGCTTCAAGATGCGCAACGTCCTTTATGGGAAGGTTGTGAACACATTGAAAATAGTGAATATTCATCACTATCGGCTACCCTAGCAACACTAAGTTTGAAGACCGATCACCATATGAGTGAGAGGAATTAAAAATATTTTCAAGCACAATTGTAGCATATTGTTTTTCGGGAGAGTTTAGTCAGTTACGGTTGATTCGGTAGATTTAAAAAGAGCTTATAACTTCAAGGCCGGCAAGTGGATGTCCGATAGATTTTATAAATTGAGAGAGGGAACGGAAAGAAAAATTGGATTCAAGCGAGGTCGCGGAACGGTTATTTGAAAGATGGGCCACCGACGATAAATTTATAAAGCAAAGTGAACAAAATAAGTTAAATAGGGCCCAAATGGATGGACCGAGTCATATCTTTGTCCGTGCATTCCATTAAGTGAGCATAAGCGAAAAATTGTAAGTATACGTTATTTTCTATTTTAGCTTTCAATATTTTATACTTTGAAGTAATTAATTGACGGTTATCAATTTTTATTATTTCTCTTTTAATTAACGCTTATCAATTTGTGTTTGCGGGCGGACATCGGGAAGTTCTGCGGATTCGATTTCTTGGGTTGCCTTTGAGCGGACCCACTCCAAGGAGATTGAAGGTGGGAGGCGTTGGATTAACACCAAGTCTGACAATGCGCGGTGAGATATTAACTAGATTTATTAGTTGTTTAAAACAGTAACATTTATTTTATTTTACATGTCTTATTTGTGATGTATTATTGTGTGTTTGTAGGAGACCTATCGTAAGCCGACGCAAGAGAGACTCGCGAGATTGAGAACGACCGGCGTCCTCTTATTCGATAACGAGAGTATCTTCATTCAGTGCAGGAGGATTTGACAAGAAGGGAGAGTCTTCGGGATGGGTGCCTCGCCTGAAGTCTTCTACTTAAGCGCTCATATCGGGAAGTATTGGAGGTGTTTCTACAGGGTAGACGTAATACTTTTGCTACCAATCGCAAACCATTATTCCCTCGTCCATTTAAATGAAGTACAAAATAAACCGACTTCGTAATGTTGGTTTTGTAGAAGATAAGAGGGTGAAGACGTTGGAATCAAAGGTGAAGGAGCAAGAAGTACGGATGAAGGAGCAAGGAAAGATGATTATTGAGTTGCGGGAACTTCTTCACTCCCTTTTGAAGGACAAAAGTACGGGGCCGCCTCGATGGTGATGGCGATACGGTGGTGACCCCGACCAGATAGCTGCAGGTGTAGACTTTTTTTAGTTTATTTTGGTTGAAACATTATATTTTGTAATATTTTGTTATTTCTATGCAAACTCTTATGATTGTTACAATATATTTTTATCATATATAAATGTTTTATTTGCAAATTTTTAATATTTTTTATGAAATTAGTTAAATTTTTAAAATCATTTGATTTTTTTAAAAATTAATTGGGGATTTGCGAGGGAATGATTCTCGCCAAATGATGCATCTTGCGAGGGACTATGTTCCTCGCAAAATGTTCGATTTTTGCGAGGATTCATATCCCTCGCAAAATTTCAAAATTTGCGAGGATTTATATCCCTCGCAAAATTGCATTTTGCGAGGGACTATGTTCCCTCGCAAAATGTTCGATTTTGCGAGGATATAAATCCCTCGCAAAATTTCAAATTTTGAGGGAATTGATCCCTCGCAAATTTTGAAATTTTGCGAGGATCGAAATCCCTCGCAAACTTTGCGAGGATCGAAATCCCTCGCAAAATTTGCGGGATACGGCTTTCCTCGCAAATTTCAAGATTTGCGAGGGAAAAGTGTTCCGCCGCTAAATTAAAATTTTGCGACGGAAATTTGCATTTTTGCGACGGAAATTTGGTTTGCGTGGACGATTTTTGCGACGGAAAAATTTCCGTCAGAAATTCCGCCGCAAATCGCTTGCGACGGAAATTTGTTATTTTGCGAGGAAAAATTCCGCCGCAAAAAACCTTTTTTTTGTAGTGATTAGGGAATGCTAAAAATAATTGTTAGGCAAGTAAATTAATATTGATTTTATGGACATTCATAATTAAGCTAATAGCAAATAAAAGAGCTATTTAAGAGTATTTTACATTAATTGAATATCAAGTGACCAATAAAATAGCCCCAAAACATTGCCTAATAAATAAAGACACCAATTGAAAAAGATGAAGGGGGAGGGGGGCGTATGTTTAAGCCTTGGGGAGCAAGGGAAAAATTCAAAACACATGTGGTAAATAAAGCAAGACTTGGTGGTGAAGTTAGAAGCTTCTCAACTTGGTGACCAAGTTCCAACCCTTCATGCACAAGCTACCATCCTTGGTGAGCAAGGAAGAAAAAGGTGAAGAGGAAGAGAGAGGGAGGGGGCACGGATGAGAGGGTTGGAGAGTGAGGATTGGAGATTAAATTTTCACCTTGATCTAATGGCCAAAAATGAAGATGAAGGAGGTTGGAAAAATTACCACAATGACCATAGTAAAATCCTATAAATAGGGGCATTGGCTCTTCACAAAACTCACACCAAAGCAAAGCAATCTGAATATTAGAGAGGAGTGAAAGAGAGTGGAAGTAGCTTGAAGGAGTTCAAGCATAGGTAAAGCAAGTTCTTGAGTTTTGAGTTTTAAATTCATAGATAGTTGTGTTTTAATCTTAAAAATGCTAGAGTAGTTTTATTTTCAAGTTTTTATGGTTAAAAATGGATTTATTTTGAAAAATTGATGAAGGAAGGGTTAGAGCAAAATTTCTAGAAGAAAAACAAGTAACGAAGTTCGCGAAATTTGTCGGTTAGGCGATTTCTGGAGTTTAGTAGAAACACCATAATTTTATATTGAAGATAATGTTAATTAATTCTGAAATTTTTCATGGTTAAAATAGACATATATAAATTTCCAAATATTCCTAGATTGTGTCATTTAGAGTTTTTTAAAAAGAGATAAAAATTCTTGAAGAAAGGCTATGTTTTCTGGGTAAATTTCTGGGCAGCGTGTGAAAACCTGGAAACTGGGAGTTGTTCTTAGATTCTGGGTAAAATATAATATTTTTTCTCAAAAATAGACATCCTAAGGAGTCCGGGGAATTTTACGGATCCTCGTTTCTATTTTTCTAGAATTAATTATGATTTTTCAAATGTTAGACGAAAATCTGCCCAATGTGTAACAAAGCGTTTTTCTATGAATTTTGAGGGAATAAAATATAAAATAAATGTACCAGGGGTAAGATAGTCATTAGTGGCCAAAATATCTCTTAGGATATTATTTATAAATTAATAAAGCGATATTACTATTATAGGCTATCAAAGAACGCATACCGACCGACACACGTATCGCTACCGCCGACTCAGGTACGGACGCGTACTGTAACACTAACTCTGATGCTTATTGTATACTTATATGTGATAGATGTATTCATAGACTAAGACCCTGTCTTAAATTTTTTCATACACATTCAGCTATACTATACACCGGGTTATGGTTCGATAATACCGTTGAGTTTTCCTAGCGCCGAGGATACGATAGGCCATCGTGGAACCGGTGAATAGTGCGTGACCATAATAACATGCATATGCGGTGTCAGGTTTCGTTATTATCTTTCATATGTGATTTCGCCTGTAATGTCATGAATATCTGTCATACATAAACCGTTACATAAACATGAGGTTAACCGTTACACGAGGTTCAATGTGCATTGAACCTCGCCCTCTTACTATAGCTTCGTGGTCCGGTGTGAACAAGGCCGACGACAAGGGTAAGCAGCAAGCATAAGGATTGGCGTAAGAAAGTTTTTTTGATATGTACTTAACGTTGTAGTTCATTCGAAATTTTGTATCGCTGTAAAAGCAAACCTATACATTACCATGGATGTTTATCGTTACTCTTGAATTTAAATACTTCCGATGCTCTACTCGATCAAACTATTTTGAAAACGCTTTTCGAAAAATGGGACAAAAACCTAGACTACCCATGTTTTCAAGTCTAAATTACAAAAACCTACCTATATTGAACCATCTTCCTCTTCCCACTTACTGCTTCGAGAATCTCACTCAATTAGTGGCGACCTAGAATTTTAGGTTTGTGGGTGCATAATTAGTGGTGAGATTTGGGGGTTTGGGGGCGCATCACACAAATTTTTTTTTTTTTTTAGGGATAGTTTTAAATACATTAAGATTATATTTTTTTTTTCATGAAACTAAGCAACTGAAGTTATGATTTCCAATTCCAAAGATACAATCAAGACAATGAAATTCAGCTCATCTCAATGCTTCCTCTATCGAAACCTATAAGATTGTATCTTTTTTCTTACAAGGACACTAAGCAACCGAAGCTATGATTTCCAACTCTAAAGCAATTTAAATAAAGCTAATCAATGAAGCTAATGTAGAGTAATGAAATTTAAAGAAAGCTAATCAATGAAAGCTTTGTTACCTTGAAGCTTTTGTCAAGACTACTAGTTCTTTTGAAAAGTTGGTCAAAGTGTGGCTTGCAATAAAGAACTCCTCAAAAGAATTGTAGTTGTAGCTGCAAAATACATTGATCAGTTGGTAAAATTCAATCACAAACCTTCTCCAAACCGTTTAACTTTTATAATTGAAATAATCATTTCAAGAGCAATGGCTTTTTTGCTCAATCAATGAAGCTCATCACACAAAAATACCACCAACAAGATTATTACATTAGAATTTCTACAACTAGAGAAGGATTACATCAAAAGAAGTCATAATTAATAAGCTAATAGCCAATAATAGCCAATAGAATTTCTACAACTAGAGAAGGATTAGAGGGAAAGAGGGGAGAAAGAGAGGTAAAAGCAGAGAAGAACATGGAGAGAAGAGGGAAAACAGAGGAGAGAAACATAATCAATTCATTGTATATTCCAAATCATCACAAAAGCTATATATAATTCAAAGGGGTCTCGTATATCTAAGCAACAAGACTAACTCTAACACTTATTTTCTAATTTTAGTCTAAATAAAATAATTCTAATGATGACTAACTAATCTCAATTGTAATTGTCATTATTATGATTATATAACAATATTATCCCTTCTTAAGGGGCAACAACTGAAATTATTAGTGTCAACAACAAGATTATTACATTAGAATTTCTACAACTAGAGAAGGATTACATCAAAAGAAGTCATAATTAATATGGAATCAGCAGAATACTCAGATTATTTCAAGAGGGGAAGCATTACTAAGTTCTCCGCCAACTTCTCATAATCTTCCTCTTCTTTCTTGGAAATCTAAAGAAATGTGAGAATCACCCATAGAACATCACAACCTTTGTTTAAATTAGCTAAAATCAACAGAAATCAAACAACAAATTGGAAACAAGGCTACATCACGCTAATCTTCTTAACAAAGGCATTAAAATCAGATTGAGCAGATCCACCATCAGTTATATATAAGGAAAATGTAATACACTAATACTCGAGATTTTCCCATACTTGAAAAATTACTCGAGGATCAACTTTAGACACCAGATGCAATCCTAGAAACTGGAACATAGAGACTGGAAAATTACCTTAAGAGTTGAGACAGAATCGATTGAGCCAATTCTATGCTATTCAACGGTTGAGCGAGGCTGAGCGACGGCGGTCGAGGCAGAGAGCAGGCTGAGCGACGGCGGCGAGGCAGAGAGCAGCCTAAAGTCCTGAACGACGGAGGCGAGGCAGAGAGCTTAGGACAGAGAATGATGGAAATTTGGGGACGATGGAAATTTAGGGGGAGTAGGTGACGAGAGAGAGAGCAGCCTGACCTGAGGGAGGCGACGGCGGACGAGGCAGAGAGCAGCCGGCGGACGAGGCAGAGAGCGGCGGAAATTTGGGGGAAAAGGTTTGGGGAACGTCGGGCAAGGCAAACGGACGATGGAAATTTGGGGGAAAAACTGAAAAAGGCAATGGAAATAGAGGGGAAAAAGGGCAAAAGGTGCTTTGGGAGCTCGAACACGCGACTGTGAGTAAGAGGAAGGATTAGAAGCTTTACCATCTGTTCCACCGAGACATATTGTTAAAAATTCTTCTCTAATTATATATATTTTATGTCTGCACTTGCCCACATTGGCACAAGTGTGGGTTAGCCGCTAGTCCCTGCCTCATGAGAACGAAGTGCCGAAGGTGGAGATCAACCCGGACGATCCCGTGGTGCTGCCTTTTTCTTCCAGAAGACATGTTGCTGTGTATACTTCCACTGTTCCGCATATTCTCTTGAGCATTGTATTGTTATGTGCACTGAGGGCAGGAAGTTTTGTGTTTCTGATGCGCAAGTTTGATATTGGCGTGTTACCGGAGCTAACGCAGAGGCACAACGTGTTGGTGGTGGTGATGGTGGTGTGCTGGTGTGGGTATTTATGCTATTTCCTTTTAATTTTAGAAATAACTAATCAGGTACATGGTACTTCTGGACTAAGTAGTTCTTCATCACCTTCTTCACTAATTACTCGAAGTTTGAATGGATTTTTATCGTCATGCAAAGACCTTACAACAATTGGGCTATATAATAGATGTGATTTATCCATGTAAAAACACTCAAAGACCTTCTTTGTATAGGCTTCTTAATATATAAAGATCTCATTCTTGAGGTAATCCAAGATAGAATTTTGTTCTTCCAAAGTCATTCATTCCAAATTTTTCTTCAAACAATTAATTGTCTTTTGAAGCTCTTCAGGAGTTTTAATGATGTTGATATCATCAACATAAACAGCAATTATACCAAACTCACTTTTAGATCTTTTTATATAGATGAATGGGCTTGACCAAAAAAATATAGATGAATGGGCCTATTAGATCATTTTTGTATCATTCTCTCAACAGATATTCATTGAAGTGATTATACCACATGTGCCTTGATTGTTTTAGGCCACACAGGGACTTATTTAACTTAATTAATTGATATTTAACT
This sequence comes from Acacia acuminata, assembly GCA_019022655.1. NCBI lineage: Eukaryota > Viridiplantae > Streptophyta > Magnoliopsida > Fabales > Fabaceae > Acacia > Acacia acuminata. Next base: position 345,862 of record JAFJYI010000245.1, read on the forward strand.
TAATTAATTGAGTATTGTCCTCGAGAACTTGAATTTGATACTTCTGGCATCTTAAGTCCTTCAGGGACTTTCATATAAATATCATTGTCAAGTAAACCATAGAAATAGGTAATTACGACTTCCATTAAGCATAGATCAAGCCCTTTATTTACTACTAGGCTAATTAAATACCAAAAAGTAGTCGCATCAACTACTGGTAAATACGTTTCTTCAAAGTTAATGACAGGTCTTTGTGTAAAGCCTTGAGCTACAAGACATGTCTTATATCTTATAATTTCACCCTTTTCATTTCGCTTTCAAACAAACACTCATTTGTATCCAACTATTTTTACATCTTCAAGTGTAAGGACTACAAATACTTTTGTTTTGCCAATGATTATAATTATGTATTAATGACATCTTTCTATTGGTGCCAATCCTTTCTTTGTTGGCCTCGCTATTGGATTTTGACTCATAATCCCCATTATCATTCATTACATTATATGTTATATTTTAAGCAAAGATGTCGACAACATTGACTTCATTATATGTTATATTATAAGCAAAGATGTCGACAACATTGACTTCATTTCAGACCCATCGGATTCTATCCTTAACATAATTTATTGAGATCTCATTATTTTCACACATTTTTAGGTACCTTAGTCTCTTCTAGGACTACAACATTCTTTTCTAGTCTCTTCTGGGACTACAACATTCTTTTCTTGAGATATCTCTTCTAGATATAATAACTCTTTAGGAGATGGTTCTTCTAGAGCTAATGATGGCTCTTCTATAACTACTAACTTTTCTTGATTATACTTTACTTAACCATCTATATCCTTAGCTCCTTTTCTCTTTCAAGAATTTTTATCTTTGGAAATGATGGGCCTTCCCCGCTTCAGGCATGCTTTAGATTCATTCACAATATGTTGTTCTTTATGGACATCAATTCTAATAGAAGCATTAGCAACTAGGACATGTAACCTTGTTACTTTATTTGGGTCAATAGATTATTATGGCATTTGATTAGCGAAATCTACAAATGAATTATCTTTCAAACTTCCAGTTCACATTTTTTTATATGAGGATCAATATGAGCCAATGATAATTCATTCCAGCTAATCTTTTTACCCAACTACTTATTTTCTTCCCCTAATATTGGAAAAAATGATTGATAAAAATGACAATCGACAAATCGATCCGTAAATAAATTTCTTGTAGATGGTCTTAGATATTTTATTATCAAAGAATATTCATACCCAACATATATTCTCATCCTCCTTTGAGGGGACCCATTTTGCTGCTTTGTCGTGGTGCTATAAGTACATATACTGCACACCCAAAAATACTTAGATGAGAAATACTATGTTCCTAACCAAAAACCATTTATAAGTGGAAAACCTTTAGAAAATTGTTGGTCTAAATGCGAATTAGCATTGCTGCATCCAAAATAGAATGACCCCAAGTAGAAATGTGGAGATTAAATCTCATAAGTCAAGGGCTTGCAATTAATTGCAACCATTTAACCAATAATTCTAGAGGTTTATTAATTTTACATATGAACATGAGCTATAGGATGTTTAATATTAATTCCAAGGGAGATAAAATATTCATTAAAAGCTTGCAACGTAAATTCACAAGACATATTTTCTTGATAGGGTAATCAGGGTAACATGCTTTTAATCTAATCAAATGAGAAAGCAATATTGAAAAATCCAGGTTGTGAAAAGATAATAAGCAAATAAGCAACCATTTACTTGATGCATCAATTAAAACTCTAAGGTAACTAAATGGTGGTGAGTGTATTGGCCCACAAATATTGAAGGTGGAATATCACCTAGAGGGGTGTGAATAGGTGATTATAAAATTATTTCGCTAATTTCTCAAGAACACTTAAATAGAGAAGGAGAGAAGAGCAATGAACACAAGAGATTATACTGATTCGGTCCAACTCTTTGACCTACGTCTAGTCCCCAGAAACACTCTAGGATTTCACTATCTTGAGACTTGACTACACACTCTATAACTCTCGAGTAATCCTCTCACTAGGACTTACTCCTTTTTACAAGTTGTAATCAAATAAGCACAGACACAATTACACACTCTGTACTCGAGATGATCCTTTCACTAGGACTCACTCCCCCTTACAAGTTGTAATTGTACACCCACACTTAAGGTTCCACAACCTTAAGATTTTATAACACAATAATCAAATAAGTGTTTTCAAACTCCTCACGAGTAGATAAAGATAAACATCGAGGTACAAGATATCAGAAGATGCGAAACAATCGAATACAATAAGTTTGTATAGAATGCACAGCGTTTTTTGATGATTCTGATGAATTCAAAACTTCAAGTATATATAGTTGATCTCATGACCGTTGAGAAGCTTGAAAAATGTATCCGTTGATGCTCTTTAAAATGGTCGGAATTAGTCGTCGTCATTTATTCCTGTGATTGTGATTATTATCGTTGAGACCCAGTAAAGGAAATGAAATATTCTTGCCGAGAACGTCGCAGAGATATGTCTGTTGGTTGAGTTTCTCGAATAGGTAAAATGTCATTGCTTTAGTAAACATCCTATGTTGATCCTCATTTGTAACTCATGAACAAATTGATTAAATGCAATTTAAGAATAGTAATGAGTAATGATTTGAAGAAACAAAATCATAATCAGTTGATTTTGATTTTCCGGACACGGTGATTTGAAAATTGGAAAGATATGAGGAAATGAAATCACATGTAATGATTTAGAACTTATGAAGATGGTGATTTTGAAAACAGAGAAGATTAACTTTCAAGCAAAGAGTTAATGCCTTGAGGTAATGACTTGAGGCAAGAAAATAAATGACTTGAGGCAATTGCATTTAGAAAAATTAAGTCACAAGATGAAAGAGTTTTAAAACATGACTTGAGTTGAAAAGTAATTGACTTGAGTCAATGGCTTGAGGCATTCACTTGATATGCAAGAGTTAATGACTTTCTCTTTGAAATGTACAAGTTTAATGTTTTAATTTGAAGCCTGAAAGTCATTGCCTTGAGTTGATGACTAGAGTCATCAACTTGATATGCAAGAGTGAAAGTCGATACTTTTAAAAAAAATAGATCAATGAAAGCTTAACTTGAGTCAATAAGTATTTGCCTTGAGTTAATGACTTGAGTCATTAACTTGATATCAAGAGTCAAAGTCGATGCTTTCCAAAAACTAGAGAATTGAAAGCTTAACTTGATATGAAGAGTGAATGACTTGATTCATTAACTTGAAATGCAAAAGTTAAACCCGATGCTTTCAAAAGAAATGGCCAAATGTAGACTTAACTTGAGTTAATAAGTGAATGACTTGAGTCATTAACTTAATATCCAAGAGTCAAATCCGATGCTCTCCAAAATAGACAATTGAAAACTTAACTTGATATAAGAAGTTAATGACTTGAGTCATTAACTTGATATGCCAAAAGTCAAATCCGATGCTCTCTAAGAAATAGACCAAATGAAAGCTTTAACTAGAGTCAATAAGTGTTTTCCTAGAGTCAATGACTTGAGTCATCAACTTGATATTCAAGAGTCAAAATCGATAGTTTCAAATTCTCAAGATTAAAACACATGACTCGAGGCAATTAAATAATTGACTAGAGTTTATCTATTTAAATCATTTCCATCATTTAACTAGAGGCATACATAGATTTAACTAGAGTCTTGCATAGATTTAATTTATTAACTCCAAGCCAAAAACATTTTAGCTCGAGGCAACCACTGCAAAAACTTTCAAACACATTATAGATTAAAATTAACTATATGAAACAACCTTAAATCCATTATATTTGTTATCATAAAAAACATAGAGAACTAACAAATATCTCTATGTATTCGTTCTAGAAAAGTGAGAGGCTTACTTTCTATTTTGTTTGGTGAGGGCTGAATAATTAAATTACCCTTAGAACACGCATCATATGAGAAATCATGGGATTTTGGTATTTATTTACGCTTCATGGTATGTCCACATGAATTCTTAATTATTTCTCGCATCATGATTGACCCGGGATGGTCTAACCAGTCATGTGAAATATTTAATTCATTAGTAAACTTCTGGTTTACATTGACAAACTACTAGTTTGTGTTGGCAAACTTATAATTTGCATTAGTAAACTTTTGATTTACAATGGCATGTGTTTCAATTGTACTTATGAATGTATAATACAAGTTAGAATGAAAAAAACAGGAAAAATTTTTAATATGTATTTTCTACCAGAAACTAAATTTGTGATATCAAGACATTCCTAATTTTTTTTTAGTTGTTGTTTCTATATGATATTCATTTTTGCAGATATCTTTGAAACTCAACAAGTTTCTTTTAAACTTGGTAGAATAAAATACATTATCAATGCATAATTTTATTCCTTTAAGTAACAAAATATTAGCTCTTATGGAGCCTTCAATCAAATTTATACTACCAGATATAGCCAAAACATTGGCCTCTTACATTATCAAGGAAGAAAAAATATTTATCATTTCTAAGTATGGTGTGGGATGTTTCATTATCAATAAGACATAAATCTTCAGGACTTATTTATATCAATAAGACTCATTCTTAGTTAAAATAAACATGGAAATAAATAAAAAAAGTGTAATTAAAAATGGAATACATATAATAATAGCAACTTCAAAACACACTATACCATAGCATTTCAAATAGAAAATGATAATTTATGCCAAGAAATCAGCAACATCCAAATAGTTAATATCCATGTTACCATGCTCAAAAATGTCAGCCTGATAAACATGATCTATTTTAATCTTTCCCCATTTTAGATGGGAATTTGAACCACCACGATTACGACCATGCCCACGACTGTAGCCACGTCTATGCCCACGTCCACGACCAAATTAGACTCTGTCATTACTACATTCACTTATAGGGATGGAGTCGAGCTTGTTCGACGGGTTTCATGATTTTTTACAACAAGAACTCATTGTTTTGTTCATGGACATAAGAAATTAATTTAGCATATTTCTTAAAAACTCTTTCACAATATTGCTACCGTAAGAGCAAATTGGATGCATCCATTTATAACAAGCTTTTGGAAAAATAACTATCTTTTGGTGGTCATATATTTCCTTTAATTTGTCCTCAAAGAAAAGGGGGTCTTTTACGACCAAATATTCAATTTTGAGGCCTTCATGCAAATGGTAGAATAGAAAAATCATAGATCATGCATTCAAGATAAATTGTTCTTTTTGGTAATGACAAGAGCCACAAATTCAAATTTTAAAAGATTTAACATAGTTCAAACTAATGCAATAAAAGGGAATTCATAAAATATGAAATATAAAAACGCAATATAATAACACAAACGATAATAATAGGAAATTCATAAAGATAAGAAATAATTCATAAAGTAAGATATTATAACAAAAATTAAAACACTATGGCTTAGTGCCATTTAATTCTACTTTAGGCAAAGTAATTTCAAGTTGAGAGATTAAATTTAGGGAAAATTACACATAGGTCCCAAGGAAGAGATATTTACATTTAGGTCCCTTCAAATGACAAAATTACACATCTCGTAATTATTTTAACGTAAAATTACTTTTACGCCCATAGTACATAAAAAAGGAAACAATCGAGCAAACATTGCGTAAGCGATTAACAACGGAAAAGCATAAATTAACAACAGAAAATGTATGTATTAACAACAACTTTTGGCGATTAAAAGAAAAAACATAAATTAACAACGAGAAAATGCATGTATTAACAACAACTTTTGAAAACCCTGAATTTGTCTTCTCTCACTTAGGCGATTAACAAAAGGAAAAACATAAATTTAAATTGCATGTATTAACAACAACTTTTTAAAAGATGAAAAAATGAAGAAAATGCATATATTAACAACAACTTTTGAAAACCTGGATTTTTTTCGCTTTATCACTTCCAGAGGCTATTTACAACGACAAATGCATGTAATAAAAAGAAAATGCATATATTTACAACAACTTTTCAAAACCTGGATTTTTTTCGCCTATCACTTCCAAAGGCTATTTACAACAACAAATGCATGTAATAACAACAGAAAATGCATATAATAACAACAACTTTTCAAAACCTGGATTTTTTCACCTATCACTTCCAAAGGCTATTTACAACAACAAATGCATGTAATAACAATAGAAAATGCATATATTTACAACAACTTTTCAAAACCTGGATTTTTTTTCACTTCCAGAGGCTATTTACAACAATCAGAAAATGCATATATTTACATTCCCCAACCTCTATTTACAACAAGGGGAGAGAGAGAGGAGAAGGAAGAAATAAATGACGCCTATCACTTGTAAGGCTATTTACAACAATAAATGCATGTAAAATGCATAGGTTACAACAAACATACGATTGGTTGAAGGAGGAGGGAAGAAGGAGGCGAGGGGTGGATGGGAAGGTTGAAACCGATGGTTGAAGGAGGGAGGTTCGTGTTCCAGTCTTGCTGGTTCTCACCACCGGTGAGAGTGATGGTGGCCGACGATGGAGGTGAAGGAAGCTCGCCGGCGATAGTGGTGGAGGAGGAAACCGCCGTGCAGTGGAGCTGAAACGCGAGAAGGAAAGATCGAAGGTCCGAGATGAGAGAGAGAGAGGAGAAGGAAGAAGGAGAATGGGCAATAAGGTCTTTTACTCATATGAAATAGTTAAAGAAGTCCCTAGAGACTTCGTGTAATTTTGTCATTTGAAGGGACACGTGTGTAATTAATCTCTGGGACCGTTAATTCTCCTTTAAATTTATATGGCTTCTAGCCATTTATCTTCAGAATAAATAAAAGTTGTATATTGCTTTCGGACATATAATAAGATAAAAGACAATAAATGTATATGAATCTGGCCATACAATAAGATAGAAGGTGAAAATGCATATGGCTTCTGACCATATAATAAGATAGAAGATAAAAAGCTATATGGTTTTTGGTATAACATGGAATCAAAGGAATATGGCTTCTGGACATATTATATCAAAATAAAAAACCAAAGCAATATGACTTCTGATCATATAATTTCAAAATAAGAAATTAAAGCAATATGGCTTCTAGCCATATAATTTCATGAAAAGAAATTAAAGCAATATGGCTCATAGCCATATAATTTTAGAATATGAAATCAAAAGTGTATGACTTCTGGCCATACTAAAATAGTAGTAGTAATAATAATGTTAAAGTATATTTTTAGTCCTTTAAGTTTTACATAAGGTATACTTTTAGTCCCTTAACTTTTTATAAAGTATACTTTTGGTCCTAAAATTCTAACACCGTTAATGTTGCTAACGGAAGACGCTGATGTTGCGGACTTAAGTGATGACTAATAACATTTAATTACACAAATTTTATATATTCTTCAATTTACCCATATTTTAAATTTAAGTTTGATGGCATTTAATTACACAATCATCACTTAAGTTTACACTATTATCACTTGAGTTTGCATTTTCCGTTAGCAAAATTAACGGTGTTAGAAATATAGGACTAAAAATATATTTTATAAAGTTAAGGGACCAAAAGTATACCTCATGTAAACTTAAATGACTAAAAGTATACTTTAACCTAATAATAATATAAAAGAACCTATAAAGGAGATATAAGATATAAAAACAATAACAATCTACAATCTTAGCCATGGAAACCGATGTTTATAACAATTGGTAAAAGTATCTCTTTAATTTCATACAACATCTTAGATTATCCCATATAGATCAAATAAAATACCGTAAAATAAGGTAGGTGAAATAGTCAAGGAAATGATGAGAAGAGCACACATTTATTGAAGTTTTCGTACTAATAACGTGTTATGAAAATAAAATTAAAAAAATAAAAACTAAGATAAGAAAGCAAGAGATAAGAGGAGAAAATTCAAGAGAAAAAGAAGAAAGTAATTCTTATTCACTTGTGTGTGTAATTATAATACTTGCACAAGGCTTCTATTTATTGGCCTTCAAGAGTCTTACACTAAAAGCCACAATTAATAAAAACTTGGAGAGCAAGTTGACTTGTATACGAGTCGATAAACATCCACATAATTAATATCCTTAACATTTTTATATTATATAATATATTGATTGATGATTGATTGCAACATTACTATTTTTCTTTTTAAAAAAATAGCAATCATATAGAAATCAAGTCAAAGTCTTGGCAATGCGTCTGGATTTTAACTTCATAAATTATGTTTGGTTTAAAAAGACTTAGTAACATAATTTTTGGATAAAAATAAATTCTTAAAACAGTTTTATAATTTTTTTTTTCTTTGCAATTATTACTGCAACAATGTCCATTCAAACCAAACTAAAAATTTGGGACACTATAACAATATGGGTCAAGATGTAAATTTGTCAACCAACTATTACCCGAGGAGCGCCTGACACAAATAACTATTGAGGGGACCAAAATGGCCAATCAAAATTAAAAAGTGAAAAAAAAAAAAAAAAAAAAAAACACAATTTGGAGCAGATTCGCCAACGAACTATTACCCCGTCATTGTCTTGGTGTCTCCGTCTTCCATTGGGATGTCACGGTGTCGGCGACGTCGGCATTTCCAAAGCTTTTATTGTTCTTTGGGTGTTCCACTCACCAACTTGAACTCATCCAGTAGTCCACAGCGTTCGAATGGCACGCACCTTGCACCCTAGTTCCATCCCTCCGATGCCACGAAGAACCGCCGCCACAATGCTTTTCGCTCTTATGGGTCCCATCTCTGTTGGTGTTTTCTTTTTCCAAGCTGCCACAATGCCTGCTCTTATGGGTCCCATCTCTGTTGGTGTTTTCTTTTTCCAACAAGAAGGCTTAACCGCTCTTTTCTTTAGAGTTTCCGCCACCGTCGTATGCCAGTACCTCATATTTTAACTTAACTATTTGGTGTTTTTTAAAAAAATAGTTATTTGGTGTTTTTTTTTTCAACTTTTAATAGTTATTTGGTGTTTTTTTCACTTTTTAATTGTTAATTGGCTATTTTGGTCCCCTCAATAGTTATTTGTGTCAGGCACTCCTCAGGTAATAGTTGGTTGGCAAATCTGCACCTTCACCCATAACAATATTAAGAACATAAATGATTTAGATATTAATGAAATAAGCTATATAATGTCAATTATGACTTGACAAACTTACACATTGGACTATATTGATGTTTCACCAAGGAAAAGATTGAATGGATTTAACTAGTTCGTTTTAGTAAATCAGGCAACCTATCAGCACAAGTACAATTCTAAGCTTACAAAAACCGGAGCTAGGCAATAAAGAGCATGAGTTATAGAGTTTACAACAACAAAAATGCAGTTAAGTTACAAGTTCAATGCTGAGGTTCCTCTTCATGCCTAAACTAAACATCTTCAACAAGCAGAAACTGGGATTGGGATATTTCATCTTCTGAGTAGGATTCTAAGAAAAGGACATTCAAAACCCTGAACCACTTCGCCAGGAAATGACCATTATATCTATCAATGTCACTGCTGTTGTTCATATATCTGCATATAAGCCTCTGAGAGTGCAACCATTTGAGGAAGAGTTTCTGAGACGTGCAAATCTTGCATCTCATACCTAAACAAATTTTTTATTTTTTTGTGAGTCCACAGCTATATTATAATTTATAAATCCATTTAGATTGATTTCATTCTGTCAAGGACTAGAACTTACCAAAGTTCTTCTGATTTGCGCTGAACAAATACTCTGTAGGATCCTTCACCAGGTTTGCCATCATGAACAACATTGGCTATTAAATCATATTTAGATCGCAATTTCTCGTTTTCCTTTGGTGTTGGCAAGGGGATGTAATCCTTCAACTCCAGGTTCTTCACAGGAAAATTAACTGAATCAAATAATTAGTAAAGTTAGGATCAACTTAGAAATAAGCATTGCTGTATTCAGATTAAAATTACGAAAAGCCTGTTTTCAATATTAATTCTCACCCAATGTAGGATTCTTTTCCACAAAAAAGTTATTCTTTGTAAACCGACGCATGTGTACAATGATGTATGGTGGCAGTCTGGTAACACGATATCGCGTTCTAGCTATATGAGGACGGACTACCTCTGTGACAGTCTCCCCATCAAACTTCTTCAATATGTTGAAGAGTGGAACCTGGAAACAAAACCTAATTAGACGAGATGAAAAGAGCGGGGCATAAAAAGAAACTCAAATACAAAGCGACACTCAGTAGCAGTCTTCAAGTTCTGCATACAAGAGAAGTTTGTCTATAGACGTGTTAAAGTAGCAGATTATGCTTGCTTCTTATATTTCTTTTTTTCCTTTAATGCTTTCTCACATAGCATTTCTAGGATGCAATTAATTCAAATTAATGACAAAATTGTTGTGGATGCTAACAACTAAAAATCCAAAGCCACATGACGTGGGTAGATGGAGAAATTACTAGATGAGAATTTGAGAATACATCTCCAAATATATAATAACGGGGGCTTTTAGGAAAAGTCACGAACCTCCTGCAACCTTGTGGAATTACTGAACGAAAAGTGGCTACTGTGTATGGTGGGTAATGGGCCTTTGGAGGATTTGTTTATTGAGCTATTTAAACTAGAATTTACACAATATGTCTGTGGATTCTAGTTTTTTTTTTTTTTTTTTTTTTCCAATATAATTTTCATGAGAGAGAGAGATGAGCAGAGCCTACTGTGTATGCCTTTTTGGGGTTGTGCTAGATTTTAGGAATGGGGTATTAAAACTTCATGCCATTGATGAGAATCAATCTAAGTAGCAACTGACCAGGACAGGATCTGTTGGCTGATTGAAGGTTGGTCACATCCATAAACTCCCCTTATTTAGACCTTGGCACTTGCCCCCTGTTCTATGTTCCACGTTTGCAATAAGGAAACAGAATTGCACTTTGGCTAATAGATTTAACTTTTAGCCTAGTGTCTACCATCGATCCTAACAAGATCCTCTGGTGCCAATGGATTTTACAGGGTAGGCAACTTGGAACATGTTTGCTTAAAGGAGTTTATTGGGAGATGATAACCTCTTGAAGTTAATACCATTTCAGCACAATTTCTGTTCTTTTGTATACTTTTTGGTTGAACTGTGCATAATTTCAATACAACTAGCAAAATGTGCATGTGATTTCATAAGGGCCAAATCATAGAATTTGTTGATAAAATTTTGGATATTTCACATTAATCTGAGTGATTATTTATTTATTCAACTGGAGATTCTCCTCTTTTTGGCTGTTGAGTTTAGTAGAGTGAGATTCAAGCGAGATACTTGCTTGAGTGTTTTTAGGAGATTATCCCTGTTTCTATTTATTCCTATATCTTTCAGTCTCAGATTCTACCATTTGGCATCAGAGCTAAATAGTGTAACTTCATAAGCATATTCCACGGGAACATATCACAAGCTGCTCATTTTTCTACTTCACATGGTGACACTGTGATACAGGCATACCAATCAAGGTTCACAACATTCGTAATGACACTCGTATCCTCAATTTTAACAGAATTTAATGATGCTATATGACCAGCAGTATTAATAGTACAGTCTAAGTAACAAGATCCAAAATCCACACCCAAAGCAGCATTAGTCAATGTATGTCACAGAAATTATATAATTTCAGAGGCAATGTAACAGAACTACATCACAGAGATAGTACCTGAGGTATTATATTCTTCTCCATCACATCCTTAAATAGAGGAGGTGGTGGCAAGTCCAATCCTAACATTAAAAATGGCATCCTGGAAGTTTCTGTGACAAAAGCATCCCGCTCAGTGCTACCATCTGAAAGTTTGTCATTAGGGGTTTGTTCCTCATTGTTTTCTTTCCTCTCGGTGATTTGTTTGTTAGGAACTTCTTTTACAACCTCCAATTCACCCTGCAAGCACAAGTTAGTTGCAGCTAGGAAAAAATGTTCCAGTAAAAAATAAATAAAGTAAAATGGATCAGAGCAGAACCTGAAAACACTTGTATATTATGCTATTATTCTTCTTTGAGGTTCTAAGATCTGCATGCAGTGTATTAAGAAGCCAGGACATAAACTCAACTGGGTCAGATTGTGCCCCTATCCGAAATCTTTTTTTACTGGCTTTCATCACTGCCTGCAAAAACTCATGCGGACTAACCTACAGACACAAACATTTAAAATTTAGCCGCCAAAATGCCAGAATGAGTTTTGAGATGTCTATAACAAAAACAAACCTGTCCTTTGAAGTTTCGCACGTGCCAGATCTTCCTGGTGAGTTCACCAAATCGATGAACAAGTTGAGATTTGCTATGCTGATAGTTTTCGGGGATAAGAAAAAAATTTCTCAAAGGAGTAACTCTCATCAAGGATTGAATGGTCACATTGACAAAATCAGTCTCCTTGATGTTATTAAGTCCCACCTAAAAATTTTAATCAATGCCAAAATATAAGCAAACAGCGTTTATTGACCAGCCAGAAATAAGTGAAACTCCAGTTATTTTATAATCAAGATGAAGAAAATACCATTCCAGGAAGGTAATCAGAGCCATCAAGTGCCCTAGACCATTGCTTATTTTTGTCAAGTTGTTCAACTTGTTCTCTAGTAAACCTACAGATAGATGACATTAGAAAAGAACTCAGGTGCGCCCAAGTATTTCACTCATTGATAAAAAACCTCTTTTCTTTAAACAAGATGCAGAAATAATAGGAAGGTAGCAGGTATTCTAAACAATAACCAAAAAACTACGTTAAAGATAATGCTTCAAATGTTTTCAATTAATGATGAATAGTGGGAATAAATAATCATCAGAGCAAGTAGTGATCAACTAATGGGGATGAAGCAACAAGAATGTCACCAGAAGATTGAAAGGTTTACATGCATAACAAAGAAAATTTACAAATGGGGAGACCACAAGGTCAAAATTGTGTCAAAAACAAATGTGCTAATGTAATTGATGTTTAAAACAGACAGTCCAGCATGTTGGCCAAAGACAAAGGCGGTCAAGAAAATACAACAATGGCCAAAGAAACAAGAAATATGAGTATTCCCCATGTAAATAGAGCTTTTTTTTTTTGTATAATTTTGGTCAGCCCATTATTTCAGTTTTGAGCATCCAAAAAGGATAAAACTCTTGAATCCTCCAACAGCAGATGATCCATATATGAAACGGTAAATTTATAATACGTAACTACTAGCCAATAGCTGATGATTTAAGATATATGTTCCAAAATGAAAATTGTCTGCACAGCAAGTGCTGCAAAATAAACAAATTAGACCAACCTCGGGTTTAGAACATGCCGAATGCCGTCTAAAGATGGATCATCAATTTCATATCCATCAGGAAGACAATAAACTTTCTCAGTTCGAAGATTGATATAAACGTGATGTCCTGCTTCTAGGCTATGAGTATAAGCGTGAGACTTCTTCCCCCTTCCTTGATAATACTTCCCACAAACTAAACATGCATACACATTTAAGTTTGAAAGAGACACAGAACAGAACTTCTCAAAGTCAAAATCCAAAACCTGCAAAGTATCATCAGAAGTGAATAATAAATTCAACAGAAGGGCAAAGGAATTAGAACCTCAATGTTACAAGTAATGAAATTAGTCACAGCCATCTTCCAAGCATACTAAAGAACCAAAAACAAATATTAAGTCCATATATGGTACATAGCAAAAACACAAACCAGAAAATTTCAGTGTCCACAATGCAGCAGATGAGTTAAAATACCTGTCTATTAACAGTATCAAGATAAGGGCAGTCCCTTCGAACCTCAACCTGGCGGCTATGCCTTCCCACACTCTGGTCATGTGAATCTTCCTCATCCTCCTCCTCAATCTCCTCATCATATCCATGCTCATTTCGCTGGGAGTCACCATTTACCTTGTCGCCAACAGTAGTATTCGATTCCCTTCTCGCATACACTTCCTCTTCGTCTACATCGGCATAATTGTTGGCCAAACCAGAGAGAGGATTTGCAATGGAAACAGGAGGAGGAGAGGGAGAAGACTCCTCAACCAATTTTTGCCTCTTTGAATCAGACACAAACTTAGGCTCTTCCTCCTCCTTCGGCTCACTATCAATTTCCCTTTCCCGTTTTGATGCCATTCTCACTAATTTCAACTCCTTCAGGTACTAAGCTATTCAAACCTATACCTGGAAAAAGATTAGATTCATTGAGCAGAATGATTAGAACCCACAAACTTTGTAAACAGCAATACTAAAATCATGGACTTGTTGGCCACTAAACAACACCTTTTTTCCCTTAAGAATGTTATAGGAACACAAAAATAAGGAGATAACGAAGGAGGGAAATCGAAAAAAGAAAGAGTACCTGTGTGGGTGGTGATAGTGCAGAGAATCTGCTATTTCCTACCGGACGTTAAAGTGGTGAATTTTGTGATCGGAGTGAGTTGGACGAAAAAGAAGGTTGAAGAAGCGGAGGGGAGGATCGGAGAGGCACTTAACCTGGAAGTCGGTAACACTCCGTTCATGAGAAGGAACAATTTTTGTTTTTGGGAATTACTATGAGGTTTTTTTTTTTTTTTTTTTTTTTTCCTTTCCAGAGAATAATTACTACTGTATGACTCTATAAGGTTCCGTGAAATGGGTATATTACTATTGATGATCAAAATACAAAACAAAAGCATCACACATAGGAAACAAAAGGCCATTTGATGTATTTGTATTTTTGAAAAGCCATTTCATATCACATATAGGATACAAAAGGCCATTTGATGTATTTGTACTTTTTAAAAAGTCATTGTATTTTGTCAAAGTTTTGGTCATAAATTATAATAGTTTTTTTCAATAATGTAATGGATTACTTAATTTATTTGCACAATTTTAAAATGACAAATTTTGTTATTGTCTTGCCAAAAAGAAAGTTATCTCAATAGTTTACCCATGTTAGTTAAGATTAGATTGAAAATGGCGGTACACAGATTAATAAAGGCTCTTTCTTTATCAACGATTTAAAAATTAGAGGCGAGAAGTGAAGTGAGGTCCTGAAGGCCATGGGAACAAGCTTACACAAACCAACCCATTAGGCCCTTCAAATTTTTTTCCTTAAAAAAAGTTGAAGTTGGGGTCAAATGAAGTTTTTTTCCCACACGTTCTAACAAAATAGAAGTTTCGGTCTTTTATCTAATGTTCAAGCTCTTATTTGTACTCGCAATTGGATGCATGGATTCACATATAATGGTAATTTATTAATTTATATGTATTTTGTATTTGTTATATAGTTATTTATCCATTTAAGTACGATATATATAATAACTATACTCTAATTTTATAATTTGGTTTATTATTATTTGTTAGATAAAGATCATCGATGTGTTCATGATGCGGAAGAAGAAATTCATAATATTCTTACTCTTGAACCAGAGACTACTACTCAAAATGAAAAACAATCAAATATCGTTGAATTGAAATTGATTATAGTGGAAAAGATGACAACAATAATAGTCATCGTACTAATGTCACTTAGTTATATGCTTCTTATATATAGGATATGTGAGTTATTTGTGAACATAGTTTCCTTTTAATTATGAATTAGTGATCGTGTTTATTTATTGGATGATTCATTTTGTAATTTACTAATTATATTCCTTTAAAAAACGAAGAAAAAATAGTTAAAATTTGGAATAGTAACTTCTGGGCCCTGGCCCTGGTGCTCTCGGGCCGGGCTTTGAAAAACATATATATTTTTTACCTTGGGCCCTGGAAGGGCCGGGCCGGCCCCAGCTCTAGTTAAGATTGTGGTACACAGATTAATAAATCTTTATCAACGAACAGGGTTGGATGAACAAAATGATAATACCAGGAGTCTAGGACTACTGAGGCCTTTATTGAGAGTATTGACAGGCTTGAGTAAGGGATATCTATTTGTGGCTTGCATTGTGAATAGATCATCCAGTCTATAATATAAGGCATTTTAGTTATTTTAATAAGGTTAAGAAATGGCAGTCACTCATTAAATACGTCTTAAATTGATTAAAACAATTCAAACTTTAACAATATTAAATTAGGGTTTAAATTAGAGAGAACATATAAAAATTCACATTTTAGCATTGATTGTATGGCAAAATTGACAAATAAGCATTAATTACTTTTTAAGTGATTTATATTGTAAACTAAAACATCCTTCTAAAACTAACTTATATTGTGGATTTGAGGGAGTATTTGTATGACGGGGTAATTTTTTGGGTCATGCTCTGCTCTAAATTGATTGAAGTCATGGCTTGGTGGGTGTGATTGTATTGAGATTGGTTTTAAAAATAGTCAGATTGCCTTTGGAATAATGCCTTTTCTCTAGTTGTTGGGAGGGAGGCTGGTCCATTTGTTATTCAGGATTTCATTGGTTGGATGTTAGATGCTCTAACCAGGGATTTTGAATCTTGAGTCAAATAGACAAGTGCTTATTCGAAGTGTAAATCGACACTTTTCATCACTAGGTTAAAGACCTGATTCTCTCCTTAAGAAATTTCTTATCACAAGGAATATCAAGAATAATTTTTGTGAATGGATTCCTAGAGAGGAAAATTTAGTTGCTAGTTGTGTGTGTTACTAAAGTTTCAAATGAGTCTTGCCCTTCATTTTAGGTGTTACAACCTTCGTTACAAGTTGTTTCTAAATAATGCTCAAACAATTATGTTTACGTTTTGTTATTTTAAGCGTTAGAGAGTAATTTGGTAATAAATTATTACCTTAAACGCATTCAAGACAAATAACTTTTAAGTAGACCAAAAATACCAAAATAAACTTTTAAAAATGTGAAATTAAAGACAAATAAGTTTTACTTTAGGAACAAGTAAAGATAAAAAGTTTTACTCCATTTTTTGTGTTATTTGCGTATTTTTATAAGTTTTTTGGTATTTTTTGTCTAGTTAAAAGTCATTTGTGCTGGGCGCTCCTGAAGTAATAGTTCATTGGCCAAATTGTTCATTAATCCTTATTTTTAATGTAACCCTTTACTCTTTTGTTTTTATTTAGTTGCTTTTTGCGCTTTTGCATCTATTCCATTTTGCTTGTTTAGTTCTACCTTCTTAACACAAAAACTTTGTAATTGTAGTTTCGTGATTAATGCATTTATTGTTGGAAAAAAAATATTTATTAGGAAAAATCTCATATAAAGTTGGTTGAAATAATGAAATTCTAAATCAGGTTGGTAAATTCAATCAATCTTTAATTAAGTTATTGACCCAATTTAGAATTTCTAAATATGAGTTAAATAACTTTATTACCCTTTCTTTGTCCCATCTCTCATTTTAAAAGGGTTTTAGTGCTTTCAAACTTATTTTTTCCAATAAGTGTATACATATAACAACATTAATGTATAATAAAACAAAATATGATTTGTATAAATCAAAGATTTTTTTTTTCAAAAGAAAAGTTTGGAAAAATAATTCCAGCCGAAAGAAAGGAAAGCCTAACCCAAAAACAATTAAATGATTTTGGCTCAATATTGAGAATCGGAAATTTTATTTTTGACTTGAATTTTTTTGAAGAGAAGAAAATTAAAATATATTAATAAAAAAAAATCTTACTTATGTAATATTATATATCAAATATTTTCATCAATGGAATTATAAAAAAAAATTTCATTAACGTAAAAAACCAAACTAAATAGGAGTTTCACACATGTCGAATTTTTAATTAAATGATTTTTATTTAAATATTGTCAATAAAAAATTTTATTTTGTGACAAACTGCACTTAAATTTGTTTTGTTAATAAAAAGAAAACCAAACTTTACTAATGACGAGAATTCATGTGTGATACTCCTATTCAGTTTGGTTTTTTACGTTAATGAAACTTTTTTTTTTTTTTAATTCCATTAATGAAAATATTTTATATATAATTTCACATAAGTAATATTTTATTTAATTGTTTTTGGGTTATGCTTTCCTTTCTTTTGGCTGAAATTATTCTTGATGATCTTTCCCAACAATTATTAATAAAGCCAAAAATAATTGCAGCCCAACAAAGTGTGCCCTTCTAATTTGCAACTACTTGACTAAGAAAACAATGATAAAGAATTGTGTAAATAGAACAACAGAATCATTATAGATTTGATTTTTTATAAAATTATTATTAAAATGTTAAATTACAAAAATAAAATAAATAATTAAACACAAATTGCTAAATTTTAATATGAATAACTCAATACAAGAATAAAGAAAATAAAAATAATATTTTGTATAAAATCATTTAAATGTTAATTTTGTGGTTAGAAAAGGAAGAGGAGGGAAGATTATGGGTAAGGAAAGGGAGGGGTTCCGAACTGGTCAAGAGATTAGGGTTAGAATGAAGCGCAAGTGCATAAGAACAAACAAACTTGGAAGTAAGAAGCGAGAAAGCAAAATGGACGAGAAGAGACTTAAAAATATAATATGGCGGAAAGCCTCTTATTTTCTATTTTTGGGTGTAACTAATACATAGTAAAAGATTACAAGCCAGCAGCTACACTTAGAGATATGCTAATAAACTTTCAAATACTAAATCCATATATAGAGATCTTCTTTCAGTTGTAATATGAAGCGCTTTTAGGCCTTCTTAGAGCACTTTTTGTAACAAGTGTTCACCAAGCCATCTATACTCTTAGTCTTGATATCTGCGAAAAACTCAAACTCCCATCAGAACTTGAACAAGAATAAGATATCATCAAAAGAACGAATAACGAATCAAACAATAATGAAGATCAAGTTTAAATAATATTCTTGCTTGGTTGATGGTGGATTTTGTTCGTAACACAGTCTTGAGTACACTGACAGACAGCATGATCGGACGGCGAAGATATCTGGCACTTGACAAAGCACTTGCCCAGACATAACTTTCCACGTAAATCATGTTTCATAGAACATCTCTGTATACATAGGTGTTTGCAAAGTTTGGGAGGTGAGGAAGGAATAGAAGGTCTAGAATCAACGGAAGGAGGAAGAAGAGTACTAGTATCTGCATGAATAGCTACTACAAGAAGCATACCAAAAGCAAGAATCTTCATCATACTAGTTGCTTCCATGGCTCTTCTTTCTTGCTTTCCAGTGTTCTTAATCTATATTATTATTCTCTTAGAAGCTTTTGTGATGATGAGGAAGATGGCTTTTACAGATAGAATTTATAGGCAACATGTGAAGTTAGTTTGTAGAATCATGTATGGCAACCCCATCAATTAAGAAATATAAATAATACTAATGAGCATGACTTAGTTTTCTTGCAAACATCAAAGCCTTAATCCAAGAAATTGTGCTTTTTACTGCATGTTATATATGGGAATATATTATTTCCCATCGAAGGAAAGATTTTGGATTCAAATACACTAGTAGTAGCATTAAGATGTCGTGTATTTGATATTATATTTGTCATATTTTGAAATACAATGGTATATGGAACGATGTACCAACATTAATTGATAGTTCAGTTATGACAGATTTTTGATCATGCATATATTTTTCATTTTTGGATAAATGATCATGCATGTATGTATAATTTGATATAAAATAAATAAATGAAAAAGAAATCTTACCAACTCAAATACGAAAAAAAAAATTACCGATGTAAGGGGGAACAAAACTCGATTAGCATAAATGAGGTGGACATGATAGATAATATTGTGATCAAGTAATCAATAAAAATATTTTCACTAAGAAGGAAAAAAGTAATCAATCAAAACCTACGAATATACGCGGTTTTAGTGCTTTCACACATGTCAATCAAAACCTACGAAGTTTGATTTAGATAAAAAAACCAAACTAAATAGGAGTATCACACATGTCAAAATTTTTAATTAAATGATTTTTATTTAAATATTGTCAATAAAAAGTTTTATTTTGTGACGAAGTACACTTAAATTTGTTTTGTTAATAAAAAGAAAACCAAACTTCGCTAATAATAGAATTCATGTGTGATACTCCTATTCAATTTTTGTTTTTTTTACGTTAATCAAACTTTTTTTTTAATTCCATTAATGAAAATATTTGATAGATAATATCACATAAGTAAGATTTTTTTTATTAATATATTTTGATTTTCTTCTCATCAAAAAAATTCAAGTCAAAAATAAAATTTTCGATTCTCAATATTGAGATGAAAATCATTTAATTGTTTTTGGGTTATGTTTTCCTTTCTTTTGGCTGAAATTATTCTTGATGATCTTTCCCAACAACAAAAATCTTTGATTTATGCGAATTATATTTTGTTTTATTATACATTAATGTTATTATATATATACACTTATGGAAAAAAATAAATTTGAAAGCACTAAAACCCTTTTAAGATGAGAGATAAGACAAACATATGGCAATAAAGTTATTTAACTCATATTTAGAAATTCTAAATTGGATCGATAACTTAATTAAGAATTTATTGAATTTACCAACCTGATTTAGAATTTCATTATTTCAACCAACTTTATATGAGATTTTCCCTATTTATTATTACCATAATGCTCGTATAGTTTTCTCATTCAAGATAAGAAATGGGTCAATCTTGTTATGAATTGTGTGGAGACCGTTCACCTTAACTTATGTATTGTAAGGGAGAAAATAGCTTCAATTAGCCCGGGTAGAGGCCTCCGTCAAGGAGACCCTTTATCACCCTAATAGTTCATTTTATCCCTGGAGGTCCTTTCATGCATGATTAATATGTCTTTATTGCAAGGTCGCTTAGTTGGGATCAAACTTAGTAACTCTTGCCCGGATTATCACATAGTTTTTCACAGATGATGCCTTGTTCTTCATGCATGCAAATACTGAGAACTATAAAGCTCTGGCAGACATTCTTCAAAGTTACTGCTCGGCGTCAGGCCAGTCAGCCAACTTGGAGAAATCTAGTGTCGTGTTCTCATCTAACACGCCACACCCACTCCAGAAAGATATCTGCAGTATACTTGGCATTGGTAAAAGTATAGATCAAGGAAAATACCTGGGTATCCCTAGTGTTTGGGGGAAGACCAAGCATCGGGCACTTGCATATGTTCGCGAGAAAATAAGCAAGAAAGTTCTTGGCTGGAGCGGCAAACACCTATCATTTACAGGGAGAGAGGTTATGATTATGGTTGTCATCAATTCCATTCCAATCTTTTCGATGACAAGCTTTAAATTTCCAATACAAACCTGTAAAGAACTCAATAGGCTGGTGTCAAATTTCTGGTGGGAGGGACAAAACAAGACTCACTGGTTGGCATGGCACAAGCTTACATGTCCAAAAAATGAAGGGGGCATGGGCTTTCTTGATTTTACAAAGTTTAATAATGCCCTTCTAGCGAAGACCGCTTGACACCTAACCCAGAATCCTAATTACCTATGGGTAAGAGTCCTTAAAAGTCTCTATTTTCCTAAAAATGTTTTTATGGATGCAATAAAAGGGCACAGAGCATCTTGGTGTTGGTCAAGCATACTAAAAGGGAGAGACTTCATTAAAAATGATATGTGCTGGCAAATAGGGAATGGGGAGTCTGCTCGTATCTGGAAGGATAATTGGATCCCCGCCTTACACCTCAAAGACTGGCAATCGAGGAGGAAACTCTCAAAGAATCGAATCAACTTGTTACTTCCCTTATCTCTGCTGACACTAGGAGTTGGGGTCTTACCCCCATCAATTGCGACATTGATGAACCTACTAGTGATGTTATTGCAGCCATTCCACTACCAAGGGTCCCTAGAGAAGACCGCTTGATGTGGACTCTAGCTAATAATGGAGTATACTCAGTCAAGCTAGGTTACCATCTCACGGATATCTGCCACACAATGCAAAACCAGTCAGCTAGAACTTCAGTTCGTATCCCAAGCGAGGTGTGGGAAAAAATATGGAAAATTAAAACCATACCTAGGGTCGTCAACTTCATATGGCGTGCTCTATCTAATGCCATAGCCACTAATGGAGCCTTGATCAAAAGAAAGAGGAGTCCTACGGATATATGCCCAATCTGTCAAGCAGCTAGTAAAACCCTGGAACACCTCTTCTTTCACTGCCATTGGGTGAGATGTACTTGGTTTGGATGTAGATTAACTCTCAAGACCGATTCAATAACATCCACAATTTCCAGCAATGGTGGATAGATCTCATGAAGCCCAACTATCCCCTCACCAATTATGACGTGGCACTCATCTGCTGGGTGTTATGGTACATCTGGAAGGGAAGAAATGACCAAATATTCAACGATGTTCAACCGGACCCCAGCACTATGATAGGAAAAGCTAACCAATCACTGGTTAGTCTTTGGGCTGTGAATTACTCAACAGGTAATATGGAGGATGATTGCAGGGTGCCAAAATATGCAGCCAGATGGGAACCACCAGATGAATTCATACTAAAAGTCAACCTGGATGGATCGTTTTAGACCTCCTCCGCATCAACTGCAATCGGTATTGTTTGCCAAAATCAATGGGGTCATGTGCAATGGGCTTTCATTGATAAAGTTAAGTCAATTTTGGCATTTATGAGTGAAGCCTTAGCATTGAATCGAGCCTTAATGATAGCCCAAGACCTGGGGAACAAAAATGTCATGTTTGAGTCAGACAACCAATTGCTTGTGTGTTGTGTGGAGAATAACCACTAAGCCTTGTGTGAGTGGCAGTCTCACGCTAATGATATCCTAAATGCTCTAAAGTCTGAGTCTAGTTTCTCAATTTGCTTCACTCCTCGTCAGGGTAACCAAACAGCAGATTGGCTTGCTGCATCTACTAATAAGGGGGTGTGCCCAATTGGGTGGGTAAGTATACCCTTACCCCCTTTGTCTCAGTTGCTGGAAGAGGACAGGAAGGGCATTCGACGTCATCAAGAACCAGTCTTGGTGCTGTCTACAATCATTGACCCTAGTTGAATTGATAATTTACTATGGTTCCTTGTTGGTTTACTTCCCAGTAGGTTTTTAATATCGCTGGCTTGGGTGTTTCTTCAGTTTTCTGCCTTACGCCTTCTTAGGTTTGCTTTTGCTTCTTGTATGTGTGTCATCAGTACGCTTGTATTATCTGTGTTTCAAGTAATGAAAGGTCTCTAGAAGTGTTCAAAAAAAGAAAGATATAACTGAAAAAAAGATTGATAAGGCCTTGAATGTCTAAAACATTAAAAAAAAAAATAGGGGTTTAAACTTCTCATGTTGCATGAGAAGAAAAAGATTCCTACACACACATGAAATAGTGGGACCCACATATATATATATAATGCTTAATTATATATATGTGGGTCCCGCCATTTTATATGTGTATGACATGAGAAAACACTTCTCCTACAACATGAGAAGTGTTTTTCCCTAAAAAAATATTACTAAAACAAAACCAACGCCTAAAATATAACAACCTCTCATTCTGGCAAAATACACATATATACTATATATATATATATATATAGATAGGGAAAAACACTTCTCATGTTGTAGAAGAAGTGTTTTCTTATGTCACACACACATAAAATGGTGGGACCCACATATATATAATTAGCATTATATATATATATATATATGTGGGTCCTACTATTTCATGTGTTTGTAGGAATCTTTTTCTTCTCATACAACACGGTGAGAAGTTTAAACCCTATATATTTATTATTACCTCTAAGTGAATGCTGCTTTTAAATTTCAACCCATTGCCTTTTAACTAAATTCCACCCTAATTTTTATCATAAGTCATTTATAACATATTCTTGCATATTAAGGGATGCACTTAGTTGGTAAATTTTTATAAATTTACACTTATTAAAGTATTTTTCTTTCTGCATCTAATTTTTCTTTTTTGCCTTCATTTACAAATCATCTTCACCTCTTTCTTTCTTTTCAATCAGAACTCAACAGGGGTACAATTAAAAAAATATTATTAAATATTGTACAAGTGTATAAGTAAGACCAAAAACACCTACAATTGATTTATAATAAGAAATAGAGTGGATCCAGCAATCCATTTTCATAATATTTTTAGATCACATTGAATGCACCAGATTTCATATATTAAAATCCAAATAAATCTTCCTTGAAAGGATAAAAAAACTCTTGACCAATCAAATTGGAAGAATAATTAAGCAAATATGTACTGCAGTGTACTTGCACTAGAAAATCAAGAGCATTAATTGCTGTTTGCCAGTTTCTACTAAACCTCCCCTTATATTAGTATATATAAGTGGAAGGATCATCGGAGATTTGAGAATAATGTGAAAAGGCAATACAATAATACAATAGCTTTAAAACCTTAAAGCTCCATTTTTTTGACAGAAACAGAGAATTAATTAAATGGGTTTGAAGAAAGCAACAATATGGTGATGATGATAGTGATATATAGGGTGTGTTCGGCATGGCTATGGAGAGCATAAAAACCCAGTGAAATTGAAAAAAAAAAAGCCTCGTAGATGAAATCTTGGGGGTTGGGATGGTTTTTGTGGTTGATAGACTTTGGTAAAAAAAAAAAATTGGAACTTTTTGTGGGTGCCATAAATTTCAGCTTCTGGGTGCAGTGATTGGTGGACTTTTGTTGCACAGTGCAAGTAAATTCCTGTATTGCGCTTGTGGCTGATGGACTTGTTGCACAGTGCTGGTAAATTTCAGTATTGCCCTCATGTCTAATGGAATTGTCACACAGTGGCTGATGGACTTTTGTTGCACAATAATGGACTTTTATTAAATTTAAATATTTATCTTCAATTATCATATAATATACAATCATATATATATATATATGTAATATTCAATAAAATTCATGTCATTTTCCATCGCAACTAACTTTTCAAACGCTATGTCAAACAAAAGCCCGTCTAAAAAAATTTACTTATGTTATCACTATCTCAAACACAAATCACATCTACAATCTAACTTTTCTTAGGGGGAAAAAACTTATCTAGAAAAAATTCATTTTTGACATCGCTATTGGGTACATATACTAGTGCAAAAAAGGGCTCTAAGACCGCCTCATTTAGAGCGGAGATGCGACGTCCCGGTTTTAAAGGAATGACCAGTGGCAGTTTCGTAAATATAAAGAACTTTTTGGACCAAATTATAAAGGATCCAGTCTTAAAAATAAGACCGGTGGCACTTTCGTAAATATATAGAACACTTTTAAGACCGATTATAAAATATTCGGTCTTACAAGTATGACTGGTGGCAATTTCGTAAATATATAGAACACTTTTAAGACTGAATTATAAAATATCCGGTATTAAAAGTATGAACGGTGGCAATTTCGAAAATATTGTGAGAAGAATGCGATGATTTATTCCTTCGCTTAATTGGAATTATATACGAGATGCTAATAAATAAATAATCTTCGGCGACAGGTGAGTTCCTATAATTTAGGGATTACAATCGTAATATAATTATGAAATTCAAAAAACCATGATCTCGCTAACTTGATTCCTAAAATCTCTCTAACAACTTAATTAAAATAATTGCACAATATAATCGTATATGCTAACTAATTAAATCAATTTCCAACAAATATATAAAACACTTTTAGGGACAGGATGTTTGTAAAAACAGGTCTTAAAAGTATATTTTAAGAGGATCCTTTATAACCCGATCTTAAAAGTATATTTTTAAGACCGGATCCTTTATAATCCGGTCTTAAAAGTATGACCGGTTGCGATTTCTTAAATATATAGAACACTTTTAAGACCGGATTATAAAGGATCCGGTCTTAAAAATATACTTTTAAGACCAGATTATAAAGGCGGTAAAAATATACTTTTAAGACCTGTTTTTACAAACATCCGGTCTTAAAAGTGTTTTTTTTTTTAACTAAATTCGCTAAACTCGTTAAGTTCGTGGCGTACTTATGCTTGGTGATATAACATTTGCTTAGTTATAGATTCAACGAGTGTTCCAAGAGCCTCACGGGTCAAATCCTCGAAAGAATGACATCTTCTTCCTCTAACCTACTCGCAATCTTCGTAAGTCATCCTAAGAGCCACACAATCAAATCCTTGGCAATGTTGGCAGTGAAATGCGTAGAGGGTTTTGCGATGGCATCAACTCTAATCCTCAGCAATGGTGCAGGCGTACTACTTCGAGAATTCTGGACGACGGCGGCTCCTTCCTCTTCGATCTATGGCTCCTCCCACACCCTTCACACTGAGATCGGCTTAAAATCAAACCCATATCTCTTCTTGCTTAAATCATTTTTGCTCCTACCTTGACCACTCTGCTTTCGAGATCTGGACTTTGATTTTGGTTGCTTGAAGCTTTGCTAGCATCGACAAGAGGATCTGCTTTCAGATTTGGTTGCTTTAAGCTTGTGATTTTTTTGTAGATCCGGACTTCAATTTCACCTCGATTTTATATTAATTCAAATTCGATTTCCATGGTGAATGATTTCTATTTCTTGTTATGTTTTCTTATTTCTGGACTTTGTATTCATCTTTTTTGTTTTTCTTGTTGGTGTTGCTTCCAACCTTCTCTTGGTTCTCCGTCGCGATGACGGAGGGACATTCAAAATGTTGCCGAGATCTCGGTGATTTGGGGACCGATTGTTTCATTTAGGTTTTTTTTTTTAATTATTTTGAAACACTTTTAAGACCGGATATTTCAAAAGTTCGGTCTAAATTTTTAAGACCGGTCGTTCATCCGGTCTTAAAAATTACAGACTTTTAAAACCGCCTGGAACAAGACCGGTCGCAGATCCGGTCTTATAATACCTCTTTCGTCCGGTCTTAAAGCCCTTTTTTGCACTAGTGATAGTTATTATAATTGTTGCAGATGTTGGAGAAGCAGGATTAGAAACAGAGTTGTGCCACGAGGCATGCTCTGAAGATTGTGGAAGTACTCCCTCGGTCCTAATTATAGAAACTATTTTAGGAATTTGGAGAGATTAAGGAGAGAAATTAAATTAGTTAATTATAATTATTTTCTGAAAATACCCCTGCTGAAAATTGAAAATTACATCAAGCAAAATTAGTAGGTTTAGGATTATTTTAGGGAGACCTAGGCAACCGGTTTGGGGCGCTGATTAGGAATATGTTAACATATCTACCAGTATTAGTAGGGGTGATATGGAAAAAATATGACAAAAATTGCTCAAAATTATTTTATAAAAAAAAATATATAATTGAGGTGTATATAACATTAATGAGCTGCAAATATTATTTACTTTATAAAATATATAGATGTATTATTAAATTATTATTGTCTTTAATTATTATTGAGAAAGTATAGATAGGGGTATTATAGGAAAAAATTGACAAAAGTTAAAACTTGTTCTCATAATTATGACCAAAATTAATTCTAAAATGTCTTTCTATAATTGGGACCGAAAGGAGTACTAAAAATGGGTGCTACTTTGATTGCTGTGATAGGAATCGTCGTGTTAACAAGTGTTGTTCTTATTCTCTTCTCATGCGCAATTTCATTATTCCAAATAATAATAATAATAATAATATCATTAATTAATCCAAGTGAAGTAGTAGTAGGGAATAATTTGGGATATCTATAGTATTGTGTATGCCTCTGTGGTGGGTTTTAAGGAGAATAAATAAAGTTGATGAGATCTATTCGTATGTTGAATTTGTTCGGTTCATTTCTTGTTTATTACTACGGCCTACGGATAGTGATAGCTGGGCAATGATTTTCAATAGTTAGTTAATTGGGGTCAGCTCAATTATTATTAAAATAATATAATATAATTAAAATATAAAATGTATATATAACATTTTAAAGATTAATATTTAAATATATAAAAAAAATGTATTAAACCCATAACTAAATGGAATTCATCTATAAACTACACTTAATTCAAGAAAAATGGTTATCAAATTATAAATATGACTTGCTTCTATATTTTTAAACTCAAAATGCTGTCCTATGATACTTAACAAGAAAATGATATTCATATACACACAAACACCTTTTTTTTCATACTAAAATTTTAGGAAAGGGGTTGGGCTCACCCACAATCCAAGGCGAGGGCGCTTAGAGCCCGTCCATGAAGAAATCTCAGGCTAGAGGGTATACATGCCTCCACCTCCGCCCGCGGCGTTACCCGCTTCGTAGACCCCAGGATGCCTCCCCCAGCGTCTTGACCAACTCCAGAATCGAACCCCCTCCCTTTAGGTGAGAAAGTCCGACCCCTTCACCAGTTGAACCCAAATATAAGGGTCACACACAAACAATTTAAACATTAAACCAATAGGGAATTGATTTACCATTTTATTGGTTTGACCCAGGAACTGATTTACCATTTTATTGGCTTGACCTGTTTCATACGAACTGAATTCCAAGACCACATTATTCCCTTGAGGACTTAGATTAGTATATTTTTCGTACGTAAAAGGGATAGCTATAGGATTGACATGTTTCATTGAAGAATAATTCTGTGTAAGCCACAAAAAAAAAAAAAAAAAAAAAATTGTCAATAAAAGATCTAATATAGGGAGAATTTCAATTAAGTCTCGTTGGAACAAATTTATTTCGGCCAACTTCCATAACATTTTGAAATTTCACTGCACAAAAAATATCCAAATGAAAATAAGTTTTGTTGGTAAAAGGATAATAATGTCCCTGGCTTTATTTATTTATTTATTTAAAAAAATTTATCATCATTGAAGTTCAGTGGCCGTCGGTGGCGGTCAAGCCACCACACATGACCATCGAAGCTCTGGCACCAACCCGCTAGAGTTTTGACCACTGAAAATTACTATGTTGTTCTTATACTTATTCTACTTATTTATAAGGAATAAAACATTTATAAATGAGACTTGTTTAATTTGCGTTGGTCATATGCATAATCCACTTGTAAGGTAGACACTTGCAAATGAGACTTGTTCATAATCATATGTTTTCTTATTAAACTTGTGATGTTCATATACCTGTTTCTCTTATTCATGAGGAACTAGACACTTGTAAAATGAACAACACAAATTCAACAAGTCTCATTTGCAAATGTACAACTCTTCATGAATAAGTATAATCGCATGTGAACAACACAAATAATTTATGTGGGTTAAAGCTCCGGCCCGATCTTGAGCTTTGACAATGGTAGCGGCTACCGTGATCGATCGTTAGAGTTCCGACAACGATCAAAACTTTTAAAAAACAAGAGGCAACAAAGCTTATTTTCATTTTGGTCCATTGGTGTGGAGTAAATTTCAAAATATTATTGGATTGACTGAAATATATTTGGTCATATGGGACTTAATCTGAAATTTTTCCTTTAATATAATCAATAAATAAATGATGACAAGGTTTATTATATTTTTTTGGAATAAAGTTTTTTTAACATCTTAATATACTAAGTACTAAGATGATAAGGATTTTTAGTTTCTATCATAATCCCATAAGATCACATTAATTTGTTCACGATTTAACATGTTATAGATTTCAAGTTGATATTGAGATCACATATGATGTACATGCTACTAATATAAATCATTCAAAATACTTAAGTTCGTGTTTGGATTAGCGGTAAAAACTGTTTTTTTCTAATGTGATTTACAAAAGAACAAAATAAGTATGTGAGAAGATGTTTGCTTCGGCTTGCATTAGACGTGCTTTTTAAAACACTAATTCAAACCTTGACCCTTAGTACTTGTTGAGTTAGAACCCGTTTGGACTGAAAAAAAAAAAAAAAAAAAAGGTTGGGATAGAATGAAATAGAAAATATTTTGCCATAGAGATGTTTTTATGCACTGGAAAAAAAAATGGGTTGACCGGAAAATTTTTATCTGATATGAAGAAAATGAGATAGGAAAATGAGCTTTATGACAATTTGCCTCTATTTGAAAATTATTTTTAGCTCATGAGGAAAACACAGACGATCGTTGCCTGGCCAAAGGAAAGAATAAAAAGAAGGCATCGTTCTTGAAATAAAGGAAGTCATTCGACATGCACCTAAAGATGAACGCCAACGGAGAGATGGCAGAGGACTGAGGAAGGAGCTATTGACGTTGGGTTTGCAGCAGGTGGTTCCAACTTCACAATGCGAGGTCCAAAGGAAGTACAAATTTTGAATCTTGCAATGTTCATCTTCTTCCCCATACGTATGATGGGTGGCTCATGGTTATGTGTTTTTCAAAAAACAAAAAAATTAACCATTACATACCCATCATGTGCATCTGGTTAAACACCTAAAATTGAGTTGTAAGGAAGTGGATTTAACTAGAAGTAAACACATCATGGTCAAACTCCTAGAAGAGAGCACTCTATCTGCCCATGTTTCCTATAAACATAAGCTAGTGATAATCATAAACGATTGGTGCATAACATTCACGGGCAAGCAAAATTAAGAATGATGATGACCGAACAGGAAACCCACCTCTTGTTCGCAGTTGATCCAAGGCCTCCTCATCATTGAGGCAAGACATCTGTACTCTATTCTTCCTCTCCTTATGGTTTTGCGAACTCTAGCATTGTAAAAGAAAATCATTTCAAGCAAGAAAATTTTTTCCTTCCGAATTGGCGAACCAAACGCACACCACCATTGAAAAATTTGTATTTTCTGTTTCCTACCCTCAATTTTCCGCAAACCAAATCGGCCATTAGTATTCAAAAACAAAACTCTTTCAACATACTTACCTCGTAGATTATAAATCACATTGAAAAAAACAGTTTTGGCGAATTCTTAACATGCACTTAATGTTGTAAATGAATAAATAATGCAATTAGTACTTATCATTTCAGTCCTATTTATAAGTAATTTTTAACTAAATCACATATCTTAAGTGATAGGGCAAAACTTTATAGCCTATAACTTCGCAAAGTATATGGTAGGTATCAAGTAATAAAGTGATAAGAAAAGTATCGTTTCACGAGAACTTAAGCATCACAAACTTCGTTAAGCATTAATTTCATAATTTCATTTAAGTTGAGAAAACCAAATTAAATTTAATTAAAAGAAAATAAATTAAAACTAAAATTAAAACAAACAAACTACCACACTAATGAGCGAAGCAACTAGAGTCACTAATCCCTTATTTGTTTCTTAGATTTTATCCTCACTAAATTAACTTTGATTTAATTTAATCACCTAATCTAGAATATTAATGTCTATAAATGCCTTCCGGTCCACTTATATACCTACCTTGATTAATTATGCGATGCCTCACACAACTAAATAAGATACGTTTTAAATCGGGCTCACTTTAATTTGATTATGCGCAGCTTCTAGGTATATTCCTATCCTAGACGCAAATTAGATTAATAAATTTAAATCTAATTCCACATTATTTAATCCCAATGTCAATTTAGGATTCCCTCTTCCAAGTTCAACCCCGAATCCCTAAAACATACTCAATGGTGGCCACTTAATAAGCAATAGCAATAAACACAGGATTAAATAAACTGAAATAAAATTAAACAAAACTAACCAGTAGGAATAATCTCTAAAACCCAAATAAGTTCATAGGTTCTCTAAGTCAAAAAGAAAATTTAGCCACACATAGCTATAATAAAATCCATAACAAAAGGATAGGAATTCAAATTTAAATAATACAGAGAGAGAGAGAGGAAAGAAAGCAAGCTCCTCCGTCGCCTCCACAGTCCTTCCGTAGAGATGATGAAGAGAACCGAAACGCTCAGCCGCTACTCTACTCCTCTGCCGCTACTCTACTCCTCGCTTCTTCTCGTTCGCGTCTCTCGATCTGCTCCTCCGTTTTTTTTTTTTGCGTGTCTCTGCCTCCCTATTTATAATTTAGGTCTCCTCCTCTCAACTTTAATCACCAATCTTAGGATCCAAGTTTACTTTTTAGCATGTAGGGTCCACATCTTTATTCCTTTTATTTAATTTATGGTTGCAAGCTCCATATGCTTTTTGTCTCAACTCTTTTATATAATATCTCCTGCACAATAAAAATAGTATATGGGTAGATTTTATGTCAATTTATTCTTTGATCTTAAGTTTGATTAATGATGGAAAAGTTTATAAAAGATAATTAAATAGGAATATAAAATCAATAAATCCAGTTAATTCTCATAAAATATACATCTATTTAATTATAAAATATATATTTATCACTAATGCAAGGTAGTTAACTTATAATATGAGGTAAATTTTTAACTTTGTCCTAATTTATAAATGAGTAAACCATGCAATTAGTATTTTTTTTCAACTCTTTCTTCTCTCTATTTTCATTTGTATGATTAATATTAACAAAATTATCACATTGACACTGGATTTATTTGTAAATGAATATTTAATTGATGTATATGCTTATAATATAAACCATGCAATTAGTATAAATTAATGAAATAAACTTTATTATTTATAACCCCCGCTCGCAGGAAATAGGGTTTGCTTTTGCTTTGTCCGAACAAGCACGAAATACTTGGGGTCGAGCTCGCCGGCCGCCATTGTCAGCCCCGGCGTGGTTTTTCTCTGGAAAGTACCCTAGGGCTTTGTCTACTCCCAAAATCCGGTAAGATTGATTTGTTCCATCTGTCTTTGAATGCATTCCCCGTGTCATCTGTTCACTGAGTTGTTTTCAACCCTGGGTCAGACGCCGTAGCACCATTTCTTACTTTGTTATAAATTTTTCATTTTAATTTGGCTTTGAATCAGGTCGGGTAATCGTTTCAATCTTTGACGCTCTTGAATAATGATTGAGTTTACATTTAAAAAAAAAAATTATTAGTAGTTCTTTCTCCAAAAGTGTCTAATTAGCTATTGTACTTCTGCCCTCTTCATTCTGATTACTAACACCGTTTCTTACTTTGTTGGATTTGTTGTGTATTGGCTTTCTGTTTATTAATCTCTTCATATTATCATCTGTTTAGAAAACTCTCAAGGTACTTGAAATGACTTGGCTCTCGGTGTGTCTAACAATTTAGAACGTTGAGTTTAAATTGTCATTCTTCTGTGGCTTGGAGGAGTTGCCTGAATCAATTAGCTTGCTAAGGCATCTTCGTCAAAGTAGCTGGAACAAAAATTAAAAAGGATATTACAGCAAACTGTTCATGTTTAGAAGATTTCAGTTGGGGCATCTGCCCCACTGACTGTAATATGGGCCCGCCTATGTTCTCTAGTCGAGGAAAGATTATAGAAATGAGGATTGGGTTATCTAGAATAAGAAAGATACATAACAGGAATTGGAAGATAAGAAAGACACTTATTTTGCACAAGTTATCAAAATAAATGAGTAAGTAAGTTTGCATAGTTCATGGAACCAAAGCCAGAAAACACCTACTTTCCCATAGTTCTTTTATAAGTGCTGTTTCAAGTTTGAAACGCATGATATAAATAATGCTATCTCTATATTGATATTTATGTTAAGAAAGCAGATATAAAGTATTCTTCCATTAGGAAATTAGTTGAGTTAGTTAATATGACATATATTTTCTAAAATGCTCTAGTCATCTTCCTCAATTCCTTCTCCGCCTTGAGCAAGTAAATTAGGAAAGGATTGACAAATATGAAAACTTTGTCTTATATTTATGACTAAGATCAACTCTCCAAATACGTCTTATATTAAGAACTGGAGAAGTATATATGTTTGATTAATTTATTGAAGTCTATCTTATTTATTAATATTAACACTTCATCCGGTACTTACTGATTTAGAGCGTTATTCTTTCAGATTTAGAACATTATTTGTAATTATTTGGTGATAAGATGCCAAGCTTTGATTACTTTTGGAAAGCTCAACTTCAATATGTTATGACTTTTATCATTATTGAATCTCATGGAGCTTTTTTCCCCTCTTGGACAATCATGGAGATCTTTATGTTTTGATGAAATACAGAATGCTGAATGTCTATTTGATGAAGAAAGAACAT
Source organism: Acacia acuminata (assembly GCA_019022655.1). Lineage (NCBI taxonomy): Eukaryota > Viridiplantae > Streptophyta > Magnoliopsida > Fabales > Fabaceae > Acacia > Acacia acuminata. Next base: position 379,461 of record JAFJYI010000245.1, read on the forward strand.
TGTTTTATTAGTTTTATCTTGCTAATGACATCAAACTCTTTGCTGGTGTACAAATTCTACCTCTATGGTGATTTCCATTGATGTCAAGTATAAAATTGTTAAGCTTGCTGTTTTGATAAAATACATAATGCATTATGAAAAGTTGGTATTATTTATTATGCTTTATGTCTCTTCCCAGATAGCGCTGAGCTCTGCATATTGGCTAAGGAGGCTTGCTGTGAATGTAGAGCTGGCTGTCTTTCTTTCTTTCTTTCTTTTTTTTTGGGTTGAGGAAGCTTTGTAACTTGAAATTTTTCAATGAAGAATTATTTGACCCAAAAAAACATAACAGAAACTGTAAATACTGACCATTTGAATTGTATTAATTTTTCCCCTTCAACTTTTGATCAGGTTGAATGGGAGTGCTTAAGAAGGAACTGTCTACAATGATTAACGATGAAGTTGAAGATCTGAATGAAGAACTGTCAGCATCTGAATCAGACTCAGAATCGGGAGAAGATGTGAAATTGACTGAACCATCTAAAACTGCAATACTGAACAGAGATGGTCTCCTGGATAAGCTTGGAGACATAAGCTGGCCAGAGAATGTGGGATGGGTACACAAACTCTCCATTGATATCAATCAAGAACAAGAAGTAGATGTGAATGATGACTTGGCACGGGAGCTTTCGTTTTACACACAGGCGCTGGAGGGAACTAGGCAGGCTTTTGAGAAGTTTCAGTCAATGGGCATTCCTTTCCTTAGACCTTCAGACTATTATGCGGAAATGGTGAAGGCAGATGCTCATATGGAGAAGGTGAAGGGCCGGCTTTTAGCAGAGAAGAGGAAGATGGAAGAGGCTGAAGAGAGAAGAAAGGCCAGGGAGGCGAAAAGATTGTCTAAAGAAATTCAGGCCCAGAAATTGAAAGAAAGAGCTAAGCAGAAAAAGGAAGATATAGAATCTGTTAAAAAGTGGAGGAAGCAAAGGCAACAGAGCGGTTTTGCTGGGAGCGGCAACGATGTTGATCTGGATTTGAACTTTGAGGACGGAAAAGTATTTGAGAGGTCAAACAAGAAAAGGCCCGGTGTGTCTCCAGGTGACCGGACCGGAGGCAAGGCAAAACAATCTTTCGGACAAGGAAAGAAACAGGGGAAACGGGAGTTTAGGAATTCTAAATTTGGTTTTGGAGGCAGGAAGGGACTGAAAAAGACGAATACAGCTGATACCACAAATGATTTCAAAGGGTTCAACAAGAATTCTGCCCCAGGAAATAAGAGGAGAAAGAAGTAACAACATCTTGATATTTTCTCTCAAGAGGTAATATTACCAGGTCGTCTATAGGCAGTTTTGTTTAATAGATTAATTCGATTTTAGAGGATGACTTTAATCTCACATGCTAGGCTATATGGTGGATTCTAAATTAGTTTTGCAAAATTTGTATTCTCTCCTATGCTTTGTTATGGTCACTTTATGTTGCCCCTTTATTATTTACTTCATATAATAGCTTTTAAGGAGGGGTTGAGTTCCTCAGGCTTTTGCCTTCTGTAACATAAGGCATGATCTGTAATATAGAATTTCATTTCTTTCGGGTGAATGATGTTATTTATTGTTATGTAGTTGAAAGATGCTTTTTAAGTGACATAATTTTCACAGTAAGCGAAGTTAGTCCCTAAAATTAAATTTTACTGCTGCAGGGCTCAAGTGGCATTTTCAAAACAATTGATAGGTAGACAGCTGCATGGCCCGTTAGGGGCTGTTTGTTATGAGGAATTGAGATGGAAAATATTTATGAGTTGGTTTTAACAGAGTCACAGAGAAGTGTGATTATAAAATTATAAATTTTAATAGAGTATGTATGATAACAGACTAAGAAATATTAATTAAAAACTTATAATCTCACTTTATTTGTTTTTTATTTTAAATCCAACAATTCCAATTTTCCACACCGTACCAAACAGCCCTTTTATTGTTGATGTGCGTGCCATTTGCCTGATTCGAGCTTGTGAAAACACTTTCACCACTAAGGGCCTGAGATAACTTCAAAAGCTTAAACAAATCCATCAAAAGTAAAAACAAATTATTGACGGTTTGGCATACCTTCAGACCTTAATGGGCTTCAGACGTTAAAGCTACTTCTTTTGTAAAATCACATCTCCTTGTTTCAGACTTTGAACCCACTTCTTTTGTGAAATTACATCTCCTTATTTCAGATCTTGAACCCACTTTTACCACTGCTATTCCAAACAAAAATCACGTCAAAAAAAAAAAAGTCCATAAAAAACAAAAGCCACTTTTACTACCGCTATCCCAGACGGTCTCCAAACCACATAAGCAACAATGTTCTTTTTAACCCAATAGTGATTTCGTTTTTGTTTGTTGGTGATATGTGCATTTGGTAACTGTTAATATCCCAATTAAATACAAACACGAATTATATGATCTTTTTTTTTTTTTTTGGTCAACAATTATATGATCATTGACTACCCACCTCGAGTGTAATAATCTCTTAATGCCAATGAGAGTTGACATAGATGGTAAGGGATCCAGAACTAGGCCTAAATGGTCGTGGGTTCGATCCCTCTGCCGTCGCTGGGACTCTTTTGGTAGGCGATCTCGTAAGTCCCCAGTAAGTGCTCATAGAGCCCGGAGTCTGTGCCCGACCTTGGTGGGAGGCGATGTCGAACCCTCCAAAACTTTTTTTATCAAAAAAAAAAAAAATCTCTTAATATGTAACCTGAATCATAGGCGCCACACCCTAAGTTGAAGGAGAAATTTTGAGTCATGCGAAGAGAGGTAGAAAAAGGTTAAAAGGAACATTCAAGGACTTATTGAGTGGAAGTTTTTTTTGTCGATAATATATCTAAAAATTTAGTTATTAATAAAACATAACAGTATAATACAATCTATGTAACCAACTCCACCTCTAATGTATTGTACTTGTTATGGACCTCGAAAATGGGCTTACAGAGGTCAGGCCCAATTGAAGGAGAGCTATCCCACGGTCATACCCACGTTTGCAATGGTGCTAGTAGTGGGGGCTTAGAATGTGGAGTAGTGGAAACACGCTCCCACAGAACTCGGACCAGTATGGTGCTGTTATAAATATACATAAGGAAACATTCCCAAGGGAGAGGGTGAACGGTACACAACAAATATTCTCTCTTGCTATTTACACACGAAAGCACACACCCCACCCCTATATGTATATCGAACTACGTGAACTTTGATCCCTCTCAAGGGTACGTAGGCCCTAGGAATTGTTCCTAGGTCAAGTCCGATCTATCTATGTTCTACGACAGAACATTGGCGCCGTCTGTGGGGATTCATTAAATTTTTGATTCCGTGACCAAGAATGGTGAATGATTGATTCATGAATATTCAAAAGCCGGCGTAACTTCACGTGGCGAAATAACACAAGAAGCGAGACTGAAAATCCTACGACGCTCGGCCCTCCGCTTGGTTTTTACTTGTTGGCTCTATCGTTATGGTCGCGAAGCGTCTTCAAGAAGACCCTTCTCCCGTTTCTCTTTCGAAAGAAGACGAAGAAAATGGTGATTCCGAATATCCGGAAAAACAAGCAAGATGAAAATAACCGTCGAAAGAGTAAGGCCAAAGCTTAAACGAGGGCTTTGTCTTCAAATCCGTAAAAGCTTCACAAGACCAATTTTCTTCAGATTTCGAGATGAATTTGGGTTGGAAACAGAGTCCGACGATACCCGGCCATCACCAACCAGTTTCATACATGACCGGGATAGATGAATTAGAGATGCAAATATGACCCAGAGATGAAGGCAACATGCTAAAAACTGTGGCCTAGTTTCTGATCGAGCGCAAGTTAATAGATGAATGACGAGATGCCAATATGCCAATATACCCTCAGCAGTGATTGACCAGATTCTGAAGAGGTGATGAAGTGCCGAGATGGTGATGGGAGTCCGATGGCGCGAGGTATGATGAACGCTGTAGTTCGGGATGGAGCAAAACCGAGTTTCGGAGTTTGTGCCGAGGCTACTATCCTGAGTGGCCGAGGTGTCCTGTTCTCACTTGTTTAAACAGGGTAAAAGCAAAGCACGCTATTTGGGAAGGAATCATAATGAACAGTAAATGAACTTATTCCTAAGGTCGAGATAATGAAGACCGAGGTGATGAAGTGCCGAGATGGTGATGCCGAGATGCCTAAAAAAGTGGGTTTGTTTCTAAGGCTACTTGATCCATTTACTCCTCTCGACTTCTCCCGGTCCCGAGCATTGTACGATGTGCACTAGATTCTCGGTTAAGTTTTACTCGCAGAACCCGAGATGAAGACTCATGGTGAGATTCCGATTCCATAATATGCGGAGCGAAAGATATCCCGAGATATCGTTAGACTTCCAATTGAAGATCGGAGACATATCTTGTTTTCTTCTTCCATTTGCACGTTGGAGAAGCAATCAAGGAAAAGGTGCACCATGTCCCATTTCGAGAAATATTTCAGATCATCAATATAAAATGATGAAGTTGATAAGTCACCCATGCCGAGATGGATAAAGCCGATCGATGAGATCGATGAAGTTTAACATACCCGAACCGAGATTCCAGGATACCGAGATGGGATCGAGAGCTGCGGTGCCGAGTTGTGGGCTTCAAAGGAGGTTGAACGCCGGCTTCCTTAGGAGCCTGAAGGTCGATCTCCTTCAGGGCCCAATGATCCCAATTCAGCCAACCATAGAGATTGGTTCAGTGGCCAAAAGCGGAAGCAAAAAAAAAAAAAAGGATTAGAATTTGCCGAGTGAACATCTGAGGAGGTCTTGAAGTGCCGAGATTACGAATTGGCCTGAGATGCCAAGGTATGCTCGGTGAAATTCAGTTTCGTACGCTTTTTATACCTTAAACGTGGTGCATGCCGAGTTGCACGTGTGTGTGTGTGTGTGCATGTCTCCTCCTACCGATTAGCTTGGGAACAAGAAATGGAATCCTACGTTGCATGTTTTGAAATGTCCAAAACCCGAAAGAATTGTTGGGGTGATAGAACCTATGTTATACGTCGGAATGCTCAAGTGGAAGTCCAAGCTAGTCAAGACGCAGTCATGTGCAGGTTGTTTTGCCGACTTTGAAGTCGGCAAAATAAATACAGGATGGCTGTCTCACTGTGCACCTTGGTAATCATTAATTCCATCAGAGTTTCAAGGGGAAGACCGAGATACCTCAAATATTATCCGGGTTTGAATAATGCGGGATGATACTTAAACCAGGATCTAAAGCTAAGATGCCTCAGACCCAATCTCGGAATGGAATGGATTCGACATACGGGAATGAGTCTTTTTTGCTTCTCTTTTGTGGCTCGATGATGTCTCGTAGTAATAAAATTATTTGATGGTAATCTGTTGGGGGATGTGCCTCGTATTTCATTGGAGACACACGGGAGAATTACACTTAAGGTCTTGTGCATGTGACGTGCTTCTTCCTATCGTTGGCAAAGCATTGCTTTCCAACTCTATATGTAGCGTTACCATCTCTCAGGCGCGAACAAGTTTTTTCGGGGGGAGCATTTCTTTGGGAAAGACCACTCATGTCTAATCTATATAGAAGCCGAAGCTTCGAAAGAACTCCATAAAGAGTCTGAAACTACTGCAGCAATTGCTAGTCAAAGAAATGTTGAGCTTGAGGAATTTAGTCAGGCTTTAAAATCATGCTGCAGGAGAGGTGAACTCACGGTGAGGGAGAGGAAGAGGAATTTCATCATTGACGGGCTACATTACTATCCATGATTGCATGAGATAAGTAACAATCCCCTTCTCTAATTTTCTTTATGTCATTATAAAATATTTGCTTCCCATTTGGGTAATTTTCCCAGTTTTATGTGTCCCTCGCATAAAGTGTGGGTTTGATTTTGATAGCTCAATTAATGGTGCACTTGTTGAACTTTATTGCTATGATGAAGTCGTACATGATGCCTTTAAAGTTTATTAGAAAATAGAAGAGCCTTGTTGAACATTGTGAACCTACCGATAAGTGGCTTTGTCTCAATTGGAAAAAGCACGCAAAGCGGATAAATAATGCTAATGATCAGCCTTATTCAATTCATTATGCAAGAAGAGATATTGTTGTTGATGATGGAGTAATTAAGTCAACTTCTATGGCAAATTATACTCGATGTAATACGTCATGTTGAAACAAAGGAAGTTTCTATGGATTTGCATGGACAATATGCAGATATAGGAAACAATTATGAGGAGAAAGATCACCAACCAATTGAAATGACATTAGATTCTGAGCCAAACAGGGGCATTGAATTTGATTCTCATGAAGCAGAAAATTCATTTTATCAAGATGCTCCGCATGGGCGGACCCTTAAAAATACTTAAGGGGGCACCATTGGTTTGGGGTTCGGGGCGCCCAAATTTTTTTTTAAAGAAAAGTTTTCAATGTATTAAAAAACAAAAGAATATAACAAAGAAAAAAATATTCATGAAATCGAGTGAGATGCGATGATGTAATAAGAGAGATAATTATTTTATAAACCTGTCATTTAGAAAAGCAAGGCTAAGTGTTATTAGAAATACAGCTACATAAATTACAATAAAAAATGGGTACTCAATAAGTTCAAGTACATATATTGTAATAAAAAAAGTATATTACGATAAAAATAATTACAATGTCATCCTTCTAAGCTTTATTTTTTGAAATTCTACATAATTGTCTTATTCTCAATGCTCTTAAATACATCTTTTTTAATATAAGGCATTAAACAATCATTTAACCATTCATCCCCATTCGATCACAAAGTGCAGTCTTAATGTTTTAAGGGTGAGTACTTAATTTAAGGGTGAACAATCATTCAAACATGTATTTATTTATTTATTTTTTTTTTTTTTTTTAAAACCCCAAATTCAAGGGGGGGCACTTGCCCCCCTAGTCCATAAGGTGGATCCGCCCATGGCTCCAGACATGGATTACTCCTGAGTAAGATAATGGGAGCAGTCAAAGGCCAAGTGTAAAGAAGACAGATTGCAAGGCCTGCATGCATGTCAAGAGAAGAATCCAAATTTCGCTTTCTTTATTCAAATGGCTAAGCACATCCAACAAATATTCAACATTAACGTAGTGACATTCCCTTTGAGTTTTCCAATATAGGTGGATATGTCAAGAAAGGTGAAATAGACTTGCAAGGAAATGTGTGAAAAAAGGAATTGATGGATAATACAAAAGCAATGATATTAATCTTGCTTCGACAATTCGTAATGGGATGAAAAACAAAGGTTTGAGATGGGATATTAAATCCAACAACTATAAGGGGCCTGATTGTTAAAGTAAGAGGTTAATATTGCTTTGTCAATACAGGTCATCTTGTCATTTCTTTTATGATCGGTGAGATCAAAGAATGTGGGTTGGTTTCTAGTAATGGGAATAATACCATCTTGGCAACTCTTTTTCATACCAATGGAATTCGAGCTTGAAAGCTAAGTGAAACGACCAAGAGGGAAGGAATTCCGAGGATATTATTCTAAGAGCTAAAGATCTTTATTTGTTAGTTTCGCAAAGGAATTGCTTCCTCGGGAAATTTCTCAAAGCAAGATCAAATAAATTTCGAGTACGATGGGATAGACTCATCTAATGCTACAGAAAGGAAAAAAGGCGGACCCAGTTTTAAAGCGAATCTAGTTTAAATCCGGATCCGTGTTAAGTCTTGAAGGCGGACCTCGGTTAAACCAAATATGGTTAAAATCCGGATCCGTGTGGAGTCCGTCCCTACGAAAGGGAACGAAGATGGAACCCGGTTAAACTGAATCTGGTTAGAACCCGGGCTCCATGTGCGTCGACAATGCCACCTAGGCTAAACGTGTAGGGATCCAAAACACAAACCCGTTTCCGAAAATCATGTCAAGGTTAAAACGTGCTTCCTTCGGAACACGGTAAAGCCGATGATTTCTGGTAAGTCACTCAGGCGGGTTGATAGCCCATGGGTGGTCCCAGACCTGTATTCTGCGCAGTAAATTTTTGACTCTGGCCCAGTCATCAAATAAAACTCGAACGAGTTTCAAAGGCGGAACCCGATTACACTGACTACAGAAGAATCTGAGTTCCGTATGAAATGAACCCTTACGATAGGGACAAAACATGTATGAATTCATGGTAAAGAAACCAGTTTTCCAAAATCATGTTCAAATTAAACATGCATGAATCCGAGGTACACAAACCCGTTTTCATGAATCATGAATATACATGTCAAAGTTTTCATGAATTAGTTTATAAACATGCATGAATCCGAGGTACACAAACCCGTTTTCATGAATCATGTCAAGTTTATATACATGCATGAATTCGAGGTACACAAACCATTTTCATGAATCATGTCAAGTTTATATACATGCATGAATCCGAGGTACGCAGACCCGTTTTCATGAATCATGTCAAATTTAAATTCTAATCCGGATTTGGGGGCAATTCATTTGTGTCAACCCGGATTGGGGGCGATTCATTTTATTGATAAAGTTTTGAAGACGGACCCGGTTTATCGAATCTAGTTAAAATCCCTACTCCGTTTGAATTTTTGAAGGCGGACCCGTTAACGAATCTAGTTAACGTTTGGAATCCGCATAACATTTTTGAAGGCGGACCGAGCTTATATCGAATCTGGTTAAAATCCCTACTCCGTTTGAATTTTTGAAGGCGGACCGTTAACCGAATCTAGTTAACGTTTGGGATCCGCGTAACGTTTTTGAAGTCGACTCGGCTAATCGAATCTAGTTAAGATCCGGATTCGTAATAGTTTTAAAGCGGACCGATTTAAACCGACCTGGTTTAAATCCGGCTACGGATACATGTTTGCGTAGATAAAAAAATAGAAGGCGGATCCATGTAAACCGAACTGGTTTAAATCCGCATCCGTGTTAAGTTTTGAAGGCGGACCCGGATAACTGAATCTAGTTGTAGTCCGGGATCCATAATAATTTTTCAAGGCATCCTCCGTTAACTGAATCTAGTTAACGTTTGTAATCCGCATAACATTTTTGAAGTCGGACTCGGTTAATCGAATCTAGTTAACGTTCGAGATCCACGTGATTATGAAGGCGGACCCATTTTAACGAATCTAGTTAGAATTTGGGATCCGTGTAAATTTTGAAGCCCGACTATAGGCAAAATCCGTGCTTCGTGTATAATTAAAACCCGAGTTCCATGTGGAGAGCCGGGTTAAACTATCATTGCATCCCGGCTCGAGACCGAACTACGGTGGGGGGCAATGAGTTGTTAGCGTAAATGCAAATTATCAATAGTTGGGGTTAATGGAAACCGAACGGAAATCAAACTCGAACAAGCATTCAAAATGAGCAAGTTGAACGATTTGCATAAACAGTGAGTATTTTCCATTTATTGTGATTTGCTTACATATTATTAAATGCAGGAATATAGACCGAGAAAAATTGCTACGAAAGCAAGCAAGGATCTTATTTCTTCTCACACAACCCGGATAAGCTGGATATGTCTCGACCAAATCTGTGTTTCACGATCAAACAATTAATGCATCCCGGTAGCTTAGAGACCTGAACTACCGGGCTGGGGGGCAACTGTTATGGACCTCGAAAATGGACTTACAGAGGTCAGGCCCAATTGAAGGAGAGCTATCCCATGGTCATACCCACGTTTGCAATGGTGCTAGTAGTGGGGGCTTAGAACGTGGAGTAGTGGAAACACGCTCCCACAGAACTCGGACCAGTATGGTGCTGTTATAAATATACATAAGGAAACATTCCCAAGGGAGAGGGTGAACGGTACACAACAAATATTCTCTCTTGCTATTTACACATAGAGCACACACCCCACCCCCTATATGTATATCGAACTACGTGGACTTTGATCCCTCTCAAGGGTACGTAGGCCCTAGGAATTGTTCCTAGGTCAAGTCCGATCTATCTATGTTCTACGACAGAACAGTACTCTTAACATGCATTTTACCCTTATGCATTAAATTATAAAAGCAAGCTGAAATAACTCATCTAAGAGAAGTAAGGCGTGAAAATCAGCCAAGTAGCCAGATATGACTTGTGAGTGTGTGTGTGTGTGTGTTATGTATATTTTATATAGGAATATTTTCTTGTAGTTCCTATCTTATAGTAATAATTAAAAGAACGGTGGCATAAAAATGGACTGCATGACAGAGGGCATATCATTCTCCACGTCATCATCCAACTTCACAGCTTCAACGAAAACCCCAAAGCAGTGCATCGTGATGATATATCAATAATAAAATGTACCATGAGTCAAATTGTTATTTTTAGATAAAATTCTAAATAACACGACTCTTTTCTCAAAGCTTGCATCACATAGGAAAAATACATCTGATCAAATTGTAACATAAAAAGGGAATGTGCTTAAAAAAACAAAAATGAATAAAGTTTGATGGTTCCGGAAAAAATTCTACAGCGTTCTTATGGGCAAACACTACTTCCATGAAAATAGTAAACTAACCGATCTCATTTCTCACTATTCCACGGCTGTGCCCAAATGGTTTCCTCTATTTCATTATTACCACAACGATCGGTGAACTTACAGATGTTTTATTCACCATCTCTGAACTATAGAAATTCTTTCAACTCGTTGTCAGGATGATGCAAGCATTACTTCAAATGATGCTCGAACAAAGAAGCCATCTCAATCTGTAGCACACATAAATTAAGCCCATCATCCAAAACAACCCTAAAAATGCAATATTTTTTTGGCACAAAATAAGTTTCGGTGAGTTTGGTCCTGGGGGTTCACCAAGGCTGGGTACCAAAAAAAACAATATCAAATGTAACTAAAAATGCAAAAATGGCACGTGTTGTTGGCACATGACATCGGAATAGGCCAGACTCAACAGTGAACTGTACACAACAAAAGTAACCTCATTTCTTGCTACCAAATATCATCATAAAAGAAAGGGCATGAGTAGCTAAACTTTTGCTTAGAGCATCTCCGGCCTCATTTCAATTGGAAGATTTATCAAAGTCTAAGCTAATCCGGATCAAACTGGACACAGCTACAAAGGGTGGCAAAACTCTACCATCAAGTATTTAACATGGTCACATTGTCAGGACTGGAAAACTTGAGACAACTAAGGGTATAACCCCTTGTCAGCTCAACCGAGTGATTGGTGGTAGAGTTACTCCACTTTCAATTGCTTAAATGATGACTGCTAAGCATAAAACTCTTCTGTATTTGGTTGAATCGGATTGTAACATAATAATAAATGATGGGATGATATGAGGACTGATAAGTGAGTCAAACTTGCTTCCATCCCTCAAAATTAGAATAATCCTTTGAAATATGGTTTAGAAGGGAGTGTTAGATTAACCAAACAGTAAACTGTAATCAACTCAAGAATAACCTTTTTCTTATGAATCTGGATAAAATTGAAACTTAAGTTGGAAAGTTTGGAAGGTGGGTATCACTCCTCACCAATCCCTTCTCAAAGCACGCTTGAACAGATGTCATAAATAGATTATGTAAATTAATAAACAAATTAAGTGAAAGAGGCTTCATATAACTTCACAAATGGTTGTTGGATAATATTATATCAACTTACAGCTGTCAATGCAGCCTCTGCACCCTTATTTCCAGATTTACCACCTGCTCGATTTAGAGCCTGGAATTAGCAGAACGCGATCAATCAGACATCATAACAATCATAATACTAATTGACGACAAGAAGAATTTTAAAAACTCAAAAGAAAATGGTTGAGTATAAACTTACTTGATCCATATCTTCACAGGTCAGGACACCAAAAATGCAAGGAACTCCTGCAAATTCATCTCAGAGATGCTTCAATTTCTCATCTTGATGGCAATTGAGGAATTAAGACGTGGTAAATCACAGAGTTGAAAATGATAGAATGAAGACTATTGTTAAGGTGTGTGAGAGGAAGCATACGGTCGGTAGCAGAGGAGAGAAGGGAAAAAAGAGGTAAATTACATGAAAAATTATATAAAGAAGATAAAAATGGGCTCCCGTTGTTGAGAATGTTAGCATCAAGGGACTAGTTAGAAAGCTCTTACAGGTTCACAGGACGACAAAGTGACTCTTGCGATTTAAAGGAGGACTAGTTACAGGGAAAAGGTAAGGAAATTATAGAGAGGGTGTGGGAGTCTGAGAATTCATAATTTTTTAGTATTTTGTCACGACAGTAATTTTATCAAACATTTTCCACATTATCATCATTATTTTAAAGTTAGTTTTCCATTATAAATAATAAATAATGGATAATCATTAGAATTATGTAATTCATGGGAAAATCTTAATTTTCAGACATCAATTTTATGGGTAACCTAAAATGTGAAGGCTGACCTTCAATCAGCATCTGAAGGGACTAAATTATCCACATTATGCTTATAATTTATCAAATCAAAGTCCTCCCTGTATAGTTTGTAATATTTGAAACCGTTCAAAAATTGTACTTTATATTGAGAAGGTCATGGTCCATTTACTGCTTGAGATCCTGAAAACCACTTAAACCTGAGATGTGTGTCTTTTGAATTTAGTTACTTCATCCAAGTTCGAGAATGACTTCTTTCTTTCACGTGCTTGGCAGTAGCCTCAATTTGTGCTAGAGAACATCTTCTTTTCTGGCTTTCTTTTCTGTGTACGGGATTGTATTCCAGTTTGGAGGCAAATCAGAGTCGTTACTACAATAGTTTCTCTTCAAATTCTGGCTCTATGTATCCTTCCTGCTGTATCCTAAAATGGGTCTCCATTGGCATGCTTTCAATGTATAGAGATGTACAAATGTGCCTATGCAAAAATTGTCCAACAAGAAAAATGTTGCGTACAATTACTTCAATTTATTAATGTATTCATTTATCAGTAGTATTACTTTGCCTCGGAAAAACCAAATTCTCTATATTCTACTCAAAATTTTAAAGGTGCATCAAATATGTCTCCATTCTCTGTCAAAGGTTTATTTTTCTCATATGATTCTTCTCTTTAAAGGCATGTCTCCATACTCATGTTGACGTATATTTGTGTGTTTTTGAGATAATCAGACTTTTGATGTTAATTGAAAAACACAAGGTCTAAGCTTTATATTCATCTTGAATCAGAAAATAGACGAACACAACCAACTCATTGATCCTTGAAAAGAGGGAATGATCTCAGCTATCTATCTCAAAAGCATCTACTATCTAGAATCTAAAACAAACTAACCCCATTTGACTAAATACTTGCTTGAAACAGAAATAAATAAATAAAAACGATTTCAGAGTGAGAGAGTAGATATCACTCAACAGTATTCTATTTCTTAGAACTATTATTGAGAAGTTTGATCCATATTTCATGTCAACCAGAAAACATAGAGATTGATCTAAGCAGAGAAATTGATAGTCATTTAAATTCAGAGGGTGAAAATAAAACCTACTTCAGATCCAAATGTTATTAACTAGCACCACTGAAGGTTAATATCACAAAATATTATAAGGGACACAAACAGCTGCAATAGTCTTAAGCATGAATTTTTGTTGCTGTATGAACATATTATAAGAAAATATACAGTAAATAAATAAAAGACACCTGATTTTAGGCCAGCCGAAAGCACACCAGATGCTGCTGAATTTGCAACTGCGTCATAGTGGGTAGTATCACCTCTTATCTGTTTGCAACAACCAATGGTTGCAATAGTAACAATAATTTAATCAACAACATATACAGCCAATAATATAGAATAGTAATTGTCCATTCAAAAGATTCAACTTGTTATCACCATACCACAGCTCCTATGCATAAGATTGCGTTATATTTGTGTGATTTACCCAGTCTTTCTGCAACAACACCAATCTCAAAACTACCTGGAACCCACACAACCTGAGGTAGAAGGAAAAATACAATAATGTCTTTCAAATAAACAAAAGTATAAGCAATGCAAAAAGTCAAGTTAACCTAAAGAATGACCATTAATATTTGATCACAAATGAGACACATCAAATTATTATATATATATATATATATATAAGCCAATCTACGTAATACTGACAATTATAGGATTCAGAACATGGCAATTGGCAAGTCTACCTTGCTTCATAGATAATTTAACTCTTGGTGCCAATGAAAAAAATTGGAGATAACATATTTGTTTGGATAAAAAGACTGACAGTTGCACAATCTTCTCACTAACAGAACAAACTAACAAAAATAGATAGTTAGGTAGGTATTGTCAAGTAGATATTAAGAGGGGGGGGGGGGAACACAAACATACATATAGAGAGAGAGAGAGAGATTGCATCCTTTACATATGGCCATATTCTGAATATAACTAATCCAGAAGAAGATCAACAAATGGTGGGGGAACAAAAAAAGAAAACAAGGTAAGAAAAGTCAACCCAGAGTAAGTATGTAACTAGGCAAAAACAAAATGAATATTAAATCAATACCAAGCAAATGAAAAAATGGGTAAAACCAATAATGTAAATTACACATTAATGTTATTCTAAAATGCATACGTACATCAATATCCTCATCTTGAACCGAATAATTCTTGAAAGTATTCAGAGCTCCCTCCAAGAGCTGCCTAGTGATGATTTCATTAAACCGTGCAACAACCTTAATGATGAGACATTACAGATCAGAACAGTAAAATGATCAAAAATAAAATCTTTATAATTTCTATCCAGTTTGCAATAGTATAGAGATACAAGGTAGGGGCCTCATGGAATACAGGTATTGTGATGCCTTAGTTGATGTTGTGGGTCGATGTGTTGGAGAACAAATAGCACTGAACTGACCCACCGAGAGACTCCACAAAGATTCATTGTAAAGAGTATCATTGGATATGTAAAATCTCTTATTGTTGGAATACAGGCATGGTGATGCCTTGCGGATCGTCCTAGACTTAAGAGTGTCATCGAACACTATGTCATTGGGTTATACTTTGACTGTACAATTTTATCCGCCTAAGAATGGGGAGAACATTGTACTCTTGGGTGTAATTCGAATACATGCGTATAGATGGATATACCGAAAGGACTCACAGTCTCCTATAAGAGATTAGTCGTTCACAAAACCGATAGAGCTTAAATGACTTTTAGTTGACTTGAGAGTCTATGCACAGCAAGCGATTATAAAGAGTCATGATTCGTCTTAGAATCAATGGAAGAAGATTCCTAGTTCTGTAAATTAGTTACATTTAGTCAATCAAGAGAGATGATACTCTATCTTTGCTCTCAACTAAATGTGAATGACGATGTGAGGAATGATGCCAGCACGGTATCCAAATTAGAAAAGTAGATCACTTGATCAACTCAATTAGTTCTGGGACCACAGAGCATTGCTAGTGTCTTATATGATCATTAGATAAATTGGGCCCATAAAAGGAGTTTAATTGGTCGAAGTTTATTTATGACAATTGAAATTGCTAAGGTTGCCAATATTCTGCCCTCAAAAGGTTACCAAAACACAGTTCCCTTTAATAACTTCATATAAGGAATTTGAGAGCAAAATATATCTGAATGCATACTAGAGACAATCTACCTAATAGATTAAATAAAATAGGAACATCAAAATATTATGATTAACTGACAAGTAAAACTCAAGTAGTTTTAGCCATAATATTTGGTGAACTGACCACAGCAAAACGAAGTCCTTGGGTTCTCGTCACTGAACCAGTCAAATGACGTACAGCAGCAGTTTGTGACAGAGATGATCGGCCCTTTCTTTGAACAGCAACAAGAGGCACAATTTCCGATGCTAATGAAGGAAACCCATGAGTACATTAAGATACTAATACTGCTCAGAGACAAGAAAAAGAAATGAACACAAAAGAAGAGGTGAAGCATGCTCAAAATTTTAATTCTTTGCCATTGTCATTTTCATAAGTTATAACAAACTTATTCCACCAAAATCATATCCTTTCAGGGTTATCATCTATCGCTATGGATAGAAGAAAGAAATGCCACCTCGTGTACAATGTGAAAATGAAAGATGATTTGGTCTTTGAGGTCCCTTGTACAGATGCAGGTTGGTAATACTATCACATAACTGATTGGGGCCATAATGTGGCAGAAATCCAAGTTGAGGCTGATTGACAGGAATGAAGCAATCGGCAGAAACAAACAAAGCCATTCCAAGCACTCTCCCCAATATACGATGTATGTACCTAAGAGGCTAAAAGCAAATTATGGGAGCATCATAAACATGTATTTTTTTGCCATCAGAAATAAGAGTAAAATACTAAGATTGAAATAATCATAGAAATCTTGATGACATTGGATATTTTAAGGTAAAGAGGAATGGAATGTCAGAATATTCAGACAGTAAGAGGTGAAGATTGAAACAACCAGATCTTCTTTGGCCTCCTCTTGATGGATCTTTTGGGGTGTGTTTGGTTCAACAGAGGGAAGGGGAGGGTTTATTAATGAACTCTTTTTTGGTTTCGGAGGGGAGAGGAAGTAAGAACTAATTCATCATTATACCTTTACATGTTAGCTTTTTTTTAATATTTGTATAAGTTAAATTTGCACCTTCCAAACTGCATAATTTATTTTTTTTCACTCTAATCGCAAAATATGGTTGGTGACAATATATATATACACACACACACACACACTCCCTTAAATAAATCATAAAATATGAGGTGTAATTAAATAGATCATAAATCTCCCCTATTTTTCTCTTTTATAAATTCCCTTAATTTCATTTCTCAACATCAAATAATGAAGATATAGTACAATGCAAATATATGTAGGAAATTGCTCAATCATCATACAAATAAGCTTGTAAAATGTTCTACTTGTCAAAATATATCATTTGTTCAGCATGGTCATCTAAGCTATTCAAGCCACATTTTCAGCATATCCACAAAAGTAACATCATCAAATGCTCAAAAGCCACATTTTCAGCATATAACAAAAAGTTGGGGCCAACAAAATATAGCAAAATATACCCAATATTATCTAATCAAAACCAAAGAGCATCTTCATTATCACTTGCTTCCATGTTGTAGACGGACATTGAACCACAGTCTTAAGCTTGTCAATATCACTCATAAGAAAGCAAAAGATGTCAGGTAATTTTTTCAACATCACATCCACATTCTCCAAGCATGCTCCAAATTTCTTCTTCTAAATCAGTAAACTTCAAATAGTACTGAAAGCCACATAAATTATCATCTCTTTCTGTACATAACTAATCTGAACCTAAAGAAGAACTCTACCTTTTTCTTTAACTTCATCATATAACATCGTATACAATCATAGGTAAACCTATATTATATGCAGTTGGGGGCATTTACCCCACTGAAATATTAGGAGATATGCATAATTGATATCATATCCTTTTAATTTTTGTTCCAGACACTTTAACTAAGATGCCTGTGTAAGCCAATTGATTCGGGCAACTCCTCCAAGCCGCTGGAGAATGACAATTATTACACTCCTGAAATTTATGATCTGGCAATTTATGATGATGAAAAGTGTTGCCTAGAAGTGAGTAAGGCGCACAAGTGATTACTTCTGTCAATAGCTTCTAACTCCGCAGACCAATGAGCAGCAGGAAATGATTTAAACCCAAGCTTCTAAATTGCGAGACACAAATGGAGTCAATTCATTTATCAGAACATGCACCACAAATACCTTCAGAATTTTCTAAATTAGTAAAAATATAAATAGATTAGTAAACTGGATGCCAACACACAACAAATCCAACATTGCACAACAACACAATCAAAAGCATATAAGTCGCTAATAATCAAAATGAAGAATGCAGAAGCATGACAGTCAATTACACATTATTCAAGAAAAAAAAAAAAACTAGTAATCAAAGTTTTAAAAAATGTAAACAAAATCTGTTTTACATTACCAGATTCAGAAGAGTCAATATTGAAACGATTACACGACCAGATTCAGCGCCAAGTTAAAATGAAAATTTTAAGATAAAGCAAGAAACGACGCGGGAAACAGATTCAAATCTAGATTCAAACCCAGCTTGAACAAGTCAATCCCACCGGATTTTGGGATAAGACTGGGCCATAGAGTTCGAACCTTCTCCTATGCTTGCTGGACGCAGGGCTGACGACGGCGGACGGCGGCGAGCTCGAATGTTTGTTCGTTGACAAAGAAAATGGACCTACTGCTTCACCAGACGCAGCCGATAATGTTTTGCTGGGCTATAATTCATTTTATAAATTTATGCTTTTTAATATTTTCGGGTCTTTTTTTCAATTTTTTTTTTTTTTTAACAATTTATAACCCCTCACCGATGGGACCACTAAAAAATCCATCACATAACCAACTGCTACACAACTTTGCTAAAGGCTATGTTTAGACCGTGGTTATCCTCTTCGATACAAATGTCTTCTCTAAGAGACGAATTCGAAACTTAAAGAAATGTAGTGGCACCTTACGCCGTTAGATCATCTCGATGATAATTCGTATAGTATATTGGCAATGAGAGAATGTGAGGTTATTAGAGCTTTAATATACCCTATTAGGGATCTTGAAATTATTCATTCTCACCAGAAAGCTTATTTAGCCAATTAAAAATTCTAGCAAATCACTAAAATGTGTTTCCCTTCCTGCCACTCCTCTAGTATGGCTATTAGTCCCAGACTTCCCTCTGTTATTCTCTCAGTAAAGCTACAAACTTGAAATCCCTCTATATATGTAATCAAAGCAACCCAAAAACATCCATGAGAATACTTACTGGCCGCCAATTTTTTAGTTGGAGTAATTGGTCATCAATTAAAGGAAGCAAGCACACAAACATGTCAACTCCGAGTTTGAATCAAGGACATAATCGAGGGTGGTAGCCGGTGATGTTGTTGCTAGAACAACTATCAGTTGATAGTTCTTAGATACTTTTACACCTTAACCTAAATAAAGTTTATAGTGTCAAATGCATATTTAGAAAAGGTTTATTGGTATTTTTTACACTTTAACCCTAAATTTAGTTGTCCCAACTTAAATCTATCTGATAACTCCCCTCTTTCTCGACGTCAAATATACACCACTACCATACAAATAGGATCAAAATTGAAAAACGGTCATATATATGTATCAAAAAATGAAAAATGGTAGTCAGTAACTTGATTTGAATATTATGGATTAAAAATTTATTTTGGAAGACAGGGCTATTTTTTTAACAGGAGCAAGAAGTTAAAAGCCATCTCATCAGTTTTATTATGTATTAATTAATTTAGTAACTATAACCAAAATATTTGTAACACCTACAATAAATAGTTGCAGTGATTAAAAAAAAAAAAAAAAAAAAACTTCAAAAACATTATACTCTAAGAAGTTAAAAATATAAGTCAGTTGAGGCAAAAACTTGATATGGAACAAGATTTATGAATGATCTCCTGTATATATAAAGAAAAGAAGGTTTGGAGAGAAGGAAAGGAGCTGGGAGCTAGAGAAATCAGAAACAATAATGACTTTGAACAACAAAGCCAAGCCAAGGTAATGTTGGTGCTGATGTGGCTGGCGGTTGTTACGGTGGCGTTAGTTGCAGAGGTGGCCGGAAAAGAAGGATCGAAAGAAGAGGACTTCGCCAAATGCAAGAGTAAATGCATGGCGGACCGCCTAATTGGAGGAATCATCCTAGAAGCTGATTGCCAAAATACTCTTCCGTTCTTTATAATGCAAATTATATTACAAGATATGTCATATATTTAGGAATGGAGGTAGTATTTTCTTTTAACCACCAAGCACTTAGATCAACTGGTAGGGGGTTGTTCCAACTTAACCAAAGGTTTCAAGTTTAAATTCTGGGAATACAACAGTATGTAGTAGTAGAGCTTTCCACCCTTGTGATCCTACTCTATTTGTTTTGGTTGTAGGCTCCACTTTTAACTTGCCACTTTATGTGGAATAAAAAAAATCATCTGGGCTTTGTAAATCAAATCAAAAGCCAGAGGGATAATAAAAGCCCAAAGTACTCTTTGCATCTCATTAAACTCACTTACAGCTCGCAAATGACCCTGAAACTTGGGGTCATAGAAAATTTTTGTGGGTGATAGGTTACAGATTCAATCTATTTGTAACCTTAGATCATTATACATAGGGGTGAGCATGAAGCCCAGGAGCCCCCGGCGCCCGCCCAAACCCGATAAAAATCACCCCGCCCACCCTTGAAAAAAAAAAGAAGCCCAAAAAAACTAGGCACAATTCAAATTTGGGCATTTTTGCGGCGGGGCGGCATCGGCGGTATATCGACACGCCCATTTGGCCCCGCCGATAAGTATATATATAATTATATTTGATATAAATATTTTCTTATATAATAGTTAATATACTTATATATTTACTAAAATTTTAATATATCCATTGAGTATTTGACCATTAGTCTATTATATTACTAATAATGCTTTGTATTTAATAGACTATGGATGTTATTTAATTTTTCACGTATGTATATTTGACTATTTGTTAAGACATATGATACTCTTTTTAATTTCAAGACTCAAGTTGTAAACTTATTTTGGAATATTCTAAAGTGTATAATGTATTATTATAAATTACATTTGAAGTTTATAATATTGCTTATCATTATTAAAATTATTTTTTTCACATAGGATGTAGCAAGGTATAACCATTGGGCAGGGGAAGCCCGCCCCGCCGTTTGCCCATTATTGCTCACCCCAAAAATGTTAGGGATTCTATTGGGCCGGGCATCAGGCTACATTTTCCGCCCAATGATCCTTTGGGCGGGGGCATCGAAAGGGTCTCGCCCGCTTGCCTTTGCCCATGCCCACCCTAATTATACATGCGCCTCTAATTAAAAAAAATAAAATGGAGAGACCAGACTACCATAAAAAATTATATCTTTTATATATATAAGCTTTATGTGAAGGGGAAAAAAACAGAGGAAGGCAATAAAAATAGGAGGTTATACAACAATTTTTATTATAAGGAACCAAATATCAATTCTCACATATTAATAAAATTAGTTAAAAGCATTAAAGTTGTTATAAAATTCAAGTGATTATCAATATTATCTTTACTAACTACCCTAACCTCAAATATTATATAAATTATTACTCTCTCCTATTATTCTTATTAACTATGGGCAGACATGAAAAAATAAATTAAATGCACCTTGAAAACTTACAAATACTTTATAAAAAGGACTAAAAACACTAATTAATTAGTGCTTTATAATAAGGATCAAAAGAAATATTTTGATTTCTCACTCATTTCTTTCATGAGTTGATTTCTCTTGCACTAGACAAATACTCCATTAGACTGTTTGGGGTAAAACAAAACCTAGGTTTTGAAGAAAGCTAATTTTTTTAAAATATTTTTCTCTCTCCTTTGTCATCATCGGTATTTTTTCATTACCAATAAGTATCTTTAAGTATTTTTTAGTACCAGTCAATACCCTGAAATTTTCTCAAGCTTAGTCAATACCTTGAAATATTTTTTCAGGATCCTAATAAATTTTTAAGATTATAAGAAGTATTTTTTAGTACCAGTCATTACCCTAAAATATTTTTTCTAGATCAGTCAATACCCTAAAATATATTTTTCAAGATTTGAAAATAAATTTTCAAGATCATAGATCATGAAATATTTTTTCAGTACCAATCAGTACCCTTAAGTATCTTTTTAGTTCCAATCAGTGCCCTAAAATATTTTTCAAGATCATTTAGTTCCCCGAAATATTTTTTAAAAATCATAAAATAAATTTTCAAGATCATGAAGTTTTTTTTTTTAGTACCAATCTGTACTCTTAAGTATCTTTTTAATTTCCTTAAGTACTCGAAATATTTTTTCAAGATCCTTCAAGATCATGAAGTATTTTTTCGATACCAATTTATACTTTGAAGTACTTAAATTTTGTACATAAACTTATGTAATTTTTTGCAACTATTATGAAATTTACACTACTACAAAAAAGATTTACAACGGCCGTTTTTTGCACTTTTGACGTCCTTTTTTAGCAGGGCGCCTATCTGGAAGGCATAGTAAGTGGACCTTACGGTGTCCCAAAAAAATAGGACACCGTAAGCTCCACCTATAGTACCCTAAGTCCCGATTTAGAACGCCGTAAGTCCCTAAAAAAAAAAGCCTAAATATAAGCACCATCGTAGATTAGGATTCAAAACCTTGAAGAAATATAGAAACGATTAAAAGCTATGATAAAGGAAAATCAAAACATAAGAGGAGAGACAAAAGGAAATGATAGAATAAAACCTATTACAGATCAAAATACAATAACAACATGATTTGAATATGGATCAATGGTTCAATACAGTAACGGTGGAAGTGATGTAAGGAAGATCTTGGAACCTTCATTAGAAAAAGAATAAAGCAATTTATTGCCTTTGCCTAAACAAGAAGAATACATATAGATCAGCATCAAAGTTAATCATAATTTTACTCCTTAAGATTCAAAACAAATTGCGTCAACAGAAAATCATGAGTAAAGTTTCACATCTAGGACACAAATCACAATTATGACAGATCTAAACACATCAGTACCATTATGACAGATCAAGCAACCCAATAATTTTCAACAATAATATCTTTCTTACATATTTTTACCTTCCTGCACTAGCCTCCGAAGGTTGTGATAGTCTACAGCACCGTAGAAATTTCTACAGTGCATCATTGCTGCTTTCTTCCGGTGAGGCCTCTTTCTTCCTTCGTGCTTGTGTGTCCCAAACTTTAGAGAGAGAGAGAGAGAGAGAGAGAGCTCAGGGACCATCATGCCATTTCTCACATCAGCGAGCCTCAAATCATATCGGAGAGACAGAGGGGAGTAGATTCTTGGAAGAGACTGACCTGGATTACCAGCATCTGATCTGTGGCAATGCGAAGAAGGACAGATCTACGGCAACACGGAGGGAGCAGATCTGCAATAGAGACCGAGAGATTTGAGTGAGAGAGTTAAGAAGAGTGTGTAGGGCGTTCTGGAGTGAAGAAGGAGTGTGAGGGAATCACGAGTGAGAGTGAGTATGTTTGAGATTTATTTTATGCCCAAAAACACCACTTTTGGCTTCCTAATTTAAAATTGGGACATCAAACGTGGTGTTTTTGGCGTCTCCTTCCAAATTAGGACGCCAAAAGCCTCCACGTAATTACAAAAATGACATTGCCTCTATTTTTTTACTTCCTTTTTCTAAAAAGGATGTCTCTTAAGGAAGTAAACGTCATTTTTTGTAGTAGTGTTAATGTTAAAAATATTTAAAAAAACAACCTTATCCTTTATATATAATTATATCAAAAGCGAATGTCCTTTTTAGTAAATTTGACCATGAAAAAGATAATATGATAATAATATCCAAACACTATCATTTTATCAAAATCACTTTTTTCAATAATCTATTATGCAAAAAACTATTCTGAAAAAGTCATTTTATCTCGTAAATACTAAAAATTATTCTCCAAAAGTTAAATCCAAATAGACCCTAATTATGAGACAAACCTTTATAGTCATACTTAGTTCAAAATAAAAGGTAAATATTTAATTAGTTCAATTTTTTTAATACTACATCTCCTAAGTTAGAGTGAGTTGTTGGTATGTTTTTAACTATAAGTCACTGCAATTGCGTGATAACTAGAATCAAGAATGAGCGGTTGACTCATTAAATTATAGATGTATATATATATATCATTAATAAAACTGAAAATACATTAGCATACAGACCAATAATTTTCATAAGTGAGGTCAATAGGGAAAAGCCAAATGGAGAAGCCTAAAAATGCAGCATCACTAAGGCGGAATATTCTTCGTATAAATTAATTTGAATGACTCTGGCCATAAGAAAATTAACATCAATTATAATTAACCTTCACATCCATAGCAAAAGCCACCAAATATCTATTTTTACCCATAATTCATACATACAATATATCCTTATGCTTATTCGAATGCGCCTTGTAGGACTTTGGGTCCGAGTGTGTTCGGGAAAAACCCAAATCAAATGAAGAAGATAATAAGTCAACAATTATTGATGATGGAATCACACTTATGTGTGATTAGTCATCTTGATTGAGGAAATCAATGAAAAGTTCCTGCGAGGCTTAATGCAGCTTGGTGGGCAAGGAAATGTGCTCAAAGCAAAGGTCTATGCCTGTCTAATGGGTTTTATTGGACTTTGGGTTCAAGTCCGTCCTTAATAGACCAGACTATCTGTTGGGAAAAAGCCTGAATGAAATGAAGATCGATAATAAGTCAGGTGGAAACACACTTATGTGTGATTAGTAATGTTGATTTGGAAGAAGAACCTCTTGATTGAGGAAATCAATAAGGAGTTATAGCAATGTTTAATACAGCTTGGTAGGAAAGAAGGAGGGTTTTTCGGGGACTCGACAACTGTTTCTTCTAAGTGATTGCTTGGAGGTATGCATTAATGCATGGACGGGTGGTGCAATGAGAGGAAGACCATTATTATTCAGAGATCAGGAGTATTTTGTTACGTAGCTGGCAGGTGGAGGTGAGGCATATCTCGCGGGACCTGAATCTGGAAGCGGCTAATCTTGCTAAGTGAAGCATATCTCCCTAGATGCTGTTGGCTTCAACATTGGGAACGTCACTTAAATCCCACTTTTCTTTTAGTTCCTCTGTCTTTTCACTTTCATGTATTGGCAAATAAACAAAGATAGTGACCCCTCCCGAGTGGGAGAGATGTGGATCAGATAGATAAGTGGGTGGGAATTTACTATCGAGAGAGATAATAGGTGGGTAAGTGATATATATTTAAGGAGGGTATAAAAATAAAAAGACTGGTTTAAAATTTTAGACAAATATAATTTATTTTTTATATTAAAAACCACCCCTATTTAGATAATGTTTTTTTTATAAAAAAAGATTGGAGGGAGTAATTCCTAAACATAATTACAAGGTTAATAAAACTCAAACTAACTACTGGGTCAATATTCAATGGGTCACTACGAGTCAAACAATTGAGAAAGTGAAGAGTTCAAGATTATTAATACCACATTCCAAGGAAAATAGGAAAAAATATATTTGTAAATAAATAAATAAAAAAGGTGAACCAAGTTGATGCCCAAATAAGACCAGTTTGTTGACTTCCGAATTGAGTCTAGTCCGGGTTATTTAACCCACATAATTATCATGCCTTGAAGATTCATATCATTGTTTTTTTTTTTTTTTTTTTTGGGAAAACCTCTTTTAAGGTCTGAAATAATTAAGAAAATGTCAAAAAAGTTTCGAAGAAATTTTGATGTTAAAAAAGTCCCAAGAATTATTAAAACTCAAAGATATCATGGTTCATGTCCTGCTGAATGAGTTTTTAATATGACCTTTTTTACACCAAAATTTTCTTAGCGACTTTTTTTTAAAAATATTTTTTTAGTCTTCTAGGACATTAAAGGGATTTTCCCCATTTTTTTTCTTTACGTAATTTTATAGGTTTATTGAATTTCGCTCCAGTCAAGAAGATGGCCCCCTAAACAGTTCAACTGGTATGACTGCATGATAATCATCCAAAATGTCACGGACTTGTTGTCCCAACGCAACACCATCCATTATGTTTGCACGAGGTCTTGATTTTGAACTTCTTATTGACATTTATGTGTGCGCATTTGAATTGTATTAAGGAAAAAAATCATTACCAGTTTAATAGAGAATCCTTAGTAGCTATCTGAAATACTAAAAAAAAGATTAATATCATGTTATAATAATTTAAGTTCAATTTCATCTTATTATACCACTCAATTTTTGGAACAAGGCCTCCTTCTAATTGATGGTTTGACTTTCATGTAATACGCGGCTAATAAATCTCATTTATTATTTTTAATTAATGTTAATCATCTTTTCATTGTGTGCAATATAAAAGTTTCTTATAGAAAGACGAGTAATATTGAACCACAATGAAACCAAAACCTCAACGGTAGTCCTCCAAGATCTCGCAACGCGTCACATTCCCAATCAACGGCACACGATCCCCCACCTAATACTCCCTCATTTGACACGCATGTTCCTCTCTGTCCTCGCCTTCCTCATCCTGCATCAGCATCGGCCCAGTCTAAAAAATTACTATTATTATCACCAAAATCCCAAAAGAACCTCTCTTTATATTCCAATCCCCCCACCATCACTCTCCTCCACCTTCAGTTTCATAATCTATCTCTCCTCTCTTCCAAAAAACGCCATCAGTAATATATACGCATATCCATATACCCTGTTTTCATATTTTCCCCTGTTCTTCCTTCTCTTCCATTTTCATGGAGTTTCAGAGACTTCAGTACTGTCTCTGTTTCATTCTGTTCAGTCTTCTCTATCATGGTTCTCAAGCATATGTGTTCTACGCTGGTGGAAGAGATGGTTGGGTTTTGAAACCTTCAGAGGACTACAATCACTGGGCAGGAAGAAACAGATTTGAGGTCAATGACACTATAGGTGAGCTCTCTGTTTTTTTTCCCTCTCTTCTTCTTTTCTCTGGTTTATTTATGATAGGAAATGTCAAGCTTTAAACTTTTTGTTGTTTTCTTGCTCGTGACTGATTCAAGAAATCTGGGTTTGTGATTGTTGTAGTGTTTAAGTACAAGAAGGGATGGAATTCGGTTTTGGTGGTGAACAAGGAGGGTTATGATAAATGCAATAAGACCAACCCCATCAAGAAATTTGAAGATGGTTATTCAGTGTTTCAGTTTGATCGATCAGGACCTTTTTACTTTATCAGTGGGACTGATGATTACTGCGAAAAGGGTCAGAAATTGATTGTTGTGGTTGTGGCCATAAGATCACCTCCTTACTATCCTCCTTCGCCATCCCCTGTTTCTCAACCTCCGGTGGCTAATCAGCCGTCTCCGGCGGTTTCACCATACCCATCACCGAAGATATCTCCGTCATCGCCTCCAGCTCCGTCGGTTTCACCATATCCATCACCGAAGATATCTCCGTCGTCGTCGCCCTCTCCGGCTGTTTCCCCGGCACCAGCCAATGTGCCTTCTTACCCAACACCGGCATCTGCTCCTGCTCCGGCTCCGGAAAATACATCACCCACACCGTCCCCTGCCAATACTCCAGCTCATTCTCCAACGTCGCCATCGCCATCTCCTGGGACATCGACCCCTGCGCCCTCACCAACGTCGCCATCGCCATCTCCTGGGACATCGACCCCTGCGTCATCACCGCCCTCACCAACGTCTCCATCGCCGTCTCCTGCGACATCGACCCCTGAGCCATCACCGCCCTCACCTCCGGCGAGCACTCCGTCATCTGTTCCGGGGCCACCGGGAACACCTTCGCCGAACCCCCCAGGATCGTCGAACCCGTCGTCGTCGAATGAAACATCGCCGCCTCCACCAAATGGATCAGGTGCATGGGACTTGGCTCCGTTAAGCTTATTGGTCTATGCGATCATCTTTGTGATGAGTGCTGCTGTGAGTGGAATTTTGGGTGGACAGTAGAAGAAATTCCCATTGTTGTTATGTTATTTATAAATATAATAAAAATTATTTGAGAGCTGCTGGCCTGCATACATTTTATTAGGAGTTTTTTTTTTTTTTTTTTTTTTTTTTATTGGCGATTGTTACCATGCTTTGGTTGTGATTTTCTGAACTTTTTCATAAGAGAGATCTTTTCTCAGCTGTCATTTTTTTATTTGGCCAGATTCTCATTCCTCCGTTGTCATTTCGCACTTACAATAAAAGTATTATTGATTATATTATCGATTATTGATGTGTTCTGGGTTGATTATATGGAGCAAATGTACCTATCTAAGTCTTAACGTATTTCACTCCCTCTGACAAAAAATAACATATAAGAAATGAAACTAATCACAGCTGGCAGGGCATAATATTTACAAGAGGAAAAACACTATATACATTTAAAAGTTTTATTATTTTCTATTTTTAGCTGAAATATAATAATTTTCTATGCAAATTAAACTTTTTGTTTTTTTTTATGAAAAGACCAAACCAAACGCATATATGCGTGTGCACATATTGCCAACCAAACGCATATTATTATTATGAACGCAATAAAACACACGTTACTGAATGTGTTACTTTGTTAAAAAGATTCGCAAGTTTTAGTGATTTAAGGCATAATTAACCTATGTAACGGATCATAGGCAGAAAAATGAACTAAAAATAAGGGTATAATAAAACATAATACTACCTCTGATTGTTAATATATGTGATTTTATATTAAAGATCGAATATAATAATGAATATTATTACATGCATGAAAACAAGCTCTTACATATGGCTAACCTTGTTGGATAAACAACTTTTTTCCTACAAATAGGAGGCAGTAACAAATGTTATTACATGCACCAAAACGAGGTGTTCCGATGAGGCAAACCTTGTTGCATAAACACTTTTTTTTTTTTTTAAGGGAAAAAACCATACGTCATGGAAAGGATAAGTCACAAACTTCAACAAAAAAACAAGGAGAATTTTTGTATTCAAGTGTGATTGAAAAACAAAATTGTCTCAAAATTAATACGTGTCATTAAAAAGAGAGAGGTCAAGTGTGGTGAGGATTGGTACAAAATTGAAGAACAATAGAGTGATTATTATTGGTTAATATTTAATAATATATTTATGATGTGATTGACGGATTCATGGAGAGAGGCCAAGTGGGGAATATTTTTCCATGAGAGGAGTATAATTCTTTCTTTCTTTGATTAGTATTAGCGAATGTTCTTGACCAAATAATTAATAATCAAAGTTTAAGGCTAAGAAGAAGATAAAGATAGGGTTACATAGAATTTCTCCGGAGTGTTCTAGCTTTCAGGTGTGAATTGGATACGACATTAGCGTAACTAGGAAGGTGCATTTATATATTTGATTGATTTATTCAATATAAGAAAGTTTCTACCCTCCTTCCTTCCTTCCCGTTTTAATTATAAAATAAGTTGATTTTTTTAAAAAAGTAAGCAAACTAATTAAATTATTTTAGAGTATTTTTATTTTTTATTTTTTATTTAAACTAATTAATTTGACTAATAAATTAATATATAATAATCTAAGAATACACAATATAGGATATAATTAAGTAACTTATTTAGCTTAATATCTCCAAAAAATTAACCCGGTCTTGTAATTAGATAGGACTGAAGGTAATATATTACAGATCATTTATCATTACTTGGCTCACCATAACTGAAAAAATATTTTTTAATGGCTCAAAATGTATCTCTCATGTAACTATATTAATTGTACAGGAACTAACAACCAGCACAAAATGAAGAATTCATATGTATTAATGGCGTAAGATCACACAGACAACAATCAATCAACCCTTTTTTATGGGTGATGAACAAATCCCAAAATTATTGGGATTAAGGAAAGATACTTAAGTTAACCTATTTTTATTTTGGTAAATATTGCACATTCTAGTTTCCAAACAATTAATTTTCAAACTATGACACTGTTGTAGCCTGTCTGTGGAGTCTAACTATAACTAGTAACCTTAACTAACTTGATTACCGAAGATCACAAATCATATCTCCCACGTTATTTTATTGGAGATAATTTTAGTTTGAACATTAAATATGGGCGGGAATTCAAATCCTGATTCATAATCACTGTGAGGGCTACCCCTGTCATCGCACGTTTTTAGAGTTAGATTTGAGGACCTGAAGATGATATTTTCAATCACCATATTTTAAGTTTTTTTTTTTAGGTACTGGATTTGGGGGCACGTGCTTTTCCCTCCTGAAATTTAAAGAAATATTTTTTTTTTTTTTTTTTAATTTTTTTATATTTTATATATTTAGATTAAATTATGGTGGCTAGGGACACCATTTTATTTTTTTTGGTTAGCTTCAATATCTCAAATTAATTATTTTACTATGACATCTTTTAAATAAAGGAAAAATATTTCTAAATTGCAAAACCCCCAAATTAATTAATTTATAAAGATCGTAAAGGTAGAAAAAATATTTTAAAACGTAGGATGTAGCATTGTAGCATATAATTTAATCTGAAATAAAATATATAAAAATACAAAAATAAAATTGTTATTAAAATAAATTCCATCAGTATTTTTTATGTGCTTCTTATATTGTTTTATTTTTTTAATTTATTAAAAACTTTATTGTAAAAAAAAAAAAAAGCATGTAATGAGGACCCGATATTTTTCTGATGATAGCATAGGGTACATTTTTCTTGGTCTCTACCTTCCTCTTTGGTTAACCAGGGGCGACAAATTGAAATTTGTGCCATCTCTTTTTCTTTTCCTTTTTTTTGTCATTTAATCTGGGCAAAAGAGATTGTGAGAATATCAGCTTCGATCCTTGTTTTTTAATTCATTTCTTTTGGTTTTGCATCCATGTATGCCTGGTGATGATGATGGTGAAGAGGTGATGATGATGCTGAATATGTTTTTTCCCACCATATTGGCGATGATGATGAAGGGGGACGGGTTTTGTTTTCCAGTAAGGGTGGTGGTGGTGATATGGCCATGGAATTTGAACCCCCTTGATTTCCTAGCTTTCTTCCCTTCTCTAATCTCATGCTCTTTTACTTCTCTTCTATGCTTCTGTTTGCACTGAGCCCCCAAGTTACCGGAGTTGATAGTTTGGGTGAGGCTGAGGTGTTTTCCGATGATGGAGAAGGAGGAGCCGAGGTAGAGCCGGGTATTGCATAGTTAGAGGAGGCGAGACCGTGCTTGAAGGCTTTTTTCCCCAGGAGGATGATGATGATGATGATGATGTGGCCTATGACGTGGTCTATGATCTTATGTGGTAGAGACAGCTCACTGTAATTGGTCAACCAATAGTGGACTGTTTGAGCCTGTTAGATTGTGGGCCCCATTTAGTGAAAACTTCCGAAACATTTTTACCTTTTAACCCAAACAATTTTCTTGTGTGAAAATTTTTTAAAGCCAAGTTATTGGATTCGCCAAACACGACGCCCACGCACATACTAATATTTTAATCTAATAATCTGCACTACTCGTTTTCAGTGCCACTTTTCTCTCTAACTCCATTTGTTAAAATAAATTGCTCCTTACTTTTCAGTCCATCCTCTTAGAAAACTCTTTAGTCTTTTGTTGTGTGTAAAGACTAAAGAGAACTCCTTAGTCTTTAATTTTTCATTAAACTAATCAAACATCCTTATTCAAATAATTTCTTTCGAAAAAAAGACTTATTTGAATAATATTAGTTTGTTTTACTTTGTCACCAAACCTGATAGTGTTGCGTATTGCCTATCTCTATCTTGATGGTTAGATAAGAGTTTTACTTTAATCCTAAATATAAAATATTAATTCTAATTTTATAATAGCACTTCTCAAAAGTTATCAAGAGACTCTCGTTCACATGATTAAATGATTAAAGAGGGTATTTTTTTAGTGAAATGAATACATTTGTTTTTGTATAACCCTTTGGGCCATTAGTATTTGGTGTCTTTTTAAAATCCTATTATTAAGTAACCGAGCAATTGACTAATCCAGATTGATACTTTATGCTCAGGATACCTCTCTTCAAAAATCTTTTTAAACAAGGTGGGATTTAATGAACATGTATTTAAAAAACGTAACAATAAATCACTTTCTTTTGTTAAAAAGCTTATGTAAATAGTCATGCAAGTTCACTTACAAATAATGTTTTTTTTAAGTTAGAGCATCCGAGAAAGTGTAAATGACGTCAAGAATATTATCAAGAGCGGGGCGTAAATTGGGGATTTAAAGTCACGGGTTGGGGGGCACGGGTTTTTTTTGATACTCGCCAGAGCTTCATGCACAATGGCGTCGGTCGCCAAAGCTAACAGAGAGAGATGAGGAAAGATGAATATTTTGCTAAGATTTATACAAAGTTAGTTTGGTCTTAATATTATCAAGAGGGGGTGTGAATTGGGGATTTAAAAATCTTTTTGATACTCAGAACTTCACGCACAAAACAGAGGCTAACAGAGAGAGATGAGGAAAGATGGATTTTCAGTTTGGTCTTACCACTACGTCCAATAGGACTCTCAGGATTTTCACTACCACTTCAGTCAATTACACACTTTGTACTCAAAAGTTATCCACTCACTAGGATACACTCCCCTTACAAGTTGTAATCTGATAACCCAATCTCAATGTTCAAATACTTTGAGATTCTTACAAAGATTTATAATCAATAATGATATCTCTAAAAGAGTAGATGTATAAACACTGAAGTTTAGACTATCCGAAGATACTTTACAAATGAGTAGAAACAATAAAAGCTTATATCACGTTGAGCGTTTGACTTTCTAATATTCTTGGTTGTTCTGGTTGTTGAACAAATTGAATGCTTCAACTTATATATGATGATAACATTTAATGATGGTTGAAAGATTTAATGAAGCCGTTGGAAACAATAAATAGCCGTTAGAGACCATTTCCTTCAGTCCCTTGATTCAACTAAGGAGCCCAGACATTATTTGTTGACTTTCCTTAAGATTAATCCATTTGATGATCTGGCGTTCAAAAGAGGAAAGAAAACATTAATGCCTTAGGAATGTGTAGAAAGAGATTGTCCAAATCCGTGCTTTGTTTTCTGATCCCAGCATTTAATGTCCTGACGTAATCACTTTGTTTTTTTTATTAATCTTCAGTTAATCATACATTTGATCATCTGAAATTCACTAACAAATTGATTAAACATAGTTAGGAACAATAATGAGTGATGATACAAAGTATACAGATTATACTAGAAGATTTTGCGATTACAGACACAGAGATTTCAAAACAGGAATACATTGCACTCAAGTTAATTAAAGAAAACTGGAGTGCATTACTCGAGTTTAGTATTCTAGGCTCGAGTCGCTGGATCAACTTCTTTGAAAAAGAGTTTGAGGTTTAAATGAAGATGTCTCTATATGACTTAGGTTTGAGGTTAAAGTGTTTAACTCAAATGCGTGACTCGAGTTAATTAGAATCCACTCGAGTTAAGCTTTGTTTTCGAAATGAACTTTGAGATGACATTTTGAAAAACGTTTTGAGATTGCATTCACTCGAATCATTAAGTGACTAACTCAAGTCAACTGATATATTTGAAAATATGTTCTAAAAGGTAAACTTGAGTTAAAGATCATAGGCTCGAGTCAAGGACTTATGTTTTGAAAATTAATTTAAGTCTATAAAACATGACTTGAGTTAAGATGTACAAGCTTGAGTTACTTTATGTTTAAAATACTTTGATGTTTTTCGGCGTTGCCTTGACTCGAGTTAACCATGACTAGCTCAAGTCAAGTTAACTTTAAAAAAGTTTTGGAAACTTTTTGCCCTGTACTGACTCAAGTTTTATAACTCCAAACTCGAGTCACTTTGATAAAGCCTTGACAGAAAGTTTTTTGGTTAACTTTGAACAAGTTTAAAGCTATTTTTATTTAACCAATAACTTCAATTTTATTTATAATTGTCAATTATTATCAAAATACTTAGAGAATTGAACTAACACATGCCTCAATGCATAAAGGGTATTTACTTATAAATTACTTGGCAATAAAATCTTTACATTAAGAGTCAGATTTAAACTCACAACTTTATGAATTATAAGCTATATAAATGGTTTTAATGTAGCGAAAACACTTTTTTACTAGTGAAAAATGAAGAAATGCCGCACCGGACTTAAAACGTAAGAGTGAAGCAAAACGGGTATACACGCATCCCTCTCCTTGTCGGCCACTAAACAAAACGACACGTCTAGAAAAGCAGTAAGATTTGGGGACTCAGGAGGTGTGGCAACAAGTCGCGAAGCTCTCACGTGCAAAGATGATCCGTACATAAAAATCCTTAAATTAAATTTTGAAAAATTAGTTTACTAAAATGCCCTTGTTAAACTTAAGTTAGGATTTGACCAAAAAAAAAAAACTTAAGTTAGGAGTCCTGAAAAGTTATCTTCGAAATCTTCAAAATTCAGTCACAATAGTCCCTCCCCCAAGTTACCATATGTTTCATCTAGCATTCTTTTCTTCATATATCCATTGTTTAATTTTTAATACTGAGGGTTTGATTGGTTTGAGGAAAGGGGAGGGGAGGGAAAATGAGAAGAAAAATTTACCAAAATTTAATGTGGTAGAACCCATAAGAGTTTTCCTCCCCATTTAAATTTTTCCCTCCCTCCGCTCCCCTCAAACCAATCAAAGCCTGAGAGATTGTGATTGTTGGAAAACCATAGTTCTACCACACTTGTAGGACAAAAGCTTTACTCTATAAGGATCGGGAAATGATCAAATGGAATCTCGATACAATAAGCTATTGGGCTATTTGTATTGATTACATTTGTTGGGACATTTGGTTAGCTAGATGTGACAAACTTTTTGGCGCACACAATACTTGGATAATGAGAATGCCCAATCTAGTTTGTTCAAAGCTTACTCGGACCAAGAATTGATTTAAAGTTGTAGTCTCAATAACAATCAAGTTTATGTGGGTTGAATGGGCATTATGCTCCAAAAGATTTATCAAGTTGCAGGTAGATGGTTCAATGCTTGAAGATGGTAAAAAATAGATGTAGAGGAATCATTCAAGACTGGATACGTAGTTTCAGCAGTAAACTCACAGATGTTCCTCCTGCCATTGCTAGGCTAAGAGGAAATATTAATGCCCCTATATTTGTTGGTCCAAAGGCTTTAGAAGGATAGACATCCTTTATGATTATATTGAAGCTATTAACCCATTAATTATGGTTTGTGATAATTTTCATTGTAGGTAATTAAGGCTAAGCTTCTACTACATAGGGATTGGACGACTTTCATTAATCACATGCCAAGAGAGAATAACTTTCGGGTTGAGTTTTTTTCATAATTATTTTCTCATTATCCTTATAATTTCTAAATCATATCCGTTCATCAATTATAATATTACTTTAAGTTTTCTCTCCTCTTCTCAATCAACATTTCAAATGAGTGATGAGAGAAAATAAGAAAAAAGATGAGGAGAGTATTCTCTTCCATAACTTTCTTGCTAATGACTAGGTTGCCAAATCCTCTTATAGAATTGATAGTAATTTTTGTGTTTTGATGACCCTCTACCTTGTAATTAAGGGAAAATCACACTAAGGTCCAATCAAATTATAACGTGTGTATGTACTCTCTCCAATCTTCAATCATAAATATAAAATCTAGTTAATTAATTTATAAAAACTAAGAAAATTGGTTCTTTTTTTTTTTTTTTTTTAAAAAGGCCAAATGATATAAATTATAATAACAAAAGTAAAAGTACACTATAAAAACAATATCAAATGCGACAAGGAAAATAGGTTAGGAAATACTTATAAAACGGAGTTAATTATTGCTACATCTAAACTAATAAATAAAGAGAGAAATGACATAATATATTCCCAGACAATATTTCCTATTTCTTGTGTATGACTTGCCACTTGAGTGAATTGTTTGGTGGATGCTAAAAGTTATAATGATGTAGCCATTGAAGAAAAAAAGAATTTAATAATCTAGGATAGAGCGGAACAAAGACTCTTGTGATTATGATTAAAAAATGGATCAATGAAATTAACTTTTTATTTTAAACCACTAGTGTTCAAATCCTCTTTATAAAAACTAAATGTTACATTTAATAATTATTCGATTATATTTTTTATATGATTACTTCTAACCCTTTTTAGGAATATGAACTTTCTTATATGGACAAAAAAATTGACATAAGTTGATTCTTTAATACCCACATTTTGTATCTAACATAAGGAATTTTTGTTCACATTTTACCTCACCATATCTTCGATATGATTACTTCCAATAGAAATATCTTGTACTTATTCAAAAAACTTACTTCTGATCCTTTAGTATGGGGCTTGTGCTCTCTCTCTCTTTTTGGCTAGTAATGTGGCTCATATTTAAGATCTGATTTTTAATACCCACATTTTGTATCTAACTTTTGTTTTTCACTTACTAATAGGATTGGATCTCACAAAAAAGGGGTTAGTCCCTCTCAATATAACAAGTCAATGTTTGAAACCCTACAATTTGATTGACTACAATAGGGGAAAAAACCCATACGTCATGGAAAGGATAAGTCACAACCTTCAACAACAAAAAACAAAGAGAATTTGTATCCAACTGTGGGTGGTCTTGATTGAAAAACAAAATTGTCCAAAATTAATACGTACGTGTCATTACAAAGAGAGAGGTCAAGTGTGATAAGAATTGGTACAAAATTGAAGGGTAATAGTGAGATTATCATTGGTTAATAATATATATGATGTGATTGACCGATTCATGGAGAGAAGCCATGTGGGGAATTCTCCATCAGAGGAGTATAATTCTTTCTTTTTCTTTGATTAGTATAGCTGATGTTCTTGACCAAATAATTAATAATCAAAGTTAAAGGCTAAGAAGAAGATGAAGATAGGGTTACATATAATTTCTCCGGAGTGTTCTAGCTTTTTAGGTGTGAATTGGATATGATATTAGCAAAACTGGAAGGTGCATGTATATATTTGATTGATTTATTCAAGATAAGAAAGTTACTACCCCTCCTTTTGCTACTAATTATAAAATTAAGTTGATTTTTTTT
Organism: Acacia acuminata; assembly: GCA_019022655.1. Taxonomy (NCBI): domain Eukaryota; kingdom Viridiplantae; phylum Streptophyta; class Magnoliopsida; order Fabales; family Fabaceae; genus Acacia; species Acacia acuminata. The sequence goes on from JAFJYI010000245.1 coordinate 415,803, forward strand.
ATAGAGAAATTAAAGAAGATAATTAAATAATTTTAGAGTATTTTTATTTTTTTCTAAACTAATTAATTTAACTAATATCTAATATCTAAGGATACACAATATATAATATGATTAAATAACTTATTTAGTTTCTTTAATCTTTCCAAAAAAAAAGTTCACTCAGTCTTATAATTAGGATCGGTCGTAATATATTACAAATCCTTTATCATTACTACGCTCACCATAACTGATTTTTTTTTTTTTTTAAATGGCTCAAATGTATCCTCATGTGACTATTAACAACCTCACAAAATGAAGAAATCATATGTATTAATGGCGTAAGATCACACAGACAACAATCAATCAACCCTTTATTAAGGGCGATGAACAAATCCCAAAATTATTGGAATTAAAGAGAGAGACTCAAGTTAACCTATTTTTATTTTGATAAATATTCCACATACTTAATTTTCAAACTATGGGACTCCTATATGTAGAGTCTAACTAACTAGTAATCTTAACCAGCCTAACTGTCAAAGATCACAAATAATTTGGGTTAAAGGGCAAAAATGTAGATTGGAGTTGGGAATTTTTTTAATAATTTAATTTATTAACTAAATTTGATGGTCAAAACGTTTCCTTGACTATGTTTTGATTAATTAATATAGCTCGGACGTGACAACTTGCAAGTTTATCTTGGTCAAAAAATTTCGTTTACTCGTAGGTTTATCTTGGACGTGACAACATGTTATAGCTTTTATTGGATGAGGACAAGTGCCCCTTCCAAAAAAAGCTTATTAGGAGTAGTTAATTAAAAGTTTAAGTGATTGCTTGTGTAACTTTTAAAGTTAATCTAAAGTAACTATGTTTGAATTAGTTTTTATTTATATTTGGTTTTATTATAAGATATTAATTAATAATTTTTATAAATTAATAAAAATAGTTAAAATTAATAAAATTGTTATACGATTTAAGTAACTTTCAATATTACCCTTACTAATTGTACTAAACTCTAATATTATTAATTATTATTCCCACTCACTACTCTTATTAATTATGGGCATACATAGAAAAAATATTAATGCTTTGGAGATAAGCAAATGCCTTTATAAAAAAGAACTAAATATAATTGCTAATTGATTCCTTATAATAAGGATCGGAGGGAGTAAAAAATAGTAATTTTATGATTTACAAGATAAATATGTAAGAAATTTTTTAAAGAAAATTAGAATGAAAGACCTAGAGAAAAAGTTATTTATGCATAAGGACCAAGTGTAGTTATTTAGAATGATCAAATACAAAAATAAAAATACTAAAATATCCCTAACAAAATGTTTTGCATTCCCTCATACATTATCTCCTATGTTCTGTTTTTTATATGATTTATTTTTATTTTAGAACAAAATTTATTTAATGTTAATAAAATTCAAAAAAATCTAAATGTTATATTGATTAAATAAAGGGAAATACATTTCTCATGTTATAGGAGAAGTGTATTCATGTCATAGATACAAAAAGATGTAGGCCCCACCATTTCCATGCTTGAGTTTTTTTTGTTTTTTATATAAAAAAGATGTGGGTCCCACCATTCATGTGTGTATATGAATCTTCTTCTTCCCATGCAACATGAGAAATGTAAACCCTTTAAAAAATATGGAACTTGGTGGAAAAAAATTAAAAATATGAGTTTGATCGTTGTTATTTAAATAATTTATTGATTACATAAATATAAAACTTGGTGAAAAATTAGAAGAAGAAAATATACGCTCATGTGACATGTGAATGATGGATGATTTTAATTTGGGAGAATTACACACAGGTCCCAAGGAGTAGACATAATTACGCACAAGTCTCTTCAAATGACAAAATTACACAAAAGTCCCTAGGGACTTCTGTGTAATTATTTGTGAAACTAAAATTACTAATCTAACCTTCTTCTTCCTTCTCCTATCTCTCTCCTCTCTCCATTTTCTTGTTTCGACAAACACCGAGATCAAGCTTGCACCACCAAAAGAGGAAGAAATTGAGAAATACTAAACTAGAAATCGCAACATCCACCTAACTCTAGCAAACATACCTGAATAACAAATTTTCTAGGAAAAATCCGAAGTTTCCGAGACAAAAAGCCAACCGAGAATTATCTCCAGGCACAACACTGAAATTCACCACTACAGAAGAAAGCAGTTCAGGCTCTTGTTCGCATCTGAAAGTGAGAATACCTAGGGTGAGTGAAAGATGAAAAAACCAGTGTCCAGCAGAATTTTTTTTTGGCTTTTTTCAATTCTGAGGTCCAGAGGCCATTTACAACAAGACATTCTATATTTATAACAACAAATTCCTATTTTAACAACTTTTAAAAACATGGATTTTTTCAATTCTGAGGTCCAAAAGCGATTTACAACAAGAAATTCTATATTTACAACAGCAAATTCCTATTTTAACAACAACTTTTGAAAACCTGGATTTTTTCAATTATGAGGTCCAGGGGCGATTTACAACAAGAAATTCTATATTTACAAATAAATTCCTATTTTAACAACAACTTTTGAAAACCTTGATTTTTTTCAATTCGAATGTACAGGCGGTTTACAACAAGAAATTCTATATTTACAACAAGTAAATTCCTATTTTAACAACTACTTTTGAAAACATGAATTTTTTTCAATTATGAGGTCTAGAGGTGATTTACAATAAGAAATTCTATATTTACAACGAGAAAATTCCTATTTTAACAACAACTTTTGAAAAAAAATCCAGGTATTCAAAAGTTGTTGTTAAAATAGGAATTTACTGTTGTAAATATAGAATTTCTTGTTGTAAATCGCCTTTGGACCTCAGAATTGAAAAAATCCAGGTTTTCAAAAGTTGTTGTTAAAATAGGAATTTGCTGTTGTAAATATAGAATTTCTTGTTGTAAATGGCCCCTGACCTCGAATTGAAAAATCCAGGTTTTCAAAAGTTGTTAAAATAGGAATTTGTTGTTGTAAATATAGAATGTCTTGTTGTAAATGGCATCTGGACCTTAGAATTGAAAAAAACCAAAAAAAAAAATTTACTGGACACTGGTTTTCTTCTCCGCTGAAAAGAGAGCTCTAGAAACCCCTAGGTATTCTCACTTTCAGATGCGAACAAGAGCCTGAATTGCTTTCTTCGTAGTGATGAATTTCGGTGTTGTGGACCGGAGATAATTCTCGGGCGGCTTTTTGTCTCGGAAACTTTGGATTTTTCCCGAGAAAATTTGTTCTTCGGTATGTTTCTTTGGAGTTAGGTGGATGTTGCAGATTTCTAGTTTAGTATTTCTCAATTTCTTCCTCTTTTGGTGGTGCAAGCTTGATCTGGTGTTTGTCAAAACAGAAGAAAATGGAGAGAGGAGAGAGATAGGAGAAGGAAGAAGAAGGTTAGATTAGTAATTTTAGTTTCACAAATAATTACACAGAAGTCCCTAATTACATAGAAGTCCCTAGGGACTTCGTGTAATTTTGTCACTTGAAGGGACATGTGCGTAATTATGTCTACTCCTTGGGACCTCGTGTGTAATTCTCCCTTTTAATTTTGATTGTAGTTATTTTTTAATTATGAATACAAGAGATCACAGAGGAAGTTTAGTTAGGGGAAATTTAGTATTTTTGAATTTATATGATGATGTTTGGTCCTTTTAAATAATTACAATTTTTATGATCCTTTATAATAAATATGATCTTCTCCAAGCCCTTTATTTTGATTTTTTCAAAATTTTATCTCTTCTTATAAAATGGATTTTTTTTTTTAAAAAAATTGTGATTTGAATGTTACTAAACACACAAAACTAAGCTAAGCTATTGGATTTGCCAATAGGGATGGAAATAGGCCAGGCCTATCGGTGCCTACGGCTGCCTTATTTTAGGGCTCTGGTCCGGGCCCCGATTTGTTTGTTAAAAAGGCCAGGCCAAGGCTTATTTAAAGGCCTAAATGTATAAATAGGCCAGACCTATTTAGTTAAAGTCTGACCTGTTTACACATCAAATAAGCATAATTATATTTATATAATATAAATAATATAATATTTATTTTTTTTATTCGTATATTTTACTAAAAGCCTGCATTTATATAGTTTTTTTATAGACTCAAAGTGCACAAAAGCCTTTTTATGGCCTCCAAGACCTACAATATGAGGCCTTTTTAAAGGCCTACATTGTAAGTAGGCCTTTAAAAATGCTTCAGGCCCTAACAGGCCTTACGAAGGCTCAGACATGAGCCTTGAAAAAAGCCTACATTCAGGCTCAGGCTCGGGCCTTCTACCCCATTACGGAGGCTCGAGCCTATTTAGTCAAAGTCTAGCCTGACCTGGCCTATTTCCATCCCTATTTACCAAACACGATGCCCATGCACGTACTAATATTTTAATTTAATAATCTGCCCCTACTCGTTTTCGGGAGAGGATAATCTCAGTATCCTTCCCTCCTCTTCCCTCAGAATCTTAATCTGGGCCGTCTAAAAATGAATCTAACGGTTAGAGGGAGTCTTAAAATTTTTATAATTACCGCATGCGGTGCGGTTTTTGAAAATCAGTGATTCTGGGCCCTCAGATCAATTTTTGGACGGCTCAGATGCAAAGATACTGAGGGATCTTGAGGGAAGAGCTTCTGAGACAATCCGGATCCCTCGTTTTCAGTGCCACTTTTCTCTCTAACTCCATTTTTTAAAAAACTATATTGCTCCTTACTTTTCAGTCCATCCTTTTAGAACTCTTTAGTCTTGTGTGTGTGTAAAGAGAACTCCTTAGCCTTTACTTTTTCCTGAAACCAATCAAATATCCTTATTCAAATAATTTCTTTCGGAAAAAAGATTTATTTGAATAATATTAGTTTGTTTTACGTTGTCCCCTAACCTAATACTGTTGCGTGTTGCCTATCTCTACCATGATGGTTTGCTAATAGTTTTCCTCTGATGTTAAATATAAAATATTAATTCTAATTTTATGATGGCACTTTATTAAAAGTTATCAAGAGGTAGACTCATTCACATGATTAAAGAGGGTATTTTAGTAAAATGAATTAGGGCAGAGCAATGGGTGGGTTGGGCAACTCGAGGCCAAACCTATAGCCCACTCATTTAACTTTAAATGGGTATAGGTTAGCCATACCCGTACCTTAACCCATTTAAACCCGTATATATGGGCTATCACATAAATGGGTGGGCTAACCGAGTTTTGGGTAACCCATTTACATTTTACTTGTTTATTTTTTTTTTAAAATATGTATAAGCATTAAGCATCAATCCAAATTCATCATTCCAATTTCTGAAATATGAATCTTCAAAGTTCAATAATCACAATTCACACAAAACAACATAAATTTAGACAAGTACCATCATTACATAATCTTGATGTTCAAACTCCAACTTTTAAATTAAAACATTACAACTACAACTCTACAAGTTCATTGATTAACAAAATGGCATGCTTCGATTGAATTTGCATGTTTAGGTCTTCATAATCTTGATTCACTTGAAAGAATCTCGTCCACCCAAGACTAAAAGTTAATTTTGAAGATACAGTAGTTACTAGTATACCCAACAAATCACATGGCAATGATTTAAAACTTGATACTTGGAAGCATGCACCCTCCACCATGCTAAAACTTCAAATTTTGGATCATGAAAGCCAATTAATTTGGTTTGAAGATATTCATCCACTTCTAAAATCTTCTCTACATTACATGCAGAGTCAATAACAACTCAAAAATTCAAATAAACAGAGCCATAGATAGAGAAAGTGAGCGAGATTGAGAGTTGATGGTCATTACGGTTATGAATTAGAGGTGACTGAATATTCGAATAGGAAGAGATTCAAGAAAAGCTTTACGTAGAATGCGGAATGGATAGATAGTTAATAAAAAAAATTACACTAAATAGGCGGGTATGGGTTACTCATAGGTGTGCCCATAGCCCGCCCATTTAAATCTTAAATGAACAGGTTCTAACCCAACCCATTATAAAGTCTTTTTGGGCAGGCTCAATATGACCCAATTACACTGGGTTTTGAGCGGGCTCATGGGCTATGGGTTTCATGCTCGGCCCTAAAATGAACACATATTTATTCTTTTTATAACCCTTTGGGCCATCAGCAAGGTTATTAAACTTGGACCGCCTACTGAACTAGTTGGGGTACTAAGTCAGACTAGAGTCAAACTGAAGCTAACCCAAAGCAAAATTGGTAAGAATGTGAATATTTCAAATTAAAGGAAAAAAAATCTATTTTTTTTTTAAAAGAAAACTAAATCCAATTAATGTCTTGACCAAACCGATTTCTAGGCCAAACCAGCATGTCGGATCCGTGTTTAATAACACCGGCTATCATTGTTCTAAGTGCCTTTTTTGGATCCTATTACCCTAGAATCGAGCAATTTACTAATCCGGACTGATGCTTTGTGTTCATGATGCTCCTCTACAAAAATCTTTTTGAATAAGGTGGGTTCAATTAACATGTATTTAGAAAACATAACAATAAATCACTTTTTTTGGTTAAAAATCTTATGTAAACAGTCGTGCAAGTTTACTTGCCAAGTCAAAGCATGCCTCAATGGATAAAGAGTATTTACTTATAGATGACTTAGCAATAAATTCTTTACATTAAGAGTCAGATTTAAACTTATAACCTTATGAATTATAAGTCAAACTTTTACACATAGTTTTAATGTAGCGAAAACATTTTTTTACTAGTGAAAAATGAAGAAATGCCACGGCGGACTTAAAACTTAAGAGTGAAGCAAAACGACACACACACATCCCTCTCCTTGTCGGCCACTAAACGAAACGACACGTCTAGAAAAGCAGTGAGATTTGGGGACTCAGGAGGTGTGGCAACAAGTTACGAAGCTCTCACGTGCAAACACGATCCGTACATAAGCATCCTCAAAATAAATATTTTGATCCTTTAAAGCCGTTTTACAAATTAGTTTACTAAAATGCCCTTGTTAAACTTAGGAATCCTAAAAAGTTAACTTCGGTCTTCGAAACCTTCAAAATTCAGTCACAGTACTCCTTCCCCCAAGTTACCATAATTTTCATCTAGCTTTTTTTTTTTTTTTTTCCTATCCACTGTTTAATTTTAAGAAGAACGAAACATTCCAATGCTGAGGAACTACTTTTATTTATATATATATATATATATATATATATAAAATGACAAGACGTCTACATTACAACAAAGACAATTATAAAGGAGAGGAAATTAATCCTAAACAATTTTGGTCCACCCAATTCCTCAAAAAAGGGGGACACATCTAATATAGCAGATTTTTATTTTTATTTTTTATTTTTTTTTCCCGATAGAAATTTCTTTTTTTGCCATGATCTACAACTCTATTACAATCACGTTATAGAGATAACACGAACATCCACCTACCAATTCCTCCCCAACAAGTCCTTAGCTTTCATTAACAAATTGCTACCGTGCTACAAAAATCATCTAAGATTATATTGATGATGCTAAGGAACTACTTAAGTGCAACTGATTGGTGGAAACCCATAGTTCTGCCGTACATTTGGGCCAAAATAATCTTTTTTTTTTTTTTTTTTTTGTGTGGGGGGGGGGGGTGTTTACAATGTGGGACAAAATCTTTTCTCTATAAGAAGCAAGAATGGATCATTGATTACGTTTGTTGGGATATTTGGTTAGCTAGATAAGAAATAAGCCCAATCTAGTTTGTTCAAAGCTTACTTGGTCCAAGAATTGATTTAAAGTTGTTGTCTCAATAACAAACAAGTTAAACCCTTCCTCCTTGGGTTCAATGGTTAGGGATTTGGAAACTCTCACAAGCAGAGAGGACTCAAATCATGATATCGTTGTGGCATGATATTATTGGGAAGGAATCCCAAAGCTTGCGGCGGGTAACGAGAGGCGAGGTGGAAATATGTGTACTCACAATAATAAATTCCCTTATATAGGCACCCTGTCTTAAACTATGAGTGAACTCAATCCCTTTACTAAAATTTATATATCAAAAAGAAGAAAATAACAATCAAGTTTATGGGTTGAATGAGCATTATAGTCCAAAAGATTTATCAAGTTGCAGGTAAATGTTTCAATGCTTGAAGATGGTAAAAAATAGATGTAGAGGGATCATTCAAGACAATCATGACAAACGGATACATAGTTTCAGCCATAAACTCACAGATGTTCCTCTTGCCATTGCTAGGCTTATAGGAATTGTTAATGCCCCTATCTTTGTTGGTCCAAAGGCTTTAGAAGGATTGACATCCTTTGTGATTATGTTGAAGCTATATATTAACTCATTAATTATGGTTTGTGATAATTTTCATTGTGGGTAAGGCTAGGCTTCTATTTAATTCAATGGATTTTAGCTTTACATTAAAAAAAAAAACATATATTTGTTGTACATTTTCCAACGCAATTATAGCATGCAGATGTGATCTCTCCAATCTTCTATCCTAAATATAAAACTTAATTAATTTATAAAAACTAAGAAAATTGGTTAAGTTGTTGTTGTTTTTTTTAATTATAAAAAAGCCAAAAGATATTAATAACAAAAGTAAAAGTACACCATAAAAACAATATCAAATGCTACAAGGAAAATAGGTTAGCAAATACATATAAAGAAGAGTTAATTACTACTACATCTAAACTAGTAATTAAAGAGAGAAATGACAATATTTCCTCCAAGACAATATTTCATGTTCCTTACATATGACTTGCTACTTGAGCAAATTGTTTGGTGGATGTTAAAAGTTTTAATGATGTAGTCCTTGAGAGAATAAAGATGATTGAATCCACTAAAAGTGTTGCAGATGTTGACCTTAAATGCATATCCAAGTATGACATAGAGTAAGACACTTGCGCCGCCGCTTTAAGAATAAGCTTTAGTAGCAGATGGTATGGGAGGCCCTCTCCCCCTACGCCAGGGTTCAACCGCCCCCCCTCCCCCTACTATGTGTATCAAAAAAAAAAAAAAGAGCAAGACACTTGCTTTTAACTCTATGTATTTTAATGGTTCAACCAGAATCATTAAAGATTGGATTCATAGGCCGCATAGAGTTATCAGGAGCCAGAAATGAATTAACTTGATTATGAGTGTAGGCTAGATCAGAGAAGGATAAAAAGACTAGTGATCTCTTGCACAACAGTAAGAGGATTTGATATATTTCTCTTCCTCCATATAACATTGATGAGAATTACAATGCCCTTCAAAAGATACAAATTATTATGCTGATACAAGCTAATAGGTGTATCATTCAGCCACTGTGAAATTGGTGAGTGCTAAGATTTTCAAAATGTTCGTATTTTAAAATACCCTTATTTTCACATATAGCATTAAATTGGAGAGTTAAAGAAAATGAAAAAGATCAATGAAATTAACTAGGAGTACTATGAGGAAAAGCATTAAAATATTATATTAAGAACCAAAATCAATTTATGTCTGATATTTAATAATTACTCAGGATTGAAAAGGTATTTATCAATTATTTTCTATGTGACTAACCCTTTTTATCATCATGGACTTTCTTAGGGATAGTAATGACAAATGACGTAGATTCCTCAACCCTTTTTCGCAACTCTCTTCAAATTACATAGAGACGGAGTTCAAGAAAAAGGACTAGTCATTCGTGATACAAATGACTAATGTTTAAATCCTCTTCATTAGAAGAAGTGTTCATATTTAGTACTATTTTCAATATGATTACTTCCAATAGAAATATTGTGGTACTTATGCAAAAAAAAAAAAAAAAAAAAAAACTCACTTCTGATCCTTTAATATGGGGCATGTGCTCTCGTTTTTAGGGTCAATAATGTGGGCTCATATCTAAGATCTGATTTTTAATACCCACATTCTGTATCTAACTTTTATTTCCTACTTATATATGAAAGGGGGTTGAGGTTTGCAAGAGCTATTCTCTCATAATGTAGTAAATCAATATTCAAATCTTTATAATATAAGTTCAAAAGGAGGATACCTATGCTTAGCAATAAATAAATAAATAAATAGAACTTTTGTTTCCCACTTCCTCCATGAGAAGTTCAAATTTAATGCCTAGGTAAGCAAAAAATAAAAAAGATCAAAGTTCTGCCACTTTTGGGCTCTATAGCTCAACGATTTATGGGAAAATCCAAATGGGCACTTTTTGGAGGAAAAAAAAATCTCAAAAACGCTCTAAGATTCGAAAATCCCAAAAAAGACTAAAGCTACTTTTCGGTATAAATTCATTAAATTTTAACAACTAAATCACCAAATTAACAACAAAATCAATACATGTTAACAACTAAATCAGCCAAATTAACAACAATATTTTAATAACTAAATTAGTCACATTAACAACAATATCACCCAGGTTAACAACTATATTAGCCCCACTAACAACTCACTAGATTAGAAAATCCTAGAAAAGGCCATTGGGTCTTTTTGGAATTTTCAGAATCTTGGGACTTTTTTGAGATTTTTCTCCAAAAAGGGCCCTTAAATACATTTTCCCATGATTTATTCCTTTGACTTTTTAATAGCACACGGTTCAAAATATTAATTAAAAATAATAAATATATAACTTATGTACTTTTTTTTTCCTTGAATTATACCCTTATTTAAAAAGAGTACCCATTAGAGATAAATTTTCTTCGATTGATGAAAATTTATTGTAGAAAAATAATGAGTGAGAGTAAAAATGGAAAAATCAGCTTTAAGATTTCAGGTAAATAGAATTTGTTTCTTCTATTAAAGAGAGGAAACATTCCCTTATAAAAGGCATTGGGGGAGTGTAATTCAAGCTCCCCCATAATGTCTTCTTAACTCTTCTTTTAAGTATGGGATTGTGTGAATATTCAAACATTCAATGAGTACAAACGGACAGCTACGAGGAAAATGGCAAATAAATACTACATAAATTTATAAAATTTTTAGAAGTTTCTTGAATTTGTAAAAAAGACCGGAGATGCACTCGGGACCATGAGAGATATGCAAATTCGGGTGAAAGCATCTTTTACCCTTAATTTTAAATAGAAAATAAAAATACCCGGGAGAACCGCTAGTTGCCGGCACCGGAGGGGGCGGCCACTCGATGAGGGGGTGGGGGGTTTTTTTTTTTTTTTTTTTTTAATATATATACATTGAAAGTGTGGGGGATGGGGTTCGAACCCCTAACCCCTCACACATCCACGCCACTTAGTTCCTTTAATATATATATATATATATACATATACATTAACAAATATATATATTCTTATTAACATTTTTTCAACGGTAGTTACAAAACTCAGAATCGGTATTTACAAATCTGTAATGCCATTTACAAATTTTGTAACGCTATTTACAATTTTTTTTCAAGTTTACTTTTTTTTTTTCCTCTTTAATGCCTCTCGAGTAAAAAAAAATGCAAAATCACAAAAAATTGCAATGGTATTTACAAATCCTGTAATGCCATTTATAACTTTTTTTCAAGTTTACCTTTTTTTTCCCCCTATTTAATACCTCTGAGTAAAATATATATATATATATATATACACACAATCACAAAACTTGCAACGGTATTTATAAATCCTGTAACGCCATTTACAAATTTTGTAACACCATTTAAAACTTTTTTCCAAGTTTACCTTTTTTCCTCTTTAATGCCTCGAGTGAAAAAAATGCACTATCACAAAATTAGTAACGTCATTTACAAATCGTAACGCCATTTACAAATTTAATAACGTCATTTACAATTTTTTTTTTTTTCAAGTTTACTTTTTTCCTCTTTAATGCCTCTGAGTGAAAAACAAAAAAATAATGGAGTATCACAATTTTGTAAATGGTGTTACAGTATCTGTAAATGGCGTTAATAATTTTGTGATAGTGCATTTTTTTTTTTCACTTAGAGGCATTAAAGAGGAAAAAAAATGTAAACTTGAAAAAAACGTTGTAAATGGCGTTATAGAATTTGTAAATACATTGTAAGTTTTGTGATTGTGCATTTTTTTTTTTACTCAGAGGCATTAAAGAGGAAAAAAAGGTAAACTTGGAAAAAAGTTGTAAATGACGTTACAAAATTTGTAAATGGCGTTACGATTTGTAAAACGTTACTAATTTTGTGATGGTGCTTTTTTTTTTTTTTTTTTCACTCAGAGGCATTAAAGAGGAAAAAAATGTAAACTTGAAAAAAACATTGTAAATGGCGTTACAAAATTTGTAAATGGCAAGCATGCGATTTGTAAATACCGTTACAAGTTTTGTGATTGTGCATTTTTTTCCTTACTCAGAGGCATTGAAGAGGAAAAAAATGTAAATGTAAATTTAAAAAAAAATTGTAAATGGCGTTACAAAATTTGTAAATGGCGTTACAAGATTTGTAAATACCTTTGTAAGTTTTGTAACTCTTGTTGAAAAAATGTTAAGAAAAATATATATATTTATTAATGTGTATATATATATATATATATATTAAAGGAACTTGGCTCCATAGATGTGTGGGGAGTTGGGGGTTCGAACCCCACCCCCCACACTTTCAATGTATATATATATTTTTTCTAAAAATCCCACCCCACCCCCTCATCGGTGGCCTCCTCCAAAGAAGGTATTTTTATTTTTTTGATTTATTTAAAATTAAGGAAAAAAGATAATTTCACCCAAATTTGTATATCCTCATATGTCCAGTACCTCTCAATCTTTTTACAAATTTGGAAGACTACGGGGGTTTTACAAATTCATATAGTATTTATTTGTCATTTTCTCAACGTGATTTGTTCAATGGAATTGACCCCTGGTTTAAGGGTATGTTTAAATTGGCGTTTAAAAAATATGTTTATATCAATTGGGAAAAAATTCTTACTTTATATGCCATAAATTACGTCTTCTACCACTTATTGTTTAGTAGTAGAGGGAATGAGATGGCCAAATAATCAAATTATTATATTTTAACATAAATATAAAAATATAAAACGTCAGAAATGCGCCTTCCATTGCTCTGAAGATAGCCAACACGTTTAGCTTAGTTCACTCACTCACTAGTCACTTGTTCCCTGTTATCTCTTCCTTCATCGTTTTCCTCTCTAGAATCCATGGCTGCGGCAGCAGCACCACCGGCTATGGCTATGAACGCAATAAAGATAGGCACAGCATCGCAGCCATACATAGAAAGCGCAGCTTCCAAAGAGACCAGAGTTTTGATTTCTGGATTCTCTCGCCATTTCTATAATCTCGGATTGGTCTCTGGGACATCTGGAAACACCACCATTATTAAGGTCCAGAATCACTACATTCGTAAACCACCACAGCTTATGGTAATTTCCCCTTCAGGTATCAATATCATCCAACGCCGCCACGAATTTTCATTTATTGGGGTGCATTGTTTGCAATTGATGGGATAAGTGTTACAACAGTTCGTTTGATTTCATTTATTCTGGCATTAGCATCTTTCTGGGTATTCCTGTTCCTAGCAGATACCAATTTTCATTCCTGTTTTTTCAATTTATATGTCAGTTGTTGCAATAAATTTTGAATTGTTATACTTATGCTTGAGTGGAATTCGGGTATGACTTGGTGGAGGACAATTTATCCATTTTATCTTGTACCGTTTTCTTTTTCTTTTTCTTCAAATTTTGATAGGTGCTTTGTCTGCTCCATCTTCGATGCTTTACTTGACTAAAACTCCAAAGTCTTATGGTTGTGGTTCTCTCTTCGCAAAGGTGAAGTCAATTTACACTATGTTACTTGCTGTAGTATATGAAAATGTAGACTTTGGCATTGGCAATGCTCCTTATTTTGATTGTGACACTGCTACATATCATGTGCAGTACAGCTGGCCATCATTACTTTGATTGCAAGATTTTAAGAAATTATCTTTTTGTACGATTCAAATTCTGGTATGCTTTAAGAGTTTTTAACGATAAACACTAAACTAGAGTTATGGAATAAAGGTCAATGATATTAAACCTGGGAGACATGCTAAATGTAAGGATATGTTCATCAGACTTAGGTGGTTAATAAGAGAGATGACTTCAGAACATTTAATTTTTTCTGTTTAGGGGTGAGGAGTAGTTACTTTGATGGCCATTCGAATGTTTACCGTACAAGTTCTCCAAAAATAGATTTTTTTCTGAAGAGTTTTCTGTGGGGAGGGTGTTGGTGGTTTTCATGTTTCACATGTTCTTATAACTTTACTACATATGCTCTGACAAGATCTATAAAAATGATCGTAGAAGGGGTTAAAAATATCTCTTTGATCTTGATCTTCTTGCCATGTCTTCTAATGTCAATTGCTGGTCGATTATTCATCTTGTTCTCACATAAAATGATAATTTTTCTGTAAGGCTGAATTTTGTCATTACCTCTTTGTTGCTTCTATTAAACTTTATCAGCTGGGACTAGACTTTTCTTCTCCAAGTGATGGTCCAACACAAAGAGTACGAAGTGGTTTAGGGATTGGCAAGAAGCGAAATGTTTCAACCAAGGCACAGGAATCTGAGCGTAAAATTGATCCATTCCCTGTGAGTTCACATAATTTTACCTCTCAAATTGTAACTTAGACCTCTAAGTTGTCACAATTTAATTTTCCACATTCGTCAAAAAATATCTTAGTATACTGGTATTGCTAACTTATAGTTTATAGGGTGGTGGATATATCCTGCAGTTTTGTTCTCTTTAGTTTCAAAATAGATTCTTCATTATCTCATCTATTTGAACTGCAGCACTGCATTGTTCTTGACATTGAGGGGACTACTACTCCCATATCATTTGTTACAGAGGTTCTTTTCCCATATGCACGTGCTAATGTTGGTAGGCATCTATCTGCAACATATGATAGCCCTGAGACGCAAGATGATATTAAGCTGCTTCGTTCTCAAGTATGTATTTCACTTCTGATTGTTGTTTTGATAGAGCCATTTGATACACTAGAGTAGAAGTTTGAGAGAAAAGTATTTGTGAAGAAAAGCTCTCAGCAAAGTGATCGTACATTGAGGCTATTATCATATATATATTGAGACATTGTACATGAACTTTACTGACTATTACAACTGAACTAATAGTACACGTATACAGATAAACAAACTGAAAGTAGTTTAGCTAACTGAACTAGTTACAACAAGTGGGCTTGGGCTATTTCGATTGGGCCAACCTATTATGTACACTATCATCCCCCTTCAAACGAGGCGGTGAGACAAAGCAAGGCCAAGTTTGTCTAAAAACGAATAAAGCGAGAGGAACCCAATGGCTTTGTGAGACAATCGGCTAGTTGAGCATCCGAGGGCACATATTGAATTTGAAGTTGACGAGATAAACCGATCACGAACATAGTGAGCATCAATTTCAATATGTTTAGTGCGAGCATGGAAAAGCTGGATTATAGGCCAACGCGAAGACTTTGGGGTTGTCACACCAAATGACGGGGAGCTGATCGGAGATGGAGCGAGTTCTTGAAGAAGTGAGCGCAACCAGGTAAGTTCAGCAGCAGTATTAGACAATCCTCTATACTCAGATTCAGCAGAAGAACGAGAAACTATGGGTTGCTTCTTGGAGGACCATGAGACAAGGGAATCCCCAAGAAAGACAAAGTAACCACTAGTGGAACGACGATCATCAGGGCAAGAGGCCCGGTCGACATCGAGAATAAAGCGAGAGAGTCAGAGCGAGGGCGAGAGATGGTTTTAACAAAATACCAAAAGAAATAGTACCTTTGAGATATCTAAGCGAGACGTTTAATTGACCAACCAATGAAGGACGGTAGGAGAGGCCTTAAAGCGGCTTAATTTGGCGACGAGAAACTGATGTCAGGTCTAGAATTTACAAGGTACTGAAGAGCACCAACAATGCTACGATATTGTTGAGGATTATCATAAAGAGCACTGTCGTGAAGTGCTAGAGTGCGCCCTGTAGCCATTGGTGTAGAACAAGGAGTACAGTGCAACATTCCATACTTGGAAAGAAGATCAATAACATACTTTGATTGAGAGACAATGAAGCCACGCGAATCTCTAGAGATCTCAAACCCAAGAAAATAATGAACAGCACCCAAATCTTTCAAGGCAAACAAAGCATTCAACTTGGAAGTAAACTGAACAATGCTAAAAGAGTTGCTGCCAGTAACAAGAATATCATCAACGTAGATCAAAACAAGTAAAATCTGAGTCTTATCTTGATAGAAAAATAAGGAGGAATCAGATTTACAGTGATGAAACTTCCATGACAGAAGAGTAGAGCAAAGACGATCATACCAAGCGCGTGGAGCTTGTTTAAGACCATATAAAGCCTTAGTCAATTTACAAACATAATGAGGAAAACGCTTGTCAATAAAACCATCAGGTTGCTTCATAAACACGGTTTCATTAAGAAAACCATTAAGGAAGGCATTGTTGATATCTACTTGTCGAACTTGCCACTTAAAACAGGAAGCAAGAGTAAGAAGAATTCTAACCGTAGTCATCTTAGCAACTGAACTGAAAGTGTCTCCAAAGTCAACCCTTGGTTCTTGAAGATAGCCTTTAGCAACAAGACGGGCTTTGAACTTGTCAAGGGAACCATCAGGTTTAAAGTTCTTCTTAAAAACCCATTTATTGCCTACAACATGTTGAGCAGGAGTAGGTGGGACTAGAACCCAGGTACTATTGCGAATTAGAGCATTATATTCAGTGAGCATAGCTGAACGCCATTCAGGAATTAAAAGTGCTGCAGCAACTGACTTTGGAACCTGAGAAGCATCAGAAGTGACAGTACCAACAAAAGCATGTTTGTGTTTAAAAATGCCAGCCTTAGAACGTGTCACCATACCATGACAATTGTGAGGAGTGGGAAGCGAAACGAAGGTAGATGCGAATCAACGGGGAGACACCGAGATGCAACGGGAGATTGAGAAGGTTCGAGATATAACTTTGATGTGAGGAATTAGAGTGTGAAGCGAGACCCGGACATCTGTGGACAAGTGGTTGAAGATGAGACCGAGGATAAGGAAGCAACACCATCAAGTTGACAAGTCTGATCAGATAAAACTGAATCAGAAGAGTCATGAGAATCTGCAAGAGGGAAATCGAACTCATTAAACACAACATGCCTGGAAATATAAATCCGACCAGAGGGACTTAAACACTTGAAACCTTTATGTTGACCACTGAAACCCAGAAAAGTGCATTTTTCAGATCGGAATTGGAGTTTATGCTTGTTGTAAGGACGAAGGCAGGGAAAACAGGCACAACCAAACACTTTTAAAGCTGAATAATCTGGTGTTGTATGAAATAAAGCTTCATATGGAGACTTATGAAGAACTGGAGTAGGTAATCGATTTATAATATGAGTAGCCATAGAAAATGCTTCCCACCAGAACTTGATAGGCATACCAGCATGTGCCAACATGCTAAGACCCATTTCCACAATGTGACGGTGTTTGCGCTCTACACGACCGTTTTGAGCAGAAGTATAAGGACAAGAGTGGCGAAATATAATCCCAGAATCAGCAAGAAACTTAGAGAACACTCTAAATTCACCTCCCCAATCACTTTGAAGAATTTTAATCTTTCGGTCAAATTGATTTTCTACCATGAGTTTGAAATTTTTGAAAGCACCAAAAGCATCACTCTTATTATGAAGTGGATAAACCCAAGAGAAGCGAGTACAATCATCAAGAAAACATATGTAGTATTTATGACCATGAACAGAGGTTACAGGTGCAGGACCCCAGAGGTCAGTGTGTATAAGGCCTAAAGCAACAGTAGCATGTGAACTAGATTTATTGAAAGGCAACAAATGAGATTTCCCATATTGGCAGGAGTCACAAAACGAAAGCTTCTCAGTAGCAGAGAAGGACAAATCACAAGATTTAAGAACCTGTTTCACAGTATTACAAGAAGCATGGCCAAGTTTTTGATGCCAAGTATCTAAAACTGAAAGTAAAACAGTAGAGCCAGAGGACTCTGTAAACGTTGGGGCTTGATTTAGTTTGTATAGTCCATTACTCTTTCTCCCAGTCAGCAGCACTTTATGTGTGGCTTTGTCCTTCACAACACAATTAGTAGAGTCAAATGCAACAATCACATCATTATCAGTAGTTAGCTCAGTTACGCTAACCAAATTTTTCTTCATGTCAGGAACAACTAGCACACGAGGCATTGAAAGACCAGAGGCACTATGACCTAGACTTGCAGAAGTAGAACCGAGAACAGCAAGTTTATTACCATTTCCAACAAGAATTTTACCTGATTCTGTATTACCGTTAGTCTCCTTATGAGTAACATGATTTGTGGCCCCACTGTCCATATACCAGTCGGGATCCTCAACTAATTGAGGTGTTGCAACATAGGCAGAAGGTGTTGCAACATAGGCAGAAGGTTCAGTAGCTTTATCTGGACCAGAAAAGGAACGATCAAAACGATAAAAGCATTGTAACACACTATGACCGACTTTACCACATAGTTGACACATCGGTTTGTTGCGAGGAGGAAAACGTCCACCACGACCGCGTCCACCTCTGTTAGATCGCTGACCATTGTTGCGCCAGGGAGGACGAGAAAATGACTGTTGAGAACCAGAGGAAACAGAGGCAGAAGGATTAGGCTTAATCGCAACGTTTGCAAACGAATTACTTACGGAATTGATGTTGTTCAGATGCTCAAGATTCCTCTCAAATGTCAGCAGGCGAGAGTGAACATCAATCCAAGTGATATTCTCTTTATCTGAGAGATAGAGAACAATCGGCGTGTAATCTGCATCCAGACCGGCGAGTGTTTGAGTAACCAAATCTGCTTCTGAAATTGGACTCCCGGCCATGGCTAGATTATCAGCGATGTTCTTCATTTTTGTCAGATATTCCTCAACGGTACTAGATCCTTTGCGAGTCCGCTGAAGATCATATTTAAACATGGTTACACGCGATTGTGAGTGCGCGCTCATCAGATCAGTCACTGCCTTCCAAAGTTGCACAGAACTGGTGCAGTGGAGAAGCTGAGAAGCGATGCTGGCTGTCATCGTGCTCAATAACCAGCTGAAGATGATTTGATCAGTCGCAATCCAATCTTCAAAATCAGGATTGGCTGTGAGATCTGTGTTCGATTGGCTCGACACATGCTCCGACGGACAGATCTTGGTTCCCAGAACATAGCCATCAAGCCGATGACCACGCAACGCCGGAAGCACAAGAGAACGCCACAGCAGAAAATTGGATCTATCCAGCTTGATAGATCCGGACTGATTCAGATTGTTCAACAGAGGAACAGACTTCGTCTGGATAGATTGAGACGAAGCACTTCCGGTGAGGATGACCGGAGAAGAGGAAGAAGCGTGGATCGGAGAAGATGAATCTGCCATTCTGACAGTAAGAAGCTCTGATACCAAGTAGAAGTTTGAGAGAAAAGTATTTGTGAAGAAAAGCTCTCAAAGCAAAGTGATCGTATTAATCGAGGCTATTATCATATATATATTGAGACATTGTACATGAACTTTACTGACTATTACAACTGAACTAATAGTACACGTATACAGATAAACAAACTGAAAGTAGTTTAGCTAACTGAACTAGTTACAACAAGTGGGCTTGGGCTATTTCGATTGGGCCAACCTATTATGTACACTATCAACTAGTATCTTTACATTCTTAGATATCTTGGTGTAGGATACCATAACATTTAAGATTTGAAAGGCATCAAAGAAACGATGCACAATGTTACTTGTAAAGGTTTGTAAAAATTATGGGACGAGAGATCTATATATGTATATGGTGGTATGAGATATCTGGAAAGTGAGGGCATTCAGTGGCTGCTTCCAGGTATCTAATTAACATACTGAAGTATTTAATATGTTTGAATGAAGATGGAAGTATGGCAAACAGTTTTGAAATAGAAATAAAATATGAATTGAATACTTTACTGGAATGCTGAAAAGAGAAACCAGCAAAAACCACTTATATATATAAAATGCAGTCATCGTAGAAGGGAAGCATCAAGTATGGAGGCCTCACCCTAACTGGGTTTCTAACAAGCGATTTTCAAACTTTCAACTAATTGAGAACTCGAGTATTTTGTTTGTTCTTGTTGCATTAAAATATTGTGAACCATTGACCTCCTTGTGATCACAGGTTCAAAATGATCTGGAACAAGGCATTGCAGGTGCTGTGCCTATTCCTCCAGACGATGCTGGGAAAGAGGAAGTCATTGCTTCTTTGGTTGCTAATGTAGAAGCTATGATTAAAGCAGATAGGAAGATTACTGCCTTGAAAGAGTTGCAGGTGAACCTGATTCAGTGGAGGATTTCTCATTATTGAATTTGTATTTCTCTAGTTGAAATCTGGTCATGCAGGGTCATATATGGCGAACTGGTTTTGAGAGTAAGGAAATAGAGGCTGTAGTTTTTGATGATGTACCAAAAGCACTTGAGAAGTGGCACGCCTTGGGTAAAAAGGTTTGAATTACGAGTTCTTAGCTCTGAAACAATTAGTTATGCTTATCTCATTGTATCTATCTTCCTTCTCAAGTGTACCCCTGATGCTGTCTCTTTAGTCCCCCTTCATTGAGAGATGGCTTAATTACACAATGCTCCCAATTTATTAAAAATATACACAACCTTCCCTTAAAACCAAAAACACATTACAACCAATCTCAATTTACAGGATTCATTTATTTTTTGTTTTTAGGTCATCAGAGACCTAATGCCACTTTAATTTTCCCTAATACTCCTCATTGACTTCTCTGTTTTGTTATGTTTTTCTTTGTGGTTTTTGGCCAACATGGTGGATTTCTTTTTATATCTAAGCACATGGAAGGTTTGTGGTTGGTGGCAGCATGAAGGAGCCCTTCATCGTGAAGAAAGTTGTCTTATTTCCTGTCTATCTTTATGTCTCTATCTGGTGTTAACTCTGTTATTGTTGACACCAGTAAAATTATTTCACAGGAAAGAGATGCTAAATGGATCCCTTGTCAGACCAAAAATTAGGGTTTAGTTGTGGCTTGGTTTTTGGCTTTGAAAGAGGAATCCCTCTTTTTCGTAATAGAATGGGGGGTTCTTATAAATAAAATATCTCTCAGAGATGGGTTGAATATTTCACCCCTTGTTTTAATTACTGCTAGATAATTATGGTCCAAATCACAAAACCTGGACGTGTTTCTCATATGTTGCATGGAAGGCATGTTTTACACGCATCTTAATTTCTATTTTTAAACTTTGCCACAGGTGTACATATATTCAAGTGGTAGTAGGTTGGCGCAGAGGCTAATATTTGGAAATACGAACTATGGTGACCTGAGAAAATACTTATATGGGTTCTTTGACACCAAAGTCGGGTAATGTTTTTCTATATATTGCGTTTTGTCAGTGCTTGTCTTGACCTTTAAGCAAGCTATGTTCATGGAGAACTCTTTCTTTTGCAGTAACAAAAGAGAGACATCCAGTTACATCGAAATTTTTGAGACACTTGGTGTTGATAAACCGTCAAACATTTTATTTTTGACTGATGTTTCTCAAGAAGCTACAGCTGCAAAGGCTGCAGGTTTGTGTTTTTCTTTTAGTACCTCAATTTATTCATATACCCAACAGATATGATTGATGCTTTTGGAACTGTTAGATTTCTTCTCCGAGCTATTGCCCCATTCTATATTACACGAACGAGGAAGCCAAATCTTATAGTTTCTGCACTGATGAATCTTCTTTTTTTCTTCTTCTTCTTCATAATATAGCATCTGAATGACGACTTTCCGATTGAAGCCAATAAAAAACCAAATACTACCTCATGTCCTTAATATAAGGCCTAGTTGAATAATTTAGAGAAATTAAGGAAGTTAAATAATACATAAACTCTTTGAAATACTTATGCATATTATTAGATTATATACCAGTTTATAAGTTAGGAAAATTGGTATGAAGAAAAATGATAAATATAAATATCTTAAAGTAATTTATTTAGTTTTCTTAATCTTTTTCTAATTAGTTAACTGGGTTTTATTTTAAAGACCGGAGGTAGTAATATTTGTGCCTGTTTCAATCTTATCTAAGAAATGCATGCTTTTTGCTGCCCTAGGGTTATGTTCATGGGCAAGTAAGAATTCTTCATGAATTGGTTATTTCATGCTTCAGGATTGGAGGTGATTATTTCTATTCGACCTGGAAACGGACCTCTGCCAGAAAAACATGGATTCAGGACAATCAGTTCCTTCCTGGAGATATGAGAGTAGTAGTTAAAGTGATTGTGTAAAGATATTAAATGTGCAGCAACTACCACAGATGTATACTTCATAACCTTCACTACCAAAACTGATAAGAGTTTGGTCAGTTGAGGTTCACAGTTTATTAACTGTTCATTACACTTTCTTTAATTTAAACATATATAAATGACGACAAAACTACGTAAAATCAGTATGTATATAAACTATAAGAGGCTTCATTGTTCATAAATGCATGAATAGTAAGCTCACAAGCTGGCCAGTTTATACTACTTATTTAGAATGGGTGGGTTTGACTTTTGATCATAATCATGAATAATGATAAGGTATTTAAATTTTGAAGTTGGTCTCAAGTTGTCTTTGTTCACTAACCTGTGCACCCAATTGGTTTCTATCTGTCAATAAAAGGGAGTTAGCAACTCTGATCTGAATGTTGGCAAAAAAAAAAAAAAAAAAAAAAAAAAAAACTCTGAAAAGAGTATATATCACATTTATTATTGGACCGAAAGGTTCACTTTTTTTTTCCCATCAAAATACTTTCTATTAACTGAAATATTTTCCTCCTCCTCCTCCTTTTTGAATTTCTACCATATTTATTTTGGCCATCCTCCCCCTAGTAGAAAGAACACAAATACGTAGTATATCCAGGGTCAAACTCGTAACCTCATGTTTATAAGGATATGTTTGAATATAATCATATAAATCCATGTGAAACAGTTTAAAGGCTGGAAAGCCTAATGAGGAAAAAAGTATAGATGGATTCAGGTATATATTTTAAAATTAGAGATGAAGTATAGTAATCAATATTTATAAAAGATACCTGGCTAGGGCATCGGTTTTCACCCCAAAAGGGATGAGGTTCGATACCTGCTGATCGATGTGATGGCCTTATTGGTGAGCAATCTATAAGTACTTTTGTAAGCGCTCTTTGAGCTAGGAGGTATCTTGCCCTGGTGGGGTCTGCAGTTAAGCCGTCAATCGGGGCCGCCGGCCCATCGTGGCCGGCCGTGATGGGTGGCCCGTCGGGCGGCCGTGATGGGCTGGGCCCATCGTGGCCGGCCCGTGATGGGCCTGGGCCCATCAGGGCCCGGAGTAAGAAAAACACCTGTTTTTCAAAGCGTAGCCCGAAAGCACCAGGAAGGGTGACAGTGGCCATGCCCGGAAATTATTATTCCAAATTTTAATTATTTTTTTCCGTGTTTTTTCACACAAATATAATTAGTAAATTACAACAATTAAAGCTCTAAATTACAACATAAATCATCTAATTTATCAAATAAATGTTGTCAACATTTATATCCAAAAAACACAATCATCCAACAAATAAGCATTCACGAATTCATAATCAAAAACAAATTATGTTTAAAATAACTTACATAAAATATAAAAAAGCATACGACTAATATACATAAATTATGGTCGGTGAGATCGAGAGTGAGAAGAGTTGCGATCGAGGAGGAGACGAGGAGTGGAAGGGACATGAACATAGTTTATAGTGTAAGGATCATAGGAGTAGTCGATAACAATATTAATATATTAGTTTAAAATTTTTAAGACTCTACGTTGTTATAAGACATAAACATTTATATTCGGTTCGGGATTTTGTTAGGAAAATATATCAAAAAATTTTTTAAGACTCAACATTTTTTTTAAAAAAAGAAAAGAAAAAAATATGACGGTAAAGCCCGCCAGAATTACAGGCCGGCCCGTAAAAAGCCCGTGGCCCGTCGTGCCCCGCAGGCCCGACTTCATCTCTTTCTTCTATTTTGAGGGGCCAGGGGCTAAATAAGCCGCCTCGACGGGCTTAGGGTTAATGACTCTGTTACTCCCACCTAAACTTTTTTATATAAAAAAATATTTATAAAAGATAAAACTATAGGAAGTCAAATTATTAACAAGTCATAAGTTCATTTTCAGGCTTGGTGCACTACATATTATACATTTTAGGCTAACGTAGAAATGGTTGACCATTAATACTCTTCATAAAAATATACGAGTTAGTTAGATGACAAAAATACGAAAGTCTTCTACCAGGAAAAAAACAAAAATATGTAAGTCAAGCATAACTTGGTTTTAAAAAGAAAGTCAAGTTCAGCTTTCATTGATAGTTTCGTCCTTGGGATATTTGCTTCAAATTTGAGTCCTAGAATTCATGATTTTCCTAAATCTGATCACAAATTTAACACGTTATATAATGCACATACTAAGTCTGGCCACAATTTTATAATGCCCATACCAATTACTAAGTCATAGAGTTGATGATCTTTTAGTAGGCAATATTGCACATTCTAAGTCTCTTATGATGATTTAACTCAACTGTATAAGATTTTATTCACATTGATGTACTTAGATCAATTCTCACATGCTTTTTGAGTTTAATTTAGGGTTGTTCACACCCTCTTTTTTTAATTAAAAAAAGGGTAAATTTGGGAAAAGTTCCCATTTAGAAATATAATTGATTAGACTTCTAAATTTTTAAGTGCACATAGTACTGGTATTCAGCGAATTTTGTTCATTCATTATACCAGTATTCTAATTGGGGTATTTTTTTATCAATTAAACTTTTAAGTGGAGGACGTTTCCCAAATTTTCTTTAAAAAAGGACTTGGTGGTTATTTTTCAAGGGTTAAAGGTCAATTTTCCTTTGAAAGTTTTTCGGGAAGCAATTTTGCTTTGAAAGTTTGAGATACAAAGCAATTTTTGTCTTGGTCGTTATCTCAGTTAATTTGGACCATTAATTAACTAAATATCTTTGAGTTATCGATTTACATGTTATCGACGTTATTTTTGTTAAGATGCAAAATTCTCAAAAGTTTTAAATCTAACTTTTTTAAAAAAAAAAATAAAGGAGATTACGCATGGATTTTTGGAATGAATTTGTCTCTTATTAAAAATAACATATATATTGTTAGCTCATCATATTTGATCAACTAATCATCAAACTTAATTGACACGGGGAAAAATTACTCAGTTTTTTTCAAATTTATGACAAAATTGTCCCTCAAAAACTTTCTGAGGTAAAATTATCCTCAGTGAAAACTTTGAAAACAAAATAACCTCTACTCATTTTTCAATACACCATACAGTTGGGTCCAACCTACTTTTACCTAAATGACAAAACAAAGTCTAAAACCCTGAAAAAGTGCTCACATTTTCTCACTTATTCAAATTTCCATAGGATGTTTTTGTTTTTAACCTTACTTTCGTTAACCACAATGATTCTCATCCCAACAAAAGCAACACTTTTTCTCTATCCATTATTTAGTATTTCATCCGTTTGTGAGATGTTGCTTGACTCAACCAAGTATGAAAGTGATATTAATAATTGATAATAAATTAATCAACAAAAAAACAAGAGATAAACAATAATAATTACTGCCAAAGTATCATAACTATAAATTATTAACCATAATTACAATTGCCACTTCTATATGGTGGATCTACCAACTTTTGTTCCGATTTTCATGTTATTCTAACTGCAATTTTAAAATCATAGTGACTTTAAACTAATCTTAAGCTAAGCTAACAATCTAAGAACTATAAGAAATTCTAAATGGGGACGGACAAAAATCTAACCTTTTACTAATATAGAGTTGGTTAAATACTTATATTGGAAGAGACAGCCACAAACTTTAAACTGGATGATAAAAAAAAAAACCTTTCTCATTTTTTTTTTTTTTTCCGGCCAATCATTGGTCTTGCCTTTAAACTCACATTTCCTACATATTTTATCCACTTTTTTTATTTTTATTTTTTGCCATCATTTTATCCACGTCTTCGAAACACGAGAAAAGGAGGAAAAAAGAAAATGACAAAAAGGAAAAAAAAAAAAAAAAAAAAAAACAAACTGGTTCACTTGATCCGAGAGAGATTCTTAGAATTTGATACAGACAAATCTATCTCATCTGGTCTTTCTTCCAATAATTCCAATAGGAGTCAAAAACCAAAGATGAAGAAACAAAACAGATATGAAAGCTAATGGCTGAAGAAAAAAAGTCCATCTTCCTCTTCTCTGCATCGCTGTCTATGTCTTCCTTGTGTCCCAAAAACATCCCACTTTCTCTTAACCATTCTTCATATTGGGAGTTACATGACAGAGATAAACATTTTAAAATCTGGTTTTGTACCTTAAAAGTCAGAAACTTTGTGAATCATTCTGTGAAAATGAATCAGCAACAAAGCAATCATAGGTTCAAGAAGGAGACTCTGACTCGGAGACTCTGGGTGACGTCACCGGAAACAGAGGCAGAAGCCGGGGCTGGGAGTCGCTGGGAGTAGTCAACGGCGATGGATGGAGAAAAAACCCTTTCTCGGCGATCGCTCTCTCCTCCTCCTCAGACCACGACGACAGCGAGGTGGTCGAGGAAGAAGTAGTGGTCGTCGTCAAGAGAGGCGACGAGGACGACTTGTCAAAGGGGTCAGTGCCGCGTTCGCGGTCGTTCAAGGGCGTGACGGGACTGAGAGCGAGCGAAGGGAAATCGAGCAAACTAGGGGAGAGTATCTCCGGTTTGCGAGGGGAAAACGCAGAATTGGGAGGGAAATTGGGGGTGAAGGTGTTGATGAAGAGATTGTTCTTGAGGTTGTTCCTCCTCTCGTAGAGCTTGAAGCCCTGTTTCTTGGGCGTCATCTTCACCGGCGGGATAGTAAAGCTCTTAGAGGGAGGCGGTGGCGGAGGAAGGGAATCGGAAAGTTGGGGTTTAGAGGAGCCGGTGAGGAGTTGAACGACTTGCTTGAAGGAGGAAGTGTCGGCTTGGACGAAAGTGGTGGGGTAAGGGTGAGAATCAGATCTGGGGATGCTTGGGGAAGGAGAATTCTGTGGGTCATGAGGTTTAGTTCTGATTTCCATTGATGCAATGCAAAACCTAAACAGAGAGAAACAGAGACTTGCAGAGAAAGGAGGAGGATGGAGGGAGGGTTGCTTATTGGCTACTATTTTGTTTCCTTTCTCCCTCTTTATACTCTTTTTCTTTTTAGTTTCTTTTTAATTTTTTTTTTTTAATGTGTGTGGGGGGTGAATAATTGAATATTGTAGCCTGAAATTTGTAG
This sequence comes from Acacia acuminata, assembly GCA_019022655.1. Classification (NCBI taxonomy): domain Eukaryota; kingdom Viridiplantae; phylum Streptophyta; class Magnoliopsida; order Fabales; family Fabaceae; genus Acacia; species Acacia acuminata. The sequence goes on from JAFJYI010000245.1 coordinate 442,924, forward strand.
GGAAAAATTTTAGACCAAAAAAAAAAAAACCCTCCAAAATTTCAAAATACCACTCAAATAAGTGATTTCTCATTTACTTTTTTATCAAGTGTAATTAATCTCTTATCAATTGTAAGAAACTAAGGGCCCGTTTGGTTCAAAGAATTTGAGGGGAGGGAAAAGAACTTTGAGGAGGGAAAGGAACTTAAAGAAAGGAAAGGAAAATTTAAAAGATAAGGGAAAATGACTTGAGTTGTTTGGTAGGAAGAAAATGAAGGGGTGGTAGTTGGTAAAGAATTAATAAATGTCTATTTTACCCTCAAAAGAAATTAATTCAAAATAAAAAAGAAAAATATTTTTTTTAAAAAATATCCCCTGTTAAGTTTGAATTTGTGACCCAAAATTTTTTCAAAAAGTTTGAACTTTCCGCAAAATTCGAACTTTCCCGCCAAGTTCGAACTTCCGCCAAGTTTGAATTTTAGGGGTAAATGCGTCAAAAAATATGAATAGTGACCAGGAACTTGAGATCCCACCAATTTTGGTGGGATCTCAAGTTCCCACATATGAGAGAAGAGTGGTGGGCGGGAAGTTGGGTTCGGCACTTGGCGACCAAACGGTCTTTTTGCGGGAAGCGTATTAAGTTCCCTTTCCTTCTCCAAATTTTGTCAACCAAACGGGCCCTAAATTGACCTTATTTGAAATTTTGAGATTTTATAAATTTCCTTTTTTGGGATTTTCCCACTTTGAAATCCAATTTTATGTTTTCTAAACAAGGGAGAATGATTATAGTTTCCTTTTTTTTTTTTTGGGGTCAAAGTTTGTAGTTTCAAGAGAGGAAGGTAATTGTCAAAAAGTTCCACTAAGGAAGCAGTATGTGACAAATTCAACAGAAAATGACAATAGTTTGAGATTTTTGTGTGTGTGATTACATGCATGTGTCAAAATCTCAAGAGTAATTCTCCATATAAATAATTAAATTTTACTGCTACATCATTCGTTATGATTGTTCAACATATCTTAAGTGCTTGTTATTTTATTTGACAAAACTCATCTCACTTATTGATATATTTTGATATATTTATCTCAGGTAAAATCATTTAAAATAAATAAAACCAAATTAAATACCAAATCATGTGTTCAACTTGTAGTGTATGCTTAAGTTTTTGGGAAAATTGGAGAAAAAACTCACGTTGAAAATTTTACTAGTGAGAAAGACTTCAAAAAATTTATACGCAGAAAATGTCATTTTTCTATAACATTTTTACACACTGAGCTATGTTGTTCTAACTTAAGTCCTCCATAACAATACAATTTTTAATGAGGGACATTTTCCTAATTTTTTTCAAAATATTTTTTAGTGAAGGACAAAAAAAAAAAAAAAAAAAAAAAAGGAGATAACTGAGAATATTTAACAAAAGAGAAATTTTTAAGTGAAGGACTTTTCCCCAATTGTCATGCATTGATGTCCATTAATTTTTTTTTTTTAATGAAATTTGTTACTAATGTCTCGTTTTTGTGATAGGATAAATTAAAGTTGTTACTTATTAAATTGTTCTTATCATTTGGTTTTATTTATTTATTTATCATATTTTAAATTAAGGGTATTTAAATAATTTCACTCTAAAATTTAATCTCAAATTAGTGTTTAAGAACTTCGTAATGCATGATTAGTCTATTTTGAGTTTTTGAAATGAGATTTGCAGATTTGAGAGTTATTTTTATGTCTTCCCCCTTTTTTCTTTTTCTTTTTTTTTTAAAAAAATCATAGTGAACAAAAAGAAAGAACTCTTCTTAGCACCATACATTAGCACTAACTGATATGCATGTATGTCATTAGTTAAATCATATGGATAATCATAATTAACGATCGATTAATTTGTGTCTCAAAATAGAGCAAGTGAATCAGTTCGATTCCAAAGACAGAAGAGCAGAAGCAGCACTTACTGGATTCAAAGTTGCATTCTCATTAGATATATATAGTTGCCAAATATATATATATATTTTGTATAATGCAATTTCGTATCCACTGTTCATTATTTGTCTAAGTGGTTTCACATTTCCTTTTTCACAAACTTTTCAATAATATTTCAAAAAGTAATAAAAGAAAAGGGAATCCATTCTTATTATACAAGAAACACTAATTAACAACCATATTATCTTTCGGCAATTTTATGTATTAATACAAAAAGTCATCCATTATATCAAAGGTGTCAGAAATTGCAATTAGGAGGGGATAAAATTACAGAATAACCCAGATTTTCATGAAATGATATTTTAACACCACAACATTTAAATATTTTTCAGTTTAGTCCCCTACAAAACTTTTAATACGAACTAAAGTGAAAATATTTTTATGAAGCTAAAATATAATTTTATAAAAATATGGGTCACATTTTGTAATTTTAGAGCCCCAGTTCCATATTTGGCACTCCTTAAACTCAAACCTAATACTTCATTTTGCAATGTTCTTTATTTTACTATTTATTTTCAAAATTTGTATTATTTTAAGGAGAATCATTTATCTATATATTATGAGAATAAGAGATAGATAGTTGGGAGAATAAAGGTAGAATGCAGTATACACAACTTTAAAAATGAAGTAATAATACTGTTTACAATATGAATAGTGTGACTTATATTTTATAAATATATAAATTGTTATTAGATTTTTTTTTTTGAAAAATTCAAATTATAAGCCAACTTACTAAATTTTATTATTATATTTATCATTTTATTTTTTTACCCTTATTTGTAAACCTTTTCTATTCCAAACTAATATTTAAATTCTAAGGAAACATTTATTTTCACAAATCTGACTAACTATAATCTCAAGACTTAATTTTTCATATGAATTATTTTGTTTTCCCTATTTTTTTAAAATTCAACCATCTTTAATAACATAATTCAAATATTTTAAATTGTCTCTTGTGTAGATTGAAGTTAAATATTACATCCTCCCCGTTCTTAATGCATGTGTTAGATAACAAATTTATATATATTAAAAAATTATTTTAAGTTAATTTTCTTATAAAAAGATGTGTGTTACTTTTCTTAAAATACATTATTCAATAATTTGTATTAGAATTATTTCTTGATGAAGAAAAATCTATAAATTTGGAACATTAAATAAAAGGTCTTGTATCTAAAAGGTAATATTCTCTGTAAACATTTATGACATGATGAAATTTGGTCATGAACGTACAAAATAAAACTTTTTGTTTCAAGCATTTGTTTTCTTAAAAAAAGAGATAAACTTATTTGATTTTCGTTCCAAATATAACTCAAAATTAGTTGTTTTTGAAGAAGAATCGTCTCCCAAACTCTTTAGACGTTTAAAAGTTTTTCAAGATACCAACATAGAATAAAATTCAACATAGAGTTTTTCAGGAATCCGGATCAGATACCGGATAATACTATAAAAAAAGTTTGACAAGACTTAAATTCAAACCTTTAGAATTAAACCGTGTAAGTATACCCTTAATAAATCTATTCTGACAAAAACAAAACAAAATATATAATAAACGAAAATAATAATTCTCACACACACACACATATAAATTGAATCATTGACGAGATCAGCATCATAGTTATTACAACTAGATATGAGAGTGAAGGGGTGAAAATACCAAGAAATTGACGAGTCACTCCAATCATGAATTACAAACTAAAATAATGGAACTAATCATGAGGAGTCCCAACTATCCACAAGTCGTCGCCAACACATAATGGTTGCTAGCTACACATTCCATGTAAAGCCAGTGAAATCCTTTCAAACCCTAAAACAAAGCTTCCTTAGAAAATATCAGTGCGTGGAGACAGAAACATATGCAAATTTATTGGTATATATATATATATATATATATATATAAACAATCATGAGTTTTGTCTTCCTTTTTTTTTTTTTTTTTTTTTTTTTCTTTTTTTCGGTTTTGGATGAAGAAGAATTTGCAACTATGAAGTGGGAAATGAGTAGGCTTTGAAAAATACTTGTGAAGCCGAAGATATTAATATTAATATAAGTTAGTTAATTAATTAATGTAGTAATATGAGGACGGCAAAATCTCATATTTGAGTTTGATCAATGAGAAAAAAAGGGGCATACTACCTCTATTTTTATTTCCAAAAAAAACCAGGGCATGGTTAATTATATTAGTGGAATAATTAAACAACTGACCAAAAATGACAATGCCAAATCATATTGATCATTGTTCATTCATTCTTTTTATATCAAGATAAATTCCAGAAAAGTTGTGTTCTCTTCTAAGCTGTGGATTTCTTATTGTATTTGGACAAAATGGTGTTACTTTTGATTCTGTATATGATAAATTCTGGGCAGACAAAAGAAAGGAAGAGGGATGAGAAAACAAGAGAGATATTAATTAACCAAGAAATATTTCTTGGTGCGTATGCAACTTAATTATTAATTGGCATGCTCAGTTACATGATTTTGAGGCATTGTGATTAATATAAAGTGAATGAAAAACATTGCTTTAGTTATTTTATCTTCTTTCATCCTTGTTATAAGCTCATCTAATTGATTTGGCATCACATAAATAATCTCCCTCGCATTATTGAAAAATACAAATAAGCGATATATATTGCAAGATTTCGACCCAAAAACATGTCGGGTGTGAGATTGTGAGTTTGAATTTTTGTAAATATGATGAATACGTGAGTCTTTTCTATTGAATAAAGGGTGACAGAAAAAAAGACTTTGAGAAAATATATGGTATGATTTAGAGGTGTAAACATGAATAGGATAAAAATAAATTTTATTAATTCCACTAATGTTAAATGAATCTTATGCGTTTGAAATTGAACTTCTTTTTATCTTTAAAGTGATTTAAACTAATGTGTTTTAGTCAAACTTAATGGCCCTAACACAAGCTGTAGTTTTCAACAATGTCATAATATGCAACTTCATCATATATAGAGAAAATATGTTGAATCATATAATTATGAGATGCTGACTTTAATTTGTTTGAAAGATCTTTTGTTCCCAAAAGAGAAGTCTTAGTTACTATTTATCCATGTTTAATGGTTGAACCTAAATATGCCTCATGGATATGCTTTGATTCAACACTTTTGATGATACTTTCATTGCTTTTTAAAAAAATATCAATATTTATAATGTAATCAATCAAATATTAAGTGGGGTTAATACTTTTACCATACTCATGTAAAGAAAGGTAACAAAAATGGGAAAAAAAGAAGAAGGAGAAAAGATATTTAAAGTAAGAAAGAAAAAAGTGTTAAAAAAGTTTTGATTATTAATGGCCAAGTTTTGGATTATAGTAAAGTTTTTTCAATGACTAATAAACACGAATGGCTGACATGTACAGAAATGTCAATGCAATATCAATCAAAATGTCCAACATTGTCATTGATCAAACCATATTTTTTATATGATTTTACATGATTAAATTGGGATTTTTAATGCATTTTCTGGGACATTATTGTATGATTAAGTACTAAGTTGAGTTAGGAACATTTGTATTGAATTAAGTGTAATTAGGGGTAAAATGATGTTTATTTATTAATTACAGAAAAGGAGCCAGATATTTTTGAAATTTCAGTTATGCCCCAAAATAGTTTAAAAATTCTCACTTTAGTCCCTCTCCAGAACTTTTAAAAATTTCACTTAAGTCCCTTAGTAAAAACTGCGTTTTTTTGGAAAAACTCGCCGTTTTTACGCTTTTACGTTTTTTCGTGGCGTTTTTTACGTTTTTTACTCTGAAACCGCTTTTTTTTCCACAACTAAACGCGTTTAACCCAAAATAATACGTTTTAAAACGGCGTTTTTACTACCATGGTCAACACTTCAATGACTAATAGCTACGAATGGCTGACATGTACAGGAATGCGATTCTATTGGGAACAAAGATTGAGTATACGAATCTACCACACTTCAATGACTCTTAGGGAAAAAATTATACTTTTACTTGTTAAAAAAATAATTGGATCATGACCCCCACTTCATGTTTTGTTCGCAATATAGCCCCTCCCCAAAGGAAATAGGGGGAGTTAATTAGTATAAGGTCCCCAAAAAAATTTAATCGCCTTAAAGTCCAATAACAATTGAGATGCGTGTATGTAATGACAAGCTCTGATACAAGAAAAGACTACAAGTTTATGATACTTACTTGTAATTGATGCTTTTTAATAATTAAATATATTCATTAAGACCTCAATAATTCTCTCAGGAAAATATCAACGGCTTAGATTTGTTATTGAGTTACTTTCATATTCAAGGGAGATGGGTTGTTTAGTCTTTTCACTTCAAATTAGCTCTATTTCTTCTCTACGTTTATTTTTTCCTCCTAGTACTTGGTTAAATTTTTTGCTTCTTCTCCACATGCATTTTAAGCATTTTTTTTAATGTATATATAAAATCAATTCATTTCCATTCCATTAAATACCTTTCTAAACTTAAAGAAACCTCAATTTTTATAAGTTTTGAATAATAACATTTAGTCTAATTATTTATAAAAGCTTAATGAATTGAAATTATCACTTTAACAAAAAAAAAAACCTTTCACGTTATTGATTATTAATATTTGTTATATTCAGTATTGATTAAGATCCATCAAGAATCCACATAATACATCTCCCAAAATGAAAGCCTTTAATTTGGTTGATATTATAAAGAAATTGATTAAACATGTGTTACATATGCACTAAGAAGTATTTAAAAAAAATTAGCTTGAAATTTACGCCTTGAAGCATTGATGAAAACTTTAAAATATAAAGAAGGAAAAAGAAAATTTGTTTTCATTATATATCAGCCGTGTATTTCACTCTATATGACTTAATTAGTCACATTTTAAATTTGTATTTGATATTTTATTGTTTCACAATTTCGTTGTCTCGTATCCTATGTCTTGTTTCATTGGTCTTTATCTTTATGTGGTGATATATTGAGTTAATTAAATATTCTATTATTCTTTAAGATATGATTTAATAACTCATCCGGCTCGTCAATCATTCTTTAGAAAATTAAAAAATACTACCACTAAATTCATATCATATTCAAAGTAACTTCATCTATATTATTAAATAATAACATTTTTTTAAAGGATAAAGTAGGATACAAAGTCATCTTGAAGCAAAACCTTGCTGCTATTTGTTTGTCCCTATTTTCTATTTGATCTAAACATTTTATCATTATTGAAAGCGTAGTGATTAGATTAGATCGAACAATGAAATAATAAATAACAGAAAATAAAAGTAAATTGGTCTTTCTTTCAAAATTAAAAAAGATCATTTGAAATGCTATATTAAACTTCAAATGCTCATATACAGTTTAGATTACTAGAATATAAACAAGAGTGAACAACAGAAGCACCGCCAAGAAAGAATGAGAGGAGGACAGAGATAACCGGAAAATTTATAATGTCAAGTGGACAATAATTTAAAAAGGTGAAATATCCATATATAAAAAAAAAATTGCACTAAAGTCCCATAGGATTTTTGGGTAATATAATTGAAATTTCAAAAGACCTAAGTGCCTTTAGTGTTAACAGCTTCACCTGTCAATGGCCACTTATCAACTTGTCAATGAATGTCCATAACTTGTCAGTAGTTTTTTCCATTGACAGGTCCATAGACAACCTTGACAGATGATGCAGTTGACACTAAAGGTATTTACGTTTTTCAACTTTTCGATTATATTACTCAAAAGTCCCACCAGACTTGCTTGCAAATTAGAGATTTCAAGGAAAATTTTATTAGTACTTTTCTTAGCTTGGGACCTTAGTGTAATTTTCTCTATATAAAAAAAAAAAAAAAAGCTTTTTCATATTTTCATTTTATGAAATGTTTAATTCGTCCACATCAATTCTCAGAACAGAACCTAAAGTCCTACACCATTGATTAATACTATGATTGGTTGAAATGTGTAATAATAAGATGTTGGAATAGGTCTCTCGTAAAGAGACAGAGAGGCTGAAAGGGAAAAGGGACCACTTAGACTTTGGTATTGCCATTTCAAAGGTTCATTTAATATATGAACGAATGAATTATGTTGAAGGAGTGATTCCATTATTACAATATCTTGTCTTTCTCACTTTTGTTTTTTTTAAAGAAAAACAGTAGTGCCTCTCATCATGGCATGTGCAGTAACATCTAAGAAAATTATTTAAAATCTTACATAAAAAAACAAAATGATTTTAAAAGAGGCTTTAATTTCCACCATAGAAGGCCATGTGTTGTTTTCATTGGACATACATACCTTTTAAATAATGGCATGCCAACCTTATTCTCTATTAAAGTTACTTTAGCTTCTTCTCAAAGGGTTCACATTCCATACTCATCCAAAAATATGGATGAATCTACATTCCATTCTCATCCCCAAATAAAAGGTTTTTTTTTTTTTTTTTTTTAAGAATCCATACACTAAAAATTAATTAACTTAAGATATTGGGCATTGAAAACAAATATTTCTGGGTGAAACATACAGTTTTATGCAAATAAATAAAACTAAAAGAATAAAAAAAAATTGTTCCCATTAGAAAATTAGAGGGATGAGCATCCCATACTTATCTTTTGGATGAGCATGGAATGCGAACCCTAAATTATATCCTTAACTAAAACTTAATACTAGAATGAGAATGAATCCACATTCTATGCTCATCCCCAAATAAAAGGGGATTTTTTTTTTAAAAAAAATAATCCATTCACTAAAAATTAATTAACTTCAGGTATTGGGCATTGAAAAAATAATTCATATATTAGGTGCTAGTGGAAAAATATTTCGAATGTGAGACTAGAAATTAATTCATTTTAGATACTCGTGCGCAAAATATATTTTAGGATACAACATTCAATGTAATTCAAAAAAAATTAAAATACATAAAATTCTAAAAAAATTAAAAACAATTGTCCCCACCCCAAACTTGGGATAAGCATCCCATGATCATCTTTTAATTTAATGCTAAACTTCAAGTTATACCCTTAATCTAAAACTTAATACTAGTATGTTAATGAATCAACATTCCACGATCATCCCTAAATAAAAGGTTTTTTTTAAAAAAAAAAAAAAAATACTCCATGCACTAAAACTTAATTAATCTCCGGGCGTTTAATTCTTTTTTTTTTTTTTTCGGACATTAGGCCGTATTAGAAAAATATTTTAGGATATTGGTGTGGCAAGAAAAATATTTTAGGGTGTAGCATATAATTTAATATAAATAAAAAAATGCATAAATATTTAAGAAAATAAAAAAATGGTCCCCACCTTAAAATTAGAGGGATAAGTATCCTATGCTCATCTTTTGAATGAGCATGGAATGTGAACCCTCAAATTATGGGTTACCCTTAATCTAAAACTTAAAACTAGTGTGAGAATGAATCCACATTCCAATTCATCCCAAAATGAGAGGGTTTTTTTTTTTAAAAAAAAAAAAAAATACTCCATGCCCTAAAAATTAGTTAACTTAAGATAATGGGCATTGAAAAAATATTTTAGATATTAGGTGGTGGTGAAAAAATATTTTAGGAAAATGGAGTGATAGGAAAAATATTTATGAATGCTAGACTAGAAATTAATTCATTTTGAGATACTAGATGCAATATATATTTTAGAGTGCAACATACAATTTAATCGAAATAAAAAATATATAATTTTTTTTTTTTTCAAAAAAAAAAAAAAAGTTCTTTACCTCGAATTAGAGGGATGGGCATACCATGCTCATCTTTTGGATGAGCATGGAATGTCAACCCTCAAATTATATCCTTAATCTAAAACTTAATACTAGTATTTGAATGAATCCACATTCTAAGCTGATCCCTAAATAAAAAGGTTTTTTTTTTTTTTTTTTTTTTTTGAAAAATTTACTCCATGCACTAAAAATTCATTAACTTAAGATACTCGGTGTTGATTTTTTTTTTTTTTAAGATTTTAGTTGCTACTAAAAAAATTTTCAGGATACTAGTGTTACGGGAAAAATATTATTGAATGCTAGATAATAAATTAATTTATTTGAGATCGAGTAAAAAAATATTTTATGGTGCAATATACAATTTAATCCAAATAAATAAAAAACACATTAAAAAAAGGCCCCCATCCCAAAATAAAAGAGAACATTTTTTTAAAAAAAAAAAATCTATGCACTAAAAATTAATTAACTTAAGATACATGGCGTTTAAAATAATGTTTTAGATATTAGGTGCTATTGAAAAATTATTTTAGGATACCGGTATTAGAGAAAAAAATATTTCTGAATGCAGAACTAGAAATTAATTCATTTGAGAAACTGGGTGTAAAAAATATTTCAGGATGCAGCATACAGTTTAATCCAAATAAATAAAAATATATATAAAAAAAGGGTCCATGTCCCAAAATTAGAGGGATGAGCATCCCAAGCTTATCTTTTGGATTATCATGGAATGTGAACCCTCAAATTATATCCTTAACTTCAACTTAATTGTAATACGTGAATGAATCCACATTCCTTGCTCATCCCTATATAAAAGGGCATTTTTTTAAATAAAAAAAACTCATTGCACTAAAAATTAATTAACTTAAGATACCAGCATTGAAAAAATATTTCAGATATTAGGTGGTACTGAAAAAATATTTTAGGATATTGGTGTGGCAAGAAAATTATTTCTAAATGAAAGACTAGAAATTAACCAATTTGATATACTAGGTACAAAAAATACTTTAGGGTGCTGCATACAATTTAATCTAAATAAAAAAAAATGGTCACAACCTTAAAATTAGAGGGATGAGCATCCCATGCTCATCTTTTGGATGAGCATGAAATGTAAACTCTCAATCTAAAACTTAATACTAATATGTGAATGAATCCACATTCCAAGCTGATACCCTAAAAAGTTTTTTTTTAGTTTTTTTTAAAATAAAAAAAAATCTCAATGCAATAAAAATTCATTAACTTAAAATACTTGGCATTGAAAAAAAAAATTCAGATATTAGGTGGTATTGAAAAGATATTCTAGGATACTAGTGTTAGAGGAAAAATATTGCTGAATACAGGATAAGAAATTAATTCATTTGAGATACTGAGTAAAAAAAATATATTACAGTGCAACATACAATTTAATGAAAATAAATAAAAATACATAAATAAAAAAAATGGAACCACCCCAAAATTACAAGGATGAGTGTGTGAACCATCAAATAATGGGTTACCCTTTATCTCAAACTTAAAAACTAGTATGTGATTAAATCCAAATTCCAAGCACACCCCCAAATAAAAGGGTTTTATTTTGGAAAAAATACTTCATGCACTAAAAATTAATTAATTTAAGATACTGGGTGTTGCAAAAATATTTCAGATATTAGGTGGTATTAGAAAAATATTTTAAGATACTGGTGTGATGGGAAAAATATTTCTAAATGGAGGACTAGAAATTAATTCATTTGAGATACTGGGCGCAAAAAATATTTAGGTTCATCATATGATTTAATCCTAATAAATAAATAATGGTCCACACCTCAAAATTATAAGGATGAGCATGGAAGTTGAACCTCAAATTATACCTTAATCTAAAACTTACTACTAGTATATGAATGAATCCACATTCCATGCTCATCTCCAAATGAAAAAGGGTTTTTTGATAAAAAAAATAATACAGGAAAAATATTTCTAAATATAGAACTAGAAATTAATTCATTTGAAATATTTGTGTCAAAAATATTTTAAGGTACAATATACAATTTAATCCAAATAAATAAAAATACATAAAAAATCTTGAAAAATTGTCCAAATAGGGAATGTCAACCCTCAAAAAAATTAATTAACTTAAGATAGATAAAAGGGCGAAAAAATTAAACAAAAAAAAATTAATAAGATAGTAGGCGTTGAAAAAATATATCAGATATTAGTTGGTATTGAAAAAATATTTTAGGATACTGGTGTGACATAAATATATTTTTGAATGCAGGATTAGAAATTAATTTGAGATATTATGTGCAAAAAATATTTTACTGTGCAACATACAATTTAATCTAAATAAAAAAAATTTAAAAAGGTCTCCCTCCCAAATTGTACACTGCATCCAAAAAATCTTTGTTGCACTTAGTATCTCAAACAAATTAATTTCTAGTCATGCATTAAGAAATATTTTTCCTGTCACAATCCTAAAATAATTTTCGACTACCACCTAATATCTGAAATATTTTTTCAACACCTAGAATCCTAAGTTAATTAATTTTTAGTGCATGCAGTTTTTTTCAAAAAAAAAAAACCCTTTTATTTGGGGATCAGCTAGGAATATTAATTCATTCACATACTAGTATTAATTTTTAAATTAAGGGTATAATTTGAGGGTTCACATTCGTTGTTCATCCAAAAGATGAGCATGTGAGGCTCATACCTCTAATTTTGAGGTGGGACCATTTTGTTATGTATTTTTTTATTTCGATCAAATTGTACGCTGCACCCAAAAATATTTTTCGCATCCCAGTATCTCAAATGATTTAATTTTTAGTCATGCATTCAGAAATATTTTTCATGTCACACTAGTATCCTAAAATATTTTTCGAATATCACCAAATATTTGAAATATTTTTTCAATGCGCACTATCTTAAGTTTATTAATTATTAGTCCATGGAGTGTTTTTCTCAAAAATTCAAAAAAAAAACCTTTTATTTGGAGATGATCATGGAATGTGGATTCATTAACATACTAGTAGTAACTTTTAGATGAAGGGTATAATTTGAAGGTTCACATTCCATACTTAGGCAAAAGATGAGCAGGGGATGCTCATCCCTCTACGTTTGGGGTGGGGACATTTGTTTTCTATTAGGGGATTCTCCAGGAATCTGGATTCAATCATATATTAGTATTAAGTTTTAGATTAAGGGTATAATTTTAGGGTTCACATTCAATGCTCATCCAAATGATGAGCATGTGATGGTCATCCCTCTAATTTTGAGGTGTGTACCATTTTTTTTATGTATTTTTTTATTTCGATTAAATTGTATGCTGCATACAAAAACATTTTTCCACTCATTATTTCAAATGAATTAATTTCTAGTCCTGGATTTATAAATATTTATCCTGTCACAATCCTAAAATATTTTTTGAGTACCACTTAATATTTGAAATATTTTTTCAATGCCCAGTATCCTAAGTTAATTAATTATTAGTGCATGAAGTATTTTGTTTTTTTTAAAAAAAACTTTTTTTGGGGATAAGCTAGGAATATGCATTCATTCACGTACTAGTATTAAGTTTTAGATTATAGGTATAATTTGAAGGTTCACATTCTATGTTTATTCAATAAATGAGCATGTAATGGTCATACCTCTAATTTTAAGGTGGGGACCACTTCTTTTTCTTTCTTTTTTTTTCAATTTTTATGAATTTTTTTATTTCAATTAAATTTTACGCTGCACCCAAAAATCTTCTTCACACCTAGTATCTCAAATGATTTAATTTCTCCTCATGCATTTAGGAATATTTTTCCTATCACACCGGTATTCTAAAATATTTTTTGAGTACCACCTAATATGAAAAATATATTTTCAACACCCACTATCTTAAGTTGCTTAATTTATTGTGCATGAAGTGTGTTAAAAAAAAAATAACCCCCTTTTATTTGGAGATTATTATAGAATGTGGATTCAATAACATAATAGCATTAACTTTTACATTAAGGATATAATTTGAAGGTTCACACTCCATGCTCACGCAAAAGATGAGCATGAGATGCTCATCCTTCTATGTTTGGCATGTGGACATTTGTTTTCTATTAGGGGATTAGCTAGGAATCTGGATTCTATCACATACTAGTATTAAGTTTTAGATTAAGAGTATAATTTGAGGGTTCACATTCCATGCTCATCCAATTGATGAGCTTGTGATGGTCATCCTTCTAATTTTGAGGTGGAGACCATTATTTTATGTATTTTTTTATTTCAATTAAATTGTATGCTGCACCCAAAAATATTTTTCGCACGCAATATCTCAAACGAATTAATTTCTAGTCCTGCATTAAGAAATATTTTTTCTGTCACAATCTTAAAATATTTTTTGACTACTACCTAATATCTGAAATATTTTTTCAACGCCCACTATCTTCAATTTGTTAATTTTTAGTGCATTGAGTTTTTTTTTTTTTTTTTTTTTGGGAAAAAAACCATTTTTTTATGATCATGGAATATGGATTCATTAATATAATAGTATTAACTTTTCGATTAAGGGTATAATTTGAAGGTTCACATTCCATACTCATGCAAAAGATGAGCATGTGATGCTCATCCCACTAAGTTTGGGGTAGGGGTAATTGTTTTTTATTTGGGGATTAGCTAGGAATCTGGACTCAATCACATACTAGTATTAAGTTTTAGACTAAGTGTATAATTTGAGGGTTTATATTTCATGCTTATCCAAATGCTGAGCTTGTGATGGTCATCCTTCTAATTTTCAGGTGGGGACTGTTTTTTATGTATTTTTTTTTATTTCGACTAAACTGTACGTTGCACTCAAAATTATTTTTTCTTACCCGGTATTTCAAACAAATTAATTTGTAGTCCTGCATTCAGAAATTTTTTTAAAAAACATCCTTTTATTTAGGGATGATCATGGAATGTGGATTCATTAACATATTAATATTAACTTTTAAATTAAGGGTATAATTTGAAGGTTCACATTCCATGCTCAAGCAAAAGATGAGCATGGGATGCTCATCCCTCTACATTTGGGGTGGGGACAATTGTCTTTTATTTGGGCATTAGCTAGGAATGTGGATTCAGTCACATACTAGTATTATGTTTTATACTGAGGGTATAATTTGAGGGTTCATATTCCATGCTCATCCAAATGATGAACTTGTAATGGTCATCCCTTTAATTTTGAGGTGGGGACCTTTTTTTATGTTTTTTTATTTCGATTAAATTGTACGCTACACCCAAAAATATTTTTCACACCTCGTATCTCAAACAAATTAATTTCTAGTCCCGCTTTCGAAATATTTTTCTGTCACAATCCTAAACTATTTTTTTTGAGTACCACCTAATATCTAAAATATTTTTTCAACCCCAATACCCTAAGCTAATTGATTTTTACCGCCTAAAGTAATTTTTCAAGAAAAAAACCTTTTATTTCGGGATGAGCTAGAAATATGGATTCATTCACATACTAGTATTAACTTTTAGATTAAGGGTATAATTTGAGGGTTTACATTCCATGTTTATCTAAAAGATGAGCATGTGATGCTCATACCTATAATTTTGAGGTAGGAACCATTTTTTTAGGTATTTTTCTTTCAATTAAATTGTACGCTACAGCCAAAAATATTTTTTACACCCAATATCTCAAATGATTTTATTTCTAGTCCTGTATTTAAAAATATTTTTCCTATCACACTATTATCCGAAAATATTTTTCGAGTACTACTTAATATCTGAAATATTTTTTCAACGCTCACTATCTTAAGTTTATTAATTTTTAGTGCGTGGAGTATTTTTTTCAAAACTTTAAAAAAAAAAAACCTTTTATTTGGGGAAGATCATGGAATTTGGATTCATTAACATACTAGTATTAACTTTTAGATCAATGTATAATTTGAAGGTTTACATTCCATGCTCATGTAAAAGATGAGCACAAGATGCTCATCCCTCTACGTTTGGGGTAGGGCCATTTGTTTTCTATTGGGGGGTTAGCTAGGAATCTGATTCAATCACATACTAGTATTAAGTTTTAGATTAAATGTATAATTTGAGGGTTCATATTACATGCTCATACTAATGATGAGCATGTGATGGTCATCCCTCTAATTTTAAGGTGAAGACTTTTTTTTTTCGATTGAATTGTATGCTGCACCCAAACATATTTTTTGAACCATTATCTCAAATGAATGAATTTCTAGTCTAGCATTCAGAAATATTTTTCCCGTCACAATCCTAAAATATTTTTCAAGTACCACCAAATATCGAAATATTTTTTCAACACCTAATATCATAACTTAATTAATTTTTAGTGTATGGAGTATATTTCAAAAAAAAAAACTCTTATTTGTGGATGTGCTAGGAGTATGGATTTATTCACATAATAGTATTAATTTTTAGATTAAGGGTATAATTTGATGGTTCACATTCCATGTTCATCAAAAAAGATGAGCATGTGATACTCATTCCTCCAATTTTAAAGTTGGGACCAATTTTTTATTTTTATGTATTTTTTATTTCAATTAAATTGTACGCTACATCCAAAATTTTTTTTTACACCCAGTATCTCAAATGATTTAATTTCTAGTCATGTATTCATAAATATTTTTCATGTCGCACTAGTATCCAAAAATATTTTTCGAGTACCACCTAGTATCTGAAATATTTTTTCAACGCCCACTATCTTAAGTTCATTACTTTTTAGTGTCTGATGTGTTTTTTTTTCAAAAATTAAAAAAAGAAACACTTTTATTTAGAGATGATAATGAAATGTGGATTCATTAATATACTAGTATTAACTTTTAGATCAAGGTATAATTTGAAGGTTCACATTTCACACTCATGCAAAAGATGAGCATGGGATGCTCATCCCTCTACGATTGGAGTAGGACAATTATTTTGTGTTTAGGGATTAGCTAGGTATCTGGATTCATTCACATACTAATATTAAGTTTTAGATTAAGGGCATAATTTTAGGGTTCACATTCCATGCTCATACAAATGATGAGCATGTGATTTAATTTCTAGTCCTTCATTTAGAAATATTTTTCTTATCGCATCAGTATCCGAAAAATATTTTTTAAGTACCACCTAATATCTAAAATATTTTTTCAACGCCACTATCTTAAGTTTATTAATTTTTAGTTCCTGGAGTTTTCTTTCAAAAATTAAAACAAAAACCCTTTTATTTAGAGATGATCATGGAATATGGATCCATTAACATATTAGCATTAACTTTTAGATAAAGGGTATAATTTCAAGGTTCATATTCCATGCTCATGCAAAAGATGAGTATGGGATGCTCATCCCTCTACGTTTGGGGTGGGGACAATTGTTGTGTTTGGGGATTAGCTAAGAATCCATTCACATACTAATATTAAGTTTTAGATTAAGGTATAATTTGAGGGTTCATATTCCATGCTCATCCAAATGATGAGCATGTGATGGTCATCCTTCTAATTTTGCGGTGCGTACCATTTTTTAATGTACTTTTTAATTTCGATTAAATTGTACACGTTGCACCCAAAAATATTTTTTGCACCCAATATCTCAAAAGAATTAATTTCTAGTCCTGTGTTTTCAATATTTTTCCTATTAGAATCCTAGAATATTTTTCAAGTCCCACCTAATATCTGAAATATTTTTTCAACACCTAGTATCTTAAGTTTATTAATTTTTAGTGCGTGGAGTATTTTTTTCAAAAAAAAAAACTAATTTGGGGATGAGTTAGGAATATGGATTCATTCACATACTAGTATTAAGTTTTAGATAAAGGGTATAATTTGAGGGTTCACATTCCACGCTCATCCAAAAGATGAGCTTGTGATGATCATCCCTCTAATTTTGAGGTGGAAACCATTTTTTTTTTCGATCAAATTGTATGCTATAGCCAAAAATATTTTTCGCACTCAGCATCTCAAACGACTTATTTCTAGTCCTGCATTTAGAAAAAACTTTCCCGTCACAATCCTAAAATATTTTTTGGATTCCATCTAATATCTAAAATATTTTTTCAACGCCCATTATCCTAAGCTAATTAATTTTTAATGCATAGAGTATTTTTACAAAAAAAAAAAAAAAAAAAAAAAAAAAAAACCTTTTATTTCGGGATGAGCTAGGAATATGAATTCATTTACATACTAATATTAACTTTTAGATTTAGGGTATAATTGGAGGCTTCACATTCCATGTTCTTCCAAAAGATGAGCATGTGATGCTCATACCTTTAATTTTGAGGTAGGGACTTTTTTTTTTAATTTTTTTATGTAATCTTTTATTTCAATTAAATTGTACGCTGCACCCAAAAATATTTTTCACACCCACTGTCTAAAATGATTTAATTTCTAGTCATGTATTCAAAATATTTTTCTTGTCACACCAGTATCTGAAAATATTTTTCAAGTACCATCTAATATCTGAAATATTTTTTCAATGCTCACTGTCTTGAGTTTATTAATTTTTAGTACGTGGAGTATTTTTTCAAAACTTTAAAAAAAAAAAAAAAAACCTCTTATTTGGGGATGATCATGGAATTTTGGATTCATAACATATTAGTATTAACTTTTAGATAAATGGTATAATTTGAAGGTTCACATTCCATGTTCATTCAAAAGATGAGCATGGCATGCTCATCCTTCTACGTTTGGGGTGGGGACATTTGTTTTCTATTAAGGGATTAGCTAGGAATCTGGATTCAATCACATACTAGTATTAAGTTTTAGATTAAAGGTATAATTTGAGGGTTTACATTACATGCTCATACTAATGATGAGCATGTGATGGTCATCCATCTAATTTTATAGTGCGTACCATTTATTTTTTTTATTTTTTATTTCAATTAAATTGTACACTGCACCCAAAAATATTTTTCATACCGAGTATCTCAAACGAATTAATTTTTTGAGAAATATTTTTTTGTCACAATGCTAAAATATTTTTCAAACCGGCTAATATTTGATTAATTTCTTTGGAGATAGTCCTACATTGAGATTAATGAAGGGTGTGTTTGTTTTTTGAATTAATTAAGGGTGCTAAAACCCTTCATTAATTCACCCGAAATTACAAACGCACCCTTCATTAATTCAAAACGACGTAGTTTTAGGGTGGAGATAATTTTGAAATATTTGAAATATTTTTTCAACACCCAGTATCTTAAGTTTATTAATATTTTTTGCGTGGATTTTTTTTTTAAAGAAACTTTTATTTGGGGATAAGCTAGGAATATGGATTCATTCATATACTAGTATTAAGTTTTAGACTAAGGGTATGATTTGAGGGTTCAAATTCCATGCTCATCCAAAAGATGAGCTTGTGATGGTCATCCCTCTAATTTTGAGGTGGGCACCTTTTTTTTGTTCTCTTTTTCATTTTTATTAAATTGTACGCTGCACCTAAAAATATTTTTCGCACTCAGTATCTCAAACGAATTAATTTCTAGCCTTGCATTAAGAAATATTTTTTCTCTTACAACCTCAAAATATTTTTCGGATACCACCTAATATCTGAAATATTTTTTTCAATGCCCACTATCTTAATTTTGTTAATTTTTAGGGCATTGAGTGTTTTTCCAAAAAAAAAAACCCCCCTTTTATTTGGGAATGGTCATGGAATGTGGATTCATTAACATACTTGTATTAACTTTTAGATTAAGGGTATAATTTCCAGGTTCATATTCCATACTCATGCAAAAGATGAGCATGAGATGCTCATCCCTCTACATTTGGGGTGGGGACAATTGTTTTTAATTTGGGGATTAGCTAGGAATCTAAATTCATTCACATAATAGTATTTAGTTTAGATTAAGAGTATAATTTGAGGATTCACTTTCCATGCTCATCTTTTGTGATGGCCATCCCTCTAATTTTAAGATGGGGACCATTTTTTTAATGTATTTTTTTTATTTCGATTAAATTGTACGCTGCATCCAAAAATATTTTTTGCACCCATGATCTCAAATGAATTGATTTCTAGTCCAACATTTGTAAATATTTTTCGAGTACCACCTAATATATGAAATATTTTTTCAACGCCCACTATCTTAGATTTATTAATTTTTAGTACATGAAGTGTTTTTTTTTTTTCAAAAGTAAAAAAAAAAAATTATTTGGGGATGATCATAGAATATGGATTCATTAACATACTTGTATTAAGTTTTAGATTAAGAGTATAATTTGAAGGTTCATATTAAAAAATGAGCATGAGATACTCATCCCTCTAATTTTGGGGTGGGGACAATTGTTTTTTTATTTTTTTGATTAAATTGAATGTTGCACCCTTCAATATATATTACACACAGTATCTCAAATGAATTAATTTCTAGTCTCGTATTAAAAAATATTTTTCCTGTGACACTTGTATCCTGAAATATTTTTCCACTAGCATCTAATTTCTGAATTGTTTTTTCAAGTTTAGTATCCGATGTTAATTAATTTTTAGTGCATGGTGTATTTTTTTCAAAATAACAAAGCCCCCCTTTTTAGGATGAGCATGAAATGTAGATTTATTAACCCCTTTTATCTGGGGATGAGCATGAAATGTAGATTCATTCTCATACTAGTATTAAGTTGTAGTTAAGGATATAATTTGAGGGTTCACTTTCCATGCTCATCCAAAAGATGAGCATGGGATGCTCATCCCTCTAATTTTCAAGAGGGAACAATTTCTTTTATTCATTTAATTTTTTATGTATTTTTATTTATTTGTATTGAATTGTATGCTGTATCTTGAAATATTTTTTTAACACCCAAAGTATCTTACCTTAATTAAACTTTAGTTTTTTGAAAAAAGAAACCCTTTTATTTGGGGATGAGAATGGAATGTAGATTCATTCACATACTATTATTAAGTTTTTGATTAAGAGAGTAATTTGAGGGTTCACATTCAATGCCCATCCAAAAGATGAGCATGAGATGCTCATCCCTATGATTTTAAGGTGGAGAACATTTTTTATTTGTTTTTATTTTTTATGTATTTTTTATTTGGATTGAACTGTAGGATGCACTCTGAAATATTTTTTGCATCAAGTATCTTAAATGAACTAATTTCTTGTACTACATCCGAAATATTTTTTCAGTAGTACATAATATCTAAAATATATTTTCAACGCCCAATATCCTAAGTTAATTAATTTTTAGTAAATGGAGTTTTTTTATTTAAAAAAAACAAAACTTTTATTTGGGGATGAACTAGGAATATGGATTCATTCACATACTAATATTAAGTTTTGGAGTAAGGGTATAATTTGAGGGTTCACATTTCATGCTCATCTAAATGCTCATACCTTTAATTTTGAGTAGGGACCATTTTTTTTTTCGTTTTTTATGTATTTTTTATTTCAATTAAATTGTACATTGCAACCAAAAATATTTTTCATACTCAGTATCTCAAATGATTTAATTTCTGCTCCTACATTTAGAAATTTTTTCCTATCACATCAGCATCTTAAAATATTTTTCAAGTACCACCTAATATCTGAAATATTTTTAAAACGCCTAGTATCTTAAGTTTATTACTTTTTAGTGCGTGGAGTTTTTCTTTTCAAAAATTAACCCAAAAAAAACTCTTATTTGTGGATGGTCATGGAATGTGGACTCATTAACATGCTGATATTAACTTTTAGATTAAGGATATAATTTGAAGGTTCACATTCCATGCTCATCGCTCTAGTTTGGAGTGGAGATAATTGTTTTTTATTTGGGGATGAGATAGAAATTTGGATTCGTTCACATACTAATATTAAGGGTAAAATTTGAGGGTTCACATTCCATGCTCATCCCTATAATTTTGAGGTAGGGACCTTTTTTATGTATTTTTTATTTTGATTAAATTGTATGTTGTACTGAAAAATAATTTTTGCTCCTAGTATCTCAAATGAATTAATTTCTAATTCTACATTCAGAAATATTTTTCTGTCACAATAGTATCCTAAAATATTTTTCGAGTACCACCTAATATCTGAAATATTTTTCTCAATATATCTTAAGTTTATTAATTTTTAGTGCATGGAGTGTTTTTTCAACAACAAAAAACCTTTTATTTGGGGATGATCATGGAATGTGGATTCATTAACATACTAGTATTGATTTTATATTAAGGGTATAATTTGAAGGTTCACATTGAAAGATGAGCATGGGATGCTCATCCATCTAAGTTTGGAGTAGGGCGAATTGTTTTTTATTTTTTTAATTTCTTATTTATTTTTATTTTTTGGATTAAATTGAATGTTGCACCTTGAAATATATTTGCACACAATATCTCAAATGAATTAATTTATAGTCTTGCATTCAGAAATATTTTTCCTATGACACTATTATCCCGAAATATTTTTCCACTAGCACCTAATATCTGAATATTTTTTCAGCGCCCAGTATTCGAAGTTAATTAATTTTTAGTGCATAATATATTTTTTCGAGGAAAAAACAACAAAACCCCTTTTATTTGGGGATGAGCACGGAATGTGGATTCATTCTCATACTAGTATTAAGTTTTAGTTAAGGATATAATTTGAAGGTTCACATTCCATCCTCATCCAAAAAATGAGCATGGGATGCTCATTCCTCTAATTTTCTAGTGGGAACAATTTTTTTATTTGCATTAAATTGTATGTTGTACCCTGAAATATTTTTTCAACACTTAGTATCTTAAGTTAATTAATTTTAGTGCATAAATTATTTTTTCAAAAAAAAAAACCCCTTTTATTTGGGAATGAGAATGGAATGTAGATTTATTCACATACTATTATTAAATTTTTGACTAAGTGAAATTTATAACATCTCGCTCAAAGTGTCACGATGATCCGCTTCTTGTCATTTTGTCATTATATGAATAAGCTATTTATTATCATCTCAAAGCAAATTATCGGCTAAAATCTAGGAATGCTAAAGTTCTATAGATCAAAATGATTATAAATAGAAGTATGAAAATATTTTTTTATACAATTATTACTTCTTACTTCCGCTTCTAAATTTAAGAACTAGACAAGAAGTTTATTTTGATCCTACATATAAAATTTCAATTCACTTTCTTTAAAAAGAGTGAAGCTCCTACCACTCAACTTAATTTATTTGATAAATGTGTAATTTTTTTTGAAATAGTCACTAAAAGAGTGCCCAATTTAGTGCCTGTTTGGATTAGCAATAAAAGTTATTTTTTACCATGATTTACAATTTACGAGGTAAGTGTGTAAGATGAGTTTTATTTCAATTTACATAAATGTGTTTTTCTAACGCCAACTCAAATAGGCACTTACTTATTTCAATTTGATACTTCTTGAAAAGCTAGCTTTTGATGAAGTTCATCCTTGATTTGCTTGTTTTGCCTTTTATTTTCCAAGAAGCTAAAATTATATTTAAATAAATATATTAAAAAAATTTCATTTCATAACATTAAAGAATGTTATATGTAGGATTATGGGGCAATTTTGTCCCGAAAATTTTCACAAAGGGGCAATTTTACCCTAAACATTTTTCAGGAGGCATTTTTTTGCCTAGAAGTGTAAAAAATAAGTAATTTTGCCTTGACCATTATTATAGTTAATTTTGACTATTAGTTAACCAAATATGTTGAATTGACAGTTCATATGTCATTCATATCATTTTGGTTAAGGTGCAAAAATTTAACTTAGAAAAAAAAATGAAATAGATTATGATACACGAACTTTCAAGATAAATTTGTACTTTAACAAAAATAACGTAGATGACATATAGACTTTCAACTCAACATGTTTAGCCAACTAACACTCAAAATTACTGGGATTACGGCCAGGTAAAATTGCTCATATTTTTATACTTATGGGGCAAAACTGCTCCCCGAAAAACTTCTAAGGCGAAATTGCCCCTTAACTCTTATATTTATTTCCATTCTTTTCACAAAAAGCCTGCAGTGGTGTTATTATTCTAGTAACATGTTAAAAACATATCTGGGCAGAAAAAATGTCAAAAACATAAATACACATGAAAGGTTTCAAATGTTGATTATAAAAAGGTATAATACTATAACACTAAAATTATAAGATAAAAATAAATTGAGCAATTATGTCTTCCTAAAATCTACCTGAAACTAAACCAACCTGATGAGGAAGAAGAAGCTAATGATGCAAACAAACTAAAGTTGATTCTCCCCTCATGTCTTTAAATAATACTACCTCCGATCCTAAATATAAGGATAAAGTTTATATTGCAAGTGCGATTTAAACAACAAACTTTCTCTTATATTTAAAACCGGAAAAATACTATTTTATAAGCAAGTTATCCCTTTCCAGGAAAAAAAAAAGTCCAAAAGTTATAGAGAAGCTTTAGGAAAGGTCAAAAAGAGCATTTGGCAACCACCAAAATGTTGGTGTCTTGGTGAAGAGAGGCTTTCTATGCATTAAACATTGGTAACTTGTAAGCATCCAATTTGTTAGCCATGAAATGCATTGACTCACAAACTGACAAGCAAAAGAACATATTATTATTTTTTTTGATAAGAAAAAGCTTTGGAGGGGTTCGACATCAGTTCCCCACCAAGGTCGCAAAGCACGGCCCAGGCTCTTTGAGCACTTAATGGGGACTTATGAGATCGTCTACCAAATGAGTCCCAGCGACGGCAGCGAGGATCGAACACACATCCCTTTGGAACTTGAACAAATCCCTTACTATCTATGTCAACTTCCTTTGGCGCACAAAAACATATTTCAGAAGAGTATAGAACCCTCCTGAGCCCTATTCCTTGTCTTTTTGTCAAGAAATAGTCCCAAATTAGTTACCCTTCCTAATCTACAAATAACTATATAAAAATCCAGCGGTAAGTGTCTCCCAAGCACATTAGGGTAGGCTCAAGACACTCAAATTAAAATAATAATAATAATGAGGCGGTTATGAAAGATAAACAATGAGAAAGGTAATTGCACGGTATTTAATAATTAATAATGGGGGAGGTAAATACAAAATATTTAGTAAATATTTAATTTAATTTTTTGATTATTTCCTTAGAGATCTTTAAGATGAACAAATACAATACCATAATTATAAATATTAATATGTGCAAATTTAGGGTATCTATTCAATAGAAAATATAGGTATTCCAATAAATTAATTACGACTTTTTATATGGGACAGTTTTGAGTATTTTTATGTACATGTTGTGAAATTAAAGTCAAAACTACTATAGCATCACCTTTCCACCCACACAATATATATATATATATATATATATAGGTCATAGTGTATTACATACTATAAATTATTATTTTAAATCTAAGTGATTTCTTACATAACATATTAATAAATACTCGGCCTCTCAACCACACATTGCATGGGTCTGGACTAGTTAAACTCAATGAAAATGAAGGCAACACTGATTTTAGTGTATGTTCATGGATATTACTTTTATTAATCAGATCTACCTTGAATTTATTCAGGAACCATGTGCAGTAGAATATTTTTGGTCCCCATGTTGCTGTATTTCCTGAAAGATGAATATGAACGTCTAGGAATGGAAAATTGAGATAATTTCTGCGGAGCATTGAAAGGGACCAACCAGGGAAATCAATAGGAGGACAACTCTCTTTTTTTCCTTTTTCTTCTTTTTCACTAGATGTGAATAAAATACAATCTACATAGAATGAGAGGTGGGCAGAAATGTTGGGCCTGCAGGATCAAATGTTTTGGGAAGCAAACATTAATAAGTTACTTCGATCAAAGGGCCAGAGCAACATTTTTGAATTCATTCAAGCAAGATTGGAGTATTTTTTGACGCTTCAGAAGAGACTCTCGTTCATTTTGCAGCAAATCTATGGCACCAGGGGCCACAAACATGTCCATGAATTTCTCATCATTCACTGCAAACAAATCTAACCCAAGAGCCACTACAAGCCGTTCCCGACTGCACAGAATACAAGAAAAATTTTAAGCATAAAGTCATCATCTGAATGGATGAGACAATAAAGGCAGACATAAAATCCATTTAGCTCAAAATATTGCCTATACCCAGCAAATTCGCTGGGAAAGATACCTGCCACAGAAAATTTTAAATTTGTGACAACTTTGGATCCTAACCTAAGTTTCCGTCCAAATAGAACAAATAACTGGTAATATAAGAATATACTCTACCATAAAGTAAACAAAATAAATAAAATCTTGTTTTTTCTCATAAGCAACAAAATAGGGAAAGAAAATCACTTCCATTAGACAGCATTGTTTACCCCAAAATGAAAGATGTCTAACGTAAGCCCTGAAGTAATTTATCATAATCAGTTAGTACTTCACAACTGTATGAAGTAATTGTATGGAAAATACTTGGCATTAGACATCTTCAAACTTCTAGACAGAAAATCTGCAGGTTGTGTGAGTTTCATAGTGACAATATTCTGCGGCCATGAGTTGATTAACAGAATACAAATAAGCTTACCAAGGGGTGAGAAATCCAGAATTTAACGTTGAAGCTACGCCTCTCTCGACAAGCACTTCACGTATACGTGCAAAATGCTGTGCCGCTGATAAGCATATTTCTGAGTACGCTGAACCTGACTTATCTCCATGTCCCAATAGATGGCCACCGTTCTGCATTCTCAGACTATCAGAATTTTTGTTATTTCCGGTCATTCTTGATATTCGTTTTCTTGGTCCAAAGTCATTGCAATTTCCAAGATCCTTTTTAGCCCCAATGTAGACAGGATCGCCTGGCTGATCAGGAGATGGCGTCTCAGGGACAGTCATCTGGCTTTCTCGCAAAGCTTCTTTTGCTTCTGCAGTTTTCCCAGGTGTGGTTTCCTGCTCATTCTTTTCTGGGGGTATATTTTCTTGATCCCTCGTTATATTGCGGGAAACTGACTCTGTATCACTCAACTCAAGAAAAAATGAAGCAGCAGAAGCCTGCCTAAAAGAGGTAGCATTTAGGCCATTAGATAGTTGGAAGTCATTAACATAGCAGACCTGTGAGTATGGACTGGTAACTGAATCAAGGTGGTGTCTAACTAATTGCTTGCACTGCTTAGCTAGATCCCTTATGAACCGACTGTAAGCATGCCTTAGAGCAGCATGAAAACCTACATAACCGTCCATGTTTCCTGTTCCACTCCCGTCTGCAAGGGAAATAACATTGCTTAGCTTTTCTAGCGTTAAAGGGTACACTATCCGCATAAGATCCATGACATTGATTGTAAATTGAAATAAACTAAGAACTACAAAAGAAGTTTTTTTTTTTAAGACGCAGCGAATCTATTTAGAAAAAGAAATTAAAAAGTCAAGATGGAGATTCACTTACATTCTGAGTCATGACTGCGATTTCTTTCTAAAGCCAAATCAAATAAACTTCCCAAAACAAAAGCAAGCCTATCACAAGCAGTGTCAAGAAGAGGTGAAAGCCATGATTTAGCAGCAGCACGTGCAATCTCTGCAGCAGCCTCTGTTACACCTCTTCCCCCGCCTCGCCCAGCATGAGCAAGTAATATATTGGCAACCTGTTCGATGGATACCAAAGAGTTGAGTTGAAAGAAGTGAGATTGATATATTTTCCAAACAAGTTAATGGTAAGGCGCAAAACCTTTTCCCTTGACACTGAGGGGCATTCAATGGAATATGCAGCGCAGCGAAATTCATGCATCACTCTCTCAAAAGCAGCTCCTCCATAGAGACGAAGGATAGCATTTGGAGGCTTTATATCTGCTATGACCCCAGGCCAAACCCCAATACCACTTTGTGATTGCTCTTCTGCTGTGGTTTTCCCCCATTGTTCAGGGGAAGGGTCAGCTGCGCCATCAATCAACGCACCCTAGATAAAAGTGAGCAAATTAGTTACTATCTAATCACATGCCAACTTATTACTTATAAATCCCTTTTGCTTAAAAATGAGTTCGGAATTTGGCTCTTGTTACACACCACATGATTGCTGATAGAAGCAGCATATAGCATAGCGGATTTCCTAAGATGTGCAATATCTGAAGTGGCTTGAATTTTCGAGTCCATTCTGCCAAGTTCAAAAGTGACTTCGCTGCAGCGCTGCTCAAGCAATGCTAAAGTTGCTGGTGCAGCTTCTTTGTATTTCTTCTGAAGCTCAGCCTCCAAGTAATCTCTCAGACAGCCAAAACCAATATGGTTTCTATACTTGTCTTCATCAAAACCTCCCTTGACACCTTCACGCAAATGACGCAGGACCTCTGAGTCTACCTGAGAAATCTGCCTGCGGAATTCATCATTTGAAACAGTTCCTCTATCTTTCGGTAGGGCCACAAAGAAAGGGCGAGTACTATCTCCGAGGTAACCACTTGCACTTAAGTAACGATCCACTTCCCATCGGTCACCGAATTCCTGCATACAATAGATAGCTAACTTCCAGAACCAACTCCTAAATAATATTAGAGTTTGTGTCCATACCTAATTCCATAGCCTACTACCGCCAGTGGCATACGACGATTTTCTTTTTATGACAGTAATTAAAGTGGACTTCCTATTCTACCCTAGATGCAGTATTTCTTTTAAGTTGATCACTTAGCACATAATCATTACATGCTTGTCTTGTTGTCCTTTCTGTCTCAATTTTCTATTTAAACATCATGCCATAGCTCACAATCTATTGGCTTGGACATTGTATTTATCATCCATTTTTCCCCATGGACTAGCAGTACCAGCAAAGACTAATCCAAATTCTTCCAACTACTTCTTTCAAGGATGAAACCTCCTTCCAATACACAAACCTAACTTATTATTTATCATCTACTATAATTTTAAGTTAAATTAGTGATCCGATAATGTCCAACGAACAGTTGAATTTGAAGTTAAACTAGAACAGCCTCCAGCATTGCAAGTTGTATTCAAACTTTACATAAACCCATTGTGGGTAACCCTTCTTACCTTCAGACGATTATCAAATTTGGAGACCACAATCACCGTCCGTCTAAATGTTGGATCAATGTCACGAATCGCATCCAACCACAAGGATGAGCACCACTCCACGCTGCTTTGCTGAAGGAACAAGAGGATGCGATGGGGAGGGCTGGCCAACGCTTTCACCATTGAGAGAATTTCATCAGGTGTGTTCTCCGGTTCTCCCTTCTTTGCCTGACAAATAAGTTTAGTCATTCACAAAAGCAAAACATTAGGCGTCTAACAAAGCGTGTATATGTCAAACATACTATTCTCATGAATTCCTTCGTGGCACTCACTTTAAGAACAAAGCCGGGGGTATCGATAATGGTAAGGTTTGGACAGTGAGCATATTCTGCCCTCATTATAATCGGTTTTGGAGATACTGATGTCTTAGCTTTCTTCAAAAGTGCGTCTGTTCGAGACTTTATAATGTCTGCAATAGTAGATGCCGAAACGACAGGGCTTCCATACTCTTCTGAATCCTCCTCCTGTGTTTTCAATTTCAAACATCAGGTTCTTGAACTACACTATGTTAATACAAAGTCACACCACTGAAGAATCTATTGGGAAAAAATGGTAAACTTAACAAAATTCAAGCCGTGAATACAGATTCCTAAAATATAAACGAAAAATGCATGACAGAAATTTAAGAACAAATTTGAAATAACCTCCGAAGTTAGAAGAGAGGGAAAAACCTGAAAACGGCATCGAGGTTCCAGAGCGGTGGGATCATGAACCATCTGGAGAATGAGGGGCCTGCGAGTGCCCATCTCGACCTCACGCACATTGAATCGGAACCCAAGGAGCGCTTCAAGGAGAGAACTCTTGCCATCAGACTGTCCCCCAAGTGCAACGATCTCGGGAATTGGAAGCTTCTCGCCGAAGGCGACGGCGGCAGCCTGAAGCCGATTGTAGGCCTCAAACCGAGACTTGAAATCGGAATTGGAGGCCGATCGATTAACGGAAGAATCAAGAGAGTTTGAGTGGGCATGCTTCCTGGACAACGAAGCCGATTTGTCGGATGGGGTTTTGGACGGAGTGGAGAGGAAAGTATTGGTGGTTGCCATTGCAGCCCCTGAAGCCAAAAGCGGAATGGAAGAAGACGACGAAGAGAGCGGAGGGATTTTAAATTTGAATTGGACAAAAAAAGTAGACGTTGGATTTGTTTTTCTTTTTTTTTGGTATGACGTTGGATTTGTTTTTCGATAATGAACATAAGATTCGATCATCACTTCAGGTCCAAAAAACCTCACTTAACTGAAAATGTATTTCGGGCCAGTTTAATGGGCTTGGACTTAAGAAAAGGTCATCATAGCCTTGGCCCGAACTGATTACCGACGATGACCATAAGATCAAATAGTAGAAGACTTTAATAAAATCTTATCAATATATCAAAAAACAAAAATAAAATCTTATCAAAAAACAAAAAATAGTAGAAGACTATCACATGATTTTTGCTGACAAATTTGTAATTTGATTTTGAGAATTTTTTTTTTTTTGAATAATTGGCCCTTTAATTTTATAAAAAAATTAATTTTATTTTAGTTATAAATTTGTCCTCAGTTTTCTTTGCTTCCCTAGTTTAGTACTCATTAATTTCATGTTTCTCTATCTCCAAGAGAATATTAAATAAAATAATAATAAATAAAGGGTTAATATTATCTTTAGTACCTCAAATTTATTCAAATTTTGGTTTTGGTCTTTCTAGGGGCAAAATGATTCAGATGTTTTATTGACTTGTAAAAACTAATATTTGAAATGAAATGAAACGAGCGACCAAAACCTTTTATTTAAAATTTGATGGATTAAAACCAAAATAAGGAAAAACTTTAGGACCAAAAATTATATTAACCTAAACAAAGATTAAATTATTTTTTAATTGTTATAAATTAATTCATTTGATCTTTCATTCATTTTTTCTTTTTCTTTTTTTGATAAAAGGTCAAATGATATTAAGGATAAGATGATAATGTTTTACAATACATGAAAAGAAACATTACAACCAAAAATTGCAATGTCCTTTCCTTTGTCCAGTTGGAGAGGTTAAAAGAGCCATGAATCCTTGAGAACATTTTCTATGCAAACATGACATGGAGACTCTTGTAACATTGCTAAATTTCTCTTCATCCAGATTGTGTTGAGAAGCAGAATAATTTCACAAACAAGATCGTGTAATCCATCCTTGTGAAGAGAAAGAAGAGCTTCCTTTAATCATACCATAAACTGTTGGAAAGAATTCCCCTCAAGTCTGATTAAGACACAACCATACCAGATCGATCTAACATACGATTCCTTATCTGAACATCCAAAAGAGCAAAAAGACTCCGATGGAAGATGATGCTCATTTAGTATGTCTGAAGCCGGAATTGCCTTTTTTATCAGCTTCCAAACAAAAAGCAAGTTTTTATATGGAAGAGAGATAGTCCAGAGAAATTTCCAGAACACTCAGATGAAGTTCTTTACAAGGATACCAAAAAACCATCTTTAGCAAAATACTGCCCTGAAGAATTACCTGTCCACATATATGCATCGGAATTCTTGCAATTTCCATAGCCTCAGGTGGAGAGTAGACTGAATTTAGAACCTGAAGATTCCATCTAAGAGGATTCCAATTGAAAGGAGTATGCAGTATGAGTTAATATTCACACTAGCTTCAGACTCTCGATGCATCAGCGACCAAAGAGGGTGGTTAAGAGATATGCTGTGTCCATCTCCTACTCTAAATTGAATCTTGTCACCTATTAGATCAGCAGAATCTAAAATTCCTTTCCACATCCAAGATGTGTTATGAGCCTTCTTCAAAAAAGGCTAAGAGAAGGCCTAATGCCAGGACCTTCCTTAGCCATTAGCATAAAGAGGATATCCTTCCTTGCTAAATGAATTTTTCCTCCATAAGAAGTTGATACACAGAGTCAATCTTGTCACATATTTTTGGAGAGTTTGACACATGAGAAAACATGAATATTAGAAGCCGAGAGGACATACTTAATCAAGGTAAGTCTAGTAGCTTCAGATAAAAGCCTAGTCTTCCATGCACTTGTACTTCTTTGTACCGAGTTCATGACATGCTGGTATATCACTGACTTGTCTCTAGTAGGATCAATCCAAGTGCCCAAATAATTACCAAGGTTTCCAGCAAAGGGAATATCAAAAAACCGAGATATGAGCAATTTAGATTGAAGATCAATGTTTGGGCTAAGAATCAAACTGGATTTGGATTTATTCAAAGAAATTATCAAGAGATTCTTTCACACAAAGCAAGGAATGATCATTACACTCAAAAAAGGAGTGAGTCATCGCCAGTAGGTGAGAAATAGGAGTAGCCATGTTCTGTTATAAGAACACATATGTTTAACCTCAATGGGTTAGTGGATAATCTATGTAGGATCTGTTAAACTCTCCGGGTAGTAAATGAGCTAACACCGAAGAGGAGATGATTGCTCTGTAATGTCTATGAGGAAGATACCAAAGAGTATTAAATGATCACTATGTTACACGAGAATGGCGATTAGCCAAAGGAGGTGGGTGTATGCACAGTATGACAGGATAGTAAAAGGATATAAATAGAGTGTGTGCACCTTACCGGTAATCTCTTATTTAAAGATTACCTCTAGGGGTTTCAGTCCTTGTGCTGTGCGCACCTCCAAGCTTGCAACGTTCTGCTCTACTACCTGACGTTTTCTTGCTCCACTATATGTCTCTGCTCCACTATATGTACTGTCGGGATTAATGTCTTATCTATAGGGTGATTAGTGTTTTACTTGCTTAAGAAAAGCTTCTGTCATAACGTATCCTTGTTGGGCCGCATCATATCTAGGCCCAATATACGAGTCCATAACAAGCCCCATTATTTATATTAATGTCATTCCACAAGTTCTGACATTCCTTTTGGGCAATTAAGCATGAGAGAACGTTGGATGCCAAAATAAACAAATATGGAGACAAGTGATCTCCCTATCTAATTCCCCAAATGGGAATAAAAACCTCAAAGACTTGACTTTTAATCAATAGCTGGTAATGTACCTTGGAGACACATTGGTGTATAATGTTAACCCATTTCTCAGGAAATCCCATCCTTCTTAAAATTGCTGACAAGAAACTCCAAGATAATCTATCAAAAGCTGTGGAGAAATCTAATTTTAAAGCTGCTAACATTTTCCTTCCTTTTCGAGCAGAGTGAATTTGATCCATTACATCATAAGCCAGCAAGATGTTATATGAAATAAGTCTTCCTTTAAGAAAAAACACCCTGATTCGGGGTAATACATCTTTGTAAAGGGCCTTTCAATCTATTGCATAGAACCTTGGATATGATCTTGTAGATAACATTTGATAAACTGATGGGCCTGAGATCTTTACAATTCTGAGGGTGTTCTAATAATTTTGTGGTTATGGGGTATGAGTTTTGTGTTATGAAGAAGGGAACTTCCTAACTCGAATGGCTCAAGGGTTAAATCAAGATTCTACCACTATTGCTTGTTTGGATCTACTTAGATCGGACTATGATGATGTACTAGGGGCTTCTAATAGTTTTGTCTTATTAGTAGACATTTTTGTAACCTACAACCTTCATACTTGTCTTTGTGAACAGATAAATCTTAGTTTGTTTGGATTAATGTTTGTAAATATGGCTTTTATTTCCACCATATTTTATAAATAAAATATGAGTCAAACTTAACTAGTGTAATATAATTTAGATTTGAATATATTTTTATATAGAGAAAATGGTCATTTTGACTGTTCTAGTGTATTTGGGATGGTTTTATAGGTGCTTTTGGTTCTAAAAATTCACTTAGAGCCTCAATTATTTTCCTCTCATGTTTGGCACAACGATGAGTTAATCTTGCTTTTGGTCAAACAGGTTTTAAGTGCTTTAAGTTCAATCAAGGAGAAAGAGGGAAAAAAACAACTTGTTGCACATAGAACGTAGACCTTTCTTTAATTAAAAAAGAAAGAAAGATAAAAATTACTCTAAAGACCTAATAACCATTAATACAAAAATCCAATCCAAACAAAAATCACAATGCACTATCTAATTTTTCCTCAAACTTACCAAACTGATTGATTTAACCACGAAACTTGTGAACCGGTCACCTAACCAGTTTGACTAGTTCACTGTTAATTTTAGAATTTCCCCACTTCAAAAATTTGTATCTAATTCTATATATTTTCAAAAATTACAAATTAAGATTCTATGGAAAGCTTGTGATGCCTACTTTTTACTGCAACAAATTTCAAAACTATTTCAAGAAATATTATCATTCGAATTCACTTCATTACTGGTTTGACCCGAATTAGCTCCAATTTGACTCAATGACCCTTAAGTCACTTTTCAAACTGGTTCATTGGTCGATCTGGGTTAATAACTTTAGTTTATAAAAGTCAAATGAAATAAAAGCTATTTTTATCATTTTTAATCCAAACACACGTATAAGCTTATATATTGTTGTTAAACTCTTGAGTTAACTCTCTAAGCTTACCGTTTCTACATTTCCAGCTTATAAAATCGAATCAGGTTGCTAGTAAACTCATGTCATTCGTAAACTTGGTTAAATTCACGAGTTTATGCATCGTGTTTATTGTTTTTACATTTGTAGCTTGCAAAATTGTGTTAACTCATTCTTAAAATCGTGTTAACTTTTTCAATTTTATTTTGTTCAATGGTTTTATATATGAATTTTATACAATTTTTTTTATTAAATTTAATAAATTATAAATAGTAATAGATTTAATTTTAATTATTTAAATTTAAAATATATTTACATTAAATTGTTGTTATCTTTTATATTTTAAATTATTTAATTATACACTATTAATACGTATTTAATAATAAGCATAAACTCTTACAAGTTTACAATTCAAGTTCACATTTTAAGTGTACGTTACTCTAATAAGATAATTTAAATTTACGAATTTGACAATGTTAAACTTACATGAATGGTATTTTAAAAAGTCAACTTTAAAAGTTTTGAATATGGATAAAAGTGAAATGTCAGAAGTTTTTTTTTTAAAAAAAAAAAAGCTTTAGTTTTAACTTAACTTTCATTCAAAAAGTCACTTGTCTAAGTTATGCTAAACACCATTTCAGGTCTCTGTCCCAAATATGTGGAAGAAGTGAAGAACTACTGAGGCTGCGACACTTGGAGAGGCCAGAATGGGTGACCGTGATCTTGTGCGGTTGGTGCCGTGACCTACAGTGACGCTAACGCAGTTGCCGCCGGGAAGTAAGATCCTCTACACGTGTACCTACGTTTAGATTTCGTGGTCAACCATAACAGTGTTAGAATTAGTATTTTACTTTTAGACACCACATAAATTCAGCACCCTGTTTCTGCTTTCATTACTAGCTCTCCAGAAAAATAAAAATTAATTATAAAGTGTTTTTGGAGCACAATATATATTATTTCTTTAAATATGTTTCGGGTGCTGGCAAAAAGAAATGTTTAAATATATTTTGAAAAACTCTCTTGAGGAGTATATAATTTATTCTTGAGTTAAGTAGTTGGAAGTATAGGCTCAAGAGTAATATTGTCCAGGAAGTTTTTCTTGTCTTAATGTTGCCCTAGAAATTTTAAAACGTAGCAATGTTATCTTATTCTGTTAAAAAACTAATTTTAACTGTTAAAAATTAACATTGCCCATTAATTTTTTAACAAAAATAGGTAACATTACTATGTTTTGAAGTTTTCAGGACAAAATTGAGACAAAAAAAAACTTTCAGAGTAACATTGCTTCTCAACAAAAATTTCCTTAACAAATATGCTACTAGACCCTTTTTACACAATGATGTGGGAGATCTTTTGTACCAAAAATTTCCTTAACAAATATGCTACTAAAAATATCCAGCATTATTTATCTCAAGAGTGATCTTTTGTACAAATGATGTGGGACATAGTCATGATATTTTACTGAAAAGGAAAAATAAAACCATATAAATTGTGATATCATCATGCAAAAAGTTTAAACTTTTTGAGTAGAAAGTTTTTATAATGTTAAAATGCATCTAACACCCTAAAATATTTTTTTAGATATATTTATTACTATAAAGTATACCTCTGTTTCTTTTTATAAGAAACATTTAACACTTTAATTGAATCTCGTTGTTTGAAATATATGTTGAGAATAATAAATGTGTCATAACTATAATCTTTAGTTTTACTTAAATATCCTTATTTATGATGACATGAGAAATAAGAGAGAGATAAAGGAAATTATTATAATAAGAAGGATTGTAGAAAAGAGTGAATAAGTAAATTTGGTAGACGTAATGCCTTTGGGGTTGTGAAAACTTAACATATTGAAATTAAATAGGGATAATTAAATAAGGGTAAAATGAAAAAGTGAGGAATAACAATTAAGACATTCTCTAAATGTTCCTTATAAAAATGAACGGGATTGTGTGGTGATTGTTTCTTATATAAAAAGGAAGGGGTGAAGTATTTTGTGATACATCCAATATTTTAAAAGATTTTTTTAAATGTGTCTAGCACTTAAAGTATTTTTTTATGCATCCAGTACCCTAAAATATTTTTTTCAAATGCATCCAGCATTAAGGCACAAAAAATACTTATGAGTGTTTGATGTACCTAAAGAATATTTCAGGATATTTGATACGCCACAGAATAATTTATTGCGTTGGACGCCGAAGATATTTTAAGGTTTTGGATACAGCTTAATCCTTTAAAAAAAAAAAACTGTATCTATTATTCAATTAATTCCAGCCATGGTACAATAAGACATACTCGCGTATCAAATAACTAAATCTGAGACAATTACAAAAATCAGTCCCCCACGACCATTACAATTTCAATCAAAACAGGTTTAATTTAATGATTTTTAAGAAGCGAAGTGTCAGTTTGAGTATAAATCGTTGAAATCAACCCAGTTAAGTTATAGTAGTAGCAATTTTCTCTTATTTAAATAAATTAAAAATGCTCATTTTCAGGCGAATTGTTGTGGCATGTATCAAATATATACAACATCTTCCTAGAATTTAGAGAGGAAATTATGCACTACTAAGCAAAACCATGCACGCCAGTTCATGATCTCATATCTTGCTTCAATATCTGCAACATTAATTTTCTTGCCCTAAGAACATGGAATATTTTTATACGTAACTTACCCTTTAAATCACTTCTAAAACATTTCTCAAAAGCTCACAAACAACAACTCTCACAACACATGGCTCACAACTTCATCAAGCTCACAACCATTATTGTTTCTCTTCTCCTCCTCCGTTCTCAAGCGACGACGTTTCAGACAGAAGACGTAGATGATAATGAAGTCGATTCTTCTCTTCAAATCGGAACGAGAAGTCGATTCTTGATGAGAATTATAAAGAAAGGCATGTATTGTGATGCCAGTGCTGGTGGTTTTAACATTTGTAATGGAGTTTCTGCAAGCAAGGGAAGAGGGTTGCTTTTCTGCTGCAAGAACCACTGCCGGAATGTTCTGGGCGACGAGAACAACTGTGGGCAGTGTGGCCACAGATGCTGTCAAGGTCATCGGTGCTGCGACGGAGCTTGCACGGACGTTTTGTTTAATGATGATCACTGTGGCAAGTGTGGCAACAAGTGTGAACTTGGGGTTCATTGTGAGAATGGATGTTGTGGGTATGCTTGAATAAGTAATTATAATGGACTTGGGAATAATGGTTTAATTTGCTTCTTAATTAGTAGGATCATCTAAATTTTTGTGATGGTCTAAATTTTATTCTTTTTTTTTTTTTTTTTTTTTTTAATACAATTTCGTTCCCATAAACATTGTTTATGTCGAATAAAAATAGATTGTATATTGACCATGAACTTAAAAAATATGTAATAGTTGGAAATTTATAAAATCGTTTATTAAAAAAATACAGTACTGTTTCATACTAGATATACTTTTTATGTTTGTTCAGCCAAAGTATATATTTGCATTGCACAAGTTGCAATATGATTTAATTTAAAATTCTTTAGTTTTAGGGAAATATAATGCTGCCTTTTTTGTCTCTCTGATTTATAAATTATATATTTTCTGAATTATTTATTGCTTAAAGTTAAATTGATTTTTAAAAAAAACCTAGGGAAAATCGCTCTTAAATCCCTATTTAAAAATTTATGTGTGAAATGGACCTGAGGCATGTAAGATGTGACTATGTGAGGTTCTTAAGTGTAAATAGTGGTGATAAGAGAAAAACAAATTCGCTTTTAAGGAAAACATTCCCTTTGTGCAATCTCTCTCTAATAACCAAACATTTATCATAAAAGAATTATCCTCCGACAGCACTTATGCAGTTTAACTTGAAGAACTATGGAAGCAAATCATCATCCTCAAACACAACATAATTCGATCTAGAAACAATCAATCTCAGTGATATCAAACCACTATTATCAATGAAACTAAAACTATAAATTATGTCTTGAATCTATCAAAAACCCACGACAATAGAAACCATTGTCGTGCTAAAGGCCCTATTCTTTAGATCTGTAAAAAGATCTATAAAATAAGTCACCATTGAGCAAAGACATCATCTTTCTTCCACAATAAAAAAGACGATGAGGAGTAGGGAGAAAGTGAAGAAGATTGAAGAGCACCCGAATTTGTGAAGGTGAAGGTGCAAATGTCAACAAGGACCTAATTTTGAGGTGGAGGTGGAGAAGATGGAAGAAGTGAAAGAAGATGGAGTTGGTCATCGATGATGGCAGTGGCGGTGCTCACGATTGGGGAGGTCGATGGTAGCAATGACGTCAATGAGTGGGGTGGTTGTGTGTCTGCTGTGAGTCATGAAAGTAGGACCATAAGCTTGAAGTAGAGAAGGGGCAAAAATGAATTGTGGGTTAAAGAATTGAAAAGCTTTGATTTTTTTATAGAAGTTGAATTGCACATAAGGGTGGTGAATTACATAAAGGGAAGAGGATTGCATATAAGGAAAGATTGATTGTACAAAGGCAAGATGGTTTGCACATAAGGATACACGATGGATTGCATAAAATGTAATTGCACATCAGAAACTAATTTTGCACGTATGAAAGATGGATTGGACATAAGGGAAGATAGTTTATACTTAAGAAGATGGATTACATAAAAGGAATATCACTTACACATAAGGGAAGATTGTAACACCCCACTGTTCTGAGCCCAGAACAGAGTGGCATCTTCACCTATTATGTAAAGATGTAATATTTAATAAAAATTTAAACCACTGAGTCAGGTTTGTTCTTGAAAATAAAAGCCCTTTTCATAAAGAGAGTTCAAAATAATATTAAAGTTCAAATGGGCTTTTCTAATACATTTAAGATTTTTGAAAACAGTTTATCAGTGGTTCAAACTTGTCATTAAAAATTGCATCATACTTAAAGCCTTGCCTAAATTCATCAGAGTTTCTCCTTATTTCTCCAATTAGTCTAGAGCTCTACTAAATCGTTTACCAAAATTTGGGCTTGTTACATACGTGCCCGAAACTCCGCAGCGATTGTTAGCAACGTATATATATATATAAGTCTTAACTACTTCTACGACGGTATGTATCTATTTAATATATACATCCCCGGTAGCCACATATGGCTATCACAAAATAACATTGAAGTCATGAGGAAACAAGTAAATTCCAAAGACAAAAGTGAAACTAAATGTTTCATCTGCTTCCTCTTCACCACCTTCTTTTCAAAATCAAGCAATTATAATGCCCTTGCCTCTTCCTCCTCGTTTACTAGCTTGCCCACGTCCCGGATTTAAGGAAGGCTGCGGGATTCGAGTGAATGAATCCCAGAGTAACGAGGTTAATCTCAAATTCTAGCATATGCAATATATGTAAATCAACCAAGCGAGTAGTCCACACAAAGATATAAAGCATTCAAGTTCAAGTTCAAATTCAACGACAAGTATTACATACCAAATGCGGCTTGTAATACAAGTAAATCATAAAATGATTTCAAATACCTTAGCGCTAGGAAATTCATTTGGCAATTCAATACCAATTCAATGAATGCACTAGGCCCCGCCTAGCCACCGGGAAGTTGGCCCCATGGTCGGCCCTTCCGCTCAATCGAGCCACGAGTGGTGCTTGGCCCCATACAAAAGCGGGACATACAATATGGTTTACAAAAACATATATAACTATGCAAAGAATGTGAGATTATAGTTACTACCGTTGGTCTTACCGACAAAACCCCTTCCACCGATTCTTAACACTACACTTGTCCTTCGAGCACGGGCGATTCTCGGGTCCTATAATTAACATTTATACGGTGATGGGTCATTAACCAATCTAAAAATAACTATCAATTCCACTTCTCTAGACCCACCCCAAAAATACTTGTCTCTTTATATCCTTAAGACTAGGGATGTATACTCACTGAGTCTTATTTAATTAGACACTATACATTATGAATAATTATAATCTCAGCCATTTGATCTTGCATTTTATCCAAAGGAACCTTTACTTTAAAGGTTTAACACAATTAACAACTTATGTGACTTTTTAAAGACTTATCAAAAATTCAGGCTTCTTTTCGAGAATTTGGAAAATTCATAACTCGACCGATATAACTCCAAATGGAGTGATTCTAATTTCTATTTAAACCTTGATAAGTCTATTTTCATAAATTAAAGTCACCAAGTTGATTTATGGCTAAGAAAAATTTCCAAAATTCCAAAAATAAACAATGTCAAGAAATTCTTCAGATTTTCTGACCAAACTTTGAGAAACCATAACTCCTTCAATACTTATCAGATTTCGACGAATTACCTATTGAATTAAACCTCTATGAGTCTAGTATTTAACTGGAAAATTTCACATTTTAAATATTCTGTTAAGTCAATCCGAAATCCAACGCCATTTTGTTGTTCCTGAAGCTTACCAGAAATTTCCAGCTTTTTTTTTTTAGCTCAACTTCGAAAAATCATAACCGGAGTTGTAGACCTCCGTTTTAAGTGATCCAAAGCTTATTTTAAACCTCAAGGAGTGTAGTTTCTCCTGTAAAAATTTCAAATCAAAAATCAACCTCTAACCCCTGCAAAAGATGCGAAAATCAACCCCTGTTTTCGGATTAAAATCCAGTGGTAGCAAAAGCTAATTGCATGCTCAGCAAAACATGAACCCACTTCTCTCTCACTAAACCATGATTTTCAACCACCATCAACTCAGAAAATGTCTGCAACCTCAAGAAAAACCAAATGGGAAACATTTTTACAGACTTACCTAGACCCCAAGAACACTTTGCATGTGAGCTTTGGTGATTCCTTCTTCTTCTTCGGTACTTTCTCTCTCTCTCTTGGTTCTGTGCTTCCTGTTGCAGCTGGGATGAAATAGAGAATGGGGAAATGAAATGGAATGAAGAGGTGGGGATGGGTTGTGTGTGAGTGTGGTTTGTGTGCGTTTGTGGATCCGGATGAGGAAATGGAATGGAAGAAATGGAGAGAGGTGTGAGATTGTATTGTATGTGTGTCGTGGATATGTGATTTACGGATGAAGGGAATAAATTGGAAATGAGGGAGCTGCATGTTGAGGGGTTACGTGGCATTAATTGGTGAAAGGTGGGGCTGTATTGTATATGTGTGTGTATGACAGATGGAAAGTGGGGAGGTATACGTGTATATGTGGGCCGGATGGAGAGAGTTTGTGTGGTTGGGTTATGTGGAGAAATAAGAGTAATTGGCCTTGGGCCAAATTAGAAAGGAAAATTGAGGGAGTATATGTCTACAGGATTGATTCAAATATATGGGAGTACGTGGCGGGAAGAAGAATATGGAAAGAAATGAATGAGGACTATAACGATCATGTGACTTGCACATGTTGTACGGGAAATAAGAAATATGTATAGTTCAACACTTACTGTACACTAGTTCCATACTCTCCTTTTCTTTCTAATATTGGGCCACAATTTATCCCTTGCAAATATTCCTTGGATTTATTCTTTCCTCAATTAATTTATTTTGGACATAAAATATTATCTCCAAAATATTAGGCCAAAAATCAACCATTAACTAATGATCCTTAATTTCTGGAAAAATATGCCTAAATTTCCAAATATTAATTCCATATAATATTCTTAATTCATAATCTCCAAAATTTAGGATGTTACAATTCTCCCCCCGTAAATTAAATTTCGTCCTCGAAATTTGATATGTACCTGAGGACATAAAGTCCGGATATTGTTATCTCATGTATTCTTCTATCTCCCAAGTTGCTTTTCTAGGAGTTAGTCCCTTCCAGACCACCTTCACAATTGAAATACTCCTATGTCTGAGCTGCTTCTCCTGGCGACCAATAATCCGCTCAAGCTCAACCACATAGGTTTGGTCATCTTGTACATCAACATCTTCATACTCGATGACATTCTTAGGGTCTGGTTGGTATTTCTTCAATTGTGATATACATAAGACATTATGAAGCTTGCCCAAATTCGGGGGTAAAGCTATTTTGTATGCTACTGGTCCGATTCTCGTCAAAACTTCATAAGGACCAATGTACCGAGGGCTCAACTTCTTTTTCTTTATTGCCCTACAAATTCCCGTAATTGGAGATACCTTCAAGAAAATGTTATCTCCAACCTCAAATTCTAGAAGTCTTCTTCTTCTCTCATCATAACTTTTCCATCGACTTTGTGTTGCTAGGAGCCTCTTCTTGATTAACTTCATATGTTCGGAAGTTTGGTCTATTACATCTGGCCTAAACAGCCTCCTTTCTAACCACTCTGTGCAACATAGGGGTGACTGGCATTTTCTTCCATACAGTGCTTCAAATGGAGCCATTTGAATGCTCCCATCAAGGTTTTGCATTGTACGCCTGTAAGATTTTAGAGTAGTTGTAATCGTAATTGTGGTTGTAGTTGTAGTTGCTGTACTCGTGGTAGTACTTGTAGTTGTAGTTGTAGTTGTAGTTATAATTGTGGTTATAGTTATGGTTGTCATTGTCGTTGTAGTTGTAATGGTAGTTGTAGTGGTTGTTGTTGTTGTGATAATTGTAGTGGTTGTCGTTATAGTAGTAGTTGCAGTTGTTGTAGTTGTAGTTGTTGTGGTGGTTGTAGTTGTAGTTGTAATTCTAGTTGTAGTTGTAGTTGTTGTAATTGTAGTTGTTGTGATGGTTGTAGTGGTTGTTGTAGTTGTAATTGTAATTCTAGTTGTAGTTGTAGTTGTTGTAATTGTAGTTGTTCTGATGGTTGTAGTGGTTGTTGTAGTTGTAGTTGTTGTGGTGGTTGTAGTTGTAGTTGTAATTCTAGTTGTAGTTGTAGTTGTTGTAATTGTAGTTGTTGTGATGGTTGTAGTGGTTGTTGTAGTTGTAATTGTAATTCTAGTTGTAGTTGTAGTTGTTGTAATTGTAGTTGTTCGATGGTTGTAGTGGTTGTTGTAGTTGTAGTTGTTGTGGTGGTTGTAGTTGTAGTTGTAATTCTAGTTGTAGTTGTAGTTGTTGTAATTGTAGTTGTTCGATGGTTGTAGTGGTTGTTGTAGTTGTATTTGTAATTGTTGTTGTAATTGTTGTAGTGGTTATTGTAGTTGTTGTATGTAAGTTACGCCGATTGGGAGATATCGTCCCATTACCCCTTGAAGTTTGATGCACATGATTCACTTTTCTACTAGGTTGTCGCCTTATAACAACTCCATCCATCTACATTGACATTTACTTTACCTATAGGATACTTAATCTCTAGGCTGGTCACAATATAGTTCAATAATCTTCCATACAGATAATGCCACCAAATCTTCAAGGAAGACACAAGTGCCGCAAGCTCCAGATTATGAGTGGGGTTATTCATTTCATGAGGCTTCAGCTGCCGAGAGGCTTGCGCCACTACTCTGTCCTGCTGCATTAGGACATATCCCAACCTTTGCTTACTAGCATTGTCGGAGACCACCTTGGTCAAACTAAGGTCTAGGATAATTAATACCGGTGCGGATGTCAACCTCTCCTTCGGTGTCGAAAGCACTCTTCACATTTTTCATCCCACTCAAATGGTTAATTCTTGCTTACATCACTTTGCGAAGTTGGATATATAATCCTCTTTCCTTCGCAATCCAATGGCACGTTGTTTGCTGTTAGCCAGTTCAAACCCAATATAACGTCTATACCATGAAGTTGTAGACAAATCAAATCTACCGTAGACTTATACCCATCAATGTCACCACATAGTTAGACATGCATTAGTAACCACGATTTTACACCAAGTGGTGTTGACACAATTAGATCATAGGGCAGTTCATGAGTTTTCCTACCTAGTCATTTAGCACAATCATATGACACAAAGGAATGACTAGCTCCCGAATCAAACAATGCTTCTAATGTATTACCATAAAGAAGAATGGTACCTTGAGTCATTTCGGGAGATTTCCTAGCTTCTTCATACGCCAAAGCGAATACTCGCCTTGATTCCCGAGGCCTACTCTCCGTAGCATGTTGGGGGCAATGTCGGCCAAAGTGTCCCGGCTTTTTGCAATTGAAACAGATCAAGTTTCCACCACAATTCCTACCAGGATGATACTTGCCACAATGCATACAAGATTGTGACTCGGAGGGTCTCTGTGAAGTTTGTTGACCAGATGGAGACATTCTCTTGTTATCTTCTTGGGGTTTAGACCATTGTCCCTTTCTTTTCTGAGGAAAATCTCCTCG
The DNA here is from genome assembly GCA_019022655.1 of Acacia acuminata. Taxonomy (NCBI): domain Eukaryota; kingdom Viridiplantae; phylum Streptophyta; class Magnoliopsida; order Fabales; family Fabaceae; genus Acacia; species Acacia acuminata. The sequence goes on from JAFJYI010000245.1 coordinate 486,972, forward strand.
GCTGGAACCACCACGGTATGATTGACCCCTAGATGCTCGCAGCTCATTCATATTTCTTTCAATCAACCGGCACTCTTCAATAGCCAAGTTGAGTTCTTTAAACCGTCGAGAGACCAGTTTCTCTTTGATCTCGTACTTCAACCCCTCAATCATCATATTAGAACTCCAGCTTTCGTCATCTCGATAATTCAAATAGGTGGAATATTGAGATAATCTGATAAAGCGAGCAAGGTAATCATCAAATGTTTCATCATCACCCCGCTTGATTTTTAGGAATTCCATCTCCTTTTCGACTTTAACGAGATGGGGAAAATACTTGTCATTAAATTTCTCTTGGAATACTTCCCAAGTGATAGGAATATTCCGAGCTCGAAGAGTGATCTCCATATTCTTCCACCAACGGTCCGCATCGCCTTCTAGCTTGTAAATGGCCATTGATGCCTTCTTCTCACTGGGCACTCCATGACTTGAAAAATCTTCTCTATCCTCAAAGCATCCAATCCTTCCGCTACTTGTGAGTCATGATCCCCATGGAATACGGGAGGTTGGTGTTTGCAGAATTTTGACACCCAGTACTGTGTCGTTTCCTCAGCTCTTCTAGTTTTGGGTACATGATCCCGAATCTCAGGTTGGGAGGATGCTTCAGTCCTCTCCTCTTGATTTTTCTGGGTACGTTCCCGATCTTCATCCTGTCTAGCTCGTACCTCATGAATTTCGGTTCGGAGTTCGTTGATCAGTCCGAACAATTGTCTCATTTGATTCTGTTCAGGCATATTTTGTTCGGGTATGTCCGGCTCAGGTATGTCTCGTTCAAGCTCTTGGATTCTCCTGAAAGTTCTACCTCTTGTTCTTGCTCTTCTCATCTTTGATTACTACTACAATATAGCAAAGAAGAGAGAGAGTTGTCAATAGAGTATAAAATTCACTATGCAAAGCATTTCACCTACTAGTTTTCCACAATCTGCTGCAGAGGATTAAACTAGTTTCTTTCCATATCAACAAATGGTCATACTCTTCCACCTCAATGATTAACCATTTCCCTTTTTACTACTTATGGAAAGAATTTACCATTAGTATTAATTGAATACAATATCCTCAACAAAGCGAGAAATACATAGTCACAACAACCGATTTATACTCCATGAAGACAACATCACATTTATCACATAGTCTCGTGTTCAATAATCTCATACACTGTTGGGAGTTCAAACTTAAAACCAAAGGCCATATGCCCATAGCTAATGCCATCTAGCTACAGCTACAAACTTGGACCAGTTTCTGTCCCTAGAACTTTGATAGAAGTCAATCAAAAGTTCCCTGATAACACACTCATCTTATCAACAACTAGAATTTTAATTCATAAAAACAAAATTACATTCCTTGAACATATTCATTAACAAGCTGCTTCATGTGTTCAATGAATTCCAAAATTCTAAAGGGGCCTTGATCCATAATCTGATTCTTTTTACTTCTCCAAAAGTTATTGTCAGGGAAATAGTATAGGATTGTACCAACCCATGCTTCATTAGAGGCACTAATCAACCTCAAGTTATAGTCCCTATATATCATGGGAATCTCATTTAAGAATGCGATGTAGCGACCCCGTGGAGCCACTACAGTCCTACATACATTTTGGTACACATCCTCTAAGCATTCAAGGATATCAAGGTGGGGATGCCACCAATAATTCCAGGGAGGATAAACAAAAGTAGAGTCCACTGACTCCTCCACTTCATTCTCCCCCATACCTGATTCCTCGCTAGATACAAGGTTAATAATCTCAGGGGTTCTTTGCTGCTGCCTAGGATTCGACCTCCTAGCTGTACGCCTACAGCGCAATCTATCATAAAAGGTCTCTTCCCCGACCCTCGGGGGTTGGTTTACAGACTGCTCAGAATTATCTTCCTGATATCTTCTGCTACTCATTTTCAATCCTACAAACATAAACAATACACTTGTTACCAATTCAAAATACATGCTGCATACACGTAGAGCATACTATCCTATTGCCAGAAACTACGCTCTGATACCAAACTGTAACACCCCACTGTTCTGAGCCCAGAACAGAGTGGCATCTTCACCTATTATGTAAAGATGTAATATTTAATAAAAATTTAAACCACTGAGTCAGGTTTGTTCTTGAAAATAAAAGCCCTTTTCATAAAGAGAGTTCAAAATAATATTAAAGTTCAAATGGGCTTTTCTAATACATTTAAGATTTTTGAAAACATTTTTATCGTGGTTCAAACTTGTCATTAAAAATTGCATCATACTTAAAGCCTTGCCTAAATTCATCAGAGTTTCTCCTTATTTCTCCAATTAGTCTAGAGCTCTACTAAATCGTTTACCAAAATTTGGGCTTGTTACATACGTGCCCGAACCTGCAGCGATTGTTAGCAACGTATATATATATATAAGTCTTAACTACTTCTACGTGAATATGTATCTATTTAATATATACATCCCCGGTAGCCACATATGGCTATCACAAAATAACATTGAAGTCATGAGGAAAGTAGTAAATTCAAAGACAAAAGTGAAACTAAATGTTTCATCTCCTCTTCACCACCTTCTTTTCAAAATCAAGCAATTATAATGCCCTTGCCTCTTCCTCCATGCTTACTAGCTTGCCCACGCCCGGATTTAAGGAAGGCTCGGATTCAAAGTGAATGAATCCCGAGTAACAAGTTAATCTCAAATTCTAGCATATGCAATATATGTAAATCAACCAAAGCGAGTAGTCCACACAAGATATAAAGCATTCAAGTTCAAGTTCAAATTCAACGACAAGTATTACATACCAAATGCAGCTTGTAATACAAGTAAATCATAAAATGATTTCAAATACCTTAGCGCTAGGAAATTCATTTGGCAATTCAATACCAATTCAATGAATGCACTAGGCCCTGCCTAGCCACCGGGAAGTTGGCCCCATGGTCGGCCCTTCCGCTCAATCGAGCCACGAGTGGTGCTGGCCCCATACAAAAGGGACATACAATATGGTTTACAAAAACATATATAACTATGCAAAGAATGTGAGATTATAGTTACTACTGTTGGTCTTACCGACAAAACCCCTTCCACCAGATTCTTAACACTACACTTGTCCTTCGTGCACGGGCGATTCTCGGGTCCTATAATTAACATTTATAGTGATGGGTCATTAACCAATCTAAAAATAACTATCAATTCCACTTCTCTAGACCCACCCCAAAAATACTTGTCTCTTTATATCCTTAAGACTAGGGATGTATACTCATTGTGAGTCTTATTTAATTAGACACTATACATTATGAATAATTATAATCTCAGCCATTTGATCTTGCATTTTATCCAAAGAAACCTTTACTTTAAAGGTTTAACACAATTAACAACTTATGTGACTTTTTAAAGACTTATCAAAAATTCAGCAGGCTTCTTTTGAGAATTTGGAAAATTCATAACTCAACCAATATAACTCCAAATGGAGTGATTCTAATTTCTATTTAAACCTTGATAAGTCTATTTTCATAAATTAAAGTCACCAAGTTGATTTATGGCTAAGAAAAATTTCCAAAATTCCAAAAATAAACAATGTCAAGAAATTCTTCAGATTTTCTGACCAAACTTTGAGAAACCATAACTCCTTCAATACTTATGGATTTGACGAATTACCTATTGAATTAAACCTCTATGAGTCTAGTATTTAACTGGAAAATTTCACATTTTAAATATTCTGTTAAGTCAATCCGAAATCCAACGCCATTTTGTTGTTCCTGAAGCTTACCAGAAATTTCCAGCTTTTTTTTTTAGCTCAACTTCGAAAAATCATAACCGGAGTTGTAGACCTCCGTTTTAAGTGATCCAAAGCTTATTTTAAACCTCAAGGAGTGTAGTTTCTCCTGTAAAAATTTCAAATCAAAAATCAACCTCTAACCCCTGCAAAAGATGCGAAAATCAACCCCTGTTTTCGGATTAAAATCCAGTGGTAGCAAAAGCTAATTGCATGCTCAGCAAAACATGAACCCACTTCTCTCTCACTAAACCATGATTTTCAACCACCATCAACTCAGAAAATGTCTGCAACCTCAAGAAAAACCAAATGGGAAACATTTTTACAGACTTACCTAGACCCCAAGAACACTTTGCATGTGAGCTTTGGTGATTCCTTCTTCTTCTTCGGTACTTCTCTCTCTCTCTCTTGGTTCTGTGCTTCCTGTTGCAGCTGGGATGAAATAGAGAATGGGGAAATGAAATGGAATGAAGAGGTGGGGATGGGTTGTGTGTGAGTGTGGTTTGTGTGCGTTTGTGGATCCGGATGAGGAAATGGAATGGAAGAAATGGAGAGAGGTGTGAGATTGTATTGTATGTGTGTCGTGGATATGTGATTTACGGATGAAGGGAATAAATTGGAAATGAGGGAGCTGCATGTTGAGGGGTTACGTGGCATTAATTGGTGAAAGGTGGGGCTGTATTGTATATGTGTGTGTATGACAGATGGAAAGTGGGGAGGTATACGTGTATATGTGGGCCGGATGGAGAGAGTTTGTGTGGTTGGGTTATGTGGAGAAATAAGAGTAATTGGCCTTGGGCCAAATTAGAAAGGAAAATTGAGGGAGTATATGTCTACAGGATTGATTCAAATATATGGGAGTACGTGGCAGGAAGAAGAATATGGAAAGAAATGAATGAGGACTATAACGATCATGTGACTTGCACATGTTGTACGGGAAATAAGAAATATGTATAGTTCAACACTTACTGTACACTAGTTCCATACTCTCCTTTTCTTTCTAATATTGGGCCACAATTTATCCCTTGCAAATATTCCTTGGATTTATTCTTTCCTCAATTAATTTATTTTGGACATAAAATATTATCTCCAAAATATTCAGGCCAAAAATCAACCATTAACTAATGATCCTTAATTTCTGGAAAAATATGCCTAAATTTCCAAATATTAATTCCATATAATATTCTTAATTCATAATCTCCAAAATTTAGGATGTTACAAAGATCATTTGCATTAAAGAAAGATTGTTTGCACATAACGTAATTTGCACATCAAAATAATTTTACAACACAAGAAAAGATGAATTGCACTTAAGAAATATGAGTTGCACACCAAAAAAAAGATAGATTGCACATGAAGGAGTGATATATTGCGTAAAGGAATGTTTTCATTAAGGGTAATTTTATCTTTCTCATATCATAACATAACACTCAAAGACCCCACACCGATACAAGATTTTAGGTCCCAATTAAGAAATTAATTTTAAAATACGGATTTATTGGCAATTTTCCCAACAAAATGTACATCAGTTTAACCAAATCATTGAATATTTTGTGTTTTATTTGATCAAGTTGTCTAATACTTGATGAATTAAAGCCGTTTAGAACATATTAAAAAAGAATTTTTATGCGGTACAAAGCAAAACTTTTCTCAGATATTTGTAACGTATAATACAAAATCATTTAAAATTAGTTATCCAAACATAAACGATATACCCAGGAGGCCAAGACTATGGATCAAATGGTTAAAAATTTCCTCGGCTCAGGCCCATTAATTTTGGGCCAAACAAGGCACAAAGGATCTCGCTGTGATGATCCCAACAATTACAATGCTACCTTTGATTACCCTTATTCTTGGGTTCAACTGGTAAAGAGGTCGGACATTCTCACTAAAGGGAGGAGATTCGATCCTAGAATTGGTCAAGGCGCTGGAAAAGACATCCTAGCTTCTGGGTGCCTAGGTAAACGCATGAGGGTAATAGGCTACCATTGTTCAACAACAATGGTATCACCTAAGAAAGCGATATTTTATCTTGTCTTTAGATCGTGGGTGGCCCAACCCTTTTTCTAAAATTTTTATATTAAAAAAAAACTCTGTTTGATTCTAAATATAAAATCCCAATCCATTTCGTCTTCCAAATTTAATGGTTTTTTTTTTTAAATATCCTTATTGATTGCACATATTAAAGAAATTCTCTTCAATGGGTAGTTCCATATAAAGAATGTATTTTTAGAGGGAAAAAAACAACAACAACACGCATTTTTTTCAGTGAATAATTTTAACATATATTTATTACAAATAACTATATTAACTTTTTAATATCTGTAAATTAATTATCTAACTCTTATAACAAGAACTAGAGGGAGCGTGTATGCAAAGAAGGGCGGTGCGGTTTTTCTACCCATCCTCCTCATCCTCCATCCTGGCTATGCAAATTTTGATCCAAGGGGCCAGAAGTATTTTTCAATTTTTTTCTTATTTCGACGGTCAAGATGGAAGATGAGAAGAGAAGGAAGGATGGGGAAAGTATCTCCTTCTAAAGGGCACTCAATCTCTGCGGCAAAGAAGAAATGTGGGAACATTCTTGGGGACATGATTTACTGCGGCCAAAAGGTCAACGTTGCTGCAATATGGAATTCCATGGCACGTTGGTTTTTCTGGGTATGCTTCAAGTTAATGAAGGAGGTTTGATCAAGGTCCCTATATATGAAGCATTGAATTTTTTATTTTTTATTTATTTATTTTTTTTGCCAATGAGCTATGATATATTCACATAATATGTTGACATTTCAAATCCTATTTCTGTGTTCTTAATTTTACATTCATGCTTAGCAGTACTTGAAAGTCCAAAAGGGTTTTGTGAATAACATACTACAACCACTTGCAAAAAGGAAGAAAGTTGTACTGATTAGTCAACTTTTTTTTTTTTTTTTTTTTTTTTTGTACTGATTAGTCCACTTTGATGTTGGTTAATTAATGAAAAATAAGGATATTTATTTATTATAAAAAAAAGCTAATTTATTCGTATTATTTAATTGGTTTGTGTTGAAATAATGCTCTTGTCCTATTTTTAAACTACTTCCAATATGTTTCACATAAATAAATAAATAAAAACCTTAAACTTTCTTAACTCTACCATTAAATTTAATAACTTTTTAACTTTACCCATTTTTAATATACATTATACCCTATAAGAACAAAATCAATACAAAAACAATTGAAGCATAAATTTACATATTCAAATGAGAAGTTTTTCTCTTTGCCCTATAAATAAAGCCATTTTTTCTCAACCCTATAAATAGAACCAAATGAGTACATGTTAAGCATCTATTTATACAATATTAATAGGGTTAATACAATCTTTACTACCTCAAATTTACCTTGATTCTGGTTTTAGTCATTAAGTTTCAAATTAACAGTTTTGGACTCTTGATCTCTCAATTTTCATTCTATTTAAAACATTAGTCTTTATCATTAAATAAAAATTTGGATAATTTTTTTTCATGAGAAATCAAAACTAAGATGAGAGTAAATTTAAGGAATTAAAGATTATATTAACCCATATTAATATTAATATCTCCGGGTATAGTGTGAATGAGAACCCATAAATTGCTCGAGGTCTTTTAATTAATCATTTGCTAGATTTGATCTTCTTTATTCTATTTTATTTTAATTCAGTGTGTCTTGCGATCACATGGCAGCCACTTGCCCATTTTGGTTCAATTTGTTGACTTTGAGACACTCATTAGCCAAATTGTCACGCATTTTTTTGTTTTTAAAAAAAATTAATGCCAGATTCGATTTCCATTGACCTAACTTATCTTCTCATTTGATCTGAAACTTTCTAAAAGCATGTGAAGCTGTGACATCTCGCAAAGAAAGAAAAAAAGTCAAAGTTAAAATTTGCACATTCTTGTAGCCATAAATTTTACTTTGATATATCCACCTGCCTGGCCGCCACTCGCACTATATGGTTGGATTTCTGTGAATCAAATCCATCATATTTTTCCATTTATTTATTAAGAAACAAAGAGTTAAAGGGTAATTTTTCCCTATAAGTTTTGCGTGGGACAATTTTACCTCGAGATGTGTTAAAAGTGAAGGAATTTTTCTATAACTATTATCCCAATTAATTTTAATTGTTATTTAATCAAATATGTTGAAATTTAATAAAAAGCGTAATGTCATTCACTCTATTTTTGTTAAGGTACAAATTTGCCATGAAAATTCATGTGTCATCTACTTCTTCTTTTTTTCAAAAATTAGATTTAAAACTTTTGAGTAAATTTGCACCTCGACAAAAAATGAGGTTGGTGACATGTAGACTATCAATTTAACATATTTTGTTATCCAACAGTCAAAATTAACTGAAATAACACTAGTACAAAATTGCTCAATTTTTATACTTCAAAGCAAAATACCCCTCAACCCAAAAACATATCGATACTCAAAATGAATCTTCATACCTAAAAGTCTAAAACTACAACAAAGTCTAGGCCAGAAATTAGCCATTATCTATGTATTCAATAACCTCCCGTCCTTCTTTAGTTCAATTGATAAAGGGGTTGGATACTCTCATAAAGGAAGGGGGTTCAATCCTAGAGTTGGTCAAGTCGTTGGACGGAGCTTGAGGCATCTTAGCTCCTGGTACCTCGATAAACGCCTGAAGGTAATAGACGGTTCGTCCTACCCAACATTAATATCATATAGGAAGAATGGAGATTTCATTCTATCTTTAGACCGTGGGTGAGCCCAACATCTTGTTTAAAATTTACGTATCACAAAAAGAGTAGTGTGTGTGTATGTATTATGAACTTATAGCTTGTTTGTGTAGCTTCATGCCAAACATGCTTATTAAAAGTGCTGGTAGTATTTATTAAAGCTCGTAAAATTAACGTTGAAAATTTAATACGACCCCCCCCCCCCCCCCAAAAAAAAAAATCTAAATATAAAATTACTTTATAATTCAATTATTTCATTAAAATGGATCTGATATTAAAGATTGAAAATATAAATTTTATACAAGTACATGTCTTTTTTTTTTTTTTAATGACATCGCAAATTCGAATTCTAATATTTTAATAAAATGTGTTGGAAAACTTGAAAATCTATAACAATATTATCGAAGTTTCAATAGAGGATGGATGGCTCTCAAATGTCAAATTGATTTGGCCTTTTTTTCTTTGTTGGCCAACAGAAAATTTATTTGGCTTTCCTTTAATTCAGACAAGGATAAAATTTTATCAAAAGCTAAGCGGAACATCCACAGCGGGTAACGAACACACAGATCCATTCTCTCATTCAACAGAGATCTCATGAACGCATTAAGAAACATTTTTCTCTGAACAATCAACTAAAATTTAAGAATCCGATAACATCTCATGAAATCTGAACAAAATTTCAAATTAGAACAGAGACAGACTAATCAAATGTGTGCACCAGCTTTCCCAACAGAACAAGCAAAGCAAAATATAAGTGTGTTTGATCCTTTCCCTCTAACCCCAACAGTATGTATGGAACAAATTAACTTAATTAGTCTACTCTCGAAAAAGTTGAGAAAACTGGCTTAAATAGTACAACCTCTTTAAATTAAACTTTGATAGTTGTATGCAAGAACTGCCACCAGCAAAAGGAGCACAGAAGCACCAGAAGCCCATAGCCAGTAGTTATTGGACCTTCTTCTCTTCAGAATGGCTTTTGGGATTGCCTCAGCACCTTTTGTTCTACTCCTCGACCTGATGGTAGTCTCCTTTGCGACCTTCTCCTTCACCACAGCCGGGGCATCAACAGTTTCTTCAACCTTTTCTTGTTCTGTAGCTTCCACCACTGCTGCATCTTCTGGTTCGTCGGCATTGGGACCAGAGCCGGATGCGGCTTTCTTCTTTGCTTTCCTCTCCCGCTCCTGAGATCAATGGAGCAACCGTTTCTTTTAGAGCACAATGTACAAATGTCTGATAGAGAAGAAAAGAAGATTGCATAGATGTTTACCTTGAGCTTCTTCTCAGCTTCCTTTTGTGCTTTGAGAGCAGCTTTTGCTGCATTTTTCTCGGCCAACTTCTTCTTCCTTTCTAGAGCTTGCTTGGCTTTTGCTATTTCCTCTTCTCTCTTCATCTCCTTCAACTTTACCGGATCAATTTCAGGCTCTTTGGCAGGAGTCTCCTTCTGGGGATTTACAAAGTCCGGTTCATCAATTTCAGGCACATCCTTCTTATCCGAAATTGATTTTGCATCATTTCCTTTGTTTGCAGGTTCTTTCTCAACCTTCTGAGCGGGCACAGTATTTTGAGGAGTAGACTTAGGCTCCTCCTTCGGCTGTTTCACACTGGTTTTTGGTGCCATCGTAGTTTCAGCAGGTTTAGGTTCTTCCAGCAGTGGCTTTTCATCGGGGTTCCTCATCCGCCCATCCCTGCTCAGCTGTCGTGCATCCAATGAGGGCAAAATTCTTTTTCATAATCGTTCCTAAAAGCCTTGTCACTGCTCCAGAGTGACATAAATTTATCAACCTAGAACAAAAGGGGACAAAAAAAAATTCAAAATCAAATTAAAATGCTAAATGATGTAACAAGTAAGAACAGGGAAAATGAAATTAAATAGTAGTGTAAACTGAATTTCAAACTAGGTCCTACATTTAGGACCAGAGGTAGTATAAAAAATAGTGCTCCTAAGAATGAGAAAATCTTGGATATACCTCTTGTTGTGAAAGTTCCTCAAGAGCATTAATATCTTTCTTCGCAGCAAGCTCCTTTGCTTTGTTTAAAAGCGTCCGACTTTGATAGAAATAGGAATTCTAAACAAAATGGATATTATTAATTCAAATTACATATACTATCGTTGCCGCACAACACAGCAAGACTAAGAGAAATAACAAGGTTTATGAATAATGATGAATATCATTAATCAAGACTGCAAGCAGCACATCAAACAGCAAAGGTAAGACACAAATTTCACATCCCTGAGCACACATAAAGAGAGAGAGTGTGTGTGTTAAGTAATTGTAATATTGTATTTTTAAATGTTTAGTTAGTGTTAGTTAGGGGGATGAGCAGTATTAGTTGTTAGTGGCACTAGCCGTTATACGTTATTACAATTACATAACGGTGTGTTAACTGTAAGGTTTGACCAACTTAGTGTATACGCTTATTCATCAATACATCCTACCACAATGGAAATAAAAATGACTTAATAAAGTGCAGCGCAAGAAAAAACTATAGAAGGTTTTATAGAAGCTGGAGTTGAGGCAAGCGGCAACCATCTAAGTCTGTTAAATTTTTCTGATAAAAAACTAAAGATGAATTCATAAAGGTCCACATTTTTGTTCATCTGACTTAAAAGCTTCCACAGAGCCAAGCCCCGTCACTCTTAAAGTGCATTCAAGTGAAAATACTGTTTTCAACTCTACTTGACCCAAACCCAAAACTATCACATCCCATGCAAAATGTGATAGGAAATAACATTATTTTCAAGTTCTGCATAATTTTCCACATTCTTGTGCTGCATTAACATTATTAGCAAAATGATATAGCAAGAGCTAAACCACCCTTACAACAACAGCTGGAAATGAAGGTTGATTCTCAAAAGCAACTAGACATGCCTTGAAATTGCTATATGTCAACTAATTAGGACATGCTGTTTGATGAGTTCTAAAATTTGAAAAGACAATTTTTGGAGCAAAGGACAAGAATAATGCTTAAATAACCTAATGAGGATCAAATAAACTTGTTAACAAAAGATTACAATGTTGAGGATAAATTACAAAATATAATCAGTATACCATTAAGACTATGTTTGGATGGAGAGAAAAGTGAGGTGACAATAGGGGGGAGGGAATACTAGGAAGGAAAACTTCCAAAAATAGTAAAATAAAATTACTATTTTTTGGAATTTTCCCTCTTAGTATTCTTTCCTCCCTAATTTTCTTTCCATCCAAACATAGGGTAACCGAATATCCAAAGGTAATTATTATATTCTCCACATTATTCAAAATCCATAGCAAGTAGATACACATTTCTATGTAATAGAAGAATTGAAGAAATCCAGATTCAGGATTCATTACTCTCACTAACCACTACGATTTGATAGCTTTTTGTGCATAATATGTTAGTATAACTACTTAAAATTAAGTGATCTGATCAAAGCACCCAAGTTCCCTACCAAGTACATGTGCAACTGCGCCATAGCAACTTCAATATTCATACTTGAACCCAAATCCCAAAATTACTAAACCAGAGAAGTTAGCATAGGTAACGAATGAAAAACTACCATGCCATGACATGTAAACATGTTCCTCCTCAGTTAGCCGAAAAGCTGAAAGGCTATAAATCAACACAGATTTGAATAAAGACAAAGCTGATCAATTGGTAGCACATGAAGAGAACAACACATATATTTGTGTGTCTCTGTGGCAAGAAAACAACACATACCCCTTCATCACGTTGTTTTCTCAGCTTCTGAATGCTCTCATATGCTGTTTCCCTCTTCTGAGTCGCCGCTGTCAGTTCATCCTGCAAAGACTTGATATCCTTTTCTAAGGCTTTTAACTCTTCATCAAGTTTGTTGATTTTGGATTGAACTAGTTGCCTCTCCTTCTTTACTCCGTCCAGATCCCCACCGATAAGCTACAAAGGAAATAATTTCTCAAGAACTTTTGACACGTAATTAAAAATTCAGAATAATAAATAAAACAAGAAGCCAGACGGCTCACATACCAAAAAAAGAAAAAAAAAAAGGAATTATCTTACCTTAACCTGATCCTGAATAGCTTCTTTCTGCCCCATGGAATCCTGTAACTTAGCCCTCATAGTAGCATTGGCAACAACTTTCTCCCTTGTCCCCTCAAGTTGTTTGATTTCTTTAAGGAGCAGCTTTTCCTCAGACAATGGAATGCTCTCATGTTGTATGCGATATTTTAAGCCATAGATCTGCATCCATTGATGAATGGAGAATAGATGTTTGTTGAGGATAAACACTACGAAGTGATGGATTCTGCACTGAACAAAGATGTACCATTGTAACATACCATATCATTGAGTTCCTCCTCGGATGAGCATAAACCACCCCGGCCACCATTGTTGGTAGAACGCAGCTTGCCAAGTGCTTGTTGGAGAGGTTCAATTTCTTTTCTTTTCTCACCCATAAGACTCCGATATTGCCTATCCTCCTCTCTCAAAATTTTAACTTGAGAAATCAACTCTGCCCGTTCTGCCTGCAATATAGACAAAATATCAAGCCACATTAGAATGCCTGCTGAGATTAAGTTTCAAATGTGGCGTCATTTGGTAAGCAAACAATTTTCATGTAAATGAATGTCAAGCCCAATAAATATGCAGAGCCCTTTACTTTAGTAATTATGTTTCTATGCCGGCCAGATTTACTTTAGAAAAGATTCTGACATCTGTCAATAAATGCGATCGCATTCACACCCTAACACCCGCTATAAACACACTTGCAAACAAGTTCTAATATCACGTGCAACTTTTTGTCGGATTCTCAACCGAAGAACTACCAAAGTAACGCGTAAGAGAAGTCCTATTTATTTTATACAAGTACATAAACTCATCTAGCACAAGACAAAAAATTTATCCCAAAAGCAACATTATCCACTGTATTATATCCAATGTTCTGGCACAGAGTGAGTTATATCTATAAATCTGATAGGTGTTTATAGGTGAGTTAAATGCTATAATATATTTGACTTTGTGATGAAATGGTAATAACTAGATACTTCCCTTTTTGCTTTAAGTGAACGGACAAATATTTCACAAATATAAAAGATAGGCAATCTGCAAATTAGGTCGTTGGAATGCCCATGTCTAATTTAATTGGTAGCGGACAACATTTAGCTTGACAGAGCCCTAAGGAATCTCTTTCTGTTTTCAGATCTACTAAGCATACATTGAAATCTATAGATCAAATCATGTTGAAATAATTTCAACTCACCCGCTTCGCCTTTAGGGATTCAGTTATCTGAAATCGGGCTTGATTTTTCTTGCTGACCTCTTTATCAAGCTGATCAATTTTGGATTTTACAATTGGATCATCATAAGGGCGAAACCTGACAAAATAAAACGAATATATTTGCTTAGGCGCAGGCCACTCTTCTACAGCACCCTTTGGAACACCGGAATCTGAAACTCCATTCCCTTCAACCACTGCTCCTTTGACAGGTTCATCGCCATGTGATCCAAACTTTATGGGTTCAGAAACTCCAGAATCTGGTTCTAATTTGCCATTCTCCTTGCCAACCAAAACAGATTTGTCTCCTTCAGAACCGTTCTCCACTGGCCCTTGAACCATCTCAAATCCAGTGACCTCAACAGCCATGGCTCCAAATTGAAGAAAGGCTCACCACAAACCGACGTAACCTGATTCGAAAGTCAAAGGTTCTGTTTAAATAAGTAAGATTCAGACAACGCGTACAATTCAATAGTTTGATCTCAAAGGCTCAATAGATGGTGACGGAAACGTTAAATCGTGATTTTTGATGAATTGATTGAAAATAAACGCAATTGCGGATCCACAGAGCACGATCAAATAACCAAATTGTAAACATTATTGTGAACAGATTTGAACTATATTGAGAAGGACAACGGGATCTGATAAATTAAAATCTCAATCTCAAAACCAAGATTGCTTGATTAAAAAAAAAAAAAAAAATTGTTTTATGGTAAAGATCAGATATTGTTATACGAATCAACAAACCAAGAAAAACTAAATAAAAAACGAGACAAGTAAATGTCACAATTCGGAGTCTGAATACCTAGAGTAACCGATCAGGCTATCCCGTAATAAATCCAAAAGCCAAAAAAAAAACAAAAACAAAAACAAAACAAAAAATTGAACTTCTAAATCAGAAGAAGAAAAAAAATCACAAACAATAGGAAAAGAACAGCATTGTGAGCACGAAGATGATGAATACCGATGAGAGAGAGCAAATGGATTGGGCAGAAGAAGACACCTTTGACAAAGGGCCTCCAATTCCAAATTTAGGCAAAACCCAGGAAAAAAATAACAGAGGAAAGAAATAGCCAGATCTCGCTCTGAAATTTCTTTTCCTAGGATCAAAGCCTCCAAGTCCCTCTAAATCTGTACCAGAGAGAGAGAGAGAGAGAGAGAGAGATATAAGAAGAGAAATGGCTATATTTACAGTGCGACTATTATAATAGGGGAAGACATTGAAGGCTCGGCACTCAAGCAGTTGGTTTTTTTGTAATTTGTGTTTTCTTTTTGTTCTTTCTTTTTTTTTTTTTTTTTTTTTTCTAATTTAAATAGTACAAATTTTTTCAGATATTTTTCAACCGGAAAAAAAAAAGAGTAGTGACAATATTTTTTGGGTTCGCTAATTTAAATAGTAAAAATCTTAAACTTCCCGGCTCAGATATTTTTCAACCGGAAAAAAACAAAGTTTTGGCTTTCCACCTATTGCTTCTCCGTTGTTTGGGAATCAGCGATTCTGAAATAAGTATGTGTGAACTTTCTGTATGTTTGGATTAATTTTCATAAAATACGTATTAGTTTTAATGATTTATAAGATAAATATATAACAAAAGTTTTATCCTATTGTGAAAAATGATTTTTGAAACTATGGTTTTTTAGTTTCCCAAACATTTTTTTTACGGACTCAAATAAAAAAAAAATTTAAATATGCATATCAATATTATTTACTTTAGGATATAGACTATAAATTTAATTTTCCTTATTTTTAAATTTAAAATATATATATTATAGTTGTCATGTAATAAATGTGGAAAAAGCTGCGTGTACCTAGTTTTCTATTTCTTATTATATTTGTTGAAGTTAAGAATTACCTTTTTTTTTTTTAAACAGCATAGAATTTGTCTAATAGTGTAAGTATTATTGTTAAATTTGTGAGTTGACTCTTCGAATTTACCGTTCTTATGTTTTTAACTCATAAAAATAAGTCGAGTCACTGGTAAACTCATACCAATTGTAAACTCGGTTAAACTTACAAGTTTATCGTTTTTACGTTTTTTGCTAACAAAATCGTGTTAACTTACTCAGTAGTGGACCCAAAATTTTAGATTTGTGGGTGCACATTTAGTGTGGGATTCGGGGGTAGCACCCCGAAAATTTTTTTTAAGGAAAGTTTTAAACGCATTAAAAAACAAAAGAATAGAAAGAATAAAAGAAAAAGAAAATTTCAACTTAATATAGAAAAATAATAATCAAAGTCAACTAACCTTTACATCAACAATTACAAAAACATTCTTCGATTCTTCATTTCTTGAAAATATTGCATTATATCTTCATCATCAATCGTATCAAATATATCACGTTCAACATAAGTTAGCATGCATGAGTTAACCCAATCATCACTTATTCGATTGCGCAATTTATCTTTAACAAAAGTCTTGATCTTTTCTTTGTAGTGCTTGTGACAACTCATAAGAAATCTCCAAGATCAATTTCATAAGATGCAACGAGAATGCAAATTCAAAATCCTCCATGGCATACAAAATGCAAACTGCAGACGGTTCTTAAAGATCATTTTTTCGGCTCATCTTCAATAATTTTCATCAAGGAAATTATTGGAGAAAATAATGAGATAACACTTGTAACTGTACCAAAATAGGAACCCAAACGAGCATCTTCAGGTCGCTCTCTTAATTTAAACCTTTTCCAGTTGGTATTTTACCACTAGCAATTCTTTCAACTATTAGCTGATACGGATTCATTTAAAGAATATCCTTCCACTTGTATGAACCCCCCACAACAACAGCCATCATTTAGGTATGCTCAATTTTTTTGATGTATTCATATTATTATTATTATTATTATTATTATTATATTATTATATTTAAAAAAAAAAACCAGCAAAATTTATGTACGCACGTGCGTGCACCCGCACCTATGTAGGTCCCAAATTTGAACTCACTCTTAAACTCGTATTAACTTTTTTAATAATATTTATAAAAATTTTTTGTTTAATTTGATAATACTCAACAATTTTATATATAATATTTATAAAATTTTCTTTTTTAGATATGATAAATGATGAATGTTGATGGATTTAATTGTAAACTCTTATGAGCTTACAATTCAAGTTTACCATACGAATTTACGTCACTCTTACGAGTTTGTTTAAACTCGTAAATTTGACAATATTAACTATAAGGTCTCGATGAATCTCTCTAAGTCTTGAGTTTGAATCCTAAAACAAATAGTTGTGTTAAAAAAGAAACCACAAACTTAGAAACTGAGTAATCGGTTGCTCAAATACATTGTAATAGAATATAGAATGGATTCTATTAAATTATTAATATAATTTTATATTAATAATTTAATAGGATTTTATAAAAAAATTTATTACAATTTTAAAGCCTTTTTATTTTAAAAAATAAAAATAAATATCATTTAAACGTCTTAAGATAAGGTTTTAATTTAATTCAATTATTAAAAGAAACTTATTTATGTAGTTTTTATATTGGAAGTGGTACTAAATAAAAAATTAAGTTTTCCAAGATAATATTGTGAATATTTTTCTCAGGTTAAAAATTAAAAGATAAAATCATTTAATATGGGGATATATTTCCTTAATTAAATTTCATACTAATTAAAAATTATTATAAACACCTACTTGTATTACAAAAAAGCATTACAACGAAGGAAAATATATTATTTGACCATGATAATACCTTATTAGCTTTTATCAAAGCATGAGAAATATAATGATTATTTAATGAAAAGATTCCAAAAATAAGAAACCTATAATGATACTGAAATGATTATGACATCAGAATGACAGATATCGTGACGTGCTAATGTTACTAAGGACTATCTGATCAGGATAATACCTTTTTCCCTGAATGTCAAATGCTTTTTCTTTTCTTGATATTTTTCACACATATTTTCAATAAAATGAGATACGAATAAGACTTTCAGTAGAAAATAGTGTTATAGACACAACAATTTCCTGTATGTTTTTCGCATAGATTTTTCTCACACTTTTAGTAGCCAATACTTGCTTAATTAGTTATCTTTCATTCAGTAGGTCTCTTTAGGATAAATGGATAGGATATTATCACTACCATTTTTTGTCACCATCAATGGCGGAACATAGTGATGGCCAGTTGGGCCTTGGCCCTAGCTGATCTTATAAAATTTTTTAGTATATATATGTATTTATTATACGATATTTTATTTGTCATAAATTTGGCCCTAGCTAATTTTTTATCTTCTTTGTAATGATAATGTTTGTTTCATTAGTCATTGAATTTTGTGAGAGTAAAGTAAAATTCTTGTTTGAGATCTTGAAAATGTTAGTATCATCTTATATATTGTTTTAATTTATAATTATCAGTTATTATTTATTTGTATTTTTAAGGTTATTTGATACTATTTAATAAATACTCCTTCCGGTCTTTATTTAAGGAACCAACTAACAATTCTCACAAGTCATTAAAAATAGTTAAAGTCATTAAATTGATCCTAAAATTTAAGTAATTTTCAATATTATCCCTATTAATTACACTAAACTCTAATATCATATTAATTATTATTATTTTTTAGCCAAAAAAAAAAGAGTACACTCACTACCTTTTTAATTATGGATATACATAGAAAAAAATATTTAATGCTATTTGAAAATAAACAAGTGCTTTATAAAAAGAACTAAATATACTTGTTAGTTGGTACCTTATAATAAGAACTAAATGGAGTAGTTCAATATGTTTATTTTTTTTGGCCTAGGTTAAAAAAATTCTGGTTACGCCACTTTGGTCACTACTAATGTTATTACCACCTTTTCACCGTTAGATCAGAATCTCAATAGGAAAGAGAAATAATAAAGGTAGATGAGATTGATCTAACGTAAAAAACTAATAGTGACTTTGGTAATAATAAAAAATGGTAATGACAATATCATATCCCTAGAATAATTACGATGCATGTGTTTTTACGTGATAGTAATAAAATAATTAACTTAACTAATTTTTTTAAATAATATAAACGAATGGGTGGTTAAACAATGTAAATTAGCTTATAAGGTTTTCTCTACAAGATTCGAGGGAATTGACTACCGTCATTTGCTCTTATCGTTTTCTTTCCCTCCATTACTCATCTCAGCTCTTGGATTAAAATATGATCATTTCATATTTAAATTTTTTATAAAAATATTCTTTTAAATATTTTTTATTGCAATTTCAAATTATCATAACTAAAATTTAACTGTTTTTGAATTTTATTAATATTTTTATAAAATATTAAATTGAAACCGTTCAAATTTCAATTTAAAAGTTGAGATTAGTGATGAAAAAGAAGAGAATGGAAAGAGAACGGTAAGACTAGAGGATAGTAACTAATTCTGGATTTGAGAGGGGCTAATTAAATCAATTGGTTGTTATCTCCAAAACATTCATATATTGATGAATATAAGTATCATTAAATGGTTGACTTTTTTAATTTAAAAAACATAGTTAACTTTTTTTAAGAGAGAATGAACGAAATTACTGAGATTAAGAAGTAGTTTTTCATCTAATTCTATGAAAAAGTAACGTATAACATGAGACACAAATGATTTCTTTGGAAGATTGTGCTATACGTGGAAGAACATCAAATACCGGAAAAATTGGCTAATTGGCTGGGGGTTTGACTTGATGTTTATCGTTAATGATTTTTTTTTGTGTCAAGAAAAACATTGATTTTTTTTTGTTATAAAATTTTATAATTTGTATTATAGATTTATAATATTTATATATATTTATATATATATTTATAGATTCTATATTCTAATAGATTAATTTTAGATAAATTTATAATCATATATAAGAACTTTAGCCATATTGGAAGAACTTTTAATAAATCGTTGTCACTCACATCTATGATCCCAGACAAATTAGTAACTAGTTAAAAAAAAAAATGTGTTTTTATATTTATTTAAATTTGGGCTTTCTTCTAATGACTTTAATTGATCGGGTTGAATTTTGAATTTTTGAGTTACTATAAAATAAATACAAGATAAAAAATTTATCTTCATCGTTGAGTTAAATCAATAATCAATATACGATTTCGACCCAAAAAAAACAATCAATATATCATTATATATGCTGTTGACAAAAAAAAAAAAAAAAAAAAAAAAATTTATCCATATAAACTTGCAACAAAATAAGAGTTCTTCGTTTTGCTTTTGCGTATAAGGTAAAAATTTTCATCTACAAGTTATCAGAGTAGTATTAAGTGAACTTCTAAAGAAATTTTTGAACTATAGGTCAATCAAAGATTATTTAATGTTTATTTAGTAAATGGTTAAAGTATATTTTTAGTCTTTTAAATTTATATAGGTATATTTTTAATCCCTTAACTTTATAATGTATACTTTTAGTTTTATAATTCTAACTCCTTTAATTTTACTAACAGAAAATACAAATTTAAGTGATAATGTTGTAAATTTAAATTATGATTGATTAATTAAAAGCTATTAATCTTAAATTCAAAATATGGGTCAATTAAAGAATATAAAAAATTTGTGTAATTAAATGCTATTAATCATCACTGAGTTGATGTATCACACTTTCCATTGGTGACATTAACGATGTTAGAATTTTAAGACCAAAAGTATACTTTATAAAGTTAAGGGACTAAAATTATGCCTTATATAAAATTTAAAAGACTAAAAATATACTTTATCATTTAGGAAATTTATCATTATAATTAGTGCTTAATCGTGGTTCTTGTATTTAATTTCTCTTTCAAACCTCATTTCATAAAGTCTGGTAAAAAAAAAAAAAAAAAAACTTAGGTAAAGTTAAAACTTTTTTTTCTCGCAAAGTTAAAGCGTTTTTAAATTTAACGCATATTTAATAAATTAACCATATTTTTTATGTGTGACTTATACTTATGAGATATAATTTTTCAGTATGTCATGTTTCTCTTTTTTATAATTTTTATGTTTCTTTTTATAAGATAGGTTTTGAGGATATCTCAAATTTTTTTTTTTTTTTTTTTTTAAAAAAACTCTTCATCTTATCCTAATTTAGCTTAATCATCAAAATTACGAGTGCATTTTTAAGTTGGTGTTTTTTACCAAAATAAGATTTTTTAAAAAAAAAAAAAAAATTACCGGATTATAGCTTATCGAAACAAATTACCAAAATAAAACAATCAAAGCGTTAGTTGACTCACACCACACTTAGCGTCGGTCTTGACGCCACCAAACATGATGGCATGAATTAATGCACGCCCATCAAGGCGTGCATTAATTGACGCCCTACATGGGCGTCAATTTTGACGCCTTAGCGTCAATTTTTTAAATATAATTTTATTTAATATTATAAATAATAATTATATAATTATAAATAATTAATTAATCAGTTAGAGAATAAGTTTAGTTAGAGAATAAATTTATAGGATAAATTTAGTTAGAGAATAATTAATTAATTAATTAGTTAGAGAATAAGTTTAGTTAGAGAATAATTAATTAATTAATTAGTTAGAGAATTAATGATTATCATATAAGTTTATTCTCTAATTAAGTTTATTCTCTAGCCGATTAATTAATTAATTAATCTCTAACTAAACTTATTCTCTAAGCGTGTGATTAATTAATTATTCTCTAACTAAATTTATCCTATAAATTTATTGTCCAACTAAACTTATTCTCTAACTAATTAATTATTCTCTAACTAAATTTATCCTATAAATTTATTCTCTAACTAAACTTATTCTCTAACTAATTAATTAATTAATTATTCTATAATTAAATTTATCTTATAAATTTATTCTCTAACTAATTAATTAATTAATTATTCTCTAACTAAATTTATCCTATAAATTTATTCTCTAACTAAACTTATTCTCTAACTAATTAATTAATTAATTATTCTATAATTAATTATTTATAATTATATAATTATTATTTATAATATTAAATAAAATTATATTTTTAAAAAAAATTGACGCCCATGTAGGGCGTCAATTAATGCACGCCACTGGTGGCGGGAAATATTGCACGCCATCCGCACGTTGGCGTGCATTAATTCACGCCACTGTTCGATGATGTAAGTAGACTCACGCCACGTGTGGCGTGAGTCAAACGACGACGCTGCTCGCTTTATTTTAGTAATTTGTTTCTAACAAGCTATAATTCGGTAATTTTTTTAAAAAAAAATTATTATTTTGGTAAAAAACCCTTTTAAGTTGACGTTTAAGAAACACATTTATGCAAATAGAAAAAAAAAACTCATCTCACATCTTATCTTATATATACTATAAATCACGTTAAAAAAGCAGCCTTCTACCGCACTATAATTTCCTTCTAGTCTAAAAAAAAAAAAAAAAAAAAAAAAGTCAACTACTCTTTCCAATAATTTTTATCCCTTGGGGTTAGTTTTTTAAAAAAGTAAAATTCTCTCCCTTGGGTTGGTTTTTAATATAAATAACTTTCTTTTTCTATCTTAAAATTTAAACTATATTTTTTTTTTATCCCTATTAAATTCATAACTTTATACTCCGTATTAATTATCTCCTACCCATCACTAATTCTCTTTCATTAATCATTTATTACGTATTATTTCTCATATTTTTTACTTATTATCTCTTATATATAAATAAGGGCATATTAAAAAAATACAAAATAATTTTATATATTATTATTTTTAATTAATTTTAACCACCAATCTATTTTAACAAAAACTTGTTTTAAAAAAATCAGAGAAACTAAAATTTATATTTAAAACAGGAGAAAATACTATATTTTAAAGAGGATGGATTAACGGATGGCTTGTTGTGGAGCTTGAGTGATGGACGCGCATGGGCGATGATTACGAGGCAACTCGATGAGGATAGAGATGATCTTCGATCTGCAAAAAGTGAGCAAGTACACAAATACCCCTGATGAATACAACAATGACAGGTCGAACTAGTGTAATTTACACGTGCTATCCCAAACTCTGCCTTCACTTTGTTATTTTTTCAATGTTGTGTGTGTCTGTTGCCATGTCGCTGGTCCAACCTTTGTGATCCCCACCTTCTTCATTAGATTCTCTTCACACTTGCTGCTTCCTCTGCCTTGTTCTCTTCTGTCAAAAACAATTCAGTGGCTCAGACTTTTGGCCAACACTTGTATTTTTTCCATTGTATTACTTCAACAACGTGTCCATTTCTTCATATCATGATTTTTACTTTGTCGTATTTTTTATATTGAAATGATTGTGATCATCCATTAAAGATGCCAACAAATCATGGTTTCCCACAGATTAAGCTGTTTGACTCAGTTCACCCTCTTTAGTTAGTCATCATTAATTCTTCTAATTCCAGCTTTTTGTTGTGTTATATACTGACATGTAAATACGAAATGGTAAATTTAGTGAGTTAACTCACCAATTTTATAGGCTCTTATCTTGTATTTATTATAAACTTAGATTAACTTGTGAGTTTATATACCAACTTTATCATATTTGGGTGTTCGACTAATAAAATCGTGTTAATTATATTGTTGCGTGTTTTTTTATCTTGTGTTTTCATATGTGATTTTGGTATGAGCAAAGTTAAATTTATTATTGGAATTTTATTTTTACCGGTTACTTAATGTATTTGATGGTTACCCAACAGAAGTGCACATCACAATTCACGGTGTTTAGGATAAGTAGATAATATTGAAATGGGTAAAAACTATGGTTAAAAAGCTAAAAGCTGCTTTTTAGTGACTTGTTTGGGATGGCTTTAAAATTTAAGCCCAATCATCTCATAAGCTAGGTGGAGGAATCAGTTTCCCTACCTATTCTAAGGATAGATAGGGAGACATGGGTGGACCCATAAATTTACTTAAGGAGGGCACCATTGGTGAGAGGATTTGGGGGTTCAGGGGCAATGCCCCCGAAATTTTTATTTTTTAAGAAAATTTTTAAATGCATTAAAAAAAACAAAATAATATAAACAAGAAAAGAAAAGAATATCAAAAAAATATTCATGAAATCAAGTGAATACTGATGATGTAATAAAAGAAGCAATTATTTTACAAACTTGCTATTTAGAAAAACAAGGCTAATTGGTGTTAGAAATGCAGTTACATAAATTATAATGAAGGGTGTGCAAGACTCAATAAGTTCAAGTACATATATTTTAATAACAAAAGTATATTACAATATAAAAAAATTACAATGTCATCATTCTAGGCCTTATTTTTGGAATTCCATTATAATTGCCTTATTATCAATGCTATCAAATACATCTTTTTCAATATAAGGCACTAAACAAATCATTCATCCCCATCCGATTATGAAGATACGGTCTTGATGTATTAAGGGTGATAATTTAATTTAAGGGTGAGCAATTATTCAAATATGTATTATTATTTTAACAAAAAAAAAATCTCAAATTTAAGGGGGCACTTGGCCCCTTCTATATAACCTGGGTCCACCATTGTAGGGATAGCTCTTCTTATCTGGATGGTCGGATTTAAATTTTTTTTTACTTTTATTTTTTAAAAAAATAATTATTTTAATGGTAGAGAATCTAAAATAAAGATAATTTTTTAACTAACATATTTTTTAAAAAATGATTTTTTATTTAAAAAATTGACGAGTTAAAAAAATAAGATCTAGACGATTTGATTCAAAAGAGTTCCCTCTATCTATCTTGAGATAGGTAAAAAAACTGGCCAGTTTTAGTAAGTTTTGACTTATACAATTGCATCACGGCAAAGCAAAAAAGAGGAGAGAGAGGGTATAAAAACAAATCGATGTGATTGCATCAAGTAAGCAAGAGATAGGTGGGGTATAAAAACAAAACAAAAGAGAGGAGAGAGAAATTATACATATCATAGAGATTATAAAAGATGATACATTTTATCCTTCAAATTATATTATAGTCAATTGTGTTGTGATTACGGATGGAGGTAGTAATATATATTTTTTATGCCAAAATTTATAATATACACACATATTAAACATATATATCGAGGTATTTTTAAAATTTTCCTGATATGTTAATTATTTTCATATTTATTATAATGAAGTATTTTAGTAGTCTCAAGTTTTTTCCAATAATAATTAACTATTTTAATTTTTTTTCTAATTATGGTTATAATTTTTTTCCTTAAAATTATCATAACATAAACATATAATATATAGGAAATCTCAAGAAAATACCATTTGAACTTCAAATTTTTAAATAAGTGATTTCCTAACAAAACGAGTTTTTAATTATTTTGTTGTTCTTGTTAATCTCATTACTATTGTTGTCAACATGATTTTGAAGTTTAAGTAATTTTTTCTATCATTTTCCCTAATATATATGTATTATTTAATAAGATTCACATCATTTTTAGTATACTAAACTTTTTTTTTTAGATAATCATTCAAACAAGTTTTATTATTATTTTTTTTTTAAAAAAAGTCATTTCTACTATACTACCAATCCAAATATAAATCACATTTACTCCATGACTTTATTTTATTTTAAGTTTACAAAAGTCAAATTGGAAAAAAAAAAACACTTATGTCACCGCTAATCTAAATATGTTTTGCTCGCCCATTGTTTTGTTTGATGAGATTGCTAATCGTTCATACGTTGGCTTCTTACGTTCAACAAAATTGCTGTGGGATGGGGACCTTGAGGATGTTGGCATGCATGCGAATTCAGACCTGGATGGGGAAATCACACAACAACGTAACGTGAAGGGGATTTTGGTTTTCTCGATATCGGAAAAATTCAAGAATCGAGCTTGGAATAGTTGGAGACAGACTCTAGTGGTTAAAGCTCTGGGAACAAAATTTGCGTTTGAGTTTATGCGAAAGAGATTGGAGGCCCTCTGGCGAAGACTAGTCGAATAGCAGTCACTGATGTTGCAAACGGATATTATCTGGTATGGTTTGAATCTCTGGGGGATCTTAATGGCACCAAATCTGAAGGACCTTGGATGGTGCAGAATCATTACCTTGCCGTTAAGGAATGGAGCCCGTCTTTTGATCCAGGTGTTGATGTTCTTGGTAAGGTAAAGGTGTGGGTGAGACTCCCGGCTTTGCCACCAGAGTATGTAAAGACAAATCTATTAGTGGAGGTCGGTAACTGCATTGGAAGATTTATCCAGATGGATTCAATAGCTACAAAGGTTGCTAGGGGATGGTTCACAAGGATATGCGTGGAAGTAGACCTCTCACATGAGCTAAAACTGAGCTATGTCCTGGAAGATAAACAAAAGGATATAGTATATGAGGGACTAGAGGCCATTTGTGCAGAGTGCAAGGTTTATGGCGGTCAGCAGGTTGTCTAAAGGTAAGACTTGTCACGACTCAGACTGATGAACGGGGGAAAAATGATGAGAGATGGAAAGTGGTGAGAAAGAAAAGTAGTGTCGATCATCATTTGAGTAGAGCTACAATGGCTCCAAGCAACTATAGCCAAAACAGAGTTTCAACTTTGCAGGAGTCCATGCAGAGAGGGTTGGAGAAGGAAACTGATCAAGGTCGTGCCATTATTGTGACAGATTCAGTAGCGATGACTGCACAGCGTCTTGGTCATGTTCATTTGACTGAGGAAATAACTAAAGGACAACAAGAAGGAAAAAAACCTGTATGCATGCAACGGAATTGTAGCTACACGAATTAAATGGGGGTGTAAACTCTAAGTAAGACCCGCTAGTGGTAGAGATGGCGTCATGTGTGGATGGGGTAATCAGCATCGTGGAGGGTAAGAAGTTGTTGGGTGTTGGATTAATGAAGGAAGATGATGCCGAGAAGACGCTAGGAGGTGGGGATTTGGAGGAGGCTAAGAGGACGCTGCAACGTGTCATTGAGATAGACCACGATGTTCAATTAAGGAAGATGGAGTAGGGGGATCCAAGTAGTAATTGTTTACATGGGGGGACGTGCTAGATGGTGAGGACAATGAAGATATGTCAGCTAGGGTGGATGTGGGGCTATCAAATGCCAATAAATTGGCCTTTCCCATAGTGGGCCAAGGAAGAAAGGTGGTTACATGTGTGGGTGAGTTAAACAATGCCAAGATATTTAATGAGGAAAATTCATATGTTGCTACTGGTGGTAGTTGTGGTGTGTCCGAGGCAAGTCCAATAAAGAATGGTGGTAAAAAAAAGAGGTAGAGTGGTAGGAAGCGGTATGGCTAGAGGAAAGATGGGAATTAGTGGAAAAGTGTCTTAGGTGTACGTTTCACCTATCAGTTCGCATTGTTTACCATGACATCATTCCTTGTGTGGAATCGATCTTTTACCAGGTTTTTGACATCATTAATATGAAGGATGAGGTGGTATGGGAAAAGTGGAGATGGGGCTTCTATTTCTTTTTGGAAAGCGAGGGGGGTTTTCTAGAGGGATTTGGATCATTTGGAAATCTCAGGATGTTTAGATTTTTGTTTTAAATAATTCATTCCAACATGTTCATTTAATGGTGGATGCGATGGATCATGTTTTTCAGTTTACAGCTGTGTATGGAAGCCTTAGGGAGGAGGAACATCGCCTCTACATGGGTTGCCGGATACTATTGCAGGATCTATTGTTGACCCACGGGTGATTGCCAGAGACTTTAATGAGATTGCGGATGTGAAGGGAAAAAAAACAAGGAGGTAATGCTGCTGATATTGGCCCGTGTCGAGTTTTTCGAAATCGGTTGATGGATTGGCATCTTGATGACATTAAGGTGTCAGGGAGATATTTTACTTGGATGGGCCGGAAGTGGGGTCATTTGGACTGTATCTATAGGAAGCTGGACCGTGTTGTTGCTAATGCTTCATGGCGATTGTCTTTCCCTAAGGCAGATGTGGTTAGTCTTCCACGTTATAACTCAGATCATACGCCTATGTTGCTGAGATTGTTTGGTCCTCCAGAAGGTAAGCAGAATAGACCCTTTCGTTTCTTAGCCGATTGGGTGAATCACTCTGAATTTCCTGATCTTATGAATTCACAATGGAAGACCAGTCTTGATCTTCCTATTATGTTAGCTCGTATGGTTACGTCGTTGGGTCGTTGGGTCGTTGGATCGTTGGAATAGGGAGGTATATGGGAATATTTTCCAGATGAAAAATACCTTGAGCTCAGAGCTTGATTTGTTACAGCAACAAAGTGTAAGCAATGATTCTGAGTTCTGGGGGTTGAAGGAGTTAGAATGTAGAAATTGTTTGAATGAGATTTTAAAGCGGAAAGAGATGTTTTGGTTCCAAAAGTCTCGGGATCAATGGTTAACTGAAGGAGACCGTAACACTAAATTATTCCAGAGTGTAGGAGGAGTTTTAATAAAATAATAAAAATGAGCACAATATTTAGGTGCAAAATGATGACCAACTCAAAGGTATGGCCCTTTCTTATTTTCAGAATTTGTTTTCGGATGGGGGATCTACCTTTATTAAATAGCCTGCTTCCCCAGAATGTGGTTGAGTTAATTAGAGGTATGATCCCTCCTTATTCTGATGATGGGCCAGATCGCTCCTTTTTTGGTTGGCTAGAAATTTAACCGATGTTAGTGTTAAAAGTTGCTACCTTTATTTAGCCGAATCTGGATTTCAGCAGTCTACTATTAATGTGACATATGGATAAAGTTATGGAAGTGGGTGGGACCATATAGAGTACAGATATTTTGGTGGAAATTATTCCATCAGAGACTCCCTTTGAGGTCATGGATCAGTGTTTGGTGTGGAAATGATGACCTTTGCCCACTTTGCCATCAAGAAGCAGAGTCCAGTCTACATGCGTTTAGAGACTGTCATGTGGTTCATGCTTTCTGGTATGAGGTGATACATGTTCATCACTCCCTCTCCTTTTTAAGCTATGATTGGATTGAATGAGTAACGGAGAATTGGAAAAATGATGAAATTACTCTTGGCGGATTTTATTGGTATGAGGTATTTAGTGTCTCTTGCTGGTTTATTTGGAAATGGCGAAATGAATATATTCATAACACACAGGATGCACATTTTAAATATTCCCTGAGGCCTATTCTTGGGGTATTTGGAGAATTAAAAACTAGAAGGGATGAAGGGGGTTTTAGCGTGTAGCACAAAATCATTTAAATGTTACCTGATCATTTCCAGAAGCTCCATTTGTGAAACTTAATTCAGATAGGGCATCAAAGGGTACGGAATAGGTGGCGGCTTGTTGCGAGACTTCTCTGGTAAGTGGCTTGGAGGCTTTGCTTCACGTCTTGGAAGGTGCTCATCGATGTTAGCTGAGTTGTGGGGAGTTTTGAGGGGATTAGAGATGGCATGGAAGGCAAGTTGGAGGCGTATAGTTGTTGAAAGTGACTGTCAATCAATCATTGCATTACTATCCAAATAAAGTAATGCATCTCGTGAGTCCCATCTACGGTGGCTCGGATACGAGCAGTCACCCGTAGACAATGGGTGATACAATAAAGCCATGTTCTAAGGGAGGGCAATCAGTGTGCAGATTGGTTGGCTAATTTTGCTTAGTGGCATGTGGAGTCTCCGGACGAATCCCATTTCTCTTATCCTCCTACTGGTCTTCATTGCTTCATTGTTGTTGATCTGGCAGGAGTACGTCATGAGAGGAGAGGCTCGAGACTTTAATCGCTTTTTTAGTTTTTTTTTTTCTTTCGTTTGTTTATCTTTCCTTGTATAAAAAAAAGTAAAATTAATTAATTAAGTGTGCAACATTTAATTTTGATACTACAATTAATTAAATTTTGTCACTATCCTTTTTTTTTTTTTTTTTTGAATTCAGTGATTCTGAACATTTTAGTTTGTTAATAGTGTGGAGTCGGTGTAATTAATTTCTTAAGGGAAAAAAATCAATGAATGATTTGTTTGAAAGTGCACTTAACCCTACTAATTAGAATTAAGTTGGCAATTATTAGTTAGATTGATTCATTGCTAAAAATGAATAGAAACAATGTCATTTTCCCAATAAGCCTATACAAATATGGCCATTGACATGACCTTATGCATAATGCCCTTGGCATGAGAATAAAACATTTTTAAAAAAAAAAAAAAAAAAAAAAAATTAAATGGTTAAGAGGTATATGCATAATGCATCTATCCATATCAGAACCTAACTTGAAATAATTGACATAACTAAACTTTCAAGTTTTAATGGTACAATTAATCATGCCATTTGAGCACTAGCTAGTTTAATTATGAAAATGTTGCCCAAAAAAAAAAAAAAAAAAAAAAAAAAAAGGAGAAAAGGAATCCAATGTACTGCGTGGATTTTTTTTTTTTTTTTTTTTTTTTTTTTTTTTTTTTACAAGAGAATCTTTATCCCCTCTCTTGATCGAATTTTCGGTATAATTGTGAATACTTAATGCTCTTTAAAACATTAAAGTAAGAGCTATTTATTTAATTTAAAATATTCAATAAGAAAAGTAAATTACTTAATTATAATATGGCATGATACATCTAAAATATTTATGTGTGACATTAGATTATATATCAATAATGAGTTAGCCAAATTAATTTGAAAAAAAAAAGATAAAGATGAGAATTAAAATAAATAAATGTCTTGCATTTATGACAAAAAAATCAACCCTAGACTATATTTTAAATTTAGGAATGGGGACCAGAAGAGAATATAGAGTGATACTCCATCATTCATTAATATAAAAGCCGTTTCACTAATTTAGGTAGACTAAAGATGAAAAATATGTAGGTTAAAGTATACATTTGGTTTTTATGTTTACCTTTAGTATTATTCTAGTTCCTTAAATTTGTAAAGTGCACCTTTAATCCCTTGATTTTAATATCGTTAGTTTGACTTAACGGAAAATATTGACTCAACAATTTTAAGCGAATGATGTCTTATTTAATATTGACCAAGCATGTTTATATGTTAGTATTTTAATAAATTAATTTTTTAAAACCCTATTGATTGAAAAATATTTAATCTTTACATACTTGTTTTTACGTTTTTTTCTCAATTTGTGTAGATTAAATATATATTTTTTGTCAAAGAAGATTAAATATTTTTCAATTAATATGATTTAAAATATTAATTTATTAAAACACTAACATATAAAACATGTTTGATCGTATTTAATTACACAAATCATCGCTTAAAATTGTGAATCAAGATTTTCGTTCAATCAAACTAACAGTGATAATATTAAGGGACCAAATATGTACTTTACAAATTTAAAAGATTAGAATAATACCAAAGACAAATATAAAAAACCAAATATATAGCCAAAATACATATATTCTAATTTGATTGGAAACATATCTTAAGTAGATAAAGTATTTTTTTTTTTCTAAAAAAAGTTCATGCTCCTAGTCATAATTTCATTCCCAGCTGTCCGCATGCATTATTAAGTTGGATATGCAACTCTGGCGTTCCTGAATTAAATCCAACAAGCACTGGAAATTGTTGGCATTCAATGTCTCCATTTTTATCCAAATTCTACTTTTATGAATGTCCCCAATGTGGATACTTGAGGGTGCATAATATATAGCACTTTAACTAATTTACGGGAAATAAGAAGTGGCAAATAACTCATTAAATATGTCATAAATTGAATTTTTTTTCTCACTTTTACTCTTATTAAAAAATGTGTTTGAAAATTTAATGAGTGGGCAAAATTGGAAATGGACATTAATTATAGGAAAAAAATTGGAAGATGAGCATTAATTATCTTACGAAGTGACTTATATTTTGGATTAAGCTCTTTTTCTAAATGTGTGTTATACTATGGACTGGAAGGATTAGTTTTTTCTAAAATTCTTTTGCTTTTATAGAAGATTAGTTATTTCAGTGGGTTTAGAAATGTTTTCGTTTTCCCTCGGTTTACAGTTTATTAGAAATCAATGGTTGCTGTTATTACCTTGGATATTATTTTTCCTTTTACTAAAAAAACGAAAAAGAAAAAAGAAAGAACTCAAGTTTTTTCCCGCAATTTATATTTTCTATTTTTTTTTTTAGAGGGAGACACAACTAACTTCTTTTTAGTTTTTTAAACAACTGCAGCGAAAGCCCATCAATCTATTGAAATAAGTGGGCCAATCACAGACTAAAGCCCATTTTCAATTTCGGGATAAGATGGTTTGAATATTTGCAAGGGGCAACTCGTACACAACCCCTTATTTTTTGGTTCAACTGACGAAAGGGTCGGACCTCCTCACCTAGAGGGAGGGGGTTCGTCCGGGAATTTTAGGTCAAACTAACAATATTGGAGGAGCTTTTTGGCATCCTAAGAGATCTCAAAGCTAAATGTATTTTGCTAAAAAATTAATGGAAATCTTTGGTAGAGGTGGAGACGTCCAAATGTATACTTCCAATCCTAAATTCAGTATGTCCTATGAATTAATTTTAAAATTTTATTCATATTTTTACATATTCCATAGTACTTAGATCAATGGGTGGGCCCAACCATCTTTCCTAAAATTTTCTTATCAAAAGGGAAAAAAAAAAAAAAAAAAAAACTCATACACATGGCAGAGATCAACTCCCTGGTTTGGACAGTAGGATCAAGGCCGGTAACATTTGACCGGGAACGAAGAAAAGGAAAAGAGAAACATCTCCACGAAAGGACCCCAGTCAACGAAAACGAAAATTCCAAGGTGGGACCATTTGACTTTATTACTGATTATCCATTTCGATTATCTTTATTATATTAATTTTTTGACAAATAAAAGTGTATTTTTTACCCTAAATTACTTCTTATAAAATTATCAGCATATTAGAAAAAATCATGAAGTAATATAGTACGAGTAATACTTATGTTCGGAAGAAAAGTTGGGAGGGAAAAAAATGGAAGGAGGGAAGTGAAGGAGAAAATATTATCTCCTATCTTAATTGGATGGATGAGAGAAAACAGAAAGGAAAGAAAATGAGAAATATTTGAATGATTAAAATACCCCTACATTTATTAAAATATAGGAGTATCATGTTTCAATCAAATTAAATATCATAATAAAATAATCATACAAGTATTATCATCATAAAAATTTAAAATCAAATTATATGATAAACATATATATTTGTATGTTGTTGTATTTTAAAATCAATATTTTTGTAAAACATTTTTTCATGGGCCAAAAAAATCCAAAAGTCTTCTCTTCGTCTTGATCAGAGCTATACACTCAGATGTCATAGCAGTTCATAAAACTTTATTTTTCAAATTCACTCCGTCGAATACACGCAACGACATGGAGGATTCATTGGATTTGTAATATAAATCCACCATTTACATAAAAATTGACTCTTGTTCTTCAATTCTCTCATCAGCAATAACAAAATTGAATCTGTCTTCCTACCCTTAAACGACAAATGCTTACCAAATCTCTCCACTTGTGGAGAGAATATTGGGTGGGCCCCATACCCCATTCTCTCTCACACTTTTCTTTCCTCATCCAAATAGGGGAAAACCTATTTCTCCCCTTATTTTTCTCCATAATTTCCTTTCCTCCATCATTTTCTCTTATCCATACAGAGGCTTAATTACACTACAAATTAGGTTATATATAGGTATTATCAAGGTTGTCAAACTCATTGAAGTAAACTCGTGACAAAATGACGTAAATTGCATCAGTAAATTTGAATCGTCCGTAGTTTACTTTTATTATTAAATATAAATTATTAGTGTATAATTAAATAATTAAAATATAAAAATGACAACAATTTAATTTAAATATATTTTAAATCCAAATAATTGAAATTAAATCCATCAACATTCATCATTTATCATATTTAATAACTAAATTTCTATAAAATTTCTATATAAAGCCACTGAACATGATCAAATCAAAAAAATTAACACAAGTTTAAGAGTAAGTGAACACGGTTTTGTAAGCTAGAAACGTAAAAATGGTAAACTCGGTGTATAAACTCGTGAGTTTAACCGAGTTTACAACTATTACGAATTTATCGACTCGACTCGTTTTGTAAGTTAGAAATGTAAAAACTAGAACTAGGAGTGTCAACTCGCGAGTTTGACAATAATGGGTATTATCATTATAGATAGGAGTATTACTATGTTATATGCCAGTTTGGGAAGCAATAAAAAAAGGGTTTTGGCTTCACTAAACTTTCTCTCCTATATTTATTCCGTATAACTCAAACATATATTTAGGATTTCTGTTTATAAGTCATTTTAAGTTTTTAACATGATTCACGGAAAAAATATCTTTAACCTCGTTAACAACCCGACTTAAAATTAACCAAGGGTGGATTTAGGGGGGCTAGGGGTGGTCCCCGCCCCTAAAATTATATAATTGGATCTAAATTTTTTGAAAATTATGCTTTAACCTCATAAAAATTTCAATCTTTTCACTTCGTCTTTATTCAAAAGTCTTATAAAGGGACTAAAATAAAAATATTGAAATATTTATGAAGCTAAAGCATAATTTTCTAAAATATTGGGTCAATTCTGTGATTTTCACCCCTAATTTCAAATACTGACTCCACTGGGTTTTATTCTCGTAATTTTGCCCCCTAATTTTCATTCCTGGCTCCGCCCTTGAAATTAAAACTTTACATGTATCAACAAAGTTTAACACTTTACAACTTTATCTTATGTTACATATACAATTTTTAAGAAAATAAAAATAAAGGGTAAAAAAGTTCATTCATATTAAAAATTTAATGACAAGATTTACAAGTTACAAATAAAAAAATAACAGTATAATATCAATTTTGAAAGATAATATGCTAAAATTTTTATAAATTTCCTAAAAGTATGCATTGGTGGTCCCTGAAAATATTTTCAGAGAAAAAATGCGTTTTAAAGTTTCTAGATCAGAATTTTAGATGGAAAATTCAAAATTCAAATTCAAATAATAAAAAACAAAGAGAACAGATAAAATAAAAACAATGATGATATTATAAAGAGATTAATTCATAAAACTTAATGTGTCATATATGTTCACGGAAAAATAAATTTTAGGAAAAAAGTAACATTGTTTATATCTTATGAATAACGTGTGAAATTTTATAGACATAAAAGTAATTTACTTTATATACTATGTTTTTATATTGATATATAATATAGACATAATGTATTTGAAATAACTGAATGAATTACAAAAAACTACAACGTCAAGTTTTTGTTACTAGAGATAAAAAAGCACATAAATTAAGCAACAAATTTAGGGGGCCATCAAAAGTGTTGAAAAATAAACGTTGGAATGTTTTCGGGGCAAAAGAGGATGCCACTTTGACTACACATATACTAAGTGCTTGTTTTGGGATAGTGGTAGTAAAAATAACTTTTTTTTCCATATGGGTTTTTTTAGATGAAATTTTTCTAAAAAAGTCGGATTGTAGATGTGATTTGTATTTGCGATAGCGGTGACAGAAATGACTTTTTTCAAGATGAACTTTTGTTTAGATAATTATTTGAAATGGAAAGTGACTGAAAATGATATGAATCTTATTAAATACTCTATATATATATATATACACATATATTAGTTCTATATATTGTGATGGTTGAATATAAAAAATTAAATTTAAATTTGATAAAAAAATTAAATTATTATTAAAAAAATTACAAAGCTCTAAAATAGTTAATTAAATATATTATAATGGATAAATTAGAATGCATACAAATATATATTTAATAGTATATTTTTTATGAGATCACATATCCCGATTTTTCTCCATAAACTAAAAAAAGTCACGCTAAAAAAATGACTTCGAAAAAAGTAACTTTTTTTAGAGAAATTCATCATCTACAGAAACTATCTCAAATGCCTATTTTTCCTCGGTTGGGCTTTCTCACTGCTGTTGAGTTTTTTTTCCCGCATCCATGCCAAATGTGCTCAAACTTAGAATCAAAGAGTCCCAATGTTAATAAGCGTGTTTTGATGTTAGTAAAAGGAATTTTACCAGTTTAAGCTTGAGCTATCAAATTTGAGTTACTGTTAATGTAAAAAAGGTTTTTAAGATGATTCATTGTCAAAACGGTCCTAAACTATGGCTAGCGTGAAAGGCGTTTCTCCCCCCTTCCTGGAGGAGAGTCTCCGATCAACGAAAAAGGTTCGCAATCGGCTAGACGCGGAGGATGGCGGTGGTGGGAGCTCGGGTGTGGAAAGGGATGTAGAGATGGCTGAGAAGGAAGCAGGGAATGGGGTTTCATACCGCAACAAGTTGTTGAATCGGATAACAATGGAACGGCAAACCGTACGCGAAAGAGGTTGTGATCACGAGGCGAACTACCGCATCAACGGGGAGGGTTGCATTCCCTCCATCGAATTTTCGGTAATATTCGGGATCTCCGGTGGAAGGTATGGATCGCACCGTAATCATAAAGTTGCTTGGGCGATTCATCTCCTATCAGGATCTGTTGACAAGAACCCGAGCTCTGTGGCAACCGAGGGGCTCTTATCAGTTAATTGCCATGGAAGGTGGATTCTATTTTGCGACCTTTGCTCGGGATGAAGACTATATGAGAGCGTTGATGGGTGGCCCCTGGATGATTTACGGTGCTTATCTAACGATGCAGCCGTGGTCACTGGACTTTGATCCAACGTCCCCTGTTGTGTCTAAGGTGGCAGCCTGGATCAGAATTCCAGGCCTCTCTTTCAGGTATTATCACAAGAGTACCCTTAGAGCGATTGGTGCGCTGTTAGGGGAGGTAGTGAAAATAGACTATATGACGGAATCTAAGGGGCGAGGGAAGTATGCTCGTATTGCGGTGCTCATCGATTTGTTACAACCGCTGACGCCGGGGATTAAGGTGGATGGAAAAACATATCGAGTTGAGTATGAAGGTCTCCCAAGCATTTGCTTTGAGTGTGGTAAATTTGGACATTTGAAGGAGAAATGCAAGGAGGTACATTGGATGAGCAAGACGACAGACCACCAAGGACCAAAGGATATGGATAAAACTTCTGGCCATGTTGACCGAGACAGCCCGGCGGCCATCGATGGTCAGACGAAGGAATCTTCACCCTCTCAGTACGGTGCTTGGATTCAGGTGCGGCATCATAAGAAAGGAAAGAAACAGCATCAAGGAAAGTCAGCGAGGATAGCGGGATCTGAGTTTAATGGGGGCTCGCGTTATAACATTTTATATGATTATGATGATGTCACGGAATCCTCGGCGCATGTGGGGCAGGAGAATAGTGAACAAAGGGAAATAATTCAACGAGGGCATAGATTAAGGGAAGTAGCAGCGGCTAAGGAGGTGGGCCGAATGGGTATAACAACCGTGTGGGCCTACGCGGAGCCCAAATAATGTCAAGCGGACAAAAGCCACACCTTGAAGGAGTATAGGAGGAAAGAGACAAAGGTGGTTACAGCCCCTACCTTGTCAACTGAGGCCATCGAACCCTCTTGCCTTCCCAATAAGCTCACTGTCTCAAATCAGATAGCTGGACCCACCTTGACACAGGCTGATGGGGTACAGTCACAGAAACACCAGGATCTCGACCCAAAGGAAAAATCACCAAGTACCTCAATGGATGACAGCTGCCCCTTTGTAACTGTTGTGCAGGTCACGTCATTGGATAAGAACAATCACACTGTTGTGACCTTGCAAAGGAGTCGACAGGCCCTCGAGGAAATTACTCCAAGCTCGTCGAACACCTCTCAATCTTTGTTATCGACACGGTCGTTGCAGGAACCAGGAAAACATGGCAAGGAGAATTCACCTGTGTACCGACAGCTACAAGATCAGTGTCACGTGGGGTCAAACTACATGCGGGAATCACTAAGGCCGCAAAAATACGGAAAAAGACACTAGGGAAGCATATTTCGAAGGATGCTCTTGAGGTGCTACATGATGAATTGGAGACCTCGGGAGATATTTTGGCAACTCCGTCTTGCTCTCAAGATGCTAAATCGTCGATACAAGAACCGGAGGATGACCCGTCTGGGTCAGGGATGATCGTCTAATTAACTCCTTTTTATGGTTCTGCAGATCTTCATTTGGAGCGCCGGGGAGCGGTAGCTTGAAGTTTTTTCAATACCTTCAAGCATTTCATGACTGAACACAAACCCAATCTGGTGGTGTTAGTTGAACCACGTATATCAGGGTCTAGAGCAGACCGTTTTATCAGGCAATCTAGTTTTGAGTTTTCATATAGGGTAGAGGCAAGAGGATTCACTGGGGGAATTTGGCTCATGTGGAGGAGGGGGTTGACGATTTCTGTCAAAGTATGCCATTCACAGTTTATTCATACCCATGTGGCGACACAAGGCGGACATGGCAGCTTTCTATTTTCTGCAGTATATGGGAGCTCGAACAGCACGTTGAGGAAGGAATTATGGAGTGCTCTCTCAGATGTGGCCCGAACTGTCACAGATCCTTGGTTAATAGCAGGTGATTTTAACGCTATCCTTAAGAGCAGTGAATGTAACACCCCCACAGTCGTGACCACCGTAATTGTAGTTAGCAATACCCTAATTGGAAGAAATATCTGGGAGAGTTGAGGAAAGCCCAAAAGGAAAAAAAAATGCCCTATCGACCAGCGGGATCCACGGGGACCGGTAGATAAAGACCAGGTCGGATAAGATGGAAAGACCAAGGGATCTGGATTGTGGGGCCCAGGAGGCGCCACTTAGGCATAGGAAAGGTCTATAAGACTCGGGGAAAAATTTAAGGGTAATTGTTGAGCCCGGCCAAAATCGGTAATTTCCATAGATTAGGGCCAAAGTAGGTAATTTTTCCTTAATGTAAAAGAAATATCTAGACATTAGTGGAAGAAGAGGAGCCACATGGAAGCTATCTAGGAGCCTCTGGGATTCTCTAGAATGGCTTGGAGAGGAAGAAAAGGAAATCGGTCAAAAAAGTCAAACCACGGGTCCCACGTTCGGGGGAAAAAGGGAAAAATAGGAAATAAATGGGTAAAAATTGATTTGGGCTGAAAGGTGGGCCCAAAATGGCGTGCCATATGCCCTTGTGGGCTGGTGAAAATATGGGGAAAAGTGGGTAATTATTAGAAGGTTCTCCGGGCCACAAACGCAATTTACGAAAATTAGGGCCAAAGCTCGTAATTTGCCCCAAAGGTAGATAAAGATCTGCACGTTTTTGGAGGGGGCAGAGACACATGGCAGCACCTAGGAGACCCTGGAGAATTCTAGAAAAACTTGGGAAACAAGTCAAAAGTCAGATCCCATTTATTAACCAACTGTCCGAAATTATGCCTGTTAATTCCAAAATTACCGGATCAAAACCACCTCTATAAAAAGGTGATTAGCCCTTCATTTTTCACCCTTAGAGGATGAAAATTCCAGAGTAAGAGGGAGAGGATTCTGCAATCATTCAACACCAAGTCAAGACTCAAGAATCATAGGAATATCCACTTAGGTTTGCCGATCTTGAGGTAACCCGAAAAACCTTGTTCTCTTGAGTTCTTGATGAGATATTTCGTGCTTGAAGTAGGAGCTAGGGTTTTGGGTTGGATTTCTGTATTTTTGAGATCACCAATGAGTCTGGAACACGTTTTTGTGTAGGGTATGGCTATGGTCTAAGTTTCCGAAATCTAAATACCGAAAAACCCCTAAAACTAAGTTACCTTTGACTCTGGAAATCTGGGCAGTACCTCTTATAACGCTTTTTTAAAGGTGTGGATGAACTCTTTTTAAGCTGAAAATTTTTATGCAGAAACTAGACAGGTGGGGAATGAGTTTAGACATATAATAAGACAACTTTGGATAAGATTTTCTGGGTAAAGAAAATAATTGAAAGAGGGGTTATGGACAGTGACGCGAATCTGGACCAGAGGAGGTGAAAGTAACTCCAAGCCAAAACACATGTACTTTTGACCTGTAAAAGTATTTTTCCTACAAAATAGACACATTAAGGGTTCGGATGGCGCTGGTTTCACTCAAAAATTATTTTTTTGGAATTTATTAAAAATCATGGAAGATGGGCCAAAAACACTGGATTTCTGGAAAACTTGGGTTAAGCTCGGTTTTTATGAATAATAAAATGGATATGAAACCAGATGGACTTTATAATTATTTTTCCCATAAACTAGACATCTTAAGGGTTTCATTGGCACTGATTTTGGGATAATATGATTTTCTAGAATTTATTAAAAATCGATGAAGTTGGAAAGATGATTCTGGAAACCCAAGATTAGGTAAAATCCATAGAAATTAAGAAGTAGAGTTGTTACACATAATTGAAAGTGTGGTATTTTGTTGTAACTAGGGCGTTAGCTCGTGTGGACCAAATCAAGAGAAGTGTTTGCTAATTTCAAGGTGAGCCAGGTAGTAACTGTTGACTTGCATACTCTATGTTGCTTTTGCATGTTGTGTTTGATCATGATGTAGGTGATCGGTTTGTAGTACCTATTGGAATTGCGTGTCCTTAGGGTTCGCTACGATCTGAGGGGGCATGTATGATCGGGCTGTAGTGCCTATTGACTGCGTGTCCTTAGGTTTCTACCGCAGCAAGACCGAGGTATGTGAGGTAAGTAGGGCCTATAATTGTGTGTTTATAGGTTGCTACCGAGACCTCTTGGGATAGGTAGTTAGGGTCTGCGGCTCTAACTACGAGGCCCGTGCGTGCTTTGATAGTACCGAGGGGCTTGTCTTGACTGTGCACGAGTCCCGCGGATTGTGCCGAGGCGTAACATACATGCAGATTATTGTGCTCGAGGCGAGAATTTATTGTTATTTTCCTTATTGTGATTTGCATTGCATGCACCGCATACATATTGTATTTGAGTCTACTTGATTACTCTAGGGTTCAACTTTGAACTCAGACCGTGGTGAAGATACGAGGGGTAAGCGATGGGCCGGCGAAGGCAAAGGAAGGTAGGGCAAGATGCATCGGGTGGAAAAAATAGGGGATGCCCTATCACTTTTTGTATTATCATATTTTGGACTACTGTACTAATTAATACTGTCTTTGGATGACTTTAACTAACCCTTCGGGGAATTAGCTATTTGTATGGACTTTATACATTTATCAGTACACTAGACTTGTCCAAACCGGTCCCGTGCTCGCCGAGTTCACTCGATAATTATTTAAATAGACCAAGTAATCAAGGAAAGGTAATTAAATAAAAGGAATCCCCCTAACCCGCCACCCGAAAGGGCGAGGCCAGTAGGGGTGTAACAGTGAACGTTCTGGTGGAGTGGAATCTAGGGCCAGAGGATGTGATCTGTTTCGCTCATTGATCTTTGATAACGAACTTACGGACCTTGGGTTCTCGGGACCTAAATTTACATGGCGTTGGGGTACTTTGCTCCAGCGACTAGACCGTGCGTTGGGAAACGAGTCTTGGGTGAATAATTTTTCCCAAGCAGTGGTCAAACACCTCCCGAAGCTTAGCTTTGACCATCGACCACTTTGCATCCAGACCTGTCAGGGTACTGAGCCTCCACGGCAACCACCACCTTTTAAATACCTGGCGGCCTGGGTTTCTTCTGAGTCATTTGAAAAATTGGTCCAGGAGAATTGGTCGGCGTCAAAACCCCTTCTTGAAAATGTTCAACAATTTACTGAGTCGGCCAAAGTATAGAATAAAGAAGTCTTCGGCAACATATATCATCGAAAGCGCAGGCTACTAGCTCAGTTAGGGGGTATTCAAAAGGCTCAGGAGGCCCACCCCTCTAACCGCCTTGACCTACTGGAAAGGGAACTACGGAAGGAATTTGAGCTCACATGTGAACAAGAGAGTATTACATGGGCACAACGTGCCAGAGGGGACTGGATCAAGTTTGGGGATCGTAACACTGCATACTACCATGCAAAGTCTGTCCAACACAGTCGAAGGAAACAAGTCTCTGCGTTACGGGATGAATCAGGAGTGTGGTATTATGAAGCTGCGACACTGCGGTCCTGGGCCTTTATATTCTACAAAAATCTCTATACTAAAGAAGTTGATACCACTCCTCCCTATCCTGGCCGTGGCCTCTTCCCAGTCATAAGTAGTCCCATGCCGGAATCTTTAGTGGCCGCTATCTCATTTAATGAAGCTCATGCTGCCTTCTTCCAAATGGAGCCCCTTAAGGCTCCGGGCGTCGATGGTCTTCATGCTGCCTTTTTCCAACAACAATGGAAGCATGTGGGACTGTCGATCTTTCAGATGGCTATTAGTTTCTTTGAAAAGGGCAGTCTCGATTCTGGCCTTAATGAGACTCTCATCACATTGATTCCCAAAGTGCCTATGCCAGAATACATTAAAGAATTTAGGCCAATAAGCCTGTGTACGGTGCTGTACAAGACTATCACGAAAATATTGGCAAACCGCCTTAAGGATTGGCTACCTCAACTAGTCCTCCCAAATCAGGCCAATTTTGTGGCGGGTAGACAAATTTCTGACAACATTGTCATCGCCCAAGAAGTAATTCACTGTATGCGGTCTAAGCGAGGACCGGAAGGTTGGATGGCAATCAAGGTGGATCTGGAGAAAGCTTATGACCGTCTTCGATGGGATTTTATTGAAGAAACGTTGTATGACGCAGGGCTACCCCCTAAGTTTGTAAGTGCAGTTATGACTTGTGTGTCCACATGTAGCATGAGGGTAATTTGGAATGGTACCCACTCGGAGAGTTTCAGGCCTTCGAGAGGTATTAGACAAGTAGATCCGTTGTCGCCCTATATTTTTGTCCTATGCATGGAACGCTTGTCGCATGTTATTACCCAAAGGGTGGCTGGTAAACAATGGAAGCCAATTCAGATGGGACGGATGGGCCCTCCACTATCACATCTGTTCTTTGCTGATGACCTTGTCCTCTTTAGCTCTACAGATAGATCCCAGGTTAATCTGGTTCGGGACATATTGGAGGATTTTTGTGCTAACTCAGGACATAAAGTTAGTAATTCGAAGACTACCATTTTCTTCTCTAAGAATGTTCCACATGGTACTCAGTTAGAAATCAGTGAAGAGTTGGGATTCCAACGAACGGAGGACCTTGGCAAATACCTTGGCGCACCCTTGCTCCATCAACGTGTACGAACAGGCACCTATGAGTACTTAGAGGAGAAAGTCGGAAATAAGCTTTCAGGTTGGGCAGCTAGGACTTTGTCTCTTGCATGACGCATTACTTTGGCTAAGGCGGTCCTTGCGGCCATTCCTGATTATGCTATGCAAACCACTAAGTTGCCTCCCGGCCTGTGTAACCGTCTCGAATGCCATATAAGGAAATTTGTGTGGGGGTGCGAAGATGCTAATAGAAGACCCTCTCTGGTTAAATGGGGGGAAATGTGTAAGCCAGTTAGTTTTGGGGGCTGTGGTTTTAAAAAATTAGAAGTCCAGAACAAGGCATTTCTTATGAAGCTGGGGTTTGGTCTTCGGTCACAGCCAGATTTGTTGTGGGTTCAGGTGTTGAGACATAAATATGGGTGGAATGAACGTACTGCGCCCTGCAGGCGAAATCAGAATAGCTCTTATCTTTGGCGATATCTTAAGAAGGTATGGGAAGAGGTTGAACTAGGAACAAGGTGGGATCCGGGTGATGGAACCCAAATCTCCTTTTGGTCACATAATTGGGTGCCGGAGGTGGGACCTCTTAAGCTTCTGGCTTTCCGAGAAATTACACCTGAGGAAGCACTCTTGCCATTAAGTTGCTTTATGACAGATGAGGGGAATTGGAATTGG
Source organism: Acacia acuminata (assembly GCA_019022655.1). Lineage (NCBI taxonomy): Eukaryota > Viridiplantae > Streptophyta > Magnoliopsida > Fabales > Fabaceae > Acacia > Acacia acuminata. The sequence continues at coordinate 530,155 of JAFJYI010000245.1, forward strand.
GAACTCTTTAGTAATGATATGCCTGATCATGTTCTCTCTCTCATATCTGGTTGCACCCCCCTACACGCGATGACGGCGAGGCTGGGTGTTTTTGGGACTACTCCAATGATGGTAAGTTTTCAGTCTCCTCTGCGTACGAACTATTGTGTATGGGTGATGAAGGTGACTCAGACAGATTATGGGAGGTGGTATCGAAGTGGCAAGGTGCTCAACGTGTGAGAGTTTTTTTATGGCTTGTTGCTCGTACCAACCTCCTCACAAACGCCGAAAGGAGAAGACGACATATGTCTGGTTCGGACTTATGCTTTAGGTGTGGTGTGCATGCAAAAGATACAGATCATGTGATGAGAAGGTGTAGCTATGCACAGGGGGTGTAGTCTCACTTAATTCCTATGTCCCAATGACGTCGCTTCTTCCAGTTAGGCTTCAGGCAGTGGCTCCTTGAAAACCTCTCAAATACGAAGCTGGGTAGTGATGGAAACAATCGATGGGCAGGTACGTTTGGTCTAACATGTTGGAAATTGTGGGAATCCCGGAATAAATTGGTCTTTCAGCACACAACGATACAACCAGGTAACTTAGTCCGAGAGGTCAGGATACTAGCGGATTACACTCGATGGCTTTCTCACGGTGTGAGGAGGCCGGGGAAGCCGAACCCGTCGGGGGAGAAATTAATCCGCCGGGTCAAACCTCCCCTACCAGCAGTCGCTCTCAACTGTGATGGTGCCAAAAAAGGAGAATCCACAAGAGCAGGGGCTGGAAGCATTCTTCGAGATCACAACGACCGGTGGTTGGCGGGGTGTTGTCGGAACGTTGGGGCCTGCTCATCTCTACAAGCGGAACTCTGGGCCTTGTGGAATGGCCTTACGTTAGCATGGTCTCTCCGGTATAGAGGTAAGGGTCAAATTGATTGCATGGTGGTCAGAATCGATCAATAACCCCGATAATTGCCCTCATGCGTCCAAGAGCCTGATTCGTCGAATAAAACGAGTATTGGCAAAGGATTGGAGAGTTTATCTCTCCCATGTCTTCCGGGAGGGAAACCGGTGTGCTGATTATCTAGCGTCTTATGCGTTGAATTTGGCGGTTGGGATTCACTTCCTTCAGGAGGCCCCGGAGGGTCTTAAGGTGTTCCTTCAAGAAGATGCTGACGGTGTAGGAGTAATGAGATTATGCTCTGATGCTGTCTGAGCTGTTTTCTTAATTCCCCTTGTAAACAAAAAAAAAAAAGGTTTTTAAGAGAGTTACCCTCCATTGAATTCAATAATGCTTAATAATGATTGAAGCCCAAACAAATATCCATACATATATATAGCGTCACACAGTGTTAGAAGCTGATACATTGAAATTGAAAGCCCCCTTTTTTTTATGTAAATCTTAATTTTAAAATATACTCCAAGGTATAAATTAACAAAATAGTAAGGTCTATAATATAAAAAATTAGTTTATTATTATTATTATTATTATTATTATTATTATCCCAAGGCCGTTATTAATACCACAAGGAATCATGTATTTTAAATATCAGAGGTTGGGATAATTTATATTTTTAGAAACATGCATTAATTATATCTAAAAATCTGTATTAGGACTAATTTTAGAGACAAATAAATTGAAAATTGGGACCAATATGAAGGGACACATGGAGTATAGTGAGAAAAGAAGAATATCCACTTTCTTTCACTTTTTTATTTTACCGTTAGATTAACTCCGAAGCTTAAGATTTAATATCTTATAAAAAATGTGTGTGTGTATAACTTTAATAAAAGTATAAATGAAATCTTTATATCAAATTTTAGTGATTTAAATTTATTTTTATATATTTTTTATTATTTAATATTATATAATAATTTTACAAGATATTAAATTTTAACCGTTAGTTGATGAGAAATATAAAGAAGTGGATGAAAAGGCAAGTAGAGAGATTTGTGTCCCAATATAATGAGTCTATTTTTTTGTATAAGTATTTGGTATCCTGGAATCTACCTCTTTTTAATTTAGAAGATTTATCAGGATCCAGACTAAATCTAGTTGATCGAGGTTGGACTTTTTTAACACAAAGATAGAAAGCTTTTTAACTCAAAGGATTTATCTGTAAAAGCTCGTACCACCAAAACTAATTTTAATTAAGTTAGAACAACCTCAACGAGTTAATCTCGATTCTTGGTGGCATATAATGAGTCCATTGAACTGGCAAAAGCAAAACCCAAAAAAAACAACAATGACTAGTTTGTTCTGTTTTTTTTTTTTTTTTTCTTCCAACTAATTATTTCCGTTTTCATCTGCGTCTAGTTTGACTCAACCAACCATCATTTCAATTTATTGATGAGTTGAATTAATTGGAGACACGCATCGAATCCAAGTGGAGTAATTCAAACGTGCATTCAAGTTCAGCCGACCAACCCTGTGAATCATAAATGTTCGTTGAAACGAAACTCTTTAATTAAAAACATGAAAGTAAATAGCATTAAGTTCTTTTAAATCAAACTTTATTTACATTGAATATTCATAATTCATAAATAGTGAATTTAATTACACTGGCCAAAAACTAGTGAATTTATTTATAAATTTCGCTCCCGGCTATTATTTATAAGATATTCCCAACATGTTTAAGATTGAGAAGAACCTTAAACTTTATTAATTTTTTTTATAAAATCCAACAGCTTTCTAAAATTATCTCTATTTAGTATTCATTGTGCTCCATAAAAACAAAAGCATTAATCCTTCCGGACCTAATTATAAGACATAATTACTAAAATTTAGATAAATTAAGGAGGAGTTAAATTAGTTATTTTTATTGATTTTCCTAAAAAACCCTTAGTTTGAGTTTAAAATGACATGAACAACAATTTTGTTAAATCGGTAGCCCTGCGTCGTACTCTCCGCGACTAGTTAATTTGGCCAGCGAAACTATATGCTTTCCCTTTAGCCTTCGTACCTCGGCTCAAAAAAAAAAAAAAAAAAAAAAAAAAAAAAAAAAAAAATCACAGTAAGGATCTCCCCTTCTTAATAAACAAAAAAGATGATGTTATTTTAAATTTTTTAAGATATATTCTCCGCAAAGAATTCTAACCTCAAGCCATGAGGGCCAAAGAAAGTAGAATCTCTCAGATAAAATATAAGTGTGTTATTAAAATAATTATTGTAGAGGAAGTATTACTAGGAGTGATATGAGAAAAATACGATACAAATTGTTCAAAATTATTTTTTTTTTTGAAAAAAAATACAGTGAATTGAGGTGTATGTGGTATCAATAGTTGCAAATATTATTTACTTTATCGAATATATAGGTACATTATTAAATTAATTATTATTGAGAAAATATCAATAAGGGTATTTTAGGAAGAAATTAAAAAAAAAAAATTAGAATGTTATATTATAATTATGACCAAAATGAACTCCCAAATATTGTCTTATAATTAGGACCAGGAGGGAGTACAATAATAATTAAAGGATAAAATTATACATTCATATAGAAATTTCCTCTCCCTACCCAATAAATTCAACTAGAAGAGTATATTAATACACATATGTGTGTGTGTATAGCTTTTTTCTTTAAATAAATATATCATTTTACATTATTTTTATTTAAAAGGTACCATATCTAAACCTTAATATAAGATCTGGTTTATAGTATAAATTAGATTACAAAAGAGAGCTTATATTAAGGATGGGTAGTATTTAATTATCTCTTCCATCACTCATTAAAAGTTTGTATGATGTCACAAAAATGTTCACTTTCTTACAAAAAGAAATAAATTAGAACTGAAATTTTTATAATATATCAAAATGTTAAGAAAATGAAGCATAATTTTATAATTTTATAAATATAAAATATTATTTAAAATTATAATGGAGCCAATGTATATAGTAATCAAGATAAATTGTAATGTCCATTTCCAATAACCACAAATAAAAAGAGGCATCTTAAAGCTATTTTCTCGGTAACAACAAAAAAAAAAAAAAAAAAAAAAAACCCATAAATTGTTCAAATTTAACCTATAAAGGTCGTGTTTGTAATTTAAATTCAAACGTGACATCGTTTTGAATTAATGAAAAATGTGTTTGTAATTTTAGATGAATTAATAAAGGTACAAAATTATAAAAATACTTTTCATTAATCAAAAACGACGTAGTTTTGGGGGTTTGTATATAACTTATCTCCAGGTGATTGGAAAAATCCTTTATCCTTTATTTATATTAAAAAACACGTCATTTTTAAGAGGGGATTATTCTTATATTTCACTAATTTTTTTTTAAATGAGTTGTATTATTTTAATTGATAAATTTTTTAGGGAAAATACCATTTAAATTCATTTGAAATACTCAAATTTAGAATCAGCCCTGCATTTGTAACAAATCCTCCTTAATAAGGTCTATATGTTTGATTAGGAATTTATGAATTTGTTGATTTTACCAATATATCCTTTGTTAGTTTATCTTTGTCTCATTCTTTTTTTTTAAAAAAATAAAATAAAATCTTAATCTCAATCTTGTCAATTCCTTGTATATCCCCTATCCCCATCCTGAGATTTTTTCAGTTGATTAACCATTTGACATTCTTTAAGTCCGTTTCCAATCACATATGGCTATAAAAATAGTTTTCTGATTGAAGATAATATATAATTACCTTAAAATTTGAATTGATTTTGTTTTTAGGCAGATCGAAGATATTTTTTTCACAAAACTAACATGACCATATGAGTTGATACCCTTCCTATAGATAGGAAAGATGTCTTGTATGGGATAATTGTGAAAACACGTTATAGGTGTTTATTCTTTCGTTCATCCCATATACATTTCAAGTAAATTGTGCAACATTAGGGTTGAAAAAATTGTGAGGACTTACCCTTCAATATTGTTGAGTCAACTAAAAGTTGACATCTCAAGAAGAGTGGATTTTGTGGTTAGGGTTAAAAGTTAAATGGAATTTGAAATTAAAAATCTTCAATTTTTAAATTATAAAGGGGAATTATGGTCTTTTAACAACATTCTTAAATCTAGGTCTGTAGGCCTTATTAGGAATATGTTAAAAGTGTAAGCCTGATTCTAGATTTAGGTATTTCAAATGGATTTAAATGGGATTTTTGCAAAAATTTATATTATATAATAATAAATATATTAACTAAAGATTTATCAATTATTTTATATTCCATATTCTTCAATATAAGACCTATTTACTTAATTTAATCAAATTAAGAAAGTTAGTTATTTTGGTTTAGTTAATATAACATGTTTTTCTCTAGAACACCTTAATAATCTTTCTTAATCCATCTATCTCTTTTATTTGATTATTATTGAGAAAATATTAATCGAGGTGATTTAGAAAAAATGATAAATAAATAATACATTTAAGAACAAGATGTACTCCACTTTATAAGAACCCAATAAAATTATCTCAATATACTAATATATAAATATTAACATGTTTGTCTTGATCCTTTTTATAAGAACCCAATAAAAATTATCTCAATATTTAATGAATTTTCTCCACTTTTGGCCCTTAGAAATCATATAGAGAAAATTTCAAATAAATACAATTTGAATTTGGAAAACCCCAAAAAGTCTGTTAACATATGGAAATGACAAGTAGGTCTCAAGGGACTACTATATAATTATGAAATGTTGTTCTTTTACCAAGATGGCCCACCAATTTTTTTTAAAAAAAGAAAAAAGAAAAAACCCTCGCTGCCGCCAGAGCTCTGCACCCCCACCAGAGCTCTAATGGCCAACAGGCCTTTGACGATCGGCTGCTAGAGTTCCGGTGACAACTTAAATAATGAGATTGACTACTTGAGCTTCTTAAGCTCTATTAAGCGCCCTTGACATGTTGAATAAAGGCAATGACAATTTGAGTATTGGCAATAACAATTTGAGTGTATCAATTAATAACTTTGGGAGCATAATTTGTCATTCACCATCTCAAGTTTTCATCATATTTATTCAACTTGTTAACGATGGCGAATAGGGTTTATAGAACTCAAGTAGTCAATCCCTACAATAAAGTAGTCAATCTTATTACTCTAGTTGTCACCGGAACTCCGGTCGCCAGCGTTGGAGCTTTGGAAGCCAGTCGTCAGAGTCCTACTAGCAAGGTGGCGTCGGTGGTGAGGATTCTTTCTTTTTCATTATTAAAAAAAAAAAAAAATTGAGGGACATTTTGATAAAAGCGACAACATTTCAAAAATGTCAGAATAGTCCCTTGAGACCTATTTGTCATTTTTATGTCTTAACAAATTTTCTGGGATTTTCTAAGTTCAATTGGTATTTATTTAGAATTTGCCCAATATTTTATATGACATTAATTAAAAGTTTGAAATTTTTTTATTCTCTCTCGTCGTTTTCTTTTATACTTTTACTACCACTCTTATCCTTATTATAATCTATTTTGACCAACAATGGTCTTTATTATAAGTTTACTGAGTATTAAATTACATCTTTAATAATTTTGCACCTATTAATTGCAATGAACAAAAAGAATTTATTGATGTTTACTCTTGCAACCAATTATAAATAAGAGTAAAATTAGAAATTTAGCTAATAATTAATGAGTTAACTAACTCTCTTTGATATGTGTGAATTAGTTAAATTGGATTTATAAATAAGACCATAATGATATTCTACATTCTCTTTCTTACTTTGCCTCATTTATTATTCATTTTCTCTCTCTTGCTTTCTTCCTCATACATGAGGGCATTTTTTTAAAAACAATGTTTATTTTAGATATACTTATTGTTTTTCACCAATTTTAAAAAAACTAAGTAATACCACTCTAGTCCTATTTATAAATCTATTTTGAGCAAAAAAAAAATCATATTTATAAGTATAGTTTCATATAATAAATGAGATTGTGATAATTTTGTCTATATTAATTGTACTCATGAAGATAGAGTGGGAAAAACAGATACTTAATTATAAATGAGGGCAAAATTAAAAATTTATCCAATAATCATTGAGTTAACTACATCTTCTTATAAGATTTGATCAAAATGACCTTCAAAGTGTATAATTATTGAGCTTTTATATAATACAACGGATGGATGGAAAGAGGGAGCGAGTATTAATTACAGGAGGGAGTAACTTAATTTATTTGGCGGTTTGCACCAAAACAAAGGCAAGAAGTTGGGAAAGAAAGGAGTTATTTTCAATTTTGTTTAAGTTGCCATAATTGGCCAAGACTCATGCGAGGAAGAACAGAATCTCCTTGGCAAATGTGAAAGTGAGGTGGAAAACCGACGTCCTTTGTCACAAGAAACAAATTCCTCTGCTTTTCTTGTTCGCACAGTTTTTGTCTGAATCTTATCACTATCACTGATAATTATATAATCACACCCTCTGTTCCTTTGTCCTGTGATTCTTGGTTGTTCCTAAACTTTGTCGAACGCTACACACATTGTTCCGCATCATAAATCATAACCAGGTTAGGGTCTCGCATTTCTCTCCTTACTACTCAATCAATCATCAAGATTCTGATCCTGTTTCAGCTTTAATACCTGGCTCCATGGTCTTCAACATGCAATTTCTTTTCCTAGTATCTGATGAATAAGTGGTTCAAGGATTGATATTTTCTGCATTAAACCCGTCTTGGATTCCTTATTGTTGCTTTTGTTGATCTTGTTGTATTTCAATTCTTTATTTCAGCTGAAGATCATGAAATTCATCACCCCAACAGATTCTCCAACTGTTTGAGTTCTGGATCATCATTTTTCGGTTGTTTTTTGATAACTTCTTCATTTTTTTCGGCCTTGTTGCCAGGAAAAAAAAGTTAGTACTTGTTAAGTTTTCTATGTTTTACTATACGTACAAACGCCAATTCATTCCTTATTATATAGAAAGACCCTGAATATAATATTTGATTGAGGAAACAGACCCAATTCAATAGGTGAAGTTTTTTGAAATCTTTTTGAGAAAGGTCTCAAATATAAAGAAATATATACATATACTGAAGTTGAATTGGGAATTTCTATTTCAGTTCTTCTCTGGAATCTTGAGTGTAAAAATTGTGTAGGGGACACATGATGAAGTCTGTTATGGGGTCCTCAAACATAGAGAAGAAATGGATACTTCCTCTGATCATATTTTCTTTTCTATGCATACTATTTCTTGTCACATCCTTAACCATGAGTGTTGCCCATTCAATGCAATCAATAAACTCAATCTTCTTCTTCCTTCCATTTCACCCTAATGCAAACCGAACCTCCATGGCTTTCGACGAGACCAAGGTCCCTTCTTCCCCTTCTCCTTCTCCTGATCCATTGACAACTCCTTCTGCACCTTCAATTCCTCGCTTTGCCTATTTAATTTCGGGGTCGAAAGGCGACTTGGAGCAGCTTTGGAGAACACTTTTTGCCCTTTATCATCCAATAAACCAGTATGTTGTTCATCTGGACCTTGAATCACCAGCAGAAGAAAGGATGGAACTAGCTTCTAGAATAGAGAAGCACCCAATGTTCTCTGAGATTGGGAATGTTTTTATGATTGTGAAAGCTAATATGGTCACTTATAGAGGACCAACCATGGTTGCTAATACTCTTCATGCTTGTGCTCTTCTACTCAAGAGAAGTAAAGACTGGGACTGGTTCATCAACCTTAGTGCTTCTGATTATCCTCTTGTGACTCAGGATGGTTAGTTTGTTATGTTTTGGTGATTGCTTTAACTAACTTGTTGATGTTCATTTTCTGACACTATTTGATTAATTTTTTGGGTTCATATTTTTGCAGATCTTATATCCATTTTTTCTGGTTTGGATAGAAACCTGAACTTTGTTGAGTATACAAGCAAGTTAGGATGGAAATTGTAAGTTTTCTCTTTGCTTTTTCCTTCCTTCTGACATTAACATTTATTGATATTTAAACTCCGTTTTGTAGCCAAAAGCGAGCAATGCCTTTAATTGTAGATCCTGGGCTTTACAATTCAACCAAGGGCGATGTATTTTGGGTTAATCCTGAGAGAACTTTGCCAACTGCATTCAAACTATTCACTGGTTAGTTTATTCCTTTAATTTCGCAGTAATGATATATACTGATCACTGATTTCGAAAAGTTTCACTTGCTGTTCTTGATGGAATCACTTTTTCTTGTGTTATATCCTAAGTTAGCTCTACAATTTGAGGATGAGATTCCAAAGTGTGTCCTCCAACATGGGCTGCTCTAATTTCAGAGGGGGGAAATCTCACTTTTCAAGCAGTGACTTTTCATTTCAAGCCTTTGTGCAATGTACCTTTCCTGTAATAATTTGTTATAGACCATCCTGTCTGAGAGATGATTTTGGTGTGTATTCTTAATCAACTGACAGTATCGGTGTCAAAAAATGACTCTTTACTTAGGACTATGACATGTTTCCTTACCGTTCTTCAAAGCTGAAACCACCATGATAATTGGACTTACTCTTGATGCTTGAGAATGTTAGACATTATGGTAAAAGTATATTCCTCTTATCCTATTTATAAGACAGAGAGAGAATGAATTTTTTAGTCCTATTTACAAGGCATGTCCTTGTCTTTTTCTACTTACAAGTTTACTCATTTACCCCTGTTCAATGTTGGTGTATACTATTAAGATAGAGGCAAAGTATGTATATTTAATAGGGATGAAACTTGTCAAATTTTAAGTCAAAGTAATGAGTTTTCGGTGAAACATGTTGGAAGTAACTTATAAATAAGACCAGATGAGTACATGGCCATTTGCTTAATACTTTAAGCCTTTAATTTGAATTAGTCCAATTAGTCCTTGATATGGTATCACACAATCTTCAAGACTGAGTTGTCAGCAAAACAAATCTTAATACCAGGAAACAAAGTATGGTAAATATGTGCTATCTGCATTTCAATCCCAGAAAGCTTTTTGTTTACGTGAGAGAGTACTTGATAGGTAGATAAACTATGATTTCTTGTATGCAGGATCAGCCTGGACGGTTTTATCGCGAGGACTAGTTGAATACATTATCTGGGGTTGGGACAATCTTCCTAGGATTCTTCTTATGTACTACACAAACTTTATTTCCTCACCAGAAGGCTACTTTCAGACCATTGTCTGCAATGTTCCAGAATATACAGAAAAAACTGTGAACCATGACTTGCACTATATTGCTTGGGATGTCCCTCCCAAACAGCATCCCCATGCGCTTTCTATAAATGACACACAGAAGATATTCGCCAGCAACGCCGCGTTTGCGAGGAAGTTTAAGAAAGATGATCCTGTCTTGGATGTGATTGACAAGAAGTTACTGCGTAGGAAGAGAGGTAGATTCACTCCAGGTGGTTGGTGTGCTGAAAACTCCAAGTGTTTCAAGGTCGGAGACCCTCGGGAAATCAAACCCGGTCCGGGATCTCAAAGGCTTCTTAGTCTTCTAGCTAAATTGTCAGCGGGAGGTAACTTAACTAGAAGTCAATGTGAATAGATCATATGGGGGAAATCTCATGGTTTTGGGGTTGAATGGAGAGATCTGAAACTTTCGCCATTGTTACACACAGTTTCTTGCGTTACAAGAATGAGATAAGTTTCTTATTTTTTATTCTTGTTGCCCCTTTTTAGGAGTGGTTGCTACTAGATTCTTAATTTTTGGATGGTTCAATTTAGAGAAGCGATGAAACTAAATTTATCCGTTAGTAATATGTGGACATTTAAGTGTAAATTTTGTAACTTGAAGTATATAAAGATTATTAGGGATATAACCAATATTAAGAAAATTACTTGAACAAAAAACTATGTTTAGATCATTTTGTTAATGAAATCACCATCTACTCAACAAGGAAGTATTTGCATAAATCTAAATGTTTAGGAGTCAGTTAAGTTTCGAAAAAGTTGGGAAGCATTTGCATAAATAAAATGGAACATGATTGGAACAAAACCCACAAAGATCAACGATGAATGGGATTTTGATACATCATTTCCTCTACTATAGAATTATATCTACATAAAAAAGAAAATAAAAAAGGAGGTTATGTTACAAATAATCGTGCAATTTGTATACCTGTAGTGTTTTTTGGCAATTGAAGATAGAGATAAGTGAAAACTACAATCATGTCTAAAATAGATCTAACTAAAAAGTATGCTTCATAACTTTTCATGGTTAACGTTATGTACCTATATTTTATACACCAAATGTACTCCTAATTTTCGTTTTTGGCATCTTTATAGACTGATGAGTAAAAAGCTAATTCAAACCATCTCCAGAATTTTGAGATTCCCAGTGGAATTTGCAGCAACCAATGTGTTTGACTGACTGCGCCAGCAAACAGAAGAGATGAACTGTGTAGAATCATCCACTTGTTTCCCAGAAACTGGGTCTGTGTTCTGAAACTTGAAAGACATTGCTGGCATGGGAAAAGCCTTGTGGTATATGAACACCTAATCCACACAGAACATGTCCTTTAATAAAACAGCAAAGTTGAAGGGCAAATAAATAACACAAGGGTGTATATATTTTTCTTTCATAACTCAACATTAGGACATGTTTGGAAGTTTTCGAAAGAGTCGAATATTCAAACGTTATTCTTAATTTCTTCTATGAAAGCAGAGTCAAAGTGACTAACAGCTCAACAAAGTTCAGATATTCCAAGTTGGTCATTTGATTTCTTAGTTAGGTTACTGCAGTTTTTCAAACACAGGAGGTTGAAAGAAAGGTGTGAATAAAAATGGAACATCGCTCTTTTAGTATCTAGTTCTCTCTTCCTCCAAGATCAACCTAACATAGTGATGAAGGCAAAGTAGGACCAAACAGCTTTAGCTTTTATATGACTGATAGGGGAAAGTCACATTTCAATCCATTTGTAACAATCACTCCATAAAATTTCAGTATGAATCTCAACTCACGAGTTCACAGGAAATTGTAGAATTTACACCTAAATTTGTAGATTTCGAGAAAAAAACAGGGCAATCAGTTTGATAGCATGAAAACAATAATCCTGATCGGCACGTAAGCTTTCTTGGCAAATTTAGGGAAGAAAATACAAGCAGAAAGCTCAATAATAAATATATTCCAAAAGGTTTCTGTCAAAATAATTAATAGAGCATACCTCATTTGTCTCCGAACCAGTGGCAATGAATTCATCAGATACTGACAATCCCACAAAGTTCTGTAACAAAAGGGAAAATACATCGATGTACATACAATTTACGGTAAAAACATACTCCATCTGGTTCTTAACATAAGACATATTTAGGAAGTTGATCATGGTCCTAAATATAAAATTTATTTTTCATATTTGGCAATTTTTTCCTAATTTAAGCCTATGGATGCTCCCTTAACAATAATGAAGAAGGAAAGGGAATGAGAGAATTAAAGAATATGACTAGGGTGTTTTAAAAAAATATACATCATATTAACTGACTTCTTTAATCTAATCAAATTAGATAAATATGTTTTACAAAGTATTAAGGACAAGAGGGAGTAATATGTTACAGCAAACATACCTTTACATTCATGTGACCTGTGAATGTTTGAAGTGGTGTGTTTATGACTTGAGATGGGCATGCAGAAAAATCCCAAAGCTTCAAAGTGTTGTCTGTGGATGCAGAGACAAGGTTCACACTGTCCAGAAACTTGATGTAACTCACAGTCTTATCATGTCCAGAAAATATATGAAGAGGCGTTTTCAAGTTCCTCAGATCATAGTGATATATTCGATGATCAGCTGAACCAAACGCAACGAAACGACCAGAATCTGGGGGGAACTGAACACTGCATACATTAGCCTTTGTTTTGATGGTACCAACACTAACTCCCTGCAGCATCAGTCCAGTTGAAAGAAACAACTCATCATCATACATACCAGGGGAAAAAAACATAAATGTGCGATAGATGACTGTAATATGATGGGGTACCTAAGTGAGATGAGGAACCCTACCCCAAAAGCTAGTCGTTGAGGTAGGAGAACCGACCCCCTTAAATATCCCTATTGAGCATCCCATTCTACTCAATGTGGGACTTGGTATCCCATACTACCAAGTCTCTATCATACTCTCTCCAGTTCTTAATGTAAGACCTAATTGAGGAGTTGATCTTGGTTCCAAATGTAAGACATATATCTCATATTTGTCAACCTTTTCTCTATTTACCCTTACTAATGCTCCCTAACCATAATCAAGTACAAAAAGAAATGGAAGGAATTAAGGAAGATAGTTAGGATGTTTTAGAAAAAACATGTCATCCTAACCTCCTTAACAAACTTCCTTAATCTTATCAAATTAGGTAAATAGGTCTTATATTAAGGACTAGAGGGAGTTGTATGTTTAGTTTCAAAGCTGAAATCCAACAAGTTCAGAAATGGAATTTGCCTGATTGATACTCCATAGCTTGACAGAACAGTCATCGCTCCCGCTTGCCAACATTTTCGGGTCTGCTGATGAGAAATCGATGGACCATACCCGCCTCTCATGCTCCATCATTTCAGACAGTGGTTGACTTCTTGTTACATCCCATAACTGGACATGATGATAAGTAAGTAACAACATTGTCGTAACAGAAACAATAGAATGAATCAGCACATGCCTTGACCTGACCTGTACTACACCTTCAAAGTTGCTAGAAGCTATTTGGCTTTTGATGTAAGTGTTCCAACATATGCTGCTCAACTTTGACCTGCTAGCCATCTCCACTACTGGATAGCTGATATCACGATCCTCGTTTATGATTGACTCATAATCAAAAACTTGAATTTTTTTACTCACGCCAGCAGTAGCCAAAAATGCCTCCTCACGATTGAAACCGACTGCGGATACTAGGTTCGAAGATTGCAACAGATCACCTTGATTCAGGTCAGCCTTGACCTTTAGCTTACTGAAAGATAGGTACTTGCACAAACCCTCTAGAAAATAATTCTTCCTAGCAATTCTTTCCTCTCTGCATTGGTCTTTTGAGGCAAAATTATTGACAAAACCTCTTTCAGTCATCACAATGGAGCCTTTACCATCAGTAACCATCGGTTTCATCGATGACTTACATCGCATTAAAAAGTATTCTGACTCTAGTTTCTTGAAGTTCTTCATTAGCCGAGATTTATTTGAAAAAACATCTCCACAATTGTTTTGATCATTGCATTTTTGAATTTTGCAAGGATACATTTCTGATCTGATATGCTTTGTAGTCCCTAGGCCAGCAGAATCTTCACTCTCATCAACTTCTTTAGATACTATTTGCGGCTTGGTGGCTTCTTCAATATCTGACCACACAAACGAAACAGTATGCTTCAAATTATCAGCAACACCCTTTTTTCTCTGCTGAGTTAACAGAAGGAATTCTAGTAACAACTCTTGTTCCTCTATTTTTTCTCCAAGTTTTATTGCTGCTTCACGTTCTTCCGTATCATCTCTCTGTTCATTAAGGAACTCACTCTGCAACAACTCTCTGCTACAAAAGGAAACAAATGTTACAAAAAAGTTCTTCACTCAAGGCCTATCATAGAACTATAAATGTTTGATCATTAAGGATCTTAATTATTGGAAATAATATAGTTGACTCTGGTGTCCAGGAACAGACTACACCGAAAGCTTAAAACAAAAAAAGCTTGGGTACACTCAAACCTAGCAGTCAGATTTTAGGGAAGGCCGTTATTTTAAAAGGTCCTTATAAGCTACTAAAGGCTGAATTTGGCCCAAGTTATCCTTCAAACTAATAAAGTAGTCAGCAAATGCAATTAAACTTTGTAGTTACTGGCACATTCGCCATCTAGTTTTTTTGTCCTTCACCAGAAATATTAGTGTCTGAGTTATTAGTTATTACATCTAAAACCAACAAAATCACTGCAACAAATTAACATATTAATTATAAAGATCTAAAGCAAAATAAGTTGCTTTATAGCTGAATCATGTTCTTTCAATTCTCATGCATCAAGGAACTGAAAAATAAGGGGAAAATAAACAAGGCCTCAAAATGGCAAATTAGTGATGACAAGTCTAGAACAATCTAGAATTTGGATGACGTATAAGAACTTGGTTGAAGAGAAATTACCCTAGTGTTGGACGACTACTAGGTTCAGGGTGAAGCAACCATAAGCAGAAGGAAGCTTCTTTGGGCCACTTCAGAAGTAACTGTGGAGGAAGAACTCTATGTCTAAGGCTGGACATTGTTCTGCTCTTTTCTTCTTTTGAGCTGAATGGACAGAGTAGCTGGCCAATTAATATGTAGGATAATCAAGTTAGTGAAAAATAAAACATATACTACCTCCGGTCCTAAATATAAGACCCAATTGATTTTTTTGGAAAGATTAAGGAAACTAATTAAATTATTTTAAAATATTTATATTTATCGTTTTTTCTCCAAACTAATTTGTCTAATTTATAAACTGATATATAATTTAATCATATATAGCATATGATATGATTAAGTAACTTATTTAGCTTCCTTATAACAACAACAACAAAACCTTCTCCAACCTTATCCAACTACGTGGGGTTGGCCACATGGATCGCACGACGCCATTGTACTCTATCGAAAACCAGAACTTTAGATAAATTATTAACCAAAAGATCCTCTTTATAACCTCATTGAGTGTCCGCACAACACCTAATTGATTTTTTTAGAGAGATTAAGAAAGCTAAAAAAGTCAACTACATCTTATATTTAGGACAAGAGATAGTATATAGTGAAGAAGATAAAGTAAATTGAATAAAATCTAAGCACAATTATCAATTTGAACCTCAAACAGAAGAACCCCTAGCCGGTAGATGTCTGAAGCAAAGGAGCTTGAAGTACCAGCCACCTCTTCAGGACTAGTATACCAACTAGTCTCCATTAGCAGTAACTGTTTCATTGGAAATGATTGCTTCTTTCCTTCTATTTCTTCAGTGTTCATCCTGTCTCTGACTTCATTTTCTTCGGTATCTTTAGTTAAAGAAGCGCGAGCTGCATATGCTGCATTGGACAGCAAGCAACTAGAATCTGAACTTCTCTGATGATGCATATCAAGGGAACAGAAAATTGCAGGGTTTTTTTTAATCGGAGTACCTAGGCTGTTTACTCCATTTTCTAGAGAATCTGAACCAGAACCTGAACAAGTTTCAGACTCAATGAAGGAGATGTGATTGAAAGATGACATGACAAAGCATGAGGGCCTCACATTATGAACAACAATTCCTTGAGAATGTGCTGTGTTAACAATTTCTACTATTTGCCTAAATATGTGCAAGCATTCAAATACATCTACCAAGCGTTCAGGTTTATCTATCCACTGCCTCAAGCTAACCTCACCCCATTTTACAGAATGAACAAAAGGGCCAACCGCAACCTCGTACTCATGAACCCCGGAGTAACTTGCCATATTTTTTGGCTGATCACCTTGAGATTGAGCCAACACAACTCTATCTTTGTCTTTCTTGAAGCCAGAACTATTATTACATGTCTGACCAGAATTAAGGGTTTCTGTCTGAAACTTCAGAAGTGTTTAATATCTGAAAAGTGTTGGACTCTTGCCAAACAGACCCTGAGGAACCCTCCATGTTTATCCTCTCAGAATTGCGTGAGCATGATGAGTTTTCCAACTTGAGTCATACTCTCTCCTAACACAAGCATTAGCTCAAAATTTCATTCCAGCAGTTTTGATTTAAAATCAAACACCAGAACACTGAAAAGAGAGAGTCCCAGAAACCAAAAGCAGAAAGATGAAGTTTTGCAAGGATTTCCCAATTTGAACGTAAATAACAGTACAGAAAAAGAACTCAGATTTTCAAGTTGATTGGTGAAGCAACAGCGATAAGAGTAAATAGAGGAAGTGGAACTGAGGTACAGTATAGGAATATGAGAAAGATGATCTGTTGCTGCTAGGCGACAAGGCCACCTGAGAAGGTAAACCACCCAACAAAACTGTCTGCTTGGTAATATCATAGCACTATCCACCTGAAACTTCCACAGCCTCATAAATTTCATTCATTTAATTTCTCTGGACAAAAGAAAAGGTCCTCGCCAACACATTATTGGTACATAATTGGTATAACGTTTGGGTCTTGAATTTGAATCCCGGTAGAGATACTTGGTAATAGGATCCAAAAATGGTGTCCGATCCTGGTTGAAAGTATCCAAATAAAAAAAGGGGAAAAAAAGGGTACTTGAATGCCCTCAAAAGTTCAAAGTTTTCTTTTGTTGCTTCTTTGTTTTGCAAGGTAGTTTTTCTCACAAGAAGTTTATTTTTCATGTCTATGAGTAACTTACATGCTTTGCTACATAATTTAATCTTTTTTTATGAAAATTAAATACTGTTTTGTTGGGGGAAAACTACTAGTCAAAAAATATAATTTACATTAGGATTACAAATATTTTGCAATTTAGTACTTTTTTATTAAAAAATGTTTACACCTTGGGTCTTTGATTTGAATCTTTCAATTTTCTTTTTTCAAAAAAATCATTATAATAACTTTTTGTTAATGTGTTTTAATTCATCTCTATAGGGAAAAAATTATTTTATAAAACAGTGGTGCATTTTGATCTGATTACTAGACTGTTTTATTTCCCACGTAACATATGTGGCTGTACCATGCATGGCCACCAGCTAGAACGGGAGTAAATTTTAATAAATGAATGGCCATATGGTGAAAACTTAAATTTAAAATATATATATATATAAAAAAAAAAGAAGGAGCAAATGGAAATTATTAAAAAAAAAAAATTTACTCCCTTTGGTCCTTTATTATAAAGCGCACCAACTAACAATTCTCACAAACCAATAAAAACAGTGAAGTCATTAAATTTGTCCTAAAATTTAAGTAATTTCCAATATTACTCATACTAATTACACTAAACTCTAATATCATATTAATATTCTTGTCATCCACTATCCTTATTAATTATAGGTATTGATAGAAAAAATATTTAATACTCTTTGGAAACAAGCAAGTAAGTATCTTATAAAAAGTATCAAATATATTTATTAGTTGGTATCTTATAATAATAGGAAATAAATCAATTTGTCTTGGAAATGATGAATCCACTTTCCCAAAGTGGGAAGTCCTAAATGTCATAGAAATAGCATTAATATGGCAATGGCATCCTAGTAAGCACAACCACCACCTGCTTTTGTAACTTTTTTTTTTAAAAAAAAAAAAAATTACTAAGCCAAAAGGTTCCAACATATCATAAAGTAATTAATTATTTTAAGATTGGAATAATACTCTAGTTTGTGAATTTAATGATTAGACATATATTTATATTTTGTGGTTTGATGGGAGGCTTTTCTAAGGAATCAATTTTTTTTAGGGTCACGGTAGAAAGAGAAAATTTTTAATACAATAAATGAAATGTCTCCTTGTCCAAAGTCCAAGCCTTACATGAGTAATTAATTGGATCTTCTATTTGTATATTATTTTATATTGCAAGTATTATATGGACTTTGGAAATTGCATCACATTGACCCTTTTCTCTCTGTCTTTACATGAGAAGATTTTTCTTAAGCCCACCTACACCTATGAAGATTTTTTTAATTACTCCAAGATACCAATAATTATTTTATTTTATCCATTTGTGCTCCCCAAGTTTATATATAAAACAATGAGGACCCCCATAGATTACTTAAAAGAGTGAAAATTCAATACTATAACAAATCTTTAGCAATAATTTTTTTATTATTGAAAAAATTAATCTTTTGATTCCTATAATTTTACTCAATTTAAACTTTGACATGGTGCAAATCATTTCCAATAATTTTAACTGAATTAAGACTCAAAATTTAATTTTTAACTTAATGCAACTCTATCTCTAAAGTTATAATCATTTAAAATATTAGTCCTTGCCTTTTAAAAAATAAAATAATATATTTCTTAAAATGTAGGGTCTAAAGTAAATAGTTAAAATTATAGCAACTGATTTTTTTTTTTTTTTTTTTTTTTTTTTTTTTTGCCAGATATAGGAATTGAGTTAAGGTAGGATAAATTTCGTGAATTAAATTTTAATTGAGTGAAATCATATGAAGTTGCTAAGATGTACGGTTAGTTTGATTGTAGTGGATAACATGAACATGTGGCTGGCCGAAACCTAAGTACGATCTTATAAATGCATCTCCAGATTTTTGCTGTACGGGTAGGACCACAAAATGAAACCCATATTCCGACCAAACATCAAAATTCATGAAACCATTTTATTTTATTTTCAAAATTTGTGTACTTTCATATTCTAACAACAACAAAAAAGTGACAGAAAGATCATTTTCAATAACTACTCACTCCCTCCTTATAAGTAAGTTTTCTTATTAAAACGAACTGAAAATTATTAAAATTAGTTAAAAACTATAAATGTATCAAAAAAATGTTATATTTCTTTCAAATATACCCCTATTTATGAAAAGAGTATAAGAGAGAAAATAAGTGAAAAAAAAAATTTATGAGAGAGATTGTGTAATAAATGATTAAATGAAAGAGAATTAGTAGTAAATAAGAGATAATTAATATAAAGATATGCTTTTAATAGAGGTAGAAAAGGAAAAAGTAACCTAAATTTTGAGACACAAGATAAAAGTTGTTTATATTAAAGACCAGCCCCAAGAGAGAAAAAGTTTCTTATAAAAAAGACTAAAAGGAGTAGTTTTTATCATATAGGGAAAGTCTAGGTGGCTATAGATAATTTATTTTTAAAAAATAATTTAAAATTTTAAAAAGAAAATTTAAATTGGGATCATTTAAATTAAAAATGAATTGGTTCAATCTCAAAGAATGAGGCAATGAGCCATTGCTCAATAATACTAAATCCCCAAAATTTTTAGGATTAATGAGAAGTGGGGACAATGGACCACACTGTTTGAACGATATGATCCATTATCATTTATCAACCAGCATGGAGTAAAATTGTTAGTTTGATATTTAGATATGCATGCATCTAGATATTAGTACCTTGGATGGGGAATTAGACGCAGGAAAAAAGCAAGTTTTTCTCTTTTTTTTTTTTTTTTTTTTTTAATTTCAAGGCTCTTGTTACAATTTACAAAATTCATTACAATGATGAGTTTTGCTTTGTTCATAAGTTATTCACAAGTAGAAAATAGTGTGGAAAACAAATATGTAGAACTGTTTACAGCCTGGGATTAAAAAAAAGTTAAACTATAAATTTGCTTCGGAAGTTTTCGCTAAAAAGTAGTGTTGCCTTACAAGTTATTTCAATTTCAATATTACACTGAAAGTTTCAAACGTAACAATGTTATCCTATACCGTTAAAAAAATTAATGTTAGCTGTTAACTGTTTTAATAGAAAGTGACAACATTGTTCTATTTCAAACTTCCAAGACAATATTTGGCCTAAAAAACTTACAGGGTAACAAGGCAAATTTGCGCTTTAACCCAAAAAAAACATACTCCTCATCTTTAATATAACACCTATTTACCTAATTTAGAAAGATTAAAAAAGCTAAATAAATTACTTAATTACAATATATATATATATATATATATGAGGTTTAAACTTCTCATGTGCATGAAAAAAAAGAAGATTCCTACACACACATGAAATGGTGGGACCCACATATATATAATTAGCATTATATATATATCTGGGTCCCACCATTTCATGTGTGTGTAGGAATCTTCTTTTTCTCATGCAACATTAGGAGTTTAAACCCCATATATATACATGCAACATGAGGAGTTTAAACCCCATATATATATATGGGGTTTAAACTCCTCATGTTGCATGAGAAGAAGAAGATTCCTACACACACATGAAATAGTGAGACCCACATATATATATATATATAATGCTAATTATATATATATATAGATCCCACCATTTCATGTGTTTGTGATATAATAATACACTTCTCCTACAATATAAAAAGTGTTTTTCCCTATATATATATATATAAATGATTTCTTTAAAATACTTGTGTATAACATTAAATTACACATACAAGTGAACAAGTTAAGCAAATTAGTTGGGAGAAAAATAATAAAGGGTTAAGGAGCACCCAAACAATAAACAATTGGTCCAGGAGCACCCAACACAATAAACTTTTATCTGGACCTTAAATGCCAACAAACTTTTTAAAAGGTTAAGTGAGCAAAATGACGTTAACTTAAGCTAACGGGCCGTTTGCATCTCTCCCCCTCTCTCATTCATTCCCTCTCTCATTCATTCATCTCGGATTGTGAGTTTGAGATCGGTGAAGATACCCAGGACTTGACATCGCCGTGAGATTTATTTATCTCTTTGGAATCGAACTTCAATAAATCGTTCGCCGTCATTTCTTGCTTGGAAATCCCTTGAGGCAATCTCATCATGCCGTACAACACCTTGGCTATCTCTATTTCGATGGCATCTTGAGATGAAGAAGATTTAGATGACCACTTTGGGGGTCGAAGCTTTGGTCCACTGGGCTTCTACAGCAGCATAAGAATTAGTTAGTAGAGCAATCGCAAGACCAAGAAATTGCAGAGCAACGGGAGAAAGTGAAGAAAGGCAAGGATCCTGAAGCATTAGATGAAGATGGCGAAGCCGGAGATGAAGAAGGCCCCATCACCATAGCTACTGCGCTTGTTCTCACCAGGGAAGTTGAAGCTTGCTGGTGAAATTGCTCTCCATTCAAAGCCCAAAGCATTCATGCAATCTCTTCGTGGATGCCGAGAAGAGCAACAAACGGAGAAGGAACATGTCGAAATCCGAAATTTTGATAATCAATTTCAATACGAGATAATTTGATTACTCCAAATCCGAAGCACTCTATCTGACTATGCCTTTCTTGGAACCGACACCCCAATCATCTCGTCAACGGCCTTCCACGTCGGCGGTGCTCTAAAATCTTTCGCCGAAGGAAAGCTCTTCCGATGATTGGATAAGGACTGCGACTCGATCGATCCTTGTCGCGTTCCCTATCTCTGTCTTGGTCCCTTTCACGATCTCGATCCTTTTTCCCACTCCCTCGATCTCTTAGTCTGGATGGCTCCTGAAGCTCAATCGGTCCATCTTCCTCTGCAACCCCAAAATAAAAGAAGGTAGAAAAAGAATGAATGAGAGAGGGAGAGAGATGCAGACAGTGAAGAAAAGGAAGAAGATGGCAAGAAAATACTCACCGAGCAGAAGAGCCACAAGAACTGAGTTGGAGTTTATCGACCGAGGAAGAAGAAGCCACCGACAACGGGGAATTGGAGAATTGGAGAATGCGAGAAAGGGAAGCCGGAGAGAAGAAGAAGAGATAATGTTTTTTCGGTCCCTCTCACCCTCCTCCCCGCCACGTGTGCATTTGATTTTTTATTTGAACTCATTTTATTTCCCCAAATGCAGATGACTAACGGAGTTAATTCATGAACTAACGGTTTTGTGCTGATTTAACCTTTTAAAAAGTTTGTTGGCATTTAAGGTCCAAATAATAGTTTATTGTGTTGGGTGCTCTTAAACCAATAGTTTATTGTGTTGGGTGCTCCTTAATCCAATAATAAATATAAAAGATCAAATGGAAAAGGGTTTTATATTTAGGACCATAATTCACCACCAAACTAAATCTTATATGTAAGACCGGAAGAGTATTAGTCAACAGCTTAAACTACACAGGAAATAAATGAGAAGCAAATATTGACATGACACCTAAAAATCAATGGAGGCATCTTGTGTTAATGTTACACTATTATCATAACATAAGGAAGACATTGTTCCCACAGAATTCTACAGCTCAAGGCTGATAAGCTTTACAAGAACAGCCATATATCAGAAATTGCAGCTGTAAAAGGAAAGAAGATTTTCTCTATGCTATTAATTAAGTTACCTAACACCGGCCCACCGTAGGGGCACTCTGCGAGGGATACACCCTATACATACCAAGAGAGTGTGTGTGTAAGAGAAAGAAAGAATCAAATATGAATATTTGATTCACAAGAGAAAAATCACCAGCCAAAATTATTTTTTGTAGTGATCTTCTTAGTGATGATGGCTTTGCACTTTGCAGCAGCAGGCCCTACAAGTACAAACAGCTCAGCGACCAGAAACAATTAACGAATTGGTGCTTATCTGGTTGTTCCCTTCAGCCTGAATTCTCCTCATCTTCGCCTTGTCCAACCGTGCTCTTCGGATGACTTCTTGAATTTGGCGATCATGGTCCTTCAGCATCTGATCTGTGTTGCTAGATGGAACTAACAAAGGACCAGAATAATGAATTTTATGGCCCTTTGATCCATAACCAACCTGCACCATTATAGACATAGTATTATCTGCTACTGATAAATGAGAAAACAAGGAAGCAAGCATAATATTCATAGTTCGCCACATAGTACGCTGCTTTCTCATATTCTTGGCATGCAAGATTCTGAGGTGGAAAATATAATGGTTATTAATACTCCCTCTGGTCCTTGATAAAAGATCCGTAGGTAGTAGCATCATGTTTGTTTTGATGATTGAAAATTGTCCTATAAGTTATAGAATCGCTAATCCAGTCCTTAATATTAGACCTAATTGGGGAATTGATCTTGATCCTAAATGTAAGACTTATTTCTTATATTTGTCAATCTTTTTCTAATTAAATCGTATTAATGCTCCATCGACAATAATCAAGAAGGAAAGGGAATAAGGGAATAAAGGAGGATGACTAGGGTATTTTAGAAAATACATTTCATATTAACTAACTTAACTAACTTTATTAATTTAATCAAATTAGGTAAATATGCCTTATATTAAGGACCGAAAGGAGTATCTTTTAAAAGTGGCAAAGCCAAAAATGCAGGACTGATGGAAATAGTTTTTGAACAAACTAAAGCAAAAACATTGTACAAGGCCCCCACTTCATAAACAAGGAATGAAATTCATAGCAATGAATGACAAAGTGAACAATAAAAAGCGAAAAGGACAGGAATGGTTTCAAGGGAAAAGGAAAAGGCTACTAACAGGAATTGGGTCTTTGTTGCTGCCTCTCGCTTCTTCCTTTGGAGGAAGAGCTCCAGCATGCTTCTGTTCATGTTGCATCAATGATTCAGAAACGTCCTTCAAGGATCCCGGGAACCTGCTTATTAGTTTTGGAACCTCTGAATTTGATGATCCAGACCTTTCCCTGCGATCATCAGATAACATGCTCCTTCTTGCTGCAACAAGCCGGACATTGCTGACAAGTCAACCCCATTAGAGATCTTTGGGGCATCATCCGGGTTTTTCCCGGCTTTTGTCCAAGCAGTGCGGTTACAAAGTGGACCTGAATGGGAAGCTCTTTTATGTTGCTGTGCCTGGTGATCTGCACCTATTTCCACAGCCTGTGATGGCCTAGGCGGATCAATGGGAAATCCTGAAGCAACTTCTTCAGGATGAGGGTTGAACTTCTCGCTTCGACTCTTAGAGTTGGATTGACCTTGTCTCTTCTGCCATAAGGTTTAAGATCCCAACATTAACAAAATAAAACCAACTTATAATATGTAATAATAAACAAAGATGACTATGAAAATTTAGGGGAAATAAAAGGAAATTTGGTAATTTATCAGTTCGGAAAACAAATTAGATATTCAAAAAAGCATCCTTAGAAAAAGGATTACAATATACAGATAGTCAGCAATAACCAGTAAAAGCATATAATAGTTTTTTCTTCTTTAGTCCATACTGAGTATTCGTTACTGCGGGGAGATAGAGACTCAACAAGTTGTAAAACAATCAAATGATGCTTCATAGAAGTTTTCCTTAAGAGGCTGCTTTGCCAATAATTTTCCTAGCACATGAAAATCTATTTATTGAAATTTTGAGGAGGGAGAAAATGAAAAATCGTTGTCTATAAAACTATGTCAGCACGAGGCTATCATGATTTTGAGGTAAAAGTAAGACCTGAAGAAAGTATCGTCCACTTGAAACCTGAATGGACAACAGGTCTTAAAAAGCAGAATGATATCGAACATAACATGCAATTGTGTCTTACAATGACATATTTAGAGTTCGTCTTATGATTGAACAAAGTACCTGCATGGATAGGACCAGTTCAGCATTAGCATCAGGTGCAGGGACAGCCCGTGACTCTCTTGTCCCTTGTCTATGGTCCTTGCTTCTGAGAGCTCCTTGTCTGGTAGAATCGGAAAAATTAAATTAAATTGCAATAGTCAACCTTACAGTACAGCCTTCCAAGGTACAAGGACCAGACAAACACCAATGATCAATTTGAAAACCAGATGGATGCGTCTTAGTCTAGTCCAATACATTTCATTTTGAAAAGGAGGAACCAAAAGATCTAAAAATGGAAAGCGAGAAAAAAAATGACAGCATAGATTTCATTAAGTGGATATGCTGAACGTAGATAACATATTAACTTGTAAACCAAGTCAGCACACACACCTTCTAGCTTCTTCATCCCGTGCTTTGGCGTCAAATTCCTTGCTTGGAGGATACTTGGGCAAACTTGAAGGATCGCAAGGTAAGGGTTTTGCTGTGAAGAACTAAATTACAAAAACACCAAAAGGAAGAAGTCATTGACAATGCATATACACGTATTAGAGGCAATACATGATCACCAAATGTAAAAGAACTACTTTAAACTGTGTGTGAGTTGATCATAATAAACAATTATCAACCATAAATTATCAAGTAGTAAACATTGTTAAATGAATTAAATACTAGGTTCATCATATAGGACCTCGAGTTTGGGGACAATACTTTTAGGTATTTACATCAATACACAAGATATTTGACAATTAATAACTGGCATAAATATTATCCACTAAAAATAATATCAGAGCATTTATATTCTAGTGAGTTCACGAAAAGTTCCACAACCATTTAAATTTTCTAAGAAGTCGATGTTGGAAAAAATAAAAAAGTTGAACAGATGTTTTGACGACTACCAACATCCCCCTCAACATGCACTGACAGTTACATTTCATGTGAGGAGCATTTAGATTAGCAGTGCCAACAAGAGAAATGACATCACTATAAAAAAATGTTCTTTCCATAAGATTTTCATCAAAATATGCACACCTCACACTTCAAAGCAGATGCTGCTGTTCCACGATCAGCAGGATCTATGGATAGAAGGGTTTCCATGAGTGCTAATGCAGGAGAAGGAAACTCCTTAAATGTTTCTGCAACACACCGCCTGTAGGGTTGTTGGGGCTTAAATATTGTTGCATGAGGTAGCTTCGATTTCCTCCAATAATCCTCGGAAGGTGAGCCACAAAGTTTAAAAATTTTATGTAACTGTTCAACCTACAAGGAAGATAATGTGTGTAATAATTTCATTCATAAAACCAAGCAAATTGAATAGCATGATAATCCAAGAACTTCATGTTTTATCTAGTTAAAACCACTCATTCTCATTTTTTACAGCAAAAATTGTAAACAAATAAACAGAGTGTAACAATCATTTTGAGCAAAAGAGAAAGGAAACGGAAAATGCATAAAATTTCAAGTATGCATACCTCAGTTCTTCCTGGCATTATAGGCTTTCCAGCATACAGCTCAGCAAGTATGCAGCCTGTACTCCATAAATCTACTGCAGCGCCATAGTAAGTTGCGCCAAGCAAAAGCTCTGGAGGCCGATACCAAAGAGTGACAACTCGGCTAGTCAATGGCTGAATTTGATTGGGATTATAAAAGCTTGCCAAACCAAAGTCAGCAATCTTCAAGATTCCACTGTTGTCAATCAGAAGGTTGGATCCCTTAATATCACGATGCAGTACACCACAGCTGTGGCAGTGATCAAGTCCACGTAAAAGTTGCTGCATATAGCATTTGACCTGACAACTTCCAATAACAGAAGTAAGTCTCTGGAGGTTTCTTTAGGTCTTGTAGTACTTGATGTTAGTTATGTTCTGCCCTGAGAGGAAATTTCACTCTTCTGTGAAATTTCTGACTCCTTTTTTATACGAAAATTTCCCTTACTCTTGTTCTGTTGTTTCATTTCCAATTTCCACACAAAATTGAATTTATCCTCAACTTATGAGTGAACAAGGACCAGCATCTTTAATTATCATCCTAAAATAACTACTATCATAGTAAAATACATTAATGACAGCTATATTATCTTGAGATATACATAAAGGCTATACAGCAACACTTCTTGTAAAGCATTAAGCAAAAGAAGATTCCAAAAGTACCTGTGCTTCTGTAAACTTTAGTCCAGGATGAGAAGCAAGCCCAGCCAAGTCATGTTCCATATACTCAAAAACAAGGTATAGGCTGCAAGACATCCTTGATGTAACTAGACCTTCCAGTTTTATAACGTTTGGATGATCAAGCCTACGAAGAATGTGAATTTCCCTTGCCATGAAACGAACACTCTCAGGTTCAAGATTATCGAACCTCACTTTTTTCAAAGCCACGATTTTCTTATGTTCAAGATCACGAGCCCTATAAACATTGCTATAAGTTCCCTGACCAATCTGCAATTCAAAGGACATAAACTATCATTATCATCCTAGTAAGATATCAAAAAACAAAGAGGAAGCGAGGAAGTTGGTTTGTCCTTTGCACATTGCCACCTTTGGCAGCAAGCAGATTCTGAAAGTTTAGATAACTAAACAAAAAAGAAATGAAACATAGGACCAGCCCATCATATTCAAAATTGAACACAAGATTCAGAGGTGATATTATTATTATGCAATTTATTTATTTATTTATTTATTTTTGGGGGGGGGGGGTGAGGTAATTCTGAAATATTAACATACAAATCACTACACTACACATCAAAGTTGATAAAAAGAAAAGGATATAGAGCTCTAATGTCTGAACAAAAGGAGGGCCAAAAGCACAACAAACATGTAATGAACTATAGCCAGATCAAGAATGAAGCATACTTTATCCAACTTCTCAAAAGAATCTGCTCGTCGTGGCAACCATCCCTTGATAGCCTCTCCAGCCACTGCTGCCAGCCATGAAGGCCACCCAGCTGCAACCTGCTCCCCTTCTATGGCTTTTGGAACACTACCAAGTCCTGGATGCTGTGCAACGACATACTCTGTTTTCTCTCTCTTCCTTTCATAATTATCAACTTGTAAACGAACAGAGCCATTTCCTTGTTTTTCCATGGATGCAATTCTACCATCATTATTATTATCATTTCTATCCTTCACTCGATATCCATCCTCCCTCCTCGATGAGGTAGCCGTAGATCCATAAGAGTCCAATGAAGCCTTATTCGATAATCGCTCCCTTGGACTCTCCCTACTGTCATCAATGGCAGAGGGCTTGCAACAAAAGCAACCCATCATACACACCAAATCCTTCAACAACCACCAATCTCAATGTCCACCCAAATTGTATCTCCACAATATCATCATGCTATCCTCTTCTGAGCTATAATCACCAGCTGAGTCAAAATCCATCTCTCAAATGTCACAATAACTTCACATGTAAAATTATTACAAAGTAACACAGTATTCATCTCATCTCAAATGTGGCCTCAAATCACCAAATAATGGACATATTCCACCCATCAGAACACAAGAAGCACAACAGGCTCAACACTTCAAGGAATCAAAACCCAGAAATCTCCAAAATACTCTGAAGACCATAAGTGAAAAAACATAATAACTTGAAAATGAAAGCTCTAGGCTGAGTAGAATGAATGCCTTTCCAAATAAAAGCTCGCTACTTTCTAATCCAGGAACATACAACTTTGCAAATTTACAACGAAAGGAGTCAAAATAGCAATACCCAGATCCTCAAAACTTTGAAAGAGTAAGTTTTCACCGCAAATATGTTGGATACAGACCTCATGAAGCTTTCTCAGCATCCCAACGGAAAGAATGACAAAAAGGGTATCACAGCAGCTCAGAGCTAGCGCAGCGAAGCCATGGATCTAGGGCACAGTGATTTGAGAAACCCATAGCGTGTGTTTTGGGAAGATGAAGAGATGCAAGTAACACCATAAAAATTATTATATATATTTAATTAAATGAAGATAAATTAATGTTGGTAGTAGAAGTAGTAAAAAAAATTAAAAACATATATATAAATATAGCCTCTCGCGGCGCATATTTATGTTGCGAAGAGGAGTGTCCCCAGCACTGCAGGCGGCAGCTTTCAGTGAAGAGAGAGAAAAGCTGTGCAGAGAAACTCAGTGCATGAAGACATTCTTGTTCTTACCATATGACCACGCGCCCAGTAAAGGGTGTGATAATTACAAACACTCACCACCTTTTTTGTAATGGACATTAATAGTCTATTTAATTACTTTTCTTTTTGTCGTTGATGGCGTTAAAAGTGATTTTCTTGTGAGAAAGTTTTTCAGCCTAAAAATGGATAGAAAAAATAATTCCTTTATGAAAATAACAATAAAAATATTAGAATAAGAAATCTAAAAAAAATTGTTTAATACTCACAACACTCTTAATTACAAGATAATGTTTGAGAGTTTATCTTAGTTCTAATTATAGAATAAAGTTCTAATTTTTGTCAATTTCTTTTCAAACTACCTTATTGATACTTTTGCAGTACGAGTAACAATTAAAAACAATAATTATTTAATAATACACCTATATATCCAATAAAGTGAGTAATGCTTGCAACTCATTAGTGTCACATACATCTCAATTATACTATTTTAATTTTCTTAATAAAATAATTTTGAGCAATTTTTATCATATTTTATGATGACATCATTAATAAATTATATTTCCAACCTTCAAGAGTAGACCAGAGGTTGTTTAGGGAAATCGACGAGACCGAACTGTGTGAGAATTTAGAGTAGTGTGTGAGATAGAAGAGAACCGACAAAGAACAGAGAATCAGAGTAACCAGATGTCATTTTAAACTCTAAATGAAGACACTTTGGGATAACAAATATAATTAACTAATTTAACTAATATCCTTAATCTCTCCAAAATTAAGTAAATATGTCATATAATTAGGATTGGAATGAGTATTTTTTTCACGTTCCAAAATCTTCCATGCATCCTTATTTTAATATGCATGATTCTCCATTATACATTTTAACTTTGATGGTTAAAATAAATTATAGGTAAAGAATATATTTGAAATGTTTTTGTTACTAAGTTCAAATTGAGTAATTATGAAATTTCACAAAAATTAATATCCAATAAATGGCTATTGAAAAGCCATGAATACATGTATTATCGAAGGCATTAAGAGTTAAGAGTATTACTCGATCGTCTGTGAATTAAATTTCTAGCAGCTGGCGGACTTAAGTTCGTTTAAATTATTTTTATTTTAATATATTTTTTCCTTTAAACACACGAAGAGTCCGTTATTTTAGTGATACTTACACAGCCGTCCTCGCTATTAAAGAATATTAAATGGTTGCTTGCATAATTATTTTTATTCCAAATTAATGATGTTTTTATTATGGAAATGTTGTATGTGACCCTCCAGTCAACTCCATCTTTAATCAATATTTTCCATAATTATATGCTTGTATTTCAATATTAAATTAAAATATACATTTTTTAAAAAAAAAAAAAGTTAAGTCATGTAAGGATAATTTTTGTTGGCAAAAAAAAAAAGTAAGGACAATTTTTAACCATTAAAATTTAATATAAAATATATTCTTCCAAAATATTTTATATAGATAATGCCATTGGTGAACAATGATGGGAATTATTGTTTTACTAATAGAATGAGGATATCTTCAAATATTTTAGTGAACAAAAATTTTATTAAATATATTGCTCTCGGTAATAAAAATAACCATATTTCATTGCTAATTGCGAGTCGTTTACACATAATCTCAAATGTTAATAAATCTAAATTGTTTAGCCCAAAATTTATAGTTAATTTTTAAAAATCAACCGTTGAGGATGTGTGTGTATATATATATATATATAAATTACTCAACATTCAAAGAATCGCATCCATGTACCATGTTGATGGTGTAATATGAAATGGTATGCATATACTTAAAGCCTGTTTTAATTTATACTCCCTGCTGTTTTAATTATAGAACAAAGTTTATAATACAAATTGTATTATAAATTTTGTTTTATAATTAGGACCAATAATAATATATTATAGGCGAAGACGTATTATAAATTGTGTTATCTCCTATGTACAACTCATTGGTTTATCTATTTCACAACTTGTGACTTAAAGTATGTTTGGTATGAGGGGAGGAGATGGAAGGGGAGACTTAGAAAAAGTTAATTATTAGCCTCCAAGTTTAGTAAATCTCCTTTCTTCCCCTCTCCTTAAACCAAACACACTATTAATATAACAAAAAGGTCCTTAGATTTTAAAGCTCTAGGTCTTGACGACCTCCAGGCTCACTTCTTCCAAACTCAATGGAATGTCGTCGGCTCCAAAATATGTGATTTCATCGAAGATTGCTTTGATAATCCCTCTAGTATGGCCAAAATTAATAAGTCCAGGGTTGCCCTCATTCCTAAGGTCGACAATCCTTCTTCACTAAGAGATTTTCGTTTTATATCCTTATGTAACGTGAGCTTTAAAATCATTACGAAGGTCTTGGCGAATAGGTTTAGAGGAGTAATGAACACTCTTGTTGCCCCTGAGCAATGCAGCTTTATTGTAGGCAGATCCGATTGTGACAATATCCTTATTGCCTAAGAGATTATTCACTCAATGAGAATAAATGGTAGAAAAAAAGGATTTGTTGCCATTAAGATCGATATGGAGAAAGCGTTTGATAGACTTGACTGGGGATTTATCAAAAACACTCTCGCTTGCTTAAGGTTGACAGACAACTTTATTAATCTCATTATGGCCTGCATCTCGACAACATCTATGTCTATTCTCTGGAATGGTGAGGAAAACTCGTGCTTTACCCCTTCTAAAGGAGTCAGACAAGGTGATCCTCTTAGCCCGTATATTTTTGTCCTTTGTATGGAGCGTCTAGGGCATCTTATTAAAGTTGAGTGCGAGGCTCGGCGCTGGAAACCATTCTCTTTCAAAAGAGGAGGTCCCCATATCTCTCATCTTTTTTTTGCTGATGATCTCATTCTCTTTACGAAAGCCTCTCCTAATCAAATGTCTGAGGTTCGTAAAGTGATGCAAAGTTTTTGTGAAGTCCCGAGCCACAGAATCAACTTAGATAAATCCCACATGTTTTGCTCCTCAAATGTGAATTTCAATAGAGCTCTGGAGCTAAACCACACTCTGGAGCTCCTCAAAGTATATTGTAAATCAAAATTAAAAATTGTTTTTAAAGCTCAAATCACTATTCATCTCAGTGGACATATCAATTTGCTTTTTTAAGAACGGGACCAAAAGTGATGGTTGAATCTCAAGCTCTGATTTTCATGATTTTAGCTAATTTTCATGCTGCGATATATAGTTCCATGTTTATCAACAGGCAGCAGCTCCATCTACATCATCCCATATGACATGAGCCGGGCAATTTGGAGGGACCCATTTAGTGTGCGGAACCCGTTTCGGTGCTCGTCCGTAGGACGAGCTCTCCCCGCTCGTCCGTACGGACGAGCACTGGCCGTCAGATCTAGATCCGGGACGGCCCAGATATTTTTTTTTTTAATTTTTGTTTTTATTTTTTTCTATATGAAAAAATCATTTTTTCAAAAAGTGTTAGTTGAAAGATTATCTTTATTTTAGATCCTCTACCCATTAAAATTATTTTTGGTAAAATATATAAAAGTAAAAAAAATCAGATCCGGGACCGTCCAAATTAAATGCGATGCGGCCCGCAGCTCGTCCGCAGGACGAGCTCGAATCTGATTCCTTTAGTGTGCACAGGCTCTCTGCTTTGATGAATGATGTTTAGTTCTAATTTAAAAGGGTTAAGCAGCAAATTTACTCTGAAAGTATACATTCAAGAGTAATTTTACTTTGAAAGTTTTTTTTTGGCTTAATGTAGCTCAAGAAGTTTAAAAACGTAGTAATGTTATCCTTTTCCATTAAAAAGTTAATAGTCAATGTCTTTTTTTTTTAACGGTCAACATTTGTTTTTTAAAGAAAAAAGGAAATTTTTTACATTTTTAAGCATCCAAGGCTAAATTGAGCCAAAAAAATCTCAAGATGAAATTGATCATGGATGTGTACTGATATGCTGAGTCCACATTATGTGCTTATATTTATATGCTTATTAGGTGCTTATACCTCTAATTAGAGGTATGAGCATATTTTTATATATATATATATATATATATATTGTATTTATTTAGATTTAAATTATATTAAGCTTTGAGATATTTTTTCAGATTTAAGATCTCAAATTAATTAATTTTCATAATACCTGTTACATGCATAAATGCAGTAACTGAAAATTAATTAATTTGAGATACTGGGTACAAAAAAATCTCAAAAAATAACATATAATTTAAATATAAATAAATACAATATATAAAAATATTAAAAAAATATGTAAAAAATAAAATAAATTAGTGCAAGTAACAAAAGGGGCAAAAAAGTGAGGGGAATGAGGAGCGCGTGTGATGGGGAAGGATGAAAGGGGCGTGGGGGAGGAGAGGCAGAATAAGGTACGAAGCGGAGGAAGGAGGGGGAGGATCGTTTGGGTCATAAAAAGTCGTTGGCTTTTCCACTGCTTGATCAGCTAATTTCATAAATTTTGTTAGGTGACAGTATTTGAATTTACCATTCTACCCCAATCACCCCCACCGTAAAATATTGTGTAAGTGGCCCCCACTCTCCCCCTCATCCAACGGTTCTCGCATTCCCTCTCTTATCTCATCCTACGATCCACGTCACTCCTTTTATTTTGTGATCTTTTTTGGCTAACAAACGCCTCTGTGCTGTCTCTTTCACTTTTGCCAATCACTTCCCTCATACTTCACTTGTTTAATTGTTTTATATCTCTCTCTCTCTCTCTCTCTCTCTTCCACTTTCAGTTTGTCGTAATTAATCCCAAGATTAGAGTTTGAAACACTTTAATATTTCAATATTACTGCAGTCGTACTCGTCCTGCCTCACTTTTATTGGTTGACTTATTTCTTAAACAAGATTGATTCCTATCAAAGAGAAGACACGGTGTCAATTAATCTCGCTTACTATGGGTCCCTTTAAATTAAAAAAGATTGGTTTTATATTTTACTCCTCAAATCTTATTTATAAAGCATTGGTTTAATATTTTACTCCTCAAATCTTATTTATAAGTTACCACTTTGGTCCTATTTATAAGTTCATTTGACTAAAAAATTTGGTTCTATTTATAAATTCCTTTTGACTAAATAAATGAGATTGTGACAATTTTCATATTAATTGTATAAATGAAAATAGGAAGAGAAGAAAGAGTTGAAAGATACTCATTCATAAATAACAGTAAAGTTTAAAATTTATCTCATAATCATTGAACTAACTACCTCTTTTTGTTGTATGTGATTTGATCAAAAGAGACTTATAAATAGGATCAGAGTGATAATACTTTTTAATTGTTTTATTGGGATCAAGAACAACTTAAATCTCATTAATTCTGTAATAAAATTTAACAACTTTGTGATTTTGTCCTTATTTAATACTGCTATGCACTATAGCTTATGAGAAAAAAGTCAGCACAATATACTCCTCTGGTTCTTAATAAAAGATAAATCACTCTAATCCTATTTATAAGTCTTTTTTTACCAAATAAATGAGATTATAATAATTTTGTCCATATTAATTATACCCATAAAGATAAAAAGATAAGAAAGTGTTGAAAAATACCCATTCATAAATAATAAAAAAATGAAAATTTGCTCCATAATCATTAAGATACCTACCTTTTTTTGATTTGTGAGATTTAGTCAAAAGAGACTTCTAAATAGGATCGAGTGATATTTGAGGAGTTGATCTTCGCCTTAAATATAAAACATGGTTTTTATATTTCTTAATCTTTTCCTAATTTATCCCTTTTAATACTTTCTCAACCATAATCAAGGAGGAGAGGGGAGGGAGGAATTAAGGAAGATGATTATAGTGTTTTAGAAAATACATGTTATATTAACTAACTTAATCAACTTCATTGATCAAATGAAATTAGATAAATATGTTTTATATTAAGGGTCGGGAATAGAGTATTATCGAAAGGTAAATTTGTACGTTCATATAAAAAATTTAATATTGTGACTTATAAATATGATAAAAAATACCCTCTCTTAGGACTGGAGTACTTTTACCTTTCTCCTATCATCGTAAATACCCTCCCAAATCTTATATGTGGAATTGAATAATTATCAATTTATATAAGTCACTCAATTGATAGCAATCCCTTTTGATATATGCAAATTAAAAGAGAAAGTTCAAGGTAAAAATTATAAATTTGAGGGATGAAGTATGATCTATATTACAAAGCTTGCATTTTTTTTTTAAAAAAAAAAATCATGTAAAACGCATTGCCGCTGATTGAGGCTGAAAACATTTTTAAAAAAAATGTATTTAAAATAATAAATAACTCAATTACGACAAGAAAAAAGATAACGAAGAGTAGGATTTTGGACAATACAGGTTGGGGGAACATGGTGAAGGGGAAGCGACATAGACCATTAAATAATGAATAGTTATCCAATTAATCAATTGGGCATAAAATTTATATCTTTGCCTTCTTTTGCTGAGGCAATGTGCGATGCTGGTAGGACCCATTTAGGAGGGGGTACCCTTGATGTGGGCCCACCATGTTGCCTCATCTCTAGCAAACCCAATGTCTTTCACAGTCCAAACTCCTAAGTTGGTCAAAGGACAAAAACAAAGAAGCTTTCACGATCCTGTAGCCTCATTCATGCTATGGACATTGGATGCTCACTTTGTCTTAATAATTGACCTTTAGTTCCCCATGATTCATGACATATGTTTTATAAATAGGACTCTAGTAGTACTATTTATGTAATATTGTATACTTATAAAAATGTAAAATATATTATTACTAAGAAAAATGGCTGAAAAAACACCCCACCCCATCATGTATTCCCCAAACATATCTAAAGACTACATCTTTAATCGGATGCAACTATTCTTCAATTATATGTATATATTTCATTCGGCACATATAGTTAAAGATAGTTTGCACATAACTTAAGAAAAACAGCAACTATTGAAAGTTGCATGGTAGTCCTTAAGCAAATTTAAAATATCCTTGGACAATAAATTTTGCCGTGAATGATTTTCAAAAATAAAAATAAAAAAATAAATTGGTGATACTTTAAATTTAGGTTTAAAAAATTTATATACCACTCGTAGTTAATAGTTAGTGTATGACCTAGTTAACGAACCGATTAGATTAAAAAAAACTAGTTAATATTATATGTTTAATCATCTTTCTCAGTTCCCCCTTTCTTTCCTATTTAATTATTATTGAGGAAATGTCAATATGGCTATTTTTTTAAAAAAATTGATAAATATATAAAATAGATTTTACATTTATGACACTATTAATTCTCCAATTAGGTTCTACATTAAAAAGGACCGGATGAATATTAACTACTACCTCCTGGTTCTAATTATAGGAACACTTTTGTAATACAATTTGCACTATAAATGTGTTTTTATAATTAGGATCGGAGGGAGTATTAACTTTAGAGTCAACAATGGGCTTATAGCCTAATAATATGAAAACTTCTCTAAATAAGAGGTCTTGGGTCGATCCGCTTGTAATCTCATGCTATCAGTATTATGACCCTTTATTTTATTTTTTAAATCTGGAGAGTCCATAAGATCCGAACCCCCTTTTATGTATCAGCAGATATTCTTAAACACACGATATAGAATCATTAGATATAAAGCAAGGTGAGGTTGTAAGCTTCATTGGAGATATATCTCTCTTTGTAGCAGAAAATCCTAACACATGGTCGGCACTATAATAAAACTATCATAATTTTTTTGTGCTAGAATTTCATACCCTGGGATATCAATTTCAGAATGAAAAGTGGACTAGAAATTTGAGGAGCATGTGCAAAAAGCTTGAAACTTTAATTATATTGTCACACAGACATTGTTGTGACTTGCATGGGTTTCTTCAAATTAGAATGATTAGGGTCACAAAGAAGAGCATCATTAGGTTCAAGACTATTTCTAGTACTAATCCAGAGCGAGATTCTTAAAAACTTCTAAGTGAAGATCATTGATAATTAGAGTGGGTTAACCATGTTTTTTCAACTAACCCATGATTACCACTGAAACTAACAGGGGGTTTCTTTCTCAGACACAACAAAAAGGTTCCTCAAAAGCCCAAAAATTTCACAAAAAGACTCAACCTTTTCACTCTCCCTCACACTATTCCCAATCCCTCCCTGGGAGATTCCTTGTACCCAGAGCAAATATTCTTCATAAAGTAGCTTAAAGTTATATCTCCCTTTTGTCCCAAAAAGAAAATATCTCCTGAATATATAATATTTCTCTGGACCAATCTAATCAACTAATTTGACTTGTTTGAGGATGCTAGTTAATTTAGTTATTATGATATGTTTATTCTAAAACAATCCAATCATTTTTCTTAACTCTCTCCCTCTTTCTCCTGCTTAATTATTGTTAAAAGAATATCAATAGAGTAAATTTGAGAAAAAATGATAGACATGTGAAATATGTCTTACATTTAAGACCAATATCAACTCTTCAATTAGGTTATATATCAATAATCAGAGGAGTAATAGTAATAATGTCTAATGCTACTATTTGTAGAGAAATTTTGCTCATGCATTTAATTGAATTTAAATAATTCATAAACCTTCTCCTTAGACTACATTGAATAAAATTAGAGGAATTTCTATTTCTAAGAATTTCGGGCGTGCTTGGAATTTGATTGACTCATTGAAGTACCCATACAAAACCGGAGTACCGATGCGGACCCCGAGTACATCACACAACATTCCCATATCGAGTAAGAGAAGAGAGCTCTTATAAGAGAACCACTTAGAGAGAGGACTGTGTGTCTTCTATTCACACTCATTACTCCTTCAATCTCACGTCCTATATATAGCGTACGTACAATCACATATGAATAGATGTAACCCTTAAATGTATGGTTATATGGTGATAGATATAACTTTTAAGCCATAAAGGAATCTCTCTTTATGAACTCATATATCTCCATATTTGCATAACACAATCCTTCCTAATCCAGACTTGGGCCCTAATCCATTCCAACATTATCCACATGCAATTCATGAAAATCATGACAAATTGTAATCGTCACAAGAAGTTATTAAGAATGCATTTAGGGATATTCTACTCAAATACAAAAGCTTCAGGTTAGCACCCAGGACAGTAAAGTGAAAAATTTGCAAGAGCTTCCCCTCTTAATAAGGAATTTCCCAACAAATTTAAGGACAAAGGAAAAACAGAGCTTGTTTAAGAGTAACTCTACACCTAAACAAGAAAAAGACAATACATAGCATCCAACTTTGTTCTTCCTTTCTTGTAGTGTGAGATGGGTGCTAAATGTATGAATGGACACAAATTAAGAAAATGGATTAAGTTACTTATTAGGAAAAAGACACTTAAATACTATTTGAACTTAAAAAAATCCCAAAAACTCTGATAACATATGGAAATTACAGATAGGTGATTGGGGAGGAATCTGGCTTTTGAAGTTTGGATTTTTTACCAAAATGCCCCCTCTTTTTTCATGCCTTCTCTTCACTCCCATGTCTCTCCTCTTTCTCCCCCTCCCTCCCTAACTTCTCTCCGATCCTCTAATCTCCTAGGCCAACCTCTTTTGTTGCTTCATTAGTGCTTCCATGACCTTTCCCACACCAATTGTATCCTCTACTATGCCACCAGCCACACCAAGTCCCCCCCTGTCTCCCCTCTCTCTCCGCCCGTATCCACCTCTAGGTTCTTTCTATCTCATATCGAATCACTAGATATTGCTCCCCCTTCAGACTAGATAGTCAAAACGGCCGAGCCCGTTTAAGCCCCGGCCCTTTAAGGGTCGGGCTTGGAACTTGGAGGAGTGAGGTGATGTTTGGCCTTGAGGGCTACAACGGGCTTTATCGGGCCCTTCAATTTTTTTATTATTTATTTTTTAACGTTGAACACTTGTTAAGTTGGATCCTTCAATATTCTATATGTATTTTTTATTTGTTATAGAGTTATTTATCCATTTAAGTATAAATACATAATAACTATACTCTAATTTTATGATTTGATTTATTATTTATTGTAGATAAAGATTATAGATGTGTTCATGAAGCCGGAGAAGAAATTCATGATATTCTTACTCATGAATCAGAGCTTACTACTCAAAGTGAATAACAATCAAATGTCATTGAAAATGATGATAGTGGCGAAGATGACGACAATAATAGTCATTGTACTAATGTCGCTTAGTAGTTAGTAGTATGCTTCTTACGTTTTATATAAGTTATTTGTGAATATAGTTTGCTTTTGATTATGAATTAGTGACTGTATTTATTTGTTAGATGATTTATGTTGTAATTTACTAATTATATTTCTTTAAAAAAATAGAGGAAAAATAATTAAAATTTGGAATAGTAATTTTCGGGTCCTGTGGGCCGGCCTTGGCCCTGATGCTCTCGAGCCGGGCTTTGAAAAATATGTATTTTTCTTACTCCGGGCCCTAGAGGGCCGCCCTGTTAGGCCCTGGCCTTTCACGAGCCGGCCCTGGAGGGCCGGGTCAGCCCTGATTGCCAGCTCTAACTGAATGTGGCAACCACAGTTGTGGAAGCCGCAACAAGAGAAGAAGCCCACCAAAGAGAAGAAGTCGGCAGTGCTCAAGAAAGCTCCTCCAACAAAGAAGAGGCCTAGGGTTGGAAAGCTCCTCCGCCCATGGATTTGCCGTATAGGAAATGAGGAAGGCCGTGAAAGTTCGGCTCTTGCTTGACGGATCCAAAGAAGGAGAGAGAATCTTGGATGATGAGATCAACATTGGAAACGAAGGCCTTAAGATCGGTCATGGCCTTGGAGATTGAGAGCTTCAATCACT
Source organism: Acacia acuminata (assembly GCA_019022655.1). NCBI lineage: Eukaryota > Viridiplantae > Streptophyta > Magnoliopsida > Fabales > Fabaceae > Acacia > Acacia acuminata. Next base: position 569,817 of record JAFJYI010000245.1, read on the forward strand.
AGTTCGAAGTTTGATGCAGCTACCATCACAAGTTCGAAGTCCGATCTGGTCCAATCGCTGCAAGTTCTTTGATTTTTCATTTTGAAAAATAAAATTTCGTTGCTTTCTTGTGTGGGTTCAAAGTCTAATCTAGTGTGGGTTCAATTTCTTTCTTGTTTCTTTTGGTTGATCTTGACTTGTAATGGTTCAATTTTGTAAGGGTTTTCTGGCCTTTAGGTTCAAGCTTTGATTTCCCTTAATTTAGTTCAGATTTGATGTTAATTACTTGAATCTGTCATCCATTTTTGTGCTTTGAACCTCCTACATTTCTCATTTATGCTTGTTTTTTCTTGTTACAGTGATAATTGATTTATCGAGTGGACGCCCATTGTCTTCTTTGATTGTTTTGAAATTTGAATTGCTTCTTACAGAATTGACTAAAAAAGTAATGACTTTGACAAAATCCGTAATGATTTTGACAAAATCAATAATACTGACAATATGCATAAAAAGATCGATAAATAGGGGTATTATGGTAAAATCATCAACACTTTAAAATCTCAATTTGATCTCATGTCACCTCTCTATCCTTTATAGGTGTTAATAGACTTTTCTAGGTTTCAGAAGCTCACATGGTATTTATATGTCTTTTTTCCTTACTTAATATTTATGTGTCAAACTTTATGATAATTTTTCTAAAATTCCCTTTCTTTTGATTCAATACAATATTTTGAAGTGAAAAGATTGTGTGATATATATAGGTAATTGAAAAAAATAATAATTAATGATATTTGTTAGGAAAAATCCATTTAAGGTCCCAAGAGACAAAAAAATCCCTTTAAGGTCCTAAGGGACAAAAAAATCTCAGAGAAAATTTTAATGTAAAAAAAGTCTCACATACAACTCCTTCAGAGGCATTGACAACTTCATCTTTATATTTTAATAACTCATTGGGACCTTTTTTATATCAAAATTTTCTCTGGGATTTTTTTAATATTTTCTTGACCCATTAGGACTTTAAAAAGATTTTCCCTATTTGTAATTTTGAAGGAAACTAACTGGCCAATGTACATTGTACTGTATGGTATTTGTCTCGCGTGATGAAGTAATATTTGGGCAGGCGAGTTCAGGAGAGCAGAATTAGCTGTGACTTTCTGACACAGTTCTGGTGTCCCCATTTGGTTGACCTTTTCTCTACTTTCTAATTGTTTTTGGGCTTTTATTTATGGCCCAAAAACTTGACCCATTCAATTTTATATAATGCTCTTTGGTTTATCAGATGTTAAGAAATTATTTAAATGGTTCCTTTCTTATTTCACAAGTTAAAATCCCCTGGTTCCTTTTTTTTAAAGAAAAATAAAGTAAAATGAAAATCAAAGAAAATGAATACATAAAGAAATTACACGTCAGACTCAAAAGTGTGGCAATTTCTAAAGATATTGAACTAATTTTTCCATGAAAGTTTTGGTTTTGGAGCACCCAACACTCGAAAGTTTTTTTAGTATCAGTTTTACTCCAGAAGTTTAAAACGTAGCAATCTCGCCCATCGGTTAATCTTAACCGTTGGATTGATCATTTTTATCTCAGAAGTTTACAAAAATTTGCTCCTAAAAAAACTTTCAGAGTAAATTTGCTCATAAAAAAGACTTCCGAGGCATATTTGCTCTTTTTTGTAAAATTTTGGGGTAAAAATGATACTAAAAAAAATTTCCAAATCTTTGGTGCTCCAAAACCAAAACTTCCGCAGTAAAAATGGTATTTAATCCATTAAAATTCATGCCGTAGATTATTAGAAAAGCTAAATTGCTGAAAAATAGAATTAGAAAGGAGCTCTTCTACATCTTGGTAGATGACATTAGATGGTTAGTCGGTTAAATCCACTTAGAAGGAGGAAAGCTCTATTAAGATATATGATATGTAAGATTGCCTCTGAAATTCTTGAAAGGAGCAAATTTACCTTGTGTGAAGAAATATTATACTCCCTCCAATCCTAATTATAAGAGATAGTTGGTCTTTTTGGAGGGATTAAAGAAGCTAATTAAATTACTTTAGAGTATTTTTATTGTTTTCTTCAAACTAATTAGTTTAACTAATATATAATCTAAGGATACACAACATATGAAATGATTAAGTAACTTATTTAGCTTTCTTAATCTTTCCAAAGAAATTCAAATTTCTTATAATTAGGGACCGGAGGTAGTATTTATTCACAACAATTATCCATCCAATTGATGAAATGCTATCAACACTATGATGAACGACATTAGAAGAGGAAGAGATGTTGGTTAAAGAGTGAAACTCAAATGCAAGTCTCGCTTTCAAATCAATCCGTTTGGAAGCTTTTTGAGAAAAAAAAGGTACTTTCTTAATGAAAAAAAAAAAATTTTTTTAATTAATTTATGTGTTTAGATGATTTTTTTAAAAAAATTATCCATCCAAAAAATGAAATGCTAAACACTTTTTGAAAAACGACATTTGGAGTTTAAAAAATGTTGGTTTTTTTTCAAATGCAAGTCTCGCTTTCATACATCTAGTTGGGTTAGTCTCGTTTGCAAAGAGTCCGACTCAAATGCAAGCGACATAATTTAATTCATAGATCCATTTGGGTTAGTCAAATGATTTTTTGGGTATAATCCTCATTAGCGATAAGTTTAGAATTAAAGGGTGACCTAATGCATAAGCCTCTTATCAATTGTTTAGGTAGGGTTCAGATGTACCTAGTCTTATCCCACTAGAAGAAAGGTTGTTTTCAAGATTTAACACATGAGGTCATGACCTCTTTTGGCAAGGACCCAATTGGCTCGAACTAACCTTCTAAAATTAATTAATATATATATATATATATTATGATATTTTATTTAGCTAATAATTTGACCCCAACTAATTTTTTTATCTTTTTTATAAGGATAATGTTTGATTCATTACTTATTTAAATTGTGAGAGAAAATTAAAATTCTTGTTTGAGACACCTACCAAAAAGATTAGTATCATCTTATATCTTGTTTTGATTTATAATTGTCGGTTATTATTTAGTTGTTTTTTTAATGTTATGTGATACTATCTAGTAAATACTTTATATGATTCTTATTATAAGGCACTAACTAACAATTCTTATAAACCAATGAAAACAATTAAATTCATTAAATTTGTCCTAAAATTTAAGTAATTTTCAATATTATCCCTACTAATTACACTAAACTCTAATATCGTATTAATTATTATTCTCACTCACTACCCTTTTTAATTATGGGTATACATGAAAAAATATGTAATGCTCTTTGGAAACAAGCAAGTGCTTTATAAAAAAGACCAAATACACTTGTTAGTTGGTGTCTAATAATAAAGGATCAAAAGAAATAGTTCAATATGTTTATTTTTTGATCTTGGCTAAAAAAAAAATTCCTGTTCCGCCACTGATATGGTAGTAATCTTAGAATTAATAAATATTTTTTCAACTAAGTTTATGCATGGAATAAATCATCAATAAAATAATTGTATAGAAAAGAACGGAAACCATCAAAAACATTTATATCTTTGAATAGTTTTTGAAATACAGCAGCGACAGAGCAATCTTGAGGCTCATTGCTATCATCCATCTCTGCCAATTTGTTTTGAAAAATATATATATTAAACTACATTTATTTTATCCTTTTATGATTTCTCAGTAAATAAAACCATAACAAGTAAATATGTTCAGAAGTCAATACTCTATGATTAACTCATTTTAAAAAAAATTAGCTTACATAATAAATCCGAAATCTATACGGAATCACAAGTTTAAGATCAATCATAACATTTATAAATCATGAATAATACTGCATTTTTTAAATAAGTATATCATATATTATACTGATATTGATATTGTTTTCTGAAAAGTTTGGTGTGTAGATGTGAGAACGCGGAACCAGTTTCTCTACCTATCCAAGATAGATAGGAGAGCTCTTCCAAATCTGGATGGTTGATTTAATTTTTTTTAACTATCATTTTTTAAATGAAAAAATCATTTTAAAAAATATGTTAGTTGAAAAATTATCTTTATTTTAGATTCTCTACCTATTAAAATAATTTTTTTTTAAAAAGTATAAAAAAAAAAAAATCATCCGGGCCGGTCCAAATGGAAAAAACTCTCCCTAGTCCCTACCTATTCCAAGAATAGGGAGGGAAATTGATTCCCAGAACGCCTAGTTAAGTAATTTAAGACGTGGGCTCCCACCAAAAATGGATTGTGACATTTTTTTGACCCAAAAAAAATGGATTGTTGCATGTAATTTACCCAACCATTTTTCTAGGGTTATTAATTGCAGAACGTGCTTGGTTGCTACCTTACATGCTGGCCATGAAGAAAGCAACCGTGACCACGGAGCAGACCCTATGGACATGGAGTTAGTTGGTTCATTGATTTTATATCTAGAATATTACAGCATAGTAGTTGACATAAAATAGAATATGTTAAAAAATATATATAGAAGTTCCTAATTTCCTTCATAATTTCATTAATTTTTGTCCTCTTATAAATATAATGCTTAATTTGGAGATTGTGACATGGCCCAATCCACTAGATATGAGATATTGTTGTTAAACTCACGAGTTGACTCTTAAATTACCATTTCTACATTTTTAATTTACCAAATCGAGTCGAGTCACTGATAAACTTATAACCATTGTAAACTCGATTAAAGTTACAAGTTTAAACACCAAGTTTACCATTTTTACGTTTCAAACTTACAAAATCGCGTTAACTCACTCATAACTCATGTTAACTTTTTTTTTTTAAAAAAAAAAATTTATTTTTTGATTATGCTCAATGGCTTTATATGTGAGTTTTATAAAAATTTCTTTGTTAGATATGGTAAGTTATCAATATGGATGGATTTAATTTCAATTATTTAGATTTAAAATATATTTAAATCAAATTGTTATCATTTTTATATTTTAATTATTTATTATACACCATTAATATATATTTAATGGTGAAACTAAACGATTCAAATTCATGATACTAGTTTATGTCATTATCAGTATTTTATTTTACTTAATCTCACGAGTTTAACAACCTCCAAATGATTATATTTTATTTAATAGATACAAAAATATTTTTATTGAATTTTTATTTTTATATTGTTTCGCATGTTTTCTTTATTATAATGATCATGAAAATTAAAATAATTATTCTAAATTTCTTTCATCAAATATTTTCATGGGAACAATAATAGGCTTTTTTCCTGTTTGCCACCTTTTTAATAATTAATTATCATTTTGCCACTCTTTTCAAAATATTTCCCCATGTGCCATCATTTAGTCGACTAAACCAAGGTTTAGTCGACTAAAACGCGGGTGGCTTTTTTTTTTAAAAATTCCCCTAGATATTTAGTCGACTAACTCACTTGGGTTAGTCGACTAAATACGACATTTAGTCGACTAACCCAAGTGGCTTAGTCGACTAAATGTCGGATTTAATCGACTAACCCAAGTGAGTTAGTCGACTAAATATCGGGTTTTTTTAAAAAAACTCTCGCCGGATTTAGTCGACTAACTCAAGTGAGTTAGTCGACTAAATATCGGGCCATTTTAAAAAAATCAGCCACCAGCGATTTAGTCGACTAAATCTTGGTTTAGTCGACTAAATGGTGGCACATCGAAATATTTTGAAAAGAGTGGCGAAATGGTAATTAATTATTAAAAAGGTGGCAAATAGGGAAAAAAGAACAATAATATATAATAATATTAGTATGATTTTTATTTATGATAAAATCTATTTTTATATATATATATATATATATTATATCACATCTCATTTTGATTATTGATGAATAAGTTTTATATATTTAAATCTCATGCTTATATTAAATAATAAACTATGAGATTTTGTATGTTTAGATTAAATATATATTTTATGTATATTATTCTGAAATATAATATCTTTAGAAGATTTCAAGCGGAAAATCTTAAATCAAACGTAATGATAAAATTCTATCAAAGATATTAATGAAAATTAATATATCTATATGTATGTGTATAACGCACATCATGATCAGAAACCACTTGCATACCAACGAAGACAGAGAGAAAGCTGTGAGAACAAAGGAGAGCATTTTTCACTAGTCACGCGGGAAAATACTTGTGACCTTTTTGGATAAGAATAGCTTTGAGGAGCAACACTTGCAATCTGAATTACCAAACCAAGTCTTAAAGATCAAATCTCGAGTTCAATTTGGTAAGTCATCTTTTTTCTCTAATTCGATTTCTGCAAAGCCGATTGATTTTTTTAGGGGGTTTCAGCAAAATTTTAAATTTTATTCCGCTGCGTTCCTGCCTAAAAACCCAACTTAACGTGATGATCCAATTTAGAAAACAGAACTGATCGCCAAAGCAACATTATATGGCCATTAGAATCAAATGTCTAGAGGGGAAGAACCGTAGATAATTTAAGAACGTCAATAACCATTAGTATGAAATATGAATGCTAGCCATGAGAAGAATGTTTTTAAGTTTTCACATGTTACTCTGTTTTCAAAAGCAAGAGTCTATTTTTCAACTCCTATGATGACTTTCCTCTTTATTTATGTAGTGTTTCAAATTTCAAAATTTGTGTGTGATATAAGATAGTTTGTCATTGGGTTGGGTAGGTAGAAACATCAAAAGAGTCTCAATATTCTTCAGATCAAAAGCTACCTTCCTCACATAATATCACAGATTCGGAATAGTGGGCATGTTTTCTGGCTTTTTTGTCCTTTGAATCTTCTTTATACTACACTTTCCTCTTGCTTCTCTTCCCTTTTTGCCCGTTTAGTCCTATTATAAATATAAGATAGATGCGTCAGTTTTGTGTTACTATATGTCTATATATAAATTCAAAGTGAAAAGGGTCCCGCTGTGAGATTAGGAATACAGTGAGACATCAGTTTGACTCAAAATTTAAGTTGTTAAAATTAATAAGAACAAGCTGGGTAAAACAATGAGAATGAAGAGGAGGGAATCTCAACCCTCACTGTTCGTTTGCTATCCTTATATGCAATTATGTTGAACAGAAAATACTAAATATTTGTATGGGTGGAAACTTATCTGCTATACTTATCCAAACAGCTAATCAAGTCATTGCTTATAGGATTAAGCTAAATAGAAACTATTAAAAAATTCCAAACAGCTAATCAAGTCATTGCTTATAGGATTAAGTTAAATAGAAACTATTAAAAATTTGGGATGATAGGTTGAAAAATTACCTGCTATTCTTATTCAAACACCAAATGAAGTCACCCCCTTTAAGATGAAGACGTGAAATCACATATAAAGCTAAAAACTACATATTCTAAGAAGGGCAACTGCATAATGAAAACCCAGGGGCCCTACCAGAAAAGCCAAAGTATTTCATTTCAACATAATGATTTGAAAATAATCTTTTAAAAGTAAACAGTTATGCAGACCGATTTTCCTTGACCCACACCAATACTCCTCATTGAAACAAGCAAAGAAGGAACCAGAAGATCATAATCATGGCATTTTCTGCATATGGGGATTGGTGGTTTAATGATCATGAAAGCAATCTCTATGTATGCAATTGATGGCATATCACCCAACTTGTCTTAGTTGTTTTTTCCTATGCAGATCCAAATCTCATCATTAATTCTTTATTCTATAAGTAGTAAGTGCTATATGTACCTGTCATTCCAGATCTGTATCATATCTCTTCCTCGACATCTCCATCTCTAGCCTTTCCTAGTTTTTTTTTTTTTCAAATTCCTGAGAGAAGGGTTCTGTACATTTTTTGTTTGTTTGTTTTAGCCAAGGGGAATATCTAGACTCTCTACTGCTTCAAATTTCAAAATCAATAGTATTGTACCACAGTATGGCCCTGTATTCTGGTTTTTCTTGTTCTAGCCCTAGTGGGAGAATGATCTCTATCGATTTGTTTGGGAGATCCATCAGTAAATTTTAGCTAGGTTTGTTGAATCAAGCACGATATTACTATGTAATTGATGCTTCAAACATTTTGATCGAGGTTAATTTGAAGTATCCGAGTCTTACCGGAGATTTTGTTTTTGTTCAGCGATGGCTTCTTCCGCTTTCTTCCTGATCTGTCTTCTGCACTCTGCGATAGCCCTAACCAGTGGATTACTCATGATTTTCTACTCGGCGGAGACCATGGAGTTCAGCCACGGGTTCGAGACAGCGAGAAAGATTCAAGGATCAACGCCTCACGATCAACTGCTGGTTCAAACCTCAAATTCGTTCTCTGGATTGCTCCTGTTCGCGATCGGATTCTTGCTGTTCATGGTGGCTTTTGTCAAGGACAGGGAGTTTCAGAGCTTCTTCGCAAAAGGAAGCATCGCCGTTCACATTTCCATGGCGGCGTGGAGGTTCGGATTCTTGAGGAAGGTTGAAGATCTGGCACATGATTGGCCCAGACTGGCCATTGGAGACCTAGCATTGGCAGTTTCTTGGGTCTACTTTCTGGTGTGTTCATGGAGAGAGAAGTATGATTAGGTCCCTGAGGATTAATTGATTTACACAGTACAGACTACAGAACACTCTCGCTGATACAAGAAGGGAGGGCAACACCGCAACACACTTCCCTGAACATGACAAAGCCATGCTGGTTCAGGGTAATTTGCAGAAACATTATTGGTACAATTTTTTTTTTTTTTTTAACCTCTTGCTTCATGAGTTAGAATGCCGTACATAGTTTACTTTACTGACAGTGAGCATATCTTATCAGATTGGTGGATAAAGTGATTAGGATAATAAATTGATTGATTAGTGTTTTAAACAACTATATCATCAGTGGTCCCAAAAAAGCAAATCAGCTATATAAACATAATTGTTCATAGCTGCTGATTTTTTAAAAAATTTATAAAGGGTTTTTCTTTGGAGTTTTTGGGCATGGAAATTTTTTTATTCTTCTAAATAAGCGTGTTTCCCTAAATTAATTCAGATTTTTATTATCCTTTTTTTTTTGTTGCCCGGTTCGGTTTCACGCCGCCCCGACTAATCCGGATCCGACTGCGGTCGACCTTTGTGGTGGGTAAGTCTCAATAGCAGATTTTTTGCATTCACAAGACTCGAACCCGGACCTTGCGTATGCCGACATTTCAAGCCTTACCACTTGTACCAACCCCCGTTGGTTTTTATTATCCTTTTTATCGATGTGATTATTGTTGTCAAACTCACGAGTTGACTATCCGAGTTTACCGTTTTTACGTTTCTATCTTACAAAACCGTGTTAACTTATTCTTAAACCCGTATTAACTTTTTTATTTAATCATACTCGGCTTTATATAGAAATTTCTTTATTAAATATGATGAATGTTGATGGATTTAATTTCAATTATTTGAATTTAAAAGATATTTAAATCAAATTGTTGTCATTTTTATATTTTAATTATTTAATTATACACTAGTAATACCTATTTAATAATAAAAGTAAACTCTTATGAGTTTACGATATGAGTTTACGTCACTGTCACGAATTGGCTTAAACTCGTGAGTTTGACAATCTTGGATGTGATGCCCCTTATAACTTCATCCAACAAGTTGTGGGTTTTATAACGGCTAGGTTTAGTTAAGTTATCACTTCATCCAAGCAGATGCTGGTCTCATAACAGTTAGATTTAGATAGATAACTCTTAGAGTAAATATCATTTCTGGCCCCGACAAAAAAACGCGATTTCCATTTTAGTCCTTTACAAAAAAAATGCATTTTTAATCCATAAAAAGGACGAGTAAGGGTCGATTGATTGACATTTTAATCCCTCACAAATTTCCAAAATGTCCTTTTTAGTCCCTTAAAAAAGGACGAATAAAGGTCGATTTTTTTGTAAGGGACCAAAATGGGGTCCGTGTTTTTTGTCAGGGACCAGAAAGAGTATTTACTCTAACTCTTATTAAGAGGGTTCATATAACTATTAGTTTCTAGAATTTCTTTTAATTATGGATTTAGTTCCAATTTGACTCAATAATTTTAAGAAATGTGTTATTTTGAGTCATGGAATTTTAGAAATTATATTCTTTTAAGTTAAAGTGTAGTATTTAAGTTAATAATAATTATTATTATTAAGGAAAATTTCATGCACCATGTTTCTCTATCCATTTTATTATTTACAATACGTCAATAAAGCCTTATCCTATTTTACCCATAAAAGAACAAAAAAAGTGTTATCCCATTAGGTGATGGCTGTTGTAACCATTTGTTATAACCAATGTTATCAAATACATTGAGTTGACTTTTAAATTTACCGATTTTACGTTTTAACTCATAAAAACGAGTCGAATTATCGATAAACTCATGCTAATTATCAACTCGATTAAATTTATGAGTTTATACACCGAATTTACCATTTTTACATTTCTAACTAACAAAACTATATTAAATTAGTCTTATACTCATGTTAACTTTTTAAATTTGATAATGCTCGTGACTTTATATATAAATTTTATAGAAATTTTTTGTTAAATATGATAAATGACATAAATTGATGGATTTAATTTCAATTGTTTGGATTTAATAAAATATATTTAAATCAAATTGTTGTCATTATTATATTTTAATTATTTAATTATATACTAGTAATACTTATTTAATAATAAATGTAAACGCTTATAAGTTTATTATTAGAGTTTAATATGAATTTACATTATTGTCATGAGTTTACTTAAGTCGCGAGTTTGAAAACCTTGGCTATAACATCTCAAACCAAATAATCAAATACTTAACTAAATAATTTCAAATATTGCTAATAAAATTGTTCAACATCTAAATCATTAAAATACAAAATTAGTTCAAATAAAGCACATATCACAATGCCAAATTAAACCATCAAAATATTTCAGAAAACAAAATAAAATGCAGAAATCTTAGGGTTATGGTAAATAAAACAATATAACATGTGCTTAAAGAGCACAAAAAAAGCCTTCAAAGCTCACTTCATAGATACCTTCCTTAGCTCCCTATTAGAAAATATTAATATATAGGGTAAGGTTCCACGTCTTAGTAACTACTAAAGGTTTCTATCGTGGAACTGATCACATACACATATATTGCATGTACCACAATTCTCATACAAAACAATTGCACATTTAATCATCATCATGTCAATCTATATTTTCATTACAACATGTAATATACAATTATATGATATTGCAAGATGCAACATCTCTTATATCATCATCCATCCTTATTTTGCTGACTGGAGCTATAGGTTAACATATAGTCCAACAAAAACTCATTCATTTAACTGAATTATACCAAGCTCACCAGTTCTTGAGATACACCCGACTAAAAGTCTAAACTATGGCTTGTCTCTTTAAAAGAATACAACCAAGAAGGTGTCACATGTCCCACAACTTCAATGCAAGCCTGCCCAAAGGAAAACATGGAAGAAAGGGTTTTGCCAAGTGTCGTCTCCTGTGTACCAAGTGATGTCATACCACATAGTAAAATATGTCATCATGCAAATTCCTCCTCCCTGCTCCAATTCATTACAAATGCAATGGTCATGACAGTTATATTCGGTTACCAATAAATATAATGTCATTAAAGAAAAAGTACAATAAATCATGTTTCCAATCATATCAAATATCATCATATATACAAATATGCTTGAAAGAAAATAATAATCCAACAATAAATTAATTATAATTAAAATATTAACTATGTGAATAAAGTGAGTTATATAAAGAAATTTACTTATAATATTACTTACTTGAGAATTTACAATATATACACATATACATATAATTTAGTTCAAATTTTTTTTTTTTTAAAATAAAAGATAGTTATACACAATCTATAATTATATAGAAGAATATTCAGAGTTACATGTTACTCCTTAGCCTAAGAAAAATTACCAAAGAATTACTTTAAAGCTCTCAATGAAAATCCACGCAATGATAAACATAAATTTCTATCAATATGACACATAAAAGCTAACATGGTATTAGTATAAGGCTCTTGAAAATTTAGATATTTTATATTAAAATTGCTGTGATTAATAAATTTGATGTCAAAATTAGAAAGAGATTTTTCAACTTAACCCTAAAATAATATGCTCACATATATTGTGACAAGACGTTGGTGAGAGAGGATAATTTAGTTCAAAGAAGCAATGAATGTTGTGACGGGGGGTGAATAAAACAAAAAAATATCTACTTGCGCTCCCAAGAAGAGATAAGTGGAGGCGGGACCAAGAATTAAATATATAAACTCTACGTGCATTTTATGGAGAAAAATAGTAGGCAAAACTTATGTAGCGCCTTTTTAACAGAAAAAATCTAAAAAAAGTCTGAAAATTCTGAAAATTCCATAAAATACCTTAGAACTTTTTTGATGTAATTTCATTAAAATTTTAGTTGTTAATGAAATTTGATATAGTTGTTAATGGGTAGGTCATTAACAACTACCCATTAACAACTACCCATTACCAATAAATATAATGTCATTAAAGAAAAAGTACAATAAATCATGTTTCCAATCATATCAAATATCATCATATATACAAATATGCTTGAAAGAAAATAATAATCCAACAATAAATTAATTATAATTAAAATATTAACTATGTGAATAAAGTGAGTTATATAAAGAAATTTACTTATAATATTACTTACTTGAGAATTTACAATATATACACATATACATATAATTTAGTTCAAATTTTTTTTTTTTTAAAATAAAAGATAGTTATACACAATCTATAAGTATATAGAAGAATATTCAGAGTTACATGTTACTCCTTAGCTTAAGAAAAATTACCAAAGAATTACTTTAAAGCTCTCAATGAAAATCCACGCAATGATAAACATAAATTTCTATCAATATGACACATAAAAGCTAACATGGTATTAGTATAAGGCTCTTGAAAATTTAGATATTTTATATTAAAATTGCTGTGATTAATAAATTTGATGTCAAAATTAGAAAGAGATTTTTCAACTTAACCCTAAAATAATATGCTCACATATATTGTGACAAGACGTTGGTGAGAGAGGATAATTTAGTTCAAAGAAGCAATGAATGTTGTGACGGGGGGTGAATAAAACAAAAAAATATCTACTTGCGCTCCCAAGAAGAGATAAGTGGAGGCGGGACCAAGAATTAAATATATAAACTCTACGTGCATTTTATGGAGAAAAATAGTAGGCAAAACTTATGTAGCGCCTTTTTAACAGAAAAAATCTAGAAAAAAGTCTGAAAATTCTGAAAATTCCATAAAATACCTTAGAACTTTTTCTGATGTAATTTCATTAAAATTTTAGTTGTTAATGAGGCTGATATAGTTGTTAATGGGTAGGTCATTAACAACTATATCCAAACAAATATATAACAACCCATATCAGCCCTGTTAATAACTATATTAGTACCTGTTAACAACTATATCAACCCCGTTAACAACTAACGTTTTAATGAAATTATACCAAAAAAGGCCCTAGGGCCTTTTCTGGGATTTTCAGAATCTTTAGGTAATTTTTGGATTTTTCTCGTTAAAAGGGCCTTGATATGAATTTTCCCAAAATAGTAATCCTCCTGGTTCTAATTATAAAATCTAGTTGACTTTTTTTAGAGAGATTAAGGAAGCTAATTAAGTTATTGTAGAGTTTTTTATTTTTTATTTTTTCTTCAAACTAATTAGTTTAACTAATAAACTAATAACTCCCTCAGGTCCTAATTATAAGACCTAAATAACTTTTTTAGAGAGATTAAAGAAGCTAATTAAATTACCTTAGAGAATTTTTATTTTTTTCTTCAAACTAATTAGTTTGACTAATAAACTAATATATAATCTAAGAATATACAACATATAAAATGATTAAGTATCTTATTTAGTTTCCTTAATCTTTCCAAAAAAAGTCAACTAGGTCTTATAATTAGGATCGGAGGTAGTATAATTTAAAGATACACAACATATGAAATGATTAAGTAACTTATTTAACTTTCTTAATCTTTCTAAAAAAAATAAACTAGATCTTATAATTGTGAATGGGATGTAGTAAGAACAAGACTTGCAAAAGAGACAAAATGAGAACCCATAGAAGGAAGATGAACGTTTTTTTAACAAGACGGAACAAAAGGGCAAAACGAACAAGAGGTACAAATGAGATGCTTGTGAGACTGTGTGACTGTGTGTGCGACGGCTGAGAGTGAGAAGAAATAGGTTAAGATTAGGGTTCGACCCCTTTTATTAAAATAATATTTTTTTTTAAAAAAATAATAATACTCCTCCTCATCCTAATTATATAAATATTTTTGTAGTGTAATTTGCACTATTTTTTATAATTACCAAGTGGGGGTTAAGTGGTAAGCGACTTTATTAAAGTCTCGAGTTCGAGCTCTTGTGAATAAAATCCCGTTGGGAGACTCACCCCCATAGCAAAAAGCAACTCGGTCGGATTTGGATTAGGATACGGATGGGTAGTGTTCTTATAATTAAGACGGAGGTAGTAATAATAAAGTAATATTCTAGAAGGATTTTTAAAAAAATTCATTAAAGTCTCAAGAGACTAAGAAAATGTCAAAAGAGTTAAAGAAAATTATGATGTCAAAAAGATCCCAAAGAGTTGTTAAAACTCACAAATAAAGTTTTTACTTACCTACTAAATGAATTGTCAATGTGACTTTCTTAACATTAGAATTTTTTGACCTTTTTTTGGGGCTTTTTTTCCTATTTGCCATTTTTTAAATAATTAATTACCATTTTGCCACTGTTTTCAAAATATTTCCCAATATGTCACTATTTAGTCGACTAAACCAAGATTAGTCGACTAAACCAAGATTTAGTCGACTAAAACACGGCGCTGATTTTTTGATCGCTCCCCGCGATTTAGTCGACTAAACCAAGTGGCTTAGTCGACTAAATAGCGACAGGAGAGTTTTTTTAAAACCCCAATCGTGGCATTTGGAACCCTAATCCACCACAAAATCTCCCAAACCTCTCCCCTCTCGTTTTTTCCACCAAATCCTTATCGAATCCGTTCGTGGGTAGCGAAGGAAACTTCATTCTAGCATCATTTGCATCAATTTCGATATGTTCTCATCTCCATTTTGAATTTCCGCCGTTGTTCTTTCGTTTACGGGCTTTTACCTTTTCTTCATCCGATTACTTATTTATTAATATTTTAGTATAAATTATAGGGTTAAACGTGGAACTCTTTATCATGTTCATGCGTGTATAACACGCTTGATAATATTGTGGGACCCGTTAAATAATCAACTCCTTCACATGCAGTTCGGATCCTATTGGCGCGTGGATCTATAAAACAACCATAAAATTAATTTTTTTATTAAGTTTTTATATTGAGGATTTTTCTCGCTATTACGATTTTTAGTTATGTCCACAATCCTCATGGACTTTGGAACCTCATAAAACTCATTTTTATTTTTAATTATTTGTCTAACTTATATTTTGGGGTTATTTGTTTGTCTTCTTTTTCATTTTATTCTCATAATCTCATATAGATCGTTAGATTAAAACAATATATTATTTAGATTCAATCTTTTATAAAATTATTTCTATAAACATAAATAAGTAAATTTAAACTCTTAAAATTTAATCTATACCCTTCATAATTGCAATCGGTAATGAATAAAGAAATTTTAAATTATAAAATATTATAATAATAATTTTATAAAATATTAAATCTAAAATATACATTTCATTATCTAAGAATGGAGATGAGATGATGATATAAAAGAAGATAATGAGGATATCATTTTCCTATATTTTGATATAGTAACTTTTTTGTCCTCTATAATCTCATATAGGATATCATTTTCCTATATTTTGATATATTATGAGTAACGTATTTAATGCCACGGAGGTAGGTTGAGTACCTCAAAGAAGTTGTTGTTGATGAGTTTGAAAATGAGGACATCATTAGGGATTTTCATATCTATTTTAAATCAAGATCTTAACTAATCAATTTGATATTTTGAATGTAATCAATATAAATTATAAATTTTGAAAAATATTTTTTCATATTCGGTTTAAGAAATCATAAAATTAATTTTTTTATCAAGATTTTATATTGGGGATTTTTTGTTAGGATTCTTAGTCATGTCCTCGATCCAAATCTTGGGTGAACTTTGATTTTACATATAAAACTCATTTTTACTTTTAATTAAATTGTCTACCTTCTAGGGAAATGGAGGTTCGTATAAACGAAAGAACAACGACGGAAATTCAAAATGGAGATGAGAACATATCAAAATCGACGTAAATGATGCTAGAATGAAGTTTCCTTCGCTACCCACGAACCGATTCAGTAAGGATTTGGTGAAAAAAAAAACGAGAAGGGGAGAGGTTTGGGGAGGTTTTGTGGTGGATTAGGGTTCCAAATGCCGTGATTGGGGTTTTAAAAACTCCTCGTCGCTATTTAGTCGACTAAGCCACTTGGTTTAGTCGACTAAATGCGGGGCAGTAAAAAATCAATCCCCGCGTTTTAGTCGACTAAATCTTGGTTTAGTCGACTAAATAGTGGCATATTGGGAAATATTTTGAAAACAAGATCAAAATGGTAATTAATTATTTAAAAAGTGGCAAATAAAAAAAAAAAAACCCCTTTTTTTGGTCCCTTAAAATCTTAAGGGTATGTTTGTATGAGGGAAGGGGAGGGGAGGGAAGGAGAGGGAATTTTTTTTTGGAATGACATTTACCATTAATGAAGGGAATATTCTTTTTTATTGTGGATATATTTTAGAAATATTGAAAATTATCTATGGGCAATTTTGTAAAAATGAGAGAAAAGTTTTTCTCTCCACTTTCCCTCCCCTCCCCTTCTCTCACATCAAACATACCCTAAAGGGATTTTTCCTTTTTTTTTTTTTTTTCATGTTACTGATTTCAATAATGAGGTATATTTACACACACCCATTTATTTAACATAATTTATCTTATGGATGTATTTAATTTGAACAAATAATTATTTAATTACTCGATACTTCTTTTTAAATTATTGATTTATTATATACTCTTTAATGAAATTGTAGGGGGCCTTTGCAATATATCAAAACTCAAAAATCATATCTTAATATAGATTATTGTTTAAAATCTTGAAATAGTCTATTTTGAGGAGAATCAAATCATCATCATCATCAAATCTTTTACTAAAATGTGTATTCAATTTTGTCAAAACATGATTTTGACCACCTACCGTGGGAGGAGCTTTTGGTCAAAACCAAATTTCTTCTAGAACTTAACAGATTAGCAAACATATGCCAATCAATAGCGAGGAATTTAAAATTTTCAGTTTTCTTAACTACACAGAATTGAAAAATAATCATAATAATAATACTAAAAGCATGTTCTATTTGGCTTCATCTATTTATTTTTCTTTCGTCAAAACCAAAATCCATTTCATTTTAATATAATGCAATATGTTGATTAAATTGATATACAATAAAAAACTTATTTAGTTTTTTGTATTTTAATTTTGGGTTAAAATACAAATTTGTCTCAAAAGTTTTTTGCTGATGGAAAACTACCTCTAAAGTTTTTTTAAATTCGATGTGGCTCCGGAAATGTTAAAATAGAACATTGTTATCTCTTACCATTAAAAAGTTAATGGTAAACATTAGTTTTTTTTTTCTAATGATATGAGACAATATTATTATTTTTAAAACTTTCAAAACGACATTAAACCTGAAAAAAAAAAAAAAAAAAAAAAAATGGTAACATTGCTCTTTGATAAAAGTTACCAAAGCAAATTTATTCATTAACCCTAAATTTTATCCGATAAATTCTTTTGATTCAATTTAGTTCGATATTTCGAACAATTATTTATATTATATAATATATTAAAGAAATCAATTTCACAAACACCTTTTCAATCACTACTTTTTATTTAAAAAAATATCTCACCATGTATACCCTTTAACAGATGTATCTCAGTTATTTTAGCCTTTTTTTTTTATAACGATTCAACTTTACTAAACCATATACAACCAAATATGCTATGAAGTTGGAATTAGTTTCGGTACCTATTTAGACACTCAACTCATCTGGGGTCCAAATTTATTTTTTTAAAAAAAATATTTTAATGGGTAATGTATCTAAAATAAAGATAATTTATTAATTAACATTTTTTTTAAAAATAATTTTTTATTTTAAAATCAACAGTTTAAAAAAATTAAATATAGACTATTCAGATTTCATCTGAACAATCTAGATGAGCTCCCAAACTAGTTCTAAGAAAGAGCGAAAGATATCATTTTTATTTTCATCATCCATTTGTTGAAGCCAAGATTTATTCAGATTGTGCAACATGATCAAACAGTTTTAGGGGAGAGAAAGGATGTGATGAAAATTTTGGGGTAACTTTGAGTTTCATGATTGTTCTTTAGTGTTTCTAGACGAATGATGGATCCAGAATTCATCATGAAAATTATGAAAAAACACAATATAATTATGTCTTGTTTTAAATTGTGGTGTATCAAAACCAAGATCTTTCGAATCAACAACTTGATCAACCATGTTGGAGGAATAAATCGAGTGTAATTTGATCATGACTCTCTTTTTAGCTGTAATTGTTGAAATTTACGAAGATGAATTATGATGGAATCCATTGCGAAACTTCTGGCAGCCCAGCCATAAAATTTCATTTTTTTTTTTATTATTATTAAAAAAATTAGAATGAAGGACCCATGGGATTTTTTTAAAAAAATTAATAAGGACACAAAAAATATATAATTATTTAGAAGGACCAAATAAAAGAAAAAAATATAAAATACTAAAATGTCCCTAAAGAAATCTTTCACACATTCTATTTTTCTAAATTAAGACAAAATTCTAAATTTTACTAAATTGAATAAAATTCTTCTCATTTTTCGTTTTTTGAAAAATTTTACACATTCTTTAATTTTGTAAAAATAAAAAAAATTATTAAAAATATAAAATTTTAACAAAATTCAAGGTCTTTTATAATCTATTATATATGTTATACCAATAAATTTTATCCGATTTATTTTCATTTTAGAAGAAAATTATGTGTGTTAATAAAATTCATTTAATTGATAAAATTAAATAATTTATTTTAAATAAATAATTAAATGATATATTGATTAAATGAATATAAAACTTGGTGAAGAACATTAAAAAATATGAGTTTAATAGTTGTTAGTTAAATAATGCATTAATTGCATGAATGTGAAATTTGGTGGAAAAAAAGATGCGATAATGATGGGAGCTTTGATTTTGATTTCAGTTGTTTTTAAATTATGAATGCAGATTTGAAGTTAAGAGTAATTTAGTAATTTAAAGGGAGAATTATAATAAAGGATCTAAAAAAATAATATTTATTAATAAGGACCATAAAAATGATAATTATTTTGAAGGACTATAAATTAAAACATTAAAATAGAAAGATTAAATTGCCCTTAACCAAATTTCTTATATTTTGTTTAATTAAATCAAAATTTGGAGTGATTACTCATTATCCTCCAAATCTTCTTCATTCTAAGAAAATCATAGAGAGAGATGATGGAAAAACCGAAAAAATTTATGATCATGAACCGAGTATATTCATGCCTGGACATTTATAAGTTTTTTGTTGATAATATGAAATATATAACTTAGATTGGAGAAGGAAGGAAACAG
This sequence comes from Acacia acuminata, assembly GCA_019022655.1. Lineage (NCBI taxonomy): Eukaryota > Viridiplantae > Streptophyta > Magnoliopsida > Fabales > Fabaceae > Acacia > Acacia acuminata. Next base: position 589,376 of record JAFJYI010000245.1, read on the forward strand.
TTTCCTTTGGCTTTTATATTATATATAGCCATTAAAGTGTAATTACTAGAACATTTCATCTCATGATAGCGATGGTTCAATCTACAAATTGAGGGGATTATCTTCAATTTGCCAAAAAAAAAAAAAAAGTTGCTTTGTTTTACTGAATAATATGAATTCAGAAGAGAGACAAAAAAGGAAGTTACCATGATCGTAATTGGGAGAAGATTTCGATGCAAAGAGAGACGCCAACTTGATTGATTCGATTTGGTCTCTAATTGTCATTATCTATCAATCACTCCAGCATTCTCGATTTAGTTAGAGAGAATATAGAAAATTCAGGTAAGGAAAATTTAGTCTTTCTATTTTAATGTTTTAAGTTCTGATCTTTCAAAATAATTACCATTTTACGGTCTTTTTTAATAAATATTATTTTTTTTGGTCTTTTATTATAATTTTCCCCGATTTAAAAAAGATGTTTAATCCTTTTAATAATTATAATTTTTATAGCCATTTATATTAATTATTTTTTCTAGAATCCTCTATTTAATTTTACCATTATTATTTGGTGAAGAGTTTCCCAAGAATGTCAAGGATTTTTGCCTCTAATAATAATTTTATTTCTTAATTACAAAATGGATTGACCGAGCTGGGCCTTAGTAGAATCGTGAACTGGGCTGGTACTGACATCTGAAGCCCACCCGGCCCACTGTATACTCTTCTAGATGTTCTTGCGCTTTCGGTCTTTCTCTTCTTTTGAAAACTAGACCCTGCGCAGAACCAGAAAACGCTGTGGAGGTCAGGACAGACGTGAGAGATACGCCGCTCTATCATCGTTGGTAAGCCATCGTCTTTCTCTAATTTTCATTCGCTCTTGCTTTGCAATGGTTAAACTTGATACAAGCTTTATTACTTTTAAACTTTCTGTATACTGTTCGTCTTCGTCCTTTAAGAGATGTTATTTTCTGCGAATTATGAAATTGACAATGGAGAAAATATTAGTTAGTTCGGGAGTCTAGAGCGTAGCCGGGGGCTTGAGAATGGGATGAGTACCCTTTTAGGGTCTTTTGTATTTTTTTACCTCTCTGATAAAATTAAAATTCTATTGATTTTTTTTTTTTGTTCATCGATTAAGTATCTGAATGTTTTCATTCATTCAATATATAGCTTTGACACTACTCAATTAGTAGGATCAAGCTTCCAGGATTAGGCTTGTTTCGATTTGGTGCTTGCACTAATTTCTTGTTAGTAGATATTCAGGTGCTATAGCGTGCTCGCCCTTGAGCTGAAACATCATACATATATAGTTATTAGTGGGTCTTCTTTTTTGTGATTTTCAGCCTCTATCTAATTTTGGCCAGGATTTAGTAATTCATTTACCATCTTGCAACACTTGAAAGTTGAAAATTTCATCTCATCTATTTTGTAAATTGTTGTGTTATTACCAGTACAGTACCATAGCCGGTTATTTGGAGATTTAAAAAACACAATGAACTTCGATTTTGCATTAGATTACATTATGCCAGATTACTGTCCAATGGATTGAGAATTGAGATAGTTTTCTAGCAGCTCATGTGGGTATAACCACTTCAAATACATTGTCAGTAATACCAATGATGCTAATTACCCTGATAAAAGAAAATGCAAATCACTACCTGTGTTCTATAGAATTACAACACTTGAAAGAGCATGTTGAAGTTTTGACGCTTGTAGGATTACTCCACACTTGAATTTATACTGCAATGCCAAACAATTTTCATATGTCTTTCCCATTTTAGCCAAAGTTTTTTCCTTGTCTCTAATTTACATCTTGTTTTAACATACTTTAGTTTTATTCACTTCTCTATTGTCTCATCCTTATCTGACTTGCTTTTTTCCCCACTTTACTTTTCACACTAGTGTTCAAGTCATTGAGTTGGCATGGAACTGCAAAATGCTTCCCCTGCCTTGGTTTTAGCTGGGTCACAGCAAAGCCAGGGCTCAGCAACTGGTGCAGAATCAAAACCAAAGAAGAAAATCTGTTGTGCTTGCCCAGACACTAAAAGGCTGCGAGATGAATGCATAGTAGAGCACGGAGAATCGGCTTGTGCAAAATGGATCGAGGCTCACCGTCAGTGCCTGCGTGCTGAGGGGTTCAATATTTGAAACTGAGGAGCTAGAAAAGAAGATAGAGAACTAAAAAAGAGGACATTGGTGGAATAATTGAATTTGGTTTCATGAAATTGTTACAGACTTTGGAGCACATTAGACTGTTACTAACATTATACGTGATATTTGAATTTTTGCGAATAAAGAGAAAATCAAACTGATTGCTAGATGCAATGCAAAATTGACTTGTAAATTTTAATTGGGAAGTTTCTCCCTCCCAATATTTTATAGAAATTGGAAGGTCCTAATGCAGGCTACATTTTTATACTCAAAATCAATTTGTACCTTTTAGGCACACAAATGTTGTAAATCATTAATCCCCTACCACTCCCATGTTGTACCTTGCGCTGAGAATAAAGCATACTTTATGATTTGATATTTCTGGTGCAAAGGCTTCGGTAGCTTTAAATTATTAATTAGATCTTATAATAGCACACATACATATTTATATATCTCTATAATTTCTATAATTGATTTGGTGTGTATATATACTGCGAATTGGATTAAGTGAAGCAAACAAGAAGAAAGCTAGAATAGTGTAAAGATCAAGAACAAGTCGGGGGTATATGTTCATATCTGTGTATTATAATCTTTTTGGTCTTTAATATAAGATTCATTTGCCTTTTTAAAAAAATATTAATGAAGTTAAATGACCTACTTAATCATATCATATATTTATATATAATTAGATTATATATTAATTTATTAATTAGATAAATTAGTTTGGTGAAAAGGCACACTTATTGGATGTAGTACTCTAGAACTAAAGAGATAGAGTAATCATTGAATGTGCCTTAGGAAGGTACTATCTATATAACTCTAAGGATTAATTAACAAATTTGTCCCGGAAATAAAGGCTTAGAACAACGTTATCCTATAAGTTTTTCTTGTTTCAATGTTATCCTGAAATTTTTAAAATGTTGCATATTTCTGTTAAAAAGCTAAAATAATGTTAGTTTTTAACAATAAGCGTTAGTTTTGAAAATTTTAAAATGTTGCCTATGTCTGTTGAAAAGCTAATGGTCAATGTTAGTATTTTAACGAAGTAAGACAACATTGCTACGTTTTGAAACTTCGGCGCATATTGAAAAAAAAAAACTTCCGAGAAGTAATATTGTTCATCAATAAAACTTCGCGAGCAAATTTGATATTTAATCCTAACTTTAAAGGCACACTTATTCTTGAGTAAAGCTACATATAGATGAAAGCCAATCATGAATTTTGTTATACAAACAAACACAAAAGGAGTGATCAAGTCGATCCGTCTGGAATTTTCAGCGATGGAAGGCCTGGTCCTCCCCTGCTATCACACTTGTACCTATTCTGCCCTTTTGAGATTCCATATATCTTTTTGTATTCTTCTGATTTTTCTAAAGATGTTAGTATCCTTCCTACTGTTTTGCTACTTTAAAACAGCCATATAAAGACGTTTTCATCTTCCTCTTTTAAATTCAGCGATCGGCATTCCAACATGACAATAGGAGATAAAATTATTAATTAATTATATTTATATGCTACGTACTTGTTTATATATCTCATTGTGATTATTAGTGCATGATACCACAGAAAGACACAGACATGGAAATTAATCACACAATATCCACGACAGAAACCAGAGACGGTCAACAAGGTAATATATACTACACACACAGAGGACGAACACACTTATTCATTAGTCAGGCCACACATTAATAAGGATGTTGTTCGTATTCACTGGCTTGCCCAATTCCCGTAGCTCTCTTCGAAGCTGCAGATATATATATATATATATTTATTTTTTAACAAGGCACACTTATATTTGAGGCAATATTGTTCAAGGCACTTTTCGGGTCCCCACTCATTCTCTCTAGGTCTTAAATTCGAGTTAAAGAAGAGACATTTGTGTTAGGGGGCAGCCACTATGAACCTTGGACAGAATAATAATCAAAAATAAAAAGTGGTTACATGAACAACCAACATCTAATCTCCTTCATCACTCTCCACCTCTTGACTAAGAGAAGGAGGTTGATCAAGGATACATATGGTATGGAGCTGCAAAATATATTTCTGCATATGTTTGTATGTATATGAATTAGGATGCGAATCACAAACCTGATATAGATATATACACACATCCGAGCGCATAGGACAAACATCGAGTGAAGCTCAAGCCCGTCTAGCTCAGTCGGTAGAGCGCAAGGCTCTTAACCTTGTGGTCGTGGGTTCGAGCCCCACGGTGGGCGTTTCTTTTTCGTTTTTCAAAAAGTTAAGTTAGGCGGTAATACCATTTATCTCAAGGAACTTGATGTCTTTCTTGGAGAGACCATATCACCTGGATATAGTATTCTGGATTTTGTGATATTCAACCTAAAATTGAAGTTTATATTTTTGAGATTTACATATTTTCAAGTTTAAAGCTTATATTTAAAGATGGAGGGAATATATATTAGTATTTCTTTTCTGTAGGATGCTGTGTCAATTTTTTTTTTCTCCCAGCTATGCACTTTTTTTTTATATTAAAATTTTAGAAAGAGGGTTGACTTCACTTACGACCCAAGAAAAAGACTTTGCCCACTTCCATGAAATTCGGGTGACTAAGAAAGTACATATGTCTCCACCTTAGCCTAGGTTACCGTTGCTTTGTAGACATCTAGGATGTCTTCTCCAATGTCTTGACCAACTTCAGGATCTGACCCCCTCCCTTTTAGTGAGAGTGTCTGACTCCTTTACTAGTTAAACCCAAAGACAAGGGGTAAACTATGCACTTATTATATATAGATGATAAGTGAGAGTAATAATAAATGCAACAAATATAATTAAAGGGTAAAGTTGAAAAAAGCGAAATATAGACTTTGACAAGCCTTAAATAAAGTTTATATTTTGAGACACACCTATCCCCAAATTTAAAACTTATGTTTAGAGACTCAGACGAGAAAGGGTATATATTAGTATTTCTTTTTTCTAGGATGCTGTGTACTGTGTTACTTAGTCAGGGTATAGTATATCACTTGCTTGTGTAAAGTTATCGTTTTATTCATGTTATGAGAGTTGGTATATAATTTTGTCATCTTTAATTATTTTGCTTCCATATGAATCTTGTTAGAAGGGAAGAAATGAACTGTTTTTATTTTTTAATTACAAGACAAGTATTTGATTTTTCATCATATATCTCTTCTACGTTAAACAATCTTGGGTATTTGTCCCTCACATGAAATTTTTTAAGATTACAAATCTACAACCGTGTAAAAAGATAACGAAATCAGATCAGATTGGAATCCAAAAAAACCTTTGCACGCCCAATTGGTGGATCAAGAATTATCATAATGTCCAAGTTCTCACTATATTAGACATTATAGTGTGGGTGAGTCAATCTTGCATTCTTTTTTTCTAAACATGTGCTCAAAAATAACGGTCTAAAAATTCACTAGCAGGTTTGAAATATTTAATGATAGTGCTGTTGATAGGATTATGGTTCACGAAAATTTGTTATTGACAAGCGTAATTTATGGATAAGCATAATTAAGGACTTGGATCAAGTCAAAGTTAAGTTATAATAAAAGTTAGATAGTGTAATATGATTTATATTTGAACTGACGGTGACAAAAATGCTACATATCATCATTGTGGAATAGGCATGATGTGGGACCCATGACCGTTTTTCAATTTCACTGTGATTTATCCACAATAAAAGGGCCCGTTTAGGATAGCGGTGATAGAAATTGTTTTTTTTTTTCTTTGATGGACTTTTCTTGATGGGCTTTTTCGCTGTTGGACTTTTCCTGATGAGATTTGTGTTTGGGATAGCGGTAGCAGAAGTGGTTTCAAACTTTGAAGCTTGGAAAAGTAGTTTCACAAAAAAAGTAATTTCAGACCTTAAAGTCTATCACATAGTGAAGTTTTGTCAGACACCGAAAAACAAGTTTTCACATTTGAAGGACTTATTTCAGCTTCTGATACTATCCCAAATATTAGGGGTGTTCATTAAACCCGAAACCCTAAGTGAACCCGACCCGACCGGGTCGACCGGACCGGCCCAACCCGCCAAAAGAAGGAAAAAGCCTAACACATTCGGGCAAGACCGGGTTTGACCCGAAGACCGGGTAGGACCGGGTATCGGGCTAGGATCCAGGACTAGTAAGCCCGGTCCTACCCGGATATATGATATAATTATATTAATATATAAAATTATAGCCTTAAAAAAAAAAAAAAAGGTAAACGACGTCGTGGAGGGGAGTATATATTCTTACTCCTGCCCTACTTTTCCATTTGCGATTTTGGCCTCCCCGTCCCCAATTCGGCGATTGCAAACAAGTTAGGGTTTGAAGAATTCTCTCGATCCAGAGCCAAGGTCTTATTAGTGATATCTTTGCCATTTCTCATGAGTAGTTGATGGTGGTTTTAATCTAAGGCTGTCTAATAGCAGCACCGATCCAGATCCACTACTATGAGCATCGTATACACAGAGATCATCCTCGTTCAAGAAAGCTTGTGGAAGTTCAACCCAAGTATTGAAAGCCATCTGATGGGTGAGGATGACTTGAAGTTTTTCACTTAGGTTACTGTTAACTTTTTTTTCTTGATAGGTTGATTGATTCTTCCTTATTCTCTTCCTTGGGCTTTGGTTTTGCCATCAGGCACCTCTGTTTGGTTGGTCAAAAATTTTAGGAATTTTTTTTTTTTATAAAGGTTACTTTTTCATCCTCCTAAAAAACATGATTGTGATCCCTTGATCTTTAATATTAATTTTTGTGTTTATCCTGGACAAAAAGGAAATGTTTGAAGTTAACTATCTTATTCCTTGTTATGAGTCGTAGGCGCAGAGAAAAAGATGTAGTTGATGTTGTTATGTCACAATAGACTTGACTTGATTTTAACGTGTGAAATGAAGGGGCTTGGACTGGTTGCTGAAGGAAGATCCCATTCCCATGGCTGCTTCAGATCAAGAATGGCAGCTGCTGATTAAAGCTAAAGCTGGTCTGATTAAACAGAGTTCCTGCAACAACAATAACAATGCCATGATTTCAAGTTCCGAAGATGTTTTGTATCTGGGCAAGATGGACTGGGCCAGCTTGACCACTAACCCGGTCCAGTCTGACCCAGTCTGTCCAACCCGGTAATGATCGGGTTTTTCTCCGGGTTGGACCGGGCTTCGGGTTGGAATGTCCAGCCCGAACAACCTTCCGGACTAGACCACGGGCTAATGACCTACCCGGCCCGGTCTGGTTCATGTACAGCCCTACCAAATATATCCAAAAACAACAAATTTCAGCTTCAACATTGATGTGACTTTTATGTTAGAAGCAAAATATCACTAACGCCTTCTCAAACATCATTCATATGGTAGAAGTAACCTTTTTTTCCACTCCTGACATGCCTTTGCGGCTGCCAAAAATAAGGCCGCCTTCTTCAAGGATATGTAAGAGTTTAACTACTGTGTTGGGATTATGAAATCCAAAGTATTTGATGAATAATCTTAACAAATTGTCGTGCTTGTTGCCCCATTTTGCCCCATTTTGGTCAAACCGTCAATATCCAATCTAACCCAGCTAGGTTGAAGTGGATAGCATTTACAATATAAATCTCCATCAATCACTACATATAAGGAAGAGAACACAAATTCGTTTGCTTAAGAACATACTCATAGAGAAAACTGAAAATCCTTTATGTTTTAAGCTTGAAAAGGGATTAGTCTCAAATTTAAAATGAATTGATGATACCCCTAATCAAATAAGAAAAATATGTATAAATAGATATCTTTTTTTTGGGGGGGGAATTGGTGCTTAATTGCCCATTACTTCACTAAAAAAAAAAAAAAGGTGTGGGTAAACAACTACAAGATCCCCGAACGTAAAATCTACCATTTGGAGGAGAATCTAAAATAGTAAAATCATCATTACAAAATAAAGCTATGCCGCTAACCAATTTGCCACCGTTGCCTTCTTCGTGAGAATGTGAGAAAAGCAAATTTGTAGCTCATTGTTATTGTCTCGTAGCCATGCATTCGAGTTTTGTCTCTAGCACTTCCTTGGATCCAAGCATCCTGAATCATGCGTAAAGCCATCGTTGAGTTTCCTTTTGCAATGATCTTGTTGAAATCCAAACCCTGTGCCAATCTAAGACCCTGTACGAACCCCCAAATTTCAGCAGCCAAAGCCTCACATCATTCTAACTTCCTACCGAACCCACAGATCCAGCTATCATCACTCCTCCTCAATACCCTTCCATGACCTACCAAGCCTAGACATCCTCTAGCAGCACCATCAAAATTTAGTTTCACCCACCCCTCTTCCTATCTATTGTATAAATGTCGTCATATGCAATACTAACATATTTATAATTCTCAATTTAATAATTTTATTTTCTATATAATTTTTTGATTTAAAAGAATCAATTTGGAAGATCTTATATATCTTTTAGATATTTCAAATTATCCTAAAAATATTTTAAATTTATAAGTAGTATTCTTTTAAGATATTATTCTAGATATTATTAATATCTTGTTATCATCCTTTATTTAATTATTTTTAGATGACATCTTATTCTCAGTATCTTAAAATATTTTTTTTTTAATATTTGAGTTGTATCAGGGTTAAAAAGTTTCTCTATTTTAGAGCCAAGTAGTACAAAGTTATTTAGAGATTTCGGAATAAGTTTTCTTTTTATGAGTTGAGTTTCGGGATAGAATGTAAGTTGCAAGAGTCTGATAATCATCTCTTGTGGATAGCTGATCAAAATTCATATTATTTTTTTTGGGTTTTAAGCTCAAGATTAGAATATCTTGATCTTTTTTATAAGAGTCCAAAGAGAGTTGTCTTAATATTTAATTCATCTTTTTTCTATTTTTTCCCTTATTAATTATATAAATTGCACTAATTAAAAGATTGGTATCTATATTTACCATATTTCTCTCTCTTACTTGTTTCTTATAAATAAGGGTGTACTTCGAAAACAAGGTTTATTTTGCAGACACATTGTTTTTAACTAATTTTAATCACTTTCTTAAACCATGTGGTTCAGTTACCGAGCTCTTATAAATAGGATCATATGGAGTATTATTTGCCCTTTGTAAAATTGATTTGGTGTATGCATGTGTACTGGGAATTGGATTCAGTGAAACAAACATGAATGAAGATTAGTGTGAGAGGGGGAAGAACAGTGAAGCTGGGGGTATATCTGTGACATGATAATATTAGTAGGCATTATACCACAGAAAGACACAGAGACATACATAAATACATGGAAATTAAGTACAGAACAACACCACAGCAGATCAAAAGAAGAGACAGTCAATAATTATTAGATGTGCCTCATATATATAGGCACCAACAAGGTACTATATTTAAATATAAAACAGCAAGCAAACACACACTTTTATTCATCATCATATTAGTAAGTCTACATATATATGGTAATATTTGTGGTGGCAGATTCTTCATGGCTCAGTGACCACAAGTGCAGTTCACACAAGAGCAGCTTGCTCCACACTTGCACTTCCCGTTGTGCTCCCCGGTGGCAGACCCGTCCATCACATAGCTCTCCTCATAGCTGCAAAATATGAATCATGAATATGCCAATCACGAACAATATATGCATATAGATATATCTGAGCTGATGCGTACAAATACAGAGTGAAGAAGGCCGTCTAGTTTAGTCAGTAGAGCGCAAGGCTCTTAACCTTGTGGTCATAGGTTCGAGCATATGAAGGAAGAAATTAAAGAAGATGACTAGAAAACATATATGATATTAACTGATTTCCTTAGTCCTTCTTTTAAAGCGCTGTATAATATCTCTGAGTTGACCAAATTTTGGGGGAGCTTGAACTTCAAGCTTGATGATGAGAAGGCATAAAATGAAATATTGGACAGCCAAAAAGTAGTTAATTAGGATGTTTACGGTTTACCTAGTCTCAGAGTATACGACGTCAGCAACGTAGCCGTTCCCTTTCTTCCTGAACCCACACAGAGATTATTAGAATCACATCATAATAGTTAAGGATACAAGTTTAGTTTTAAGGAAAAGAGAGAAGTAAATCTTAAGAGGACTTACACACATTGGCTCTTGTCAGCACAGTCACAGTTGCCGCACATGTCCGACATGGTTGTGATTATTATTATTATACTTGAGACCAAACAACAAAATGGATTTTCAAAGCTTGCTGCTATATATGTTTCCAACCTCTAAACGATTGATACAGTATTTATAACAGAGGCAAACACCTCACAGGGCATATATGCACGTGAGTAGCACGAGCCTGCTGAATATTCTTATCTCAAGGAATTCTTACCCAATGGAAGACCTGGCTTCCTCTGCTTCTCTCGTGTCACCTTCATCACTACTTCTTTTTTTAAAGAGAGAGTTACGTGCGATTCTGCAAGGCTCCAGGGTGATCTCCCAAACTTTAATTTATTTGGAGTGTGTATAACCACACGTACGTCCTTCACATTATTACTATATTCTCTCCAGAAAGCAACCATGCATGAGAGAGAACATACAACAAGTCTCTCTGTAGACAGTATGTATTATATTCCAATACTAATGATGTTTAAATGACCCTTTTTTCTGGGGGTTCATTAGACCTGGTATATCTTCACTACAAATGATGATTTTAAGGCTGCTTCATCACAAGCTTCAAAAAATTTATTATATAATGAACAAGGGCGTACTCAGAAAATTACAAAAGGGGGCACAATTTGTGAACCGAGGGAGGGACTCGGGGCAGCGCCCCCCAAAAATTTTTTTTGGGAAAAGTTTTAAATACATTAAAAAATATATATATATATAAACAAGAAAAAAATATATAAAAAAAAATATTTATGAAAGCAAGTGAATACTATAATAAGAGAGGCAATTATTTTACAAACCTGTCATTTAAAAAAGCAAGACCAGCTACATAAATTACAATGAAGGGTGGGCACTCAATAAGTTCAAATACATATATTTTAATAAAATAATTATAATGTCATCATTTTAGGCATTATTTTTTGGAATTTCATCATAATTACCTTATTATCAATGCTATCAAATACATTTTTTTTTCCAATATAAAACATTAAACAATCATTCAACCATTCATCCCCATCCCATTACAAAGTGTAGTCTTGAGTGTGGGCAATCATTCAAACATGTATTAAGAAAAAACTCAAATTCAAGTGCCCCCCTTCTCTAACAAGTGGGTCCGCCTCTGATAATTGCCTTATTATCAATGTTATCAAATACATCTTTTTCAATATAAGACACCAGACAATCATTCAACCATTCATCCCCATCCTATTACAAAATGCAGTGTTGATGTATTAAGGGTTGACACTTAATTTAAGGGTGGGCAATCATTCAAACATATATTAATTTTTTTTTTAAAAAAACAAAAAATAAAAAAAATAAAAAACAAACTTCCAAATTCAAATGCCCCCCTTCTCTTATACATAGGTCCGCGCATGCTTGCATCCATGTAAGCTCTAAAACTAACTAAACCAGCATAGTATACATTAATGGGTATGAAATATATTCATACTAAAAAATTCAAAATCATTTGGATCACCTAGCAAGAGACCTTGGTTCTGCTTTTTTATTTGTCAAGTGATTGACACTAGGAATATTTCTATGCGTAATTCAAAATTCTGTAGGTATTTATTTAAGTTCTATAATTGAATCTAATTTATAAACCTTGTTTGTTTTAATTCATTTTGTCTTTTATTAAAAAAAAAAAAAAAAAACCCGACCCTCCAGCAGAGGTGTGTCCATCCAAATATTAAGGGAAAAAATGTGAAGAGAATCTGCTTTATATACGTACTTCTCTCACACACATTCACATAAGTGTGTGTATTCTCTGAGATAGAAAGCAAAAATTAGATTCCATGAGTCATTCTTATCTCTTTGTTGAGTTATTTGACCTTTGTTATATTTGAATATTGTTGGGGTCTGGCCGTCTGGGTAACTCTTTCAAAAGCATTTTCTTCATTCACACATATTCAAAATCGAGAACTCATGCTTAAATGATTAAAGTCCCTTCTACTATAGTAACAACACATGCATGTTGGTCATCTTTCTTTTCTGTTCCTACTTGTATCTTATGGGGTGGGTTCTAGTTATACAAATTATTTTTCCAACTATATTCTTTTATCTTGGTCTTTTAAGCTTTTTTCCCATTTTTCTTGTTGCAGGATTTTGATTCTTTCTACTTTTAGTGTATGATTGGTTTAGCTTTTAAGAAGTACTTTTATGATTTAGGAAATAAACATGTGAGAGAAGTTTATCTTAATTTACGGAAAACGACTTTTAAAACTATGGTTTGGGAGTTTCCCAAACTACTACTTAACTTGGTCGGTGAGCATAATGTATTTTGCCTCAATTCTGACCGTGGTCTACTCAATTTTAAATTTTAATTTTTATCTGAATTTTTAAAAAATATATTTAGAAAAAAAAATCTGCAAATTAAACATCCAAATTATTTACCTAATGGTTATGTTTTAGTGTTTAACATAAAACAAACAAATGATGATTTTTCTGCCACCAGCATAAGTAGAAATATAATGTTAAATTTCATATTTAGAGTAATCACTAACGATATAGTGGCTTTGATCTTTAATATAAGAGTTAATTGACTAACTTGAAGATATTAAGAAATGTAAATAAATTACATAATTATAACCTATAATTTGTCTGAAGTACTTATATGTATTATTAGGTTATATATGTGTATAAATTAAATCATGTAAATTGAAATAATGATAGGGGTGAAAAGATATCATATTTAACATCAAAATTTACTTTTAACTCGTTCTTATATTTAAGACAAGGATAGCACATAAAAAACAAGGGAAAGGCATCAATGTCCACAATTGCATGTATTTTTTCAAAAATATGTTCTTACAAAATGTAGTGCTCCCTCCTCTTTTTCTTTTTCATTTGTTGGACATAATTCATTTTGAGGTCTAGAGAGTGTACTTTCAGGTTTTGAATTTGTGTTCTTCTTTTTACAAGGTAAGACAGCTTATTACCTCAACTAATATCTTATTAGTTTTCATACACACACAATTCAGTCTATTTAGTTTAAGGGGATTGGAGGGGAGGGGAGGAGGATGGAGGGATTTTTACCCTCTCCCTCTATTTGGCTAATCATATTTTTTAGGACGGGAGAGAGACATTTTTTAAAATTCCCCCTCTCCCCTAAAAAACGTCACCCCCCAAATCAGACGGATTGGGAGAGATTTTAAAAAAGGGTGTATGAGAGGACAAATTTATCCCTAGTCTTTTGCTGTTATACCAAAAATATCCCTAGTCGCCGGCCAATTCGGGCTTATCTCCTGCGATAGCGATGCAGCATTATTGGGACCCCAGTTTCCAGGTCTCAACGGAGATGGTTCAGAGACGCCGCTGTTATCAACACTACTACGAGGAGGAGGAGGAGAAATGGAATAGAGAGGCTTCATCATCTTCTTCTGCTGCATCGCCATTGTTTGAAGAGAGAAAAGGAGAATAAATACTGATAAGGCAAAAGGTTTGTCCTTTAGCACAGCTTTTGTTAGCTTTCAATTGGGTCAGTTATAGTCCTCGTGATAAGAAGAATGTATGTGGTCTGCTTTTTATATGCAGTAATTAAAAACTGCCTTAAGGAAAGGGGGAAAAAAGCTTTTGAAATTCATCAATCTATTTGAGGGAGCTCATCTACTGTCTTCCATTACTCAACTCTTCATTGTCGTCTCACTCTCAAGTCTCAGCCCCATCTCTCATTTCACTTTCCTGAGCTGCGGCGGCTGCCGGCGTCGCGTCGCAAGTTAGTAGTGGGGGCAGAATAGCAAATCAGAGGTTTCCCAATTCCTTCTCTTTCTAGGTATGCATAGCATCATTCGACTAATTGGTTACCGATGATATTTTGGAAGACTGGGTGCGGTGTTGAAGTAGCAAGCACAAGAACCAGAACTGGAATTGAATTATATTCCTTGATTGATGTTGGAACATTTTGGCTGTGCTTTTGGGTTTGTGGCATACTGAGTGTGTTAATTAACTGTCTTCAAAATCGCTGTCTCAACTCAAATGACTTTTTGATATTTTCTATCTTTTTTCTATTTCCCTCGTTATTTATACTTTTTTTCTTTAGTTGTCATTTTAGTACTTAGTGTTTGTGAGTCGATGTTGCCGATTTGTGACAATATTTATGTTTTAAATTAGGAAATGTGGAAAAGTAGTGAACTTTAATTAAACGGGCCTGAAGCGCGCGGAAAATTTTCATTTCAAGATAAGGCGCGAAACAGGGGGCGCCAAAAAGCAAAAGAGCATAGGGATTTGGTTGAAAAAGCGTGAACCCTAAATTCCCATGAGCTCCTCCCAATATTGATGTCGATTATTTTTCCCTGCAGGTATATCATTTGCCGAATGCTATGCATTCATCTGCTCTGTTCTCCTCGTCTTCTTTGCTGATTGGATTGCAATCGTCTCTGTTTTAATTTCTTTTTAATTTTATTTTACAAGGTTCTGGGTTCGAACGTCCTCAATTTTTTTTCTTTTCAATTTCGTTGTTCTCACTCACCCATCCGTCCTCCAAATCGTGCTCGCCAAACCTCTCACCCACGGCGCTCTCGGCTCCCAAACTCTCCCTCCATTGTCGGCGTCGCTGTCCCTTCCAGATCCACCGTTGAGTGCTTCCAGCTCCTCCGTCGTTGCTTCTCGATTCTGTCTGAGGTAAGTGCATAGATCTGCTTCTATGTCTTCCTATTAGGGTTCGTGTAGCTCTGTCTTCCACAAGGATTTTGGGATTGCTGGTGGCTGGTGCATTCATATCCAACTATGGCTGAATTCTGAATTTTCTTTTCCTGTGCTGAATTCTAAATTTTGCTGATTTTAGGAAAAATTCTGAATTGGTTGAGCGGCTCGACCAATTACGCCTCCTCCCGTAACTCCTTTCGCATTCTCCCCCATTCTTCATCTGATCAACTTTTCTTTGCACCTTGCTGTCCAATTTGGCGCCAACTAACATCAGATCCGTAATTTTTTTTTTCTTCAAATTGTTTGTTTCTATTCTTGCTCTGTGAAATTTTGCTCTATACTTATTTTCTCTCGGTACCATTGTCATATACAATTTACGCTCCACACTCTACGGGGCATTTGGGAGATGAATTCGGTTTTTAACAGATCGTATCAGTAGCCTCTCTCATTGTTGCCATAACAGCAGATATGTGGATATTTTCTAACACATCGTATCAGTAGCCTCTCATTGTTGCAGAAATGTGTGATGTGGTTCTTTGCCATTCTAGCTATCTGTCATATTCCCTTGAATTACCTGAAATGTTGACCAGTTCCTCAGTTATAAAAAACAATAGAATGAAAGGACACCAAGC
Organism: Acacia acuminata; assembly: GCA_019022655.1. Taxonomy (NCBI): domain Eukaryota; kingdom Viridiplantae; phylum Streptophyta; class Magnoliopsida; order Fabales; family Fabaceae; genus Acacia; species Acacia acuminata. The sequence continues at coordinate 604,816 of JAFJYI010000245.1, forward strand.
GAGAAATTTCATGTTGATAAATTTGGTTCACTGGAAATGTATTTTATTCCTACCCACTCACTGTGTGCATGGTGTAGTGGGTGAAGGGATTTCAGCTAGGTTTACTTTTTCTTCTAGTCCCCATTTGGTTTCAGAGGCCCAAATATTGGAAAGGATCTACTAGTTCTGGTGGCTAACTCAATTATTTTGTCTTTTGTCTGTTTTTTTTCCTTATCATATTTGTTGCTCAGTTGGTTTTACCTTGTGCAAGTATTAAAAGAACTCTGCAAATACCTTTGCTCACATAATAGGCTCGAAGATGCTGATTTTGACAAGCTCCTCCGTTCTATTATTTATATTGCAATGAGAAGATGATTTGAAAGTCTCTCTTTCTGTTCAAGTTAATTTTTTGTTGAAAGGCCTAAGTGCCTAACATTGTCTGATGAAAGTTCACATACTTTAAATTAAGTTGAAGGTGAAGTGATTGCATAAAGACGACTTTATAACTTAGCTTTTTTAATTATTGGTCTCACTGTTCTTGTGACTTATATAAATGTTGTGTGCTTTTGAAAAACTCTTGGGCATTGATTGACAAGAAGATGATTTGAAAGTCTCTCTTTCTGTTCAAGTTAATTTTTTGTTGAAAGGCCTAACATTGTCTGATGAAAGTTCACATACTTTAAATTAAGTTTAAGGTGAAGTGATTGCATAAAGACGACTTTATAACTTAGCTTTTTTAATTATTGGTCTCACTGTTCTTGTGACTTAAATGTTGTGTGCTTTTGAAAAACTCTTGGGCATTGATTGACAAGGTTGAAATGGATTTTGGAATTGGCTTTGAGGAGCTTAGATGTTAAGACGATACCACTTAAATGGAAGTTTGTAAGATTCAATCTACGATCATGGCCGATGTGCAGTAGTGTGCAATTATGTTTATATGCTGCTGTTCTGGTTGACTTTTCTGTTTCCTTCATGGAAATGGCTAATATTTCTTTCTGCTAACAGTTTTTGTGTGTGATTTGTGTAGATTAACATCTATATATATATATATATATATATATATGTCAAAGGTCCAGGTTAGTGACCTTGCATATTGATGCGTAAACCCTGCCTGTGTTTGGTTTTGCTCCTAGATAAACAAAAATTGGTTGCTGCTGTATTAGTTCACTTATCCATAGTTTGTTGATTACAAATACTGTCTTTTCATCCTTTGGATGTTAATTTATCTTGTTTTGGATTACTTGCTAAATTGACATAGAGTGTGAATTGTTTAGTTGCTTTGGAATTGGAAATCATAGCTTCAATTGCTTAGTGTCCCTGTATGAAAAAAGATACAATCTTATAGGTTTCAATAGAGGAAGCATTGAGATGAGTTAGCTTATAGGTTGCAACATGTTCTCTAATCGTGTCAAACTTTTTTCTTTCTAGAAAATGTCAACGATACAATTGATGATGAAGATATAATACAATATTTTCAAGGAATGAAGAATCGAAGCATGTTTTTATAATAGTTCTGATGTAAAGGTTAGTTGACTCTTGATTATTATTTTTCTATGTTAAGTTGAAGTTTTCTTTTATTTTATTGTTTATATTCTTTTGTTTTTTAATGCATTTAAAACTTTCCTTAAAAAAAATTTAAATCCCACCACTAATTGTGCACCCACAAATCTAAAATCCTGAGTCCGCCACTGCATTCGACTAATTGGTTACCGATGATATTTTAGAAGACTGGGTGCGGTGTTGAAGTAGCAAGCACAAGAACCAGAACTGGAATTGAATTATATTCCTTGATTGATGTTGGAACATTCTGGCTGCGCTTTTGGGTTTGTGGCATGCAGAGTGCGTTAATTAACTGTCTTCAAAATCGCTGTCTCAACTAATGACTTTTTGATATTTTCTATCTTTTTTCTATTTCCCTCATTATTTATACTTTTTTTCTTTAGTTGTCATTTTAGTACTTGGTGTTTGTGAGTTGATGTTGCCGATTTGTGACAATATTTATGTTTTAAATTAGGAAATGTGGAAAAGTAGTGAACTTTAATTAAACGGGCCTGAAGCGCGCGGAAAATTTTCATTTCAAGATAAGGCGCGAAACAGGGGGCGCCAAAAAGCAAAAGAGCATAGGGATTTGGTTGAAAAAGCGTAAACCCTAAATTCCCATGAGCTCCTCCCAATATTGATGTCGATTATTTTTCCCTGCAGGTATATCATTTGCCGAATGCTATGCATTCATCTGCTCTGTTCTCCTCGTCTTCTTTGCTGATTGGATTGCAATCGTCTTTGTTTTTATTTCTTTTTAATTTTATTTTTAGTCCAGTTTAATGGCTTACTGAGGGTTTGCTCTGTTCATCCTATATCATCGTTTCTAAACCACTGTAAGATTTTTTTTGGTCTTCTCCTTCTCTTTAGAAGCGGATAAAGATCAGTTTTTGATTGGGTCTCTTCTCCTAATGTCCATCGCACTACTCTGTGTTTGAAAATTATTCAAAACCAGAATCAGTGTTCAGTCAAATGGATGTAAAAAGTTTGTTTCGTACTTTTCATTGGCTGTCTATGAAGAAACTGCGATATCCATCTTTAATTTCATTGCTGCACTATGGCCGCTCAGTAATTGAGCAAGGGATTTCTGTCCTTGTATTTCAGCTTTTGTAAGGTCTGGTTTTTCTTTTACAGGAATCTTGGAGCTTTAGTTGTGCCAAGGTCATTCAATTTTCAAAGGAAATTCTCTTACAAGTATTGTTCTGGGAAGATAAGAATGGAAGCTAATTCTAATCATAACATAGAAGACAGAAGAGTGGAACCTAGAGGGGCTTTGGTTGTCCTTGAAGGCTTGGATCGTTCTGGGAAGTCTTCTCAAAGTAGCAGATTAGTTTCATACTTGGAGGGAAGAGGGATCTCTGCTGAACTATGGAGGTTTCCTGACAGAACTACGAATGTTGGGCAAATGATATCTTCCTATCTTACTAACATGTCTCAATTGGATGATCACACCATTCATCTTCTCTTTAGTGCAAATCGTTGGGAGAAGAGGTTAGTCATTCTTTCTTTTATTGATCTGCAGTCAACAAATATTTTATGTTAGGTGTGTAGATTTTATTACTTGTATACCTGAAAACATTTACCTTAGGAAGGAGGACTGGGGAGCAGAAGGCTAGGTTGCAATGGTTTCTGATGCAATAATATTTGTATAAACTTGGTCAAATAATGAGCCCTTCTTCCTTAACCAATCTTCCTTTTGGCACTTGGGTCCTTGGTTTTTATATTTGGAGAATGGAAAAGTTTGAGAGGAATAGAACAAATTCTTGATTCATGAACCTGGAATTACTATATTTAACTGGAAAGCCTATGAAATATTCTATGAAGAGGTGAATAGAATGTTAATAATGGATTAGCAGAAAGGATATTATTGAAACTGTTAGGAACTAACAAAAATGGTAGAAACCGATGGCAATTCTGAACTGATATATTGCTGTTGGTGAGGTTACAAAACACTGATAGGGGCAAAACAGCACCTAACAGCCAAGAAAAGTCTCAGGACTAACGTAAGACCTGACCCTCTTCTCCTAATACACTCTCAATAATACATTCCATACCTCCCTCCAAAACACTAACGGCTCAAATAGTCAAAACAGAGGAGCTTTCACAGTCTCCTATGAGCCACTCTAACCAAACAGCTACTATTCCTATTTAAACATGAAAAAGCAGTAAAAACAGAAAAGGTCAACCCTGCAACCTTAAAAGGCATATTGCCTCTTTGTCTGCATTGTTTATGTCTTTCTTGGATTCCGTGCGTAGACCTTACCACTGAAGGGAAGGGTTCTTTCAGAAACCCAACAGATAAGATATAAGATTCTTTTGAGGTGCAAGATCAAGTTGGGCAGTCTTTACTATTATATGCATATTATAAGCTGTCAGTAGCTGGAGAAAATAGGAGCTCAACAGTTAGGTAGGGGAAAAATAGGTGAGGAATGGCTAGTGGAGCAAAGATAGGAGAAGAAAATCAACCAAGGTTAAATTGGTCAATTGTACTTGTTCAAGTAAGCACCTGAATTAATTTTTTCAATTCATTGTCCTCTGAAATTCAAAAGGTGATAAAATTTAAATATAATTCTTGTGCTCGCTTAATCTAGTCTGGTAACTGGCATAATCAAATGTTACAATCCCCGTACCAATATTCCTTCCCTATTTTTTCATCTTTACCAGTTCATCTCCTATTTTAGTATTATATGCATATGAAAAGTACTAAATCCCAGTGAAATGATCCTTGAGCTTGTTCCGCTTGAAATTTGATAAGTTTTCACATGAGGGGATGGGTTAGAGATTATTGCTAAAACCAATTAAGAACTTACACTAAACTGGTTGATCTTCTGGAATAGAATAGCACTTGACAAGATTTATAAGTCCATCCAATAGAGAACATAAGATGATTTTTAGCTGTTGATCTATTTATGTGGATGTGGTATATGTAGGATGAAAAACATTTCAAAGTAAATATTACATTCCAGCACCTGGGTGTTTTTGCAGATCACTGATGGAAACCAAACTGAAAGCTGGAACAACCCTCATTGTTGACCGATATTCTTATTCTGGAGTGGCTTTCTCGTCATCAAAAGGACTTGACATAGAATGGTGCAAGGTGAAAAGTTTGCCCGACAATTAAGCTGGGAGCAATATGTATTAGATTAGTTTAGGTAATGATTGTCTGTCTGGAAAGAAAACTGAATATTATCTTTTGCAGGCACCTGAGGTTGGCTTGTTTGCTCCTGATGCTGTAATGTTCCTTGACATATCACCTGAGGTGAGTCATTGATCTTTCCTCATGTCCATTAAACAGTGGTTGTTAGGTTATGTTTGAGACACCATGTTGAAGCTGCTTTCTTTATAAATCTTGGTATTTCTAGGTCTCTTTTATACAAGAAAAAAATTATAAGCACTTTATCTTATTATGCGAAGCCTTGCTTATGTTCTGAAGTGTACATGTAATATTACCAGGCCAGGGTTTCATTTTCCTTATTCCCCCAATCCTATTATTATTGTATGCTCTTTCCACTAGAAGTTTCAAACCAAAGATGGATGAGGAGCGGTAAAACAAGTGATATTATGTATTTCATTTTACCAAAAGGTGGTTCAAGTTAATTATTAGCAGTCTTCAAATTCATGCTTGATATAGACTGCGTCAGCCTATGGCACTGCATTTGTGTAGTCCAATTGTTTTTGGATATCTTGTTTCACTGTTAGTCATTTAGTATGTTGGATCTTGGTCCTTGCATGTAACCCATTTTTTGTTTATTTGTGCTCCCTGTATATTTGAAATATGTCAGAAAGCTGCAGAGAGAGGAGGGTATGGAGGTGAGAGATATGAAAAGCTGGAGTTTCAGAGGAAAGTTGCTGAAAGCTACAAAACTCTCCATGATGCCTCCTGGAAGGTAATTTGCGTTTATATGGATTTCCGCCCAAAGCACAACGCTTCTGTTTTTTAATGCTTTTCTGTTGCTGTCAGTCTTGCACTATTTTCATAGTCATGTTTTTCATTTAGTTTCTTTTAGCTTGTACATCTTCTATGCCTAGGGAAGAAAAGTTAAATGTAATTTTTGACATGTGTAAGAGCTCTTTTGTTAGAGTCTACGAAATTCAAATAAATATCCTAATATGGTCATACTATGCTCGTGTTACAAAACTTAATAACAATACCAACAGCATTTTGATCAAGTGGAAGGAACTCAATACCACTTAATAAAATGTCTTGAGTAGTGTGATTTTTTTTTTTTTTTTTTTTGGGGGGGGGGGGGGGGGGGGGATCACATTAGGAATAACCCTGATTTAGGACTCGATAATATTGGGACCTAAATCTATATATCTCATACGTCATAAATAGTGCAACTCACCGCAGACTCTGTAAAGCATGTGATCCACATTATTCTTATCGGTTGGCTGTATACCATATAGTTCTCACAAAAAAGAAAAGAAAAAAGAAATAATAATAAAAAGAAGAAGAATTGCTTAAGGAATTGTTGCTTCAAAAGCTCGTCAGTTTTTGTTTTGGTGTGTAGGGGTCTCCATGCAAGTGTCAGATTTGCAAACTGAACCTTTTGTTTCTCTTTGGTTTTCCTTTTTTTGATACTATCAACTGGTAGTTGGTGCTTTTTTTATTTTATTTTATTATTAAGTATTTGAGCAACTCACTACTCCAGTTTTGAGGTTTATAATTGCTCCTCCCAACATAAGTGTCTTCTCGAGAACTCGAATTTAAGACCCAAAAGAATCTAGTGGGGTCTTACACTGCTAGGCCAAATTTGTGTTGGTTCTCTCTAGTTTTCCTTTCTTCTCAATTTTTACTCTTGCTTGATGCAGATTGTAGATGCATGCCAATCCATGGAAGATGTGGAGAAACAGCTGCAAGATATAGTACTTGATAGTGTCATGGAATGTCAGAAAGGGAAGCCCCTTTCCCATTTGTGGTCTCTATAGGTTTCTCTCCTTTTGGCAACATGCCACAAAAATTTCTCAACACCAAATTCTGTCAAATGTCCAAGTATATATAATTTCTAAGGGCATGTGGTCTGATTCTCTGCACAAGGGGGCCTACATGCTGGGGATCTGATAGCCATCATTTATTTTCTTGATCCAACTGCCACATAAGCTGTAATGTAAGCCGTAGGATCTTTTAAATCACAACTGGCCATTGAATTTTCACCGTGTAGATGATAGGAACCAGCCATTATTTGCAGTTTATGTTTTATTATGTCTTATGTTAAATTTTATAAGTTTCTAGTGTTGGTTATTGTCAGTTTTATATGGATAAGATAAGGTAGTTATATGTGTTAGCCTATAAATAACATATATGTGTTCTACCAAAATATGGATGAATGAAATTATTATTGAGATGTTTATCTCTCCTCTTTCCCTAAAACTCAAATTCTGGGTCTAGTCTGTCATGTCTCCTCTCTTGACTAGAGTTTCAGATTCTGGTTCTAGTTTCCTTTTTTCTCTTTTAATTTCCTTAAATTCTATCAGTAGACTCTGCACAGCAAACTGAACTCACACACACACACACACACACACTTTCCCTTAGCTTTGGAACGAAAATTTTTGTTGGCTCACTGAATCTATTTTGAATGCAAAAGGGGAATGTTATGCTTGGGAATTTGTTAGGTTGGACTATAGCCTTATCGGCGTGTGATGGTGTTAAACTATAAAAGGATTGCTATGTTTGATTTTGGTGTTTCAAACATGGCGTTGGTGCTCAATTTTGAAGGAGTCCACTGGGTCATGATCTGATATACAGCTTCAGGGCTGTTGCTTTTGGTAAACACCAGATGATGGCAGCTTTTTGGGAATGCATGTGGGAATCTAAATTGAGTTAATGATAATAATAATTTTTTTGAGATTAAATAATACATATATTGATTAAAAAATTGCTAAAGATTCGTTGATCAAAGTTGTTGGGGTTTAGACTTCCAAAGTCATGTTGATACCGTTATAAGTTCTCAAACCATTCTTACTTTGTCTCAGTAATGTGAATGTTTGAATTTCATGCTTTGAAGGTTGGTCCAAAGATCTTGTTTTTACAATAATGTTATGTGATTCATATTGCTGACTTCTCTTAGTGGAATAAGGTTTTTTGTTATTGTTGTGGAAGGTTTGTCCATACAAAGGGCATGTGGATTCTTGCTGAGCGATGATTCTTTAAAAAAAAAAAAAAAAAGTAAAATAATTTAAATAGATTTTCAAATGTTACTAATTAAAATTGTTTTTGCTGTTAGAAAATTGAATCATTCCTTTTGATCGAGTTTAAATCAATGATTTCAGAACCAGACGGTAGGACCAGTCTGTTTAGGCCGTCAAGTGGCACGCTTAACGGCTCACAAAAACCAAAATGCAGAAGAGAAGACCACGGGGAAGAAAGAAGGGAAAATGACAACCAGGTTCTAAGAAACATATAAAATATCAAAAAAGTACTAACCTAAATCACATAGTAAAAAAGTTCCTAAGGACTTTTTTGATATTATTTGTGTTCACAAATGAAAGTCTTATATTCATTACAAAATTTAAAAACCTGGCTATTCACAACAGAAAAAGTTACCTGTTATATTCACAACAAAATTTAAACACTTGGATATTGTTTCAAACTTAGATCCTTAAAAGTTAGATTTACAATAAATAAGTGCTATATTCACAACAAAATTTAAAATCGGGTTATTCAACAAAAATAGAAAAAGTTATATTCACAATAAAAAAGTGTTATATTCACAACAAAATTTAAACACCCTGGATTTTGTTTCAATACAAATAATATCAAAAAAGTCCAAAGACTTTTTTGATATTTGATTTTGAGTTGAGACATTTTTGATATTTTGTATGTTCCTTAGGACTTGTTTGTCATTTTCCCAAGAAAGAACGCATAGGACGCAAACATGTACTAGCAATTAACATGGCGTCTTGTCTAATCCTTTAGGATAATGAAAAACATCATTAAAAAATAAAGATCTTACTAAAGAAAAAGATTATCTATGCCTCTGATGTGTGTGTCTCAGGGAACTTCGATTCAGCCATAACGTAGCAAAATAAAGAGAAACCGCCGACTGAGAGTGCTATGAGTGATGAACAATTTTAAAAATGAAGAGGGAAAGAATAAAAATCAACGTACGACTTTGCTACTAACCGAAAGCCAATGGTGTTTGCTCCAATTTTAGCGCAAAAATTCAGTGTGTTTTACTTATGTGTGTTTCCAATGTCCAGTGCAGTAAAATAAGGGTCAGAAAGGGAACGACACTTTATTATTATTATTATTTTGATATAAAAGAAGGCACAAGGCCTAGAAACCGATTACATAATTAAACAATAGGGGAAATTAATCCCAAGGACTCTGATCCACCCAAGCCCTAAGACATAAAGGGCAATCACTCAAAACACAAGACTTAGATAAGCCCAACTTTGCAAGAGCAGCAGCAACCCTGTTGCACTCACGAGGAATGTAGCGAAGAGATATTATCCAATCTGTATGCAATAATTCTTGTATTTGCATCACCAGCAAACTGCCAGAGGTAAAATTCCTATCTAACAGTGTAAGGACAAGATCATTGGCATCCGACTCTAAAACAACCTTCTTGGAATCCAAATCCCAAGCAAGTTGGAGGCTTTCCCAAATAGCCCACTCTTCCGCAGAGTTAGCATCACATAATCCGACACCCTTTGTAAATCCTGCCAGCCATTCTCCTTGACTGCCTCGCAAAACTCCCCCAATTCCTACCAAGGATGATCTTAAACTCACCAACATTGATTTTCACCCAATCCGTAGGGGGCCTTTACCAAGAAACACTCTCATCAGAAGCAAAATTAGGGTTAGGACAATCCACATTCATATCAGTCAAAATAGCAAACTTCCTCCAGGAATGAAGAATAGTAGCCGAAGGACAAGAGGGTTTAGTAACCTTTGAATCAAAGATATATGAATTCCTCCAACCCCAAAGCCTCCAAATAGCAACCCCAAAAAAAAAAAAAAAAAAAAAATACTCCAATTATCTCCCACACCCTACCAAGTTTACCTTTGAGATTCATGGATAACCAATCTCTAAGCTGGGCCGAGAAGAAGGATGATACGTATCTAGGGGAAAGAAGAGAAACCCACATTTGTTTCGCATAAGAACAATCCCGTAGAATATGTAGAGTATCTTTAACCCCAATTCTACAAAAATCACATAAGGCTGATGATTGAGACCACCCACTTCTCCATTTATTGGTGGGAAGTCTATTTAAGGCAATCATCCACATGAAAACCTTTATCCTCTCCACTCCGCTCCACTTCCAAATCAACTTATGTAGATTAAATCTGAGATGCTGGGGGTTTGATTCAAGAAGAAAATAGGCACTTTAATAGAAAAAGTGGCATCACTACATGCTCTCCATACCATAACATCATTCCCCACATCCAATCTAGGAGGAATTAAGGAAACAAGTCTCTGGATGACCTCAGGGGTAACACACTTAGCAAGTTTAGTGAAGTCCCATGATCCTCTTTGAACCCAGTTCGCAACATAAGAAAACTCACCATTTCATGTGTGTGTAACATGAGAAAACACTTTTCCTACAATATGAGAAGTATATTTCCCAAATACTAAATTGCCTTTGATTAAACTTCATACAATCTCTTCCCTATTCTATTTTTAAAGCAATCTGAATTTTATTTTTCACAAAAACTACAACAGCCAACACCATCAATTTCTTAACTTTAACTAACACCTACATAATTAAATCATCAATACATCATTTAATTATTAACACAGGCTCATTTAAATCATTAATTTTTTTCTTACAAAAAAATCATTAATCTTTTTCCCGACTTATAAAATCTTATATAAAATCAACTCTAAGTAAAATAGACGAATTTAAAAGATTTTAAATTTTTTGGTATCTAATATCTTAATTGTTGAAAAATATTTATGCCGACAAAAAAAGAAACATTATTATTATTATTATTTTATATTATATAATTTATTGGTAATATTAAATTGTTTATAAACATTATTATTTTTAGTTTACACACAAATATTCTCTGGGAAGGAAATCCTAAATACCATTCTCGAATAAGAATTATAATAGATTATTTAGACTTTTTTAAGGTATATTAATATTACATGGTTTTCGGTAAAAAAAAAAAAAAGTACATGGATTTTTTTTTTTTTTTTTTTTAAAAAAAATCACATAAATCTATTCTGACATAAAAATAAATTAGGCAAACCTCCTTTAAATTGGTTAAATTACATATATTTTTAATTTTTAGATATACATAACCTTTCTTTAACATTTATAATAAAATATACAAAATTTTATGTTTTCGTAAAATTATATATTTTTTATTTTAAGTAAAATTGAAAGTGTATGCTAGGGTTGCTATATAGTATATATGCCACCAAAAAATTGATTAGGTCTAATTTCACATCCAAAATAGTTAATTGCATTATTGTCAAACTCGCAAGTTGACTCTCCAAGTTTACCGTTTTTACGTTTTTAGCTCACAAAAACGAAGTCGAATGTAGTAAACTCGTCTTGCTAGTTGTAAACTTAGTTAAACTCATGAGTTACGTTTTTAACTTACAAAGACGTGTTAACTTACTCTTAAACTTATGTCAACTTTTTTTATTTGATCATGCTTAGAGGCTTTATATAGAAATTTTATAAAAATTTCTTTATTAAATATGATAAATGGTGAATGTTGATGGATTTAATTTCAATTATTTGGATTTAAAATATAGTTAAATGAAATTGTTGTCATTTTTATATTTTAACTATTTAATTATACACTAGTAATACCTATTTAGTAATAAAAGTAAACTCTTACAAGTTTACGATTCGAGTTCACGTCATTGTCATGAGTTTGCTTAGACTCGTGAGTTTGACAACCTTAGTTAATTGTGCTTAGGTGCCTACATGAAAATAGTTCATTGCTAAATTTACACTTTAACGTAAACAAATTTATTGAAGAAATAAACTTGATTACATAATCTGTTGTAAATTGTAACCCTAACAAAATAATTAGCTATCTATTTATTAATTTGTTTTTCTATTTAGATATTAAATCCTATGATAATGATAGATCCCATATATGCTCGCTGAAATATATTCCAACATCTATAGTTTTTCTTTTGGTAATATATGCACCTTAGTCATAAAGTTTTATGTCGTTTTTACTTTTAGTTCCATTTATTTCCTTCTTTAAATATAACTCTATAAAATTTATATATATATATATATATTTTATAATTATACATTCATAAGTACTTTTAATAAATGAAATCCAAATATAATCACAATTCTTAAAGTCACTTGTGAACAAAAAAAAAAAAATCTAAACAAATATTATGAGTGACCATGATTGACAAACGAGAATTTAACTAATATCCTTTATACAAATCACGATTATTCATTGCTAATTCAAACCGCACGAAAAATATTTACACTATAAATCTTTAAAGGAGAAACCCTTAATTTTTTTTTTTGGGGGGGGGGGGGGGGAGGGAACCTATATATTTAATTTGTAAATAGGTAATGACTTACCAATTCAAGAGAGTGAATCCAAATCATTAATATAATACTACATATTCATAAGTGATAAACCAATATTCATGCAACTCATCTATGTTTCATTTTAAATGCATGAACTAACCCTTATTAAGTAAAATCATCAATTATATAACATTCATTAAATTTCTAAACAAATATATAATTAATAAATTATTAAAAGCACCACCGACGCAAAACCTTATCTAGGCGGATCACAAAATCACGCAAATTATAATTATAATTATAAATATTAATAATATAAATTGGGTTGAAATCAAAACTAACCGCAAAAGTATCGGGCGTAATTGATCACGATGTAGGGGCACGAAAACGTAAATTATTGAAATATCGTGTCTTGTTTTGCAAAATGAAAATCCGGTTTCGTCACCATCTATGTCGATACACAGCTTCTTCATAAGGTGAAGGCGCGAAGCCATAAAAAGGCTTTCTTTTGCTCTTCCTATGTTATAAACTATTCTCACTACGAGCGTCGTCTCGTTGGGTCTTTTTCTTGCCCGAAAAGAAAATTTTTTCCCGCATGAGATCAAACCGATTTACCTTTTGAATTTCAGTGTCTAAGTCGCTGATAGTGGGGGTTGATTCCCTCTCTGGAGAAACATTTAATCTCAAGCTCTATAATGAGCCGATCAATCGAGCTGCCGCCGCTGCCCCAATATTCGTTTCGGAATTCCAAGTCCTTTTCTCTCTCTATTGTTTTTTTTTTCCTCCGGTTAATGTTATAATTTCGTCTCATGAAACCCGCATGAACGCTCTCTCCTCACACTTTCGCAGAATCTTTTGTGTTTTGTTTTCGCTGTGAATAGGAGGAGTGTATATTCAGGTAGCAATTCGCTGTTGATGGACCCTGATGTTATGGAAATCCCTCCCCCAATTCATCGCCCTACGAAACTGATGAAACAGAAGGTAGAAACGGTCTGTTAAGCACATGTTTTCTGAGAAATTTCGGATGTTTTTGCTTCACGGGTCTGAAAAATTGTGCAAATATTTTATCTTTCTGTTACGGGTGTTCGGAATTTATGTCGATTGCTTATGTTTTGTGTTCACCCGTATTTCATCCTTGCTCTGAATTCATAGTCGCGGTCCTCGAATTTTCTCGCTTTATTTTTATGGGGGCACTACGTGTGAACTTCGGTTAATCTATAATTGCCAGGGAAGGCTTGAATGAGTTGAATTAGTGAGGCAAGAATGCTTGATCGCACCATTGGAATTGCTGGGTACCCGTTGAAAGTGCCCAGTTTTGTTCGCCTAGTATATTAACTTGGTTTTTTTTAAAAAAAAAAAAAAAAAAAAAAAAAAAAAAAAAAATTTCATTCGTGAATAAGGATTGCACTATTTTTCCCTAAAGGGGTCCACGTTTAGGGACTGTTGCTGTAATATTGGAGTCTATGTGCTGCGTTGTAATGAATCTTGAGAAGAGTAGTGAGGATTTCAGTTTAGATGTCACTGTACCTATGATAATATTTTTTTGAAGGTTTTGCCCACAATCATATCAATTAGTAAAAATTATAGTTGGTAGGCTATACTTCTATATGATTTTTTTTTTCTTTTTGAAATATACTTTCTAGAGTGTCCTACTTGATAAGATTAACTCATAATTTGTTATAGAAGTTGACGACTTATGAGCTTATCCATATGATCTTCTCTTGATGTTTCTTTCTTCCTGCATCATTCTAATTCTGTGGATAGTGCCCCACAGAAGAAGCCTTGTATGACTACTAATTCAATCACAGGCCTTGGATAAGTTTTTGTTTTATGGATTCATCTATTTGACAGGGAGAGTAAAACTTGAGGGAGAATGCTATAGTAGCAGTGTAGTGATGTTGTGCTGGAGTTGTGTGTTGGCCTTTAAGGATCTTCAAGGGAATTTGTCTGTCACTGTAAACTTAATGTAGGGTGTCTACTTGCTTTTTTGTGGTTACCTGCCGAAGGGGTTCTCTTTACAAATTTTACTTGACCATGATCAGTGGCCTTGTTATTTTGATAGCTCTAATTTTTTTCTCTGCTCATTATTCAATTTCAAGATATTCTAGCGTTTCTTTTCTATCAATACATTTTTTACTTGATAAATAAACCAGTAAAAGCAATTTCTCTTGGTTTTGATCATTGCTTTTCCTGATAGATATAAATTGATCTTCAAATCCAATGCACTTTGGCACTTGGGCAGTGGCATTAGAGATAAATTAATAATGCGAATAACCATTCACTTTCCTTCTCTTTAACAACTTAAATGTATGAAATGAATTATTTCTTGACGCAGTCGATATTTTCTGGTTTGCTGCGGAACAAGAACTAACAGAATGTTGGAATTACAATATTCCACCGTATTCTACTGTTCAATATGATATTGGAGATTATCATTTCAGATATAGTTCTAAACCGCACAGGACAGTCTCTGATTAATGAAACTTTCCCATAGAAGGCTATAGTCTCTGATTTTACATAATTCTATTTGTAATTTTTTTATTTGGATATATTTTTCTTGCTGTCTTGTTTGTGTAAGATTCCCTGGATGTCTCTATGTTTCTACCTTTTCTTACTCAGGAACATCTGACTCTTAAATAGTGTTTTTTATTTTTATTTTTCTAGGCTATTATTAGTGACGTGATTGACGTAGACAATGATGAGGACTCTGCTGATTTAGTGTTTATTGGTGAAAAAGTTGGTGGAAGCAACAAGGGAAAGGTAATTGAAGCTGTTCATAATGGCTTATGGTGATCATCTAGCTGTGGTTTAAACAATAAGAAATTCTATTTCATGCACCAGTTTCATTTATCTTTATTAAAATGAATCGTGATTTAACATTTTTCTTGGTTTCCTTTTCAGGAAATGTCTGGCGATATTTGTTCCCCACCCTCTCTGGAACAATTCGGACCACCTAGTGTTCTTGCGTCCACCAGTGGTTTTGCTTCAGTATCACATAACGTAATCAATGTTGATGGTCACAGTTCTGATCTATCAAATGATGATGATGACTACAATGATCATTTTGCTGAAGATTTAATGGATGTCGATGAGTACGCCCTGTTACAGGCACACTTTGACCATGTGGATTTACCTGCTGGAATTGAGGCACCCATTCCTTGGATGTCAAATTTTGATCTTGAATTGAAGAATTCTGAAATTAATTCTTTGAATCCTTGGGGTAATATGCCTTTAGATGCTAAAGGTTCTCATGTGACAGACTTATCTCAGCTTTCATGGGCAATGGAGTCTTCTGACCTCATCCAAGAAGCTCCAGTAGGTAGTTCTAGTTCACTAACAAAAAATGTTGCCATTAATCCTCATTCTCAAAAATTGTCTTCTCAGTTACAAGCTGAAGCTACTTCTAATAAAAAGAAATCAAATTTTTCACAAGTTGATGGGCATAAGCTGAACTTGAATCTAGCACTAGGGGTAGATTCATCCAAACCTCATTGGTTCAAGGGACCTTTTGGTCGTAAGAAGAAGCTTTCTATTTTAGGTGAATTTCATAATGATGCTTTAGCACACCAGTCAGAGTCCTCAAAGCCGCCACATGGAGTTGAACCCCCTTATTGGTGGAAAGCTAAAAGTGCAAAAAAGGCACATGGCAAAGATGTTTTGTCCCATTCAAATTTCTTTCCACCTTTTGAAGGGTCATACCATATTCCTGGACTGGAATCAGCAAACTCTAATATGTGGAAGAATCCTCCTAATCCACCTTTTACAGATCATTCAGATAATTCAGGTTTTTATTATCCATACGATCCTCTTGATGCCCCTCTTCCACCAATGTTTGGGAATACTTGGTTTCACAATAATGCTAGTGATGAAAAGAATGAAACTACTGCTAACATCCCAGTTGTCACAATACCTGATGAAGATAGGGATGAAATCTTGAGGAAATTCCAACAGTTTAAACAGTTTGACACTGTTGAAGACACTTCAGACCATTACTATAATCGCAAGAGTTATTCCTTGAAGCAGGTAGTTTATTTTTCTGGGAACCTTCTCTTTCAGTTTTGATCTTCGTAGTTTGGTTTTTCATTAAGTATTTTTCTGACAGCATTCAAAAGCTTGGTCAAAGAAAATACAGGAAGAGTGGAGGATTCTGGAGAAGGATTTGCCTGGTGAGTGTATTTTAAGTGTTATTATTAGTTACAAATTGGAAGTGACATTTCCCTTACTATATATCTTTTGTTTCTAGTTTCCTTTTCAAGCTGATAATCCTTGAATATTTGTATGTCTCTGGTCTCCATCTTTGATGTTGAGATTGAAGGGAGAACCTTTTAGATCCATAAGCCAATTGGCACAGATCATTATTTTGGTGTATGTAAGTGATATGTAAATATAATAAAGGGTTAAAAGCCCCAAGGGCTATCTATATTAACTGCCCTAACTAACTTCTAACCCTTTATTATATTTACATATCAGTATGCATTTGAAATAATGTCATGTTAATATTGTAATTGAAATACTAGAGATCTGAGCTAGTGTTAAAAATAGATGTAACTGTGTATTATGGATTAGTGGATTACGTAGTGTGCAACCTTTCACTATATTCTTTGCAATATCTCTCACTGTTTCTCTGTCTGATTGATTTTGTCAGATACGATTTTTGTTAGAGTTTATGAATCGAGGATGGATATTTTGAGAGCTGTAATTATTGGGGCAGAGGGAACTCCTTATCATGATGGTCTCTACTTTTTTGATGTTTTCTTTCCCACTGGCTACCCCAATGTGCCACCAGTATGGATATCATTGCTATACCTTATTGACATCACTATCATGTTTTCTCCCTTTAAATACAAGTCTGACTTATGGTAAATTTCATGGCAGGAGGTCCACTACCACTCTGGTGGTGTTAGGATCAACCCAAATTTGTATAACTGTGGCAAAGTATGCCTTAGTCTGCTCAATACTTGGTCTGGCAATAAGAATGAGAAGTGGCTTCCTGGTGTTTCAACAATTCTACAGGTTCTTGTTTCTATACAAGGTTTAATCTTGAATGCAAAGCCTTATTTTAATGAGCCTGGTTTTGCTCATATGAGTGGTTCTGCCTCGGGCGAAATGAGGTCCCTGCAGTACAACGAGGATGCATTTCTTCTGTCATTGAAGACAATGATGTACGTGATGAAAAAGCCTCCAAAGGTGTGATTCTCGTAACTATATCATGGTTCATTTTTAAACCTCAGTCAAGTTTCATGCACACTCATGCAATCTATATGTACACAGGCACTTATATCTAGTGAGAAGAGTGATCTTATGTGACAGGTTAAAATAATAGACTTTCAAATTGCAAAATGAATGGCCAAGGCCATTGAAAAAATCTAACGAGACATCTATTATGGATTTGATATGTATGTTATATGGCCTTCGCCATATGGACTTGTAGCATCACCCACGAATGCCTTCCTGTGCCTTTTGGCATAACATGAGGAGAGGAATGGGAGGAAAAAAAACAAACAATGCATTTAGAATCTTGAGGGACTAAATCAATTAATTTAGAAGTTAGAACAAAAGATCTGATAACATGTATTAGTCCATTCACATAAGCATACTAGGAAACATGGCAAAATTTGAACTGTTCGTATGTATGTTAAAGTAGTGCATTGTGCGGTGTTGTATCTATTATGAGTGTCAGGCGCGTTTCAGCACAGATATAACTCTTTAGTGTGTCCATATATAGTAGTATGCATTTATTTACATCATCAGTTTCTTGATACTACAAGTTCTATCTTTTCTTTTCTTTTCTTTTTTTTACCTCCTCTCCAAAGATGGCTAAGGATCTTCCATAATCCAGCTGTTTTCTTCTGTATACACAATTTTTTTGCTGCTTAAAACATGATTTTGTGGCTCATAAATCTGGTTATGGATTTCTATAATTATCTTGCTATAGCATAGCATCAAAAGGTCATAACATCGCATGACATTATTATGTAGTTTATTTAGCTATGAACCCAGAATTAGTTGAAGATTACATGGATCCTTGCAATCATGAATGTAGAATGTGGCAAGTGCCAGAATATGCCAGGGTTTTTCTTCATTATAGGCATAAACTTCCTAGTGTCTCTTTTCCTTTTTGGTGGCTCAAAATCTGAACGTCATGGCCTATTTTTGGCTGTAGCATTTCGAGGACTTTGTCGCAGGGCATTTCTGCAACCGAGCTCACGATATCTTGGTCGCATGTAAAGCATACATGGATGGTGCTCAAGTTGGCTGTTTGGTCAAAGGTGGGGTGCAGGATGTTGACGCTGGTGACCGGAGCTGCTCAAAGCCGTTTAAGGATACGTTAGCTGGATTTGTGAATAGGCTTGTTGGAGAATTTTCCAAAGTTGGAGCTAAGGACTGTGAGAAATTCTTGCCACAGGCGGTGGCTACAACCGGGAACGTGCAAGCAGGTTGTAACCCTGATGTTGCTGCTCCTGCTACCTGAATTCTCTCCTCTGATGAAGCCCAATTTTGAGACTTGATATTTATAGGAGGCATATTTAAGCTATAACTAATAGCTCCGTGTTTTATTTTATTTCATGACAATATCCAAAATCTTTTCATGGTCTATCTTATGTTCGTTCACATTGGGAAAAATGGCTGCACATAATTTTGGACATTGTACATAGTTGCAAATGATGCTAGTACTTTGTCAGTATGACTCGGTTTAAGTTTCCAGCACTATATATATATATATATATATATATAATGATAGAAAAACAAATAATTGAAAGGAAGCCTATTGGTAAAATCGGCTACATTATAATTATTTAGTCCAACAGACTGACACTAGCATATTTGCTACTGGTGAATTTGGGAATGATATATTAGTAATCTCTGGGCTATGCAATATTGCAGCTGTGGAACCAGGAATAGAGAGGCATGTGTGGCTCATTCCATCTGTCAGGAAAGTTTTCAGAGACGAGCAATATTGTTTTGAAAGTTTATAGCAAAAAAAAAAAAAAAAAAAATTGTTTTGAAAGTTTTTGCTGGTTCAATGTCAAATTAGAAGTTTAAAAATATTGCAATTTTGCCATGTATTGTTGATGTTAGCCTACTTTTTAGCAGTACAAGGCTGACATTACTCTAATTTAACACTTCAGACTCAACATTGAATTTTAAAAAAATTTCAGAGCAATATTGCTAATTAGTGAAAAATTCTAAAGCAAATTTGCATCTTAATCCAGCATTATATCATTTCCAATACAAAAAATAGAACATAGGGAAAATCTCATTCGAGGTCCCAAGGAACGAGAAAAAATATCAAAAAATTCCTATTGTAGATTCTTCTATCAAAGAAGTCCTTAGGGGCCTCATTGATAATGATGTTAAGTATGAATTTACTTTATTAACAAATATATTTGACTATATTGACAAGTCAAAGAGTAGCCATTGATAAATTCATATATGTTAACTAAAGCAATATAATTATATTGACAAGTCATAGAGTGGTCATTGATAAGTTCATCTATATTAACAAAATTAGCTTATGTTGACTAGTGTGTCGACAACTTATAAAGTAACAAGTGACAAAGCTATTTATATTAACTAAAAGGGTAAATGAGCAATTTTACACATGTAATTTGGCTCAGGGAGCGCTTAGCACCACCTAAAATTTTCTGGACCAAAAATACACAAGTAATTTCATTTTGAAGCGCCCAACACCAATAGTTAGTTGACCGTTAACTTGGATGGAATCGACGTGCTGATTTGGACGACACGCGTGACGTGGACGATGATGTGGAATAAAAATTTGAAAAAAATTTAAAAAATTAGGAAAAAAATTAGAAAAAATTCAAATAATAAGGAAAAAAAATTCAAAAAATTAGAAAAAAACTCAAAAAATTAGGAAATAATTTAAAAATTCAAAAATTATGAAAAAAAAATTAAAAAATTAGAAATAAATTCAAAAAATTAGAAAAAAATTTAAAATAATTAGCAATAAATTCAAAAAGTAGGAAAAAATTAAAATACCCCCGCTAGTGAGCCCCGGGCCGGCCACCCTACCGTCGGGCTGCCGCCGCTTGGCGTGATCGATTGCTAGTGGTGGGGACCCGAATATAAAATTTTAAACTTTATTAATTCTATCACAAAATTTAACAATTTTTTTTAAATTTAAAGCTATTTAAATATACATTTTTTTCAAAAAAATAATAATCTACATAATAATTATTTTGAATGCTTCATATATAATGATTTATTATTTTTGAAAAAAATGTATAATTAAATAGCTTTAAAGTTAAAAAAATTGTTAAATTTTGTGATAGAATTAATAAAGTTTAAAATTTTGTGGTCGGTCCCCACCACCGAACCGACCACCGCCATATAACCGCAACCCGGAACCGAAATGAGTAGGGTGGTTTGGTTGTGGGGTTCACTAGCGGGGTATTTTAATTTTTTCCTAATTTTTTGAATTTATTGCTAATTATTTTAATTATTTTTCTAATTATTTTAATTTATTTCTAATTTTTTAATTTTTTCATAATTTTTTGATTTTTTGAATTATTTTCATAATTTTTTGAATTTTTTTTTACTTTTTTTCCTAATTATTTGATTTTTTTTCTAATTTTTAAATTTTTTCCCTAATTTTTCGAATTTAAAAAAAAAAATTGAATTTTTATTCCACGTCATTGTCGCGTCAAATGTGGTTACCCAAATCGGCGCTTATCGTCGGCGTTATCCAAAGTTAACGATATTAACGATCGACAATACCTTGCAACATGCAATTTTTTTTAAAAAAATAAATAAAAGAAAAATAATAATGATAATAGCAATAATAATAGTAAATAAATAAAGAAATATTAAAAGTAATAATAAAGAATAAAATATGCCTAAATTTATGGAAATTATATATATATATATATATATTTTTTTTTTTTAAAAAAAAAAAAAAAAGCCAAAAGAAATTTAATTGAGAGAGAGTAAATCCTTAAATAGAATTAAGGATTTAAATTTTAATATTAAAAAGGAAGAAAAAGAAAATAATAATAATAATAATAATAATAATAATAATAATAATAATAATAATAATAAAAAAATAAGAGCCATAACCATTTATTGGTTTAATCCCCTTCGGTCAACACGCAAGCATGAAACACACGAAACATATCAGCAACAAATATCAACAATGATGGAACTCAATAGCTTTACGCAAGCGCACAAAAGCAAAAGATCATTAGTAGCGCAAGATCGTGCAAACCCATACGTCTCGAGCCCTGTGATGGTTACCCACTGGTTCTCCTCTCTCAGACCGTTGTTTCTCTTCGGACTGGACCACTTTTGGTTTCTTATATAATCTATGCTCTACTCATTCCCGTTGCTACGTCCAAACTGAAACTGACTGAGAGAGCTCGAGAGAGAGTGAGACGAAGAGAAGAGAGAGAGAGAGAGATTCAATAACCATTCCTCCTCTTGCTCTGTTCTAGCGTCGGCAAAACAGGGAAGTAGACCAGCGACTCGCTTCTCATCATTCCAGCGTGATCAGCGAAGGTAAACAATGGGACTTATTTCCTCCTCTTATTTCTGTCATTGCCCATCGATAAATCCTGAATGTTAAATCATAATAAAAGCCATGAGAATTTTCTGTTTTGTAAGCGGTGAAACAGGGCCACTCTACGTATGCGCATAAGAAGCATAAGAACTTACTGATACATAGTTGCATTAGGGAATAAAAACGAAAAAAAAAGAAAAGAAAAGAAAGAAACCAACTGAGCGTATGTATAAATATTACTGCATCATAAAGTTTTTGCTGACAGATTTAAGCATATTGTTGCTTGTATATATATAAAGAAGAATAAATAAGTTTAGTTTGCTGTCATATTGTTTATATATGTTGTTGCATGAGAAAGAAAGAGGAGAACCCATGATTATTTTTATATATATAAATATATATATATACACTTTCCTGCACGATGGAAAAAGATTAAGAGAATATGTGGTTGCAACGTATGTATATTAACAATTCACATATTTTTAGCGCAACACATATCAAAAGTAATGATATAGGAGATTTTGCTGTAAGTATAAATATATATATTAGGTTGAATCAAACAATACACTTTGGTATTTGTATCTATATATCTCTGTAGCTAGAAGTTGATTGCTAATATGTGTGTATAACGCTATTGGAGGTTATTTTACTAATATAATATTATGAAATTAAAAAGATAGAATATGACCCAACCTACTCCTATAAAATAGGGTCTAACCTAACTAATTCTTATATTATCTCTCTCTTATAATATCTTTTACAAAATAAAATAGAAAAAAATAGATAGTTATTATTATTATTAAAAAAGGGGGGAATCGATAATAAAAGAAATTATTGAATAATAATAATAATAATAAAGCAAATAAATAATAATAAAAATAAATATTATTATTATTATTAAAAAATAGGAATAAATAATAATAATAATTATTATTATAAATAAAAATGGAATAAATAATTCAGAAAATTACTAATAATAATAATAATAATAATAATAATAATAAAAGAGTTATTAATTAATAGTAAATCGAAAGGAGAATTAATATTTACAATGGTCTCCCTTATTTTATTTTATTTTATTTTTAAACGTCATAATTTGCCCATTTCAAGCATTTCAAATTTATTTTTATAATTTGTATATTTTTTTAAATTTTATTCAAGCATTTCAAATTTAGTATTATAATTTGTATATTTTTAATTTTATTCAAGCAATTTTAAATTTATTATTATAATTTTCATATTTTTACTTTTATTCAAGCATTCCAAATTTATTTTTATAATTTGTATATCTTTGGATTTTATGAAATTATAAGTCATAATTTTTATTAGTGTAGAGTTTTAAAGAGTTATTAATGATTAGTAAATTGGTTGTGGTAGATTGATTTTTGGCGTGTGTTTGAGCTCTTGGATTAGGAGCAGTGTGATAATAGTTAGTTTCGGCAAGAGGTAACCACTTTCCACTTGTTATGTGTACTAGTACGTTGTTTGTGAGTATTTTGTGAAATGATTATGAATATCTTAATAGAAATCGCTTTGCGGAACCTTATGATTTGAATTGTGAATATATACATATTTATTTATTTATGTATAAGAATTGAGAATTTTGATATTATGATATTTATTTTGATAATTATGGAAAGGGTTGAATTGGGAAGAAATAGAGTAGTTTATTCCACCACGTGGTGAGGCCTCCATTGATGCATGATGGTTGGCTTTATATTGTCCCACTTGTTCAATGAGGGACTGGCCCACTAGTTCAATGAGGGCATACGACACCTCACATGTTCAATGAGGGGAAAATGCCCATGGTCTGGGACATGTGCTCTGAGGATTTTGGCCGGTCCTCATCACATGACCAGTGAGCTTTTTGAGTAACCAGTAACATGGATGTAACTTAGCCCATGGGTCTAGTCGGAGGAAATAAGGCGGTTCGGTTGGATTGGTGGGAGGCATCTTGGGAATTGTGTTAATGAAAACTGTGATACATAATTTTGAAATGTGGATATTGGTGAATTATATTTTCAATATTTTGTTATATATATATTGTTCCACTTGGCACCTCACTGGCACATATTAGTATTTGTAATAAGTTGGATTGATGGTTACCCACATTTTCAGGTGATAGCTCTCGTGTAGGTCCATCAGGGAAGACCCCAGAAGCTTAGACTACTTCTGGAAAAAGTAGTGCTTCTGTCTTTTTGATTTATGTGGGATGATTGTATATTGCCACGTTAGGGCTCATTCTGCATACTCTAATTTACTTTTGTATATTTTGGTCAATGATGGGTATTACTTAGTTATTAATGAACCCTTAATTAGTTATTATGTTAAGTTAATTTTGAAGACGTTACACACCTAACGGTCAACTAACTGCCGTGGTGTTGGGCGCTCCAAAATGAAATTACGTGTATATTTTTGGTCCAGAAAATTTTACATGGTGTTGAGCGCTCTCTGAGCCAAATTACATGTGTAAAATTGCTCCTTTACCCTAACCAAAACAACTTTCAAATAGTGACTTTTTAAATATTTTTTCTGTACCAGGTGAGATTTTTGCTAAAACATATGACAACATGTGTTTTTCATAATCAATAAATGTACAATAGAAAAAATATTAGAAATTGCGCGTTTTACATACAAGTTCCTATAACTATGACTCATCTTTTAAATTTTACGTAATGCATCATGATCATAACTTGTTACTCAGACAGTTCAGACTCCTAAGCCTAGGACATTTAAATAAAAATAATTTAAATTCAATATTATTTTGAATTATTGAGAATTTGAAGTTTTGGTTAACAATTAAACTAAAGATTTTATTAAGACAACATGAAAATATTTAACTGACCCCATTTAAGATAACAAGGTTTATCAATGTCTAAAATTTCATGTTGAATTTGACATTTTTAACTTCAATATAAATATTTATTAAAAATTTTTAATTTTGCCTTCTCTAATGGTTCAGAGTTAAGACTTTGTCAAAGACTTGGGGTTTGTGGCATTTAATGATCCCCCAAACGTTGGGACTTTGACCAAAATAAGAAGAAAAAAAAAGTACCAGATTGGAGCACTTCTAAAAATATTTACCAGAGTAATGCAGTCCCTGAAACTATTTTCCAAAGTAATGCAGTCAAATTTAAACAGTTGATTGACGTTTTTAATCGCGTTAGGGGTCGATGTCAACCCTAACAAGACACTATTGACGCAAACGCCACTTTGCATCAACAATAATTGACGCCCAAAAGGGCGTCAATTAATCAATATTGATTGACGCCCTTTTGGGCGTCAATTCACAGACGCAAGGCGTCATTTTTTTTTTTAAATCTAATTTTAAAATATAAATAATAATTATACTTAATTACAAATAATAATTTTAATTAAAAGTTAAGAAAATTAAATTTATTATAAAATATGTAATTTAATAACTCCTTAAGTTTGTTTTTAGCTAGCTAATCAGATTTTTTTTTTAAATTTAAAGACTGTCCTTCTGAATTATGTGCAGAGTGTCAGAATAATTATAACGTCCTACTGGATGCCAAATCAGAACTATTTTAGACATTCAAGTAGGACGCTATAATTAGTTCTGATTTGGCATCCAGCAGGACGCTATAATTATTCTGACACTTTGCACATAATTCAGAAGGACAGTCTTTAAATTAAAAAAAAAATCTGATTAGCTAGCTAAAAACAAATTTAGGGGTTATTAAATTACATATTTTATAATAAATTTTAATTTCCTTAACTTTTAATTAAAATTATTATTTATAATTAAGTATAATTATTATTTATATTTTAAAACTATATTTTAAAATTAGAATTTTTTTTTGTTTTTTTAAAAAAGACGCCTTGCGTCTCTTAATTGACGCCCAAAAGGGGGTCAATCAATATTGATTATTAATTGACGCCCTTTTAGGCGTCAATTATTGTTGACACTGTTGACGCCCGCGTCAATAGTGTTGTTAGGGTGGTGTTAGGACCCCGATGCGACTAAAAACGTCAGTTAATTGTCCAAATTTGACTGCATTATTTTAGAAAATAGTTTTAGGGACTGCATTATTCGATAAATATTTTTAGAAACGCTCCAATTTAGTATTTTTTTTTTCTTCTTATTTTGGTCAAAGTCCCCCCAAACGTTACGCTAAGTTGTTTGAAATTTATGGATAGAGAACAAACGCTGGATGACATTTGACTATGAGTGATTGATGGTACATCCACGAAATTTCCCTCTAAAAAAAGAAAGAAAGAAAAACTTAAACAATTTCAATTTATCCGGCCAAAAAAATTAATTAATTTAAGTTATGAAAAGTATTCCACAACGTGGCCAAGACTATTCAACGTCGTGGATAAGTCTTTTGTAGATGACGATGATTTCCTCTTTCTTAGTTTCTTAGACTCCAAAGTCTTTAGAGTTGACTCAAAGTCAACCTTTTTTTTTTTTGTGTGTAAAAATTGGGGCTTAATTGTCAATTACTTCACTAAAAAAAAATAGCCAGGATTTAGGCGTGGGTAAACAATTCTCACAAAGTATCCCTGAACAGAAATCTACCACCCTTGCTGGAAGAGCATCTAAAATAGTAAAATCATCATTACAAATAAAGCTATGCTTGACTAACCAATCTGTCACAGCGTTGCCTTCTCGTAGAATGTGAGAAAAACAAATTTGTAGCTCATTGCTACTGTCTCATAGTCATGCATTCAGAGTTTGTTTTCTCTCCCTTCCTTGACTCCAAGCATCCCGAATCATGTGTAAAGCCATTGCTGAGTCACCTTCTGCAATGATCTTGTTGAACCCCAAACCCTGTGCCAATCTAATACCTTGTACGAACCCCCAAGTCTCAGTAGCCAACGCTCGACATCGTCCTAACTTCCTACCAAACCCACAAATCCAGCTACCATCACTCCTCCTCAATACCCCTCCAACACATGCCAAGCCTGGACCTCCCTTAACAGCACCATCAAAATTTAGTTTCACCTACCCCTTTTCCGAAAAATTCTATTTAATTTCCCTTGGTTTCTTTACCAACCCAAGGTCATCAAAGTCAACTTTAATCAGTCACATTAATGTCATGGCAAAAAAAGAAAAGAATAAGAAAGTCATTAATAGATGGGAAAATCCCCCTCAGACCAAAAGTAGTAAAAAATTATAAAAAAAGGTCCAAGAAAAAGTCACATGTTAAAAAAATCTAAGAGCCTTTTATGATATTATCTCATAAACGTTAATAACAATATTAGTAGAATATTAACAACAATATCAGTAGCCGTTAACAACAATGCCCTAACAATTAAGTCAGTACTTGTTAACAACTAAATCAGTACCTGTTAACAACTATATCAGTATCCGTTAACAACTAACGTTTTATAGAATAATACCAGAAAAGGTCCTGGGACCCTTTTTGACATGTGACTTTTTTGACAATTTTTTTTTGCTAATTTAGACCGTGAGATAGATTTTCACTTAATAGACACCTTTTTTTTTCAGTCGCGCTTGAATATAATTTTAGGAAAAAGTATTTATCCTGTCACTGGAGATAGAGTTATCTTCAGTGAGCCTAAAACTACGTCGTTTTGAATTAATGAAGGGTGTGTTTGTAATTTTAGGTGAATTAATGAAGAGTGTTTCCGTAATTTTAATAGGGATATTGATACAATATTTCAATGTGATTTTCTCAAGAAATTATGAGTTTTAAGACAACAATTTTCTCACGAAGTTTGAAAGATAGGCTTCTTGATATGATTACTAACTAGATATTATTTTTTAACGGTGTGGAGATAATGATTTATAAGTTTTATGAAATTACATAATAATTTAACTTTTGAATACTGATATTAAATGCAATAAAATAAAATATTGTTCAGTTACTAATAGAGGCAATATAACATACCCTCCCGTCTCTAATATAGGATTCTTTTCTTTTTATAAAGAAATTGAACTACAACCTTATGATAAGCACCGTGGAGTGAAGTCCAGAACCAGCCCATTTGTTGCCTTTCACAGACCGCTGATAAAAAGGAGAAACTCTGATTGCTATATATATATAGTTAACGTACGAAGATACGGATAGCAGAGGACTACTGATTTTGAGACACAGCCATGTTTGTGCAGATTATTATGACGTTGGTGCTTTTGGTGGTGACAACAATGGTACAAGTAAGTAGAGCTGATACAAGTTTCATCTTTAATTATGGCTTCCAATCAGCTAATTTAACCATGAATGGTATATCTGCCATCACTTCCAATGGTCTCCTCCAACTCACCAATGAAACTACGATGCAAAAGAGTCATGCTTTTTACCCCAATCCACTATTTTTCACAAACACTTCTTCTTTCTCAACCACTTTTGTTTTTGCCATTAGACCTCCATATCAAACTGTGAAGGATGGAATGGCTTTTGTGATTTCTCCAACAAAGGCAATTCCAGATGGTCTCGCTGGCCCGTACATCGGCCTCTTCAACATGAGCAACAATGGCGACCCCAAAAACCATGTGTTTGCTGTAGAATTCGACACCATCCAGAACAGTGAGTTTGGGGATATTAATGATAACCATGTTGGGATCGATATTAACGGCCTGAATTCCACAAAATCTACCCCTGCCGGATATTATGTAAATAGGTCTCAATTTCAAAATTTGAGCCTCGCAAGTGGCTTGCCGATGCAAGTGTGGGTGGACTATGATGGAGGCAAGAAGAAAGTTAGCGTCACCCTATCTTCAATCAATGTTAACAAGCCCGAAACTCCATTGTTAACCTTGTCCCAAGATCTTTCTCAAATTCTAACCAATCCAAGTTATGTAGGATTCTCATCTTCCACTGGGGCGGTGACATCTTTTCATTATGTTCTTGGTTGGAGTTTCCGGGTCAATGGTGTGGCTCAAAACCTTGATACCTCAAAACTCCCAAAACTTCCACGACTCGGACGAAACAAACAATCAATGATCTTGCTTATTGGGGTACCTCTCATGTCACTTGGTATATTATTTCTAGTTATTTTATCTATAGTTTATTACATAAATTGGAAAAAGAAGTTTTCTGAGATTGTTGAGGAGTGGGAGCAAGACTATGGTCCTCAAAGAATCAAATACAAAGATCTCTACATTGCCACAAAGGGATTCAGAGAGAAAGAGCTTCTAGGCAATGGTGGTTTTGGGAGCGTCTACAAAGGGACAATGTCAGGTTCAAAAATTGAGGTTGCTGTGAAGAAAGTATCTCATGGATCCCGACAAGGGATGAGGGAGTTCATAGCAGAGATAGTGAGCATTGGTCGTCTTCGTCATCGAAACCTCGTATCTCTTTTGGGATATAGCAGGCGAAAAGGTGAGCTTCTTTTAGTCTATGATTTCATGCCAAACGGAAGCTTAGATAAATACCTCTTTAAAAAACCTAGAGTGACACTAAACTGGATGCAAAGATTTAGAATCGTCAAAGGGGTAGCTTTAGGATTGTGCTATCTGCATGAAGAATGGGAACAAGTAGTAGTACATAGAGACATAAAAGCAAGCAATGTTCTGCTAGATTCGGAGTTGAATGGAAGGCTGGGAGATTTTGGTCTCGCAAGATTATACGATCATGGCACGATCCCGCAACTACACATGTGGTCGGGACCTTGGGATATCTGGCTCCAGAGTACACAACAAAAGGGAGAGCCACCACAAAGTCAGATGTTTTCGCTTTCGGTTCTTTTATGTTAGAGGTTGTATGCGGACGAAGGCCTATAGAAGGAGGGAGTGAGGAATTTATTTTGGTGGATTGGGTATATGAGTTATGGAAGAGGGGTGAGATTATTGAGGCCAAGGATCAGAATTTAGGAACGGAGTACAAAGCAGAGGAGGTAGAATTAGTGTTGAAATTGGGGCTTTTGTGTTTGAATTTCAATGCTGGAGATAGGCCAAACATGCGTCAAGTTGTGCAATATTTGAATATGGAGGTGCCTTTGCCTGATTTTCTATCACTAATGTCGTCTTTTTGTTTTGGATTCACATGTGGGAGCCAACAAGACTTTGATGACATTCGAATGTCCTTTCCATCTTCAAGTGTGGATGGCTTTAACTCTCCTACTTCAATACCTGAATCTATCCTCTCAGGTGGTCGTTGATTTCCATTTGAAGACATGTATGAGACATAAGTACTTGTACTCTTTGTTAGGTTAGGTTGCATAATGTTTGTATACTATACCATGCTTGTTGTTCCTCTATTTTATGTTTTGTTACTTGTGCTCAATATATATGAATTTTTAAATGAAATGATTTTTAGCTTGCCTGTTTGAGTTGGCATTTAAAAAACATGTTCACGTAAGTGGAGACAAAACTTATTTCACATACTTACCTCATAACAAGCACTTAGTCTGTTTGTGCCATGTATGTGTGACATTAACTTAATTACCTTAAAAACTTTGATGTTCAATGAGACAAACCATATTCGAGGCACTTTAAAAGTAGGGAAAATTATATATATAAAGACCACTCACTACTACAAAAAACATTTTTAACGTCCCAAATTTGACCAAATTTACGTCCCTTTTATTAGGGACATTATTTGAAGGGATGCAGTAAAAGGGAGTGATACAAGCATCCCAAAAAAAAAACACGGATGCAAGAAATTCATACTTATCTTGTCCAAAAATCATGATTTGGGACGCCGTAAGTATGATTTTTGGCTTCCCCAATCATGATTTGGGACGCCATAGGTGCTTTTTTTTTTTTTTTTTTTTTTTTGAGAAAAAAAAACCTCTCACATCTCCCATATGGCTAATAAAGGTGACAGATGGTGAAGAAGAACAATGACGAAAGTGAAGATAGTTCTTCAAGGAAACTTAAACCAGAAACAAAACTAATTAAAATTGGAGCAATCAAAATGTAGGAAAGGATCTATAGATTCATTTCTCTATTTGACCAATTAAAAAAGGATCTATTTCTCTATTAATCATAAACTATAGAAAAGAACTGATATACTAGTTTGTAACCCTTCAAATAAACACAATTTCTGACTTCTATTTTATGTCAATACTCAACAGCAAGGGGCTTATAGCCAAGGAAAAGGAAAAAGGTAAGAACCTTGTTCGTCAGCTCGGATAGATCAGGAATCCTTCCTACTAGTAGCCCTTATTTCACCGTCGCTAAACTGTCTCTCTCAGAAAACCCAGTACGGAAACCGCAGAAGCCAAAATTGTTCTTTTGTTCAACAGTAAAGTTGAACGCTTCTCGCTTTCTCAATTGGTGTCATTTGACTGGGAAAAAATTGAGGCAAAAAACAAACGGCTCATCAAACAACCATGTTAAAATAATTATTAATACATCCAATCTTCCAAAACAAATAATTAATGCAAATTTTTACAGGGACTCAAATACAAAACAAAACTCAAACAGGCCCTGCTTTTGACTAAAAACAATTAGCAACTTGGGCAACACAATCTGTATAGAATACAATCTAAGGTTACACCACTACTCCTAGATAAAACAATGTTCCATAATCCCCAATGCATAGCCTGGTGAAAGTCTAAACAATATTAACTTATTGACTACCACTTCTTCGTCAATCGCACTCTTTCGCAAATCATCACGAGCTGCTGCATTAATTACCCAAGAGCATTAGGGATGAATATACCACACCAACTTCAGGATATGCATTCACCACCACCATCATGCCTCAATCAATACTCAATATGACTCAGTTTCATGTCTTATTTGTAGTTCTAGGTTTTACTCAAATTCTACAACTTTGCCAGAGACGAGTCGGAAGTCGCTGGAGCATAAGAGGCATTAGTCAACGGAGAAGGGAGGACGGCGGAGGAGGGTCAATGGTGAAGGTCGGAGAGGTTCGAATCGCCAGATCTGAGGGTGAAAGGTGTAGAGGAGAGCTTGTCTTTCATAAATGAAGAAATGGAATGAGGAGGGAAGAGAAGACTTAGCGTAGTCGTGCAGATCGAGGCGTTGCTTTTTTGGAGTCCTAAATGATATTTGGGACGCCCAAAATAATATTTTTGGTGATTTTGGGACACCAAAAAAATTATTTTGGCATCAAAAGTGGCGCCAAGGTTCGCTTTTTGGGACGCCAAAAATATATTTTGGGCATCCTAATTTTAAATTGGGATGCCTAAAGTGTCCAAATAATTACATAAATACCACCGCCTCTCTTTTTACTTCCCTTTTTAAAGAAGAGACGTCGTTTGGGGACGCCATATTTGTTTTTTTTGTAGTAATGCATGTATGAGAAGTTTGAGGCAACAGTAATTCAAATCATAGATTGTTAGAGGAAGGCTTCAATCCAGCATGCTTCCTTTGAGGGATCTCGCCAATGCAATAGTTGAAAAGTTGCAGGAACAGGTGTATGTATGTGGGTGTTGAGCTGCATAAAAAAAATAAAATAAAAAATAAAAAGCATTTGAAGTTTCATCTTTGTTGCAAGGCCCTCATGAAATTTAGGTCCAGCATGGCAATTGTGGGCCTATTGAATCAATAGTAGTACAGGCTCTTCTTTGGAGAAGGGGACATGGTCCATCTACACTTACTCTGTTGGTAAAGATTCCAAAAGGCTATTGTTGCCAATGTCTCACCATTGGTTCAAGCTCCTGTTATTGTTTTAATGAATGATAAAACTGCCAGTGCAAGTGAAATTGTTGCTTCAGCATTACATGATAATTGTAGAGCTGTTCTTTTGGGATAATGCACATATGGCAAGGGTTTGTTATAAGTATTTGTTATGCAAGTTGGGAGTTTGTGATATATATAGCCCCCAACTTGAGAGGGGTGTTAGAATATAGATTAGGATTATTATCTTAATTTCTTGATCTTTATCTTGGTTTGGTTCAGGGTCTATATATGTAGCTATGGCCCTTGTAATTGATGACTCTTATTATTATTCAATATATTCCATGTAGTATTCAGCAAAAGCCCATGAGTTTTACAGTTCGTATACCATACTTCAATGCCATTCTTTGGGGGGCAGAAGGACATAATACAATACCTGGAAGGTTTGCATATGTGAGGACTACCAATTATCTTAAGAATGAGCCAAAGTATGAGAACAATTAGTTTCATTGTTTACTGTCTGTTTTTATAAATTTTACATTTCATATTGATTTTTCATTTGATCCCTCTCATCTAATTACTTTCTTTTTTGTATTTAAATAAGCTAACTTTGTGACAATTTTTTTATAAGGTAGCTGAATAATTTTAAATTTTAAGATAATGCTACAACTATTCCTAAAATGATAATATCATAAGTAGACAAATTTCCTTTCAGTCGTGTGTCTTATTTAATCAGAAGTATAATCTAGTGTAAAATTTTTGCCAACCAAAAAAAAAAAAAAAAAAAAAAAAAGACAAGGACATATTTAGCCCAAACAAAAGCTAAATTTATTGACAAAACAATAAAATAAAACATTGGCTGTAATTTTTTTAAAAGGTACTCAGATATAAATTAATCAGACTACTTGATATAATTTAGTCGAAAAAGTAATTAAAATATTAATAGTAATTATTAAAAATGAGTTATACTAATTAAGTGACCTATTTTTAATGTAGCCTTATAGTTTAATAAATATATTTAAAAAATAGTACACATGACATGTGTGATTGAATAACTTAACATGATATATATAAGAAATTTGAATTAAGTATTGTCTTCCTAACAATGTTTTTTTACAAAAAAAAAATAATTAGAAGGACAAATACTAATAGTATAAGGGGATAGGGTATTTCGCCTACCTTTATTTTATTTACATTTGCCTATCCCTCTCAATACCCTTAAATTATAATCTCATCCAACGGTGAAGATTTGAGGGATAAAATAAACCTTTTACTCCTTCCTCTTTCCCATTGCCTCCCTCCCTTTCTCTTTCCTCCGCTGGCATGGACAAACCAATCCCTTGCGAAAATATCTTCCCGTAAAGCAGTTTGAAAATTTCTTTCTTCTTGAACGTTAGCTTTAGAATTTGGGGAATGTATGTTTATTAGGGTAAAGGTGCATTTTTGCCCTTAAAGTATGCGCCAGAGCAATTTTGCCCCGAAGTTTTCGGCGTAGCAATGTTGTCCCTCCGTTAAAAACCCTAACGGTCAACTAACGGTCAACGTTAGAGTTTTTAACGGAGGGACAACATTGCTCCGTTTTGAAACTTCAGGGGCAACATTGCTCTAAGAAAAAGTAACCGTTAGTTGACCGTTAGGGTTTTTAACGGAGGGGCAACATTGCTCCGTTTTGAAACTTCAGGGGCAAAATTGCTCCTAGGCGCATACTTTAAGGGCAAAAATGCACCTTAACCCTATTTATTATGGATAAAGATAAAGATTAAGAATAATTTTTAAACAATTTAAGGTAGCTATACTAATGTTGAGGGAAAAAAGGAAGATATGGAAAACCTAGGAAGAATTGTGAGATTGGGGGCAGCTCCAATCAAAGGTAAACAACCTCGAATCAAAAGCATGAATCAACCTTATTCATTACTTCATTTGCGTTTACAGCCGGATCGAGAACCTTAAACCCTTCTTGTTCCGATTCTGCGTCATTCTTTCCCACCATTCCCATAAAGTTCAAATGGCATCCACTCTTGGCCTTCAATTCTGATCTCATCTGCTCTGAACCGCCTCATTGTTTCGCTCATCCCTTACCCCCGGCCACGTCTCATCTTTGCCTATGTTTGTTGCGTCGCTCTCTGATGTCCCTGCGATTCTTCTTCCTGATTTCACATCTTCTTTATTCGGCCACTGTTTCTTCTCTATAGCTCGCCG
Organism: Acacia acuminata; assembly: GCA_019022655.1. NCBI lineage: Eukaryota > Viridiplantae > Streptophyta > Magnoliopsida > Fabales > Fabaceae > Acacia > Acacia acuminata. Next base: position 639,033 of record JAFJYI010000245.1, read on the forward strand.
TCAGACATAGCAAAAAATCATTGTATTAACCAAGAAAGTTCAATTTTATATTTCTCTACTTTTTGCAATGGATGAGTACAATTCGTACATGCCAGTGGAGGGGAGAAGAGAGGGTGGGAGGCGGTGGGAGAGAGGAAGGAGTAAAAGCCTAAAAGGGTTTATTTTATCCCTCAAATCTTCACCATTTGATGAGATTATAATCTAAGGGTATTGAAAAAGGTAGGAAAAAGTAGGTAAAATAAGGGTAGGTAGAATAACCTATAATCTTCACCGTTTGATGAGATTATAATCAATGCCCTCTACCTGAGTATAACCTCGAGCAACCAAACGTCCTTTATAGAGATTTAAAGCAACTTGATGTTAATAATGATTTTCTTCATGGAGATCTTGATGAAGAGGTCTATATGATGCCTCCTCCGGGTTTGGTTGTCTCTTCTCCTACTCAAGTGTGTAAACTGCAACGTTCTCTTTATGGCCTTAAGCAAGCTAGTCGACAATGATTTTTTAAGCTTTCTGAGGCTCTTATTTCTTGTGGATATCATTCTTCTGCTGCTGATCACTCTTTATTCATCAAAAATACAGATCATTCATTCACTGTTTTGCTTGTTTATGTGGATGATATTATCCTTAGTGGTACTGATTTGGATAAAATTAATAACATCAAGTCTTTTCTGGATTCATGTTTCAAAGTTAAAGATTTGGGTGATGCTAAATATTTTCTCGGTTTGGAAATTGCTCGAAGTACCAAGGGCATTTCTCTTTGTCAACGGAAATTTACCTTGGATATCTTGTCTGATTCTCCTTTTTTATATGAGATAGGATATGTCACTACCAATTTTATGTCACTACTAAAGGTCACTACCACTTTTTCATTATTGGATCAGAATCTCAATAGGAGAGAGAAATGATAAAGCTAGATGAAATTCGATCCAATGGTGAAAAAGTGGTAGTGACCTGGTAGTGACATAAAATTGGTAATGACATTATTCTATCCCTTTTTATATATAAGTAATTTTTGTAAAATTTATGGCATAATTAATATTAATGTATTTGTATATTATTATTTGGCCGTCCTTCATCTACAAGAAGAAATTAAACAGACACCCTGATAATGTCTATAGGGAGTCAACATCGCCAAGAGAAACTTATAAGAAGGTTTGGTATAAGTTGATGGTGTAAATAATTATTAAAAGGTATAAGAATTATTAGAATTCACCCCTTCGGTCCTAATTATAGGACAACATTTAAGAGTTAGTTTTGATCCTAATTATATGAAAAAGTTATAATTTTTGTTAATTTTTCCTAAAATATCTCTATTGATATTTTTTCAATAATAATTAAACACAATAATAATTTAATAATGCATTTATATATTCTATAAAGTAAGTAATGCTTTCAACTTATTAATGCCACTTATACCTCAATTTTCTGTTTTTAATTTGGGCAGAGTGTGACGATTTAAGAGAATATTTTAGAACAATATTAACCAAAAATATAACCAGTAATTCCATCAAAAATTAAATGGGGCGTGCGTGAATGTTGAATTTGAGTTTCCAATTGATTTAAGGAGACATTTTAATCTCGAACAATTAGTTATGGTTAGACTAGAGCCTGTTTGAGTTAACGTTAGAAAAACACGTTCACATAAGTTGATATAAAACTGTTTTTACAAACTTATCTCGTATACAATAAATTATGTTAGAAAAATAGCTTCTACAACTAATTTAAAAAAGCACTAGAGATTGCCATACTGCAAATCTCGTTAGTATCTGTAAATTACATTAGAAAAGCAGCTTCAGCTAATTTAAACAATCACTAGACATTACCATACTGCAGATCTCGTTAGTATTCAATTTTATGATCATCATATTACATGCATGCATGCATGCATACATATAAACAACCAAAAACGCTAATACAATGCAAGGAAATATTATCTTTATCTTTATTACTATTATTATTTTGAGGGTGAAGGAGCGAAAACACACACGGGCTTTTTCCCCAGGAGTGCCCAACACCACGAGCTTTTTTTGGGAGCAAAAATATACATGAGCTTTCAAAACTGGAGCAAATTTACCATCACCGTTACATTCCGTTAACAGACATTAACTACAGTCTAAAAATACCAAAATACCCCTACCTCTCAGTCGCATCTTCTTCTCCAAATCAACAAATTATCAACCTAGAAATATAGAAAATTTTAAGAGTTCATAGTAAAACCGCAATGAACCGAGCCACCAACAGAGCCGCCAATCGATCCGAATGGTGATTGTCATTTTTCTTTTGAATTTTATCAAAAGGATCGAGCATTGCTTCCGAGGTTGACATTGTTCTGCGTTCAAATCTAGAGATTGGAATCCTCCTCTCTCGGAGTATCCGATTTAGATTGAAAGAGAAATCAATCATCGATACTTCGATAGCGAGCAAAGCAAGTGAATACATGGCGTGCAATGTAAATTTTCCAGCACTCACAAATTCCAATCAGTCTCTAGCTTCTTCTCGCTTTGTCGCCGTACGCTACTCTACGAACTTCTCAAAGTCTCTTGCTTCCCGGCTTTCTTTTGTTTCTTCCCTCGATTATGGTTTTGGCTCGAGAAAACAGAGTCCCGCGACTTAGATCGGCCACAACTTCACAGCAACGATCCTTCGATGGTGACTCAGATCGTCGACTATCGCCTCTGGTAGAGGTTGCCGCCGCCGCCGCCTTCCACACATGAGGTTGCCGCCGCCGAGAAAATCGTGCCAGGTGAAGGGTGGTCGATTGGACTGGGAAGAGAGGTCGAGGGCATTGAGGGAAATTATAAAATTGTATAATAATATTAACGTTTTTTATTATTTTTAATATGGTGGGCCCCAGCAAAAACTAACAGACGTTAACGGAATGTAACGGTGATGGTAAATTTGCTCTAGTTTTGAAAGCTCATGTGTATTTTTGCTCGCCAAAAAAGCTCGTGGTCTTTGGGCGCCTTGGGGGAAAAGCTGTGTGTATTTTCGCTCCTTCACCCTTGTTTTGATACTAAAGTTTTAGGAGAGGCGTTGGGTTCACCTACAGTCCAAGCAGAGGCGGACCTACATACTAAAAAGGGGGCAAGTGCCCCCTTAAATTGGAGAATTGAGATTTTTTTTAATTCTTTTTAATAATTAATACATGTTTAAATGATTGCTTACTCTTAATACATCAAGACTGCACTTCATAATGAGATGAGAGATGAATGGTTGAATGATTGTTTAGTGCTTTATATTGAAAAAATATGTATTTAATAGCATTTATAATAAGACAGTTCTAATGAAATTCTAAAAAATAAGGCCTAGAAGGATGACATTATAATTATTTTTATTGTAACATACTTTCTTTTTATTAAAATATATGTACTTGAACTTATTGATTGCGCACTCTTCATTATAATTTATGTAGCTGCATTTCTAATCATACTTAACCCCGCTTTTGAAAATGACAGGTTTGTAACACAATTGCCTCTCTTATTACATTATCGTATTCAATTGATTTCATAAATATTTTTTTGATACATTTTTTCTTGTTTATATTCTTTTGTTTTTTAATGCATTTAAAACTTTCTTTAAAAAAAAAAAAAAAAAAAAAATCGGGGGCGCTACCCTTGAACCCCCAAAACCCCGCCAATTGTGTCTCCCCTTCGTAATTTTACGGGTTCGCCCCTGGAGTGAAATATTAATAAATTACTATTATAGCCTTGTGACATCCCATAATAGTAATATTCCTGATGGTATATCGATCACAACTTACTAAAAACATTGAAAAAGTCCTAACAACAACGACAGTAATAAAAATTAAAATAGTTGCATGGAGATGGAAAAAAGGAACTAAAATAATTTATATTTTTAATTAAATTTTAAATTTTTTAATCATTGTTTTGATTGATAAAATTTGAGGAATCAATCAAACAATTGTTTCTTTACCCAATATAATATACTCTCTTTAGTGCATAATATAGGGCCTTTTGGAAGAAGAGTTTGATCCAAAATATGATTCATTCTAAGATAATTAATGCTCATATTTGGTTTTGTCTTTGTCTTTGTAATTAATTCTCATTTTCAATTTTGTCCATTCATTAAATTTTTAAATATATTTTCCAATATGGGTGAACGTAGAATTTTTTCCCTCCAATTTATGACATATTTAATGAATTAAACATGTCACTTCTTATTTTCTGTGAATTAGTTAAAGTGCCTTGTGTTAGAGCCGGAAAATCGGACTGAACCCGTCGAGCCAGCCTGTTTAAACCCTGGCCCTTCAAGGGTCGAGCTTGAAAATTAGAGGAATTAAATGAAATTGACCTTGCGAGCCGACCTTGTAAGGCCTCACGCTTAAAAGGCTTTGGTTCATTAGACCCTTTTATTTTTTAAAAAATTCCTAGGCTTCCTAGATTTGAGAGTTGAAAAATGAGAACCCTAAAACTTCCAATTTCAATCTCAGTCTCATTTTCCTTTTTTCCGTCAAAAATCTCACAGACTCACTTTATCTCAATCTCAATTCTCAACATATATAAATAACCTAAATGGAAAATCTCTTTGAATACCTCAATTAAAAATCTCTTTCCTTTTTTTCTTCGAAAATATATAAAAATATATTTGCCCCTTAACCTAAAAAAATAACTATAATCTCAATAAGTGATGTGTCTTTGCCTTGACAAGTCTTCGTTAGAGAAAGCTAAAATCTATTATCCAGATAAGCCAATAGTTATAGGCTCTAGCGAAAGAAGTGGGAAAACAAAGTAATAAACATGTTACTACCTTCGTCCTAAACTTTTACTAAAAGTGTAAAAGTGAGTTAAAGTGTAAAAATACTCATAAATTTTTACTAAAAGTATATACAGGACTAACATCATATATATTTTGAAGGTGTAAAAATATTCATAATGAGAAGAAAAATGTCAACACCGTTAAATTTGGATGATTAGTGTTGTTTGGATATTAATGTTAACAACATTTATTTAATAAATTTAAACTTTAATTGTTATAATTTATTAATTATATTTCTTTAAAAAATGGAGGAAAAATAGTTAAAATTTATAATAATAACTTCCGAGCCTTGTAGGACCGGTCCGACCCTAATACTCTCAAATTTGAACTTTGAAAAATAGATATTTTTCTCACTCCAGACCCTTTAGGACTGGGCCGGTCCTAATTCTCCAGTATGGACATGAAGGGACTTTGTTTGAAGGGGTGGATACTCCGTCTGCATAGACCATAGACCTTGTGACCTCTATTAAAAAAAAAAAAAGGCAAAGAAGAAATGATGAAAAATAATTTGCAATTTGCATTTATGATTTTCATGAAAGATAATATAGGGAGGCGATCGACTTCTCTGGTGTATATGTAACTCTGTTCTTCTGTTTCGACACCATCCTCTGCTTCACCTTCTTCAATTTCCTTTACCCCTTTCTTAATTAGCCATGAACACACTTATCTTCATTCTCATCTTCCTTTCCACTTTCTTCTCTTCCAAACTTTCTCACTTCTGCTTCAACACATTCTCCATACAAATCTCACTGTGCATCCATCGTCCCTGACTCTGTTCCCGTCAAGCTCAAACTCTCTTCTTTCCCTCTTCCTCAGCTTCACACTGGTTACTTCAAAGAAGGTGAAAAAATCCTCCAAACTAGCTCCTCTTGGTTACAAAACGGCTTTTCTCTTCAAACCAACAAAATACACCAAACACAGACTTCGGGGTTGTTCAAAGTTGAAGCTACCCTAAAGTTCATAAGCAATAATGACCGTTATTACAGTAGTAGAAGCAAAGTCGTCGTATTCAAGCTTGATGGGTTCTGGTCTGAATCTGCAGGAAGGCTTTGTATGGTTGGGAAAGGTAAAGGGTATTCCAAAGATGGTGACTTTCTTCATGATCTCGATGCTGTTTTCAAACTGAGGAACCTTTTCAACTCCAGTAACGTGACCAGTCTCATCCATGGAAGCTTGAGCTCTGCTGATGATGATCATCAAGACCGTTACTTTGAACCCATTTATGTTCTGATGCTTCCCAGAAGAATTACAAGTATAGCTTGGATTCTAAGGAAGTTCAACATGATTTTGCTTATCATGAGAATGATGGTGATGAAGGTTTGCCCCTAGATCCCTCATCTTTCTGCTCACATCAAGTCTCGAGGGCAATTCGTTGGCTTTATCTGGACCACCCTATAGATTGCCATCTTAATTTTGTGAAGAACAAAAATCCCATTGGTGGTGTTAATGGATCATCATGTGGATCTGTGATATCTATGGACGAGATTGAATATTCTTCTTCTTCTGCTACTGACAAGCCGAGGTTTCGAGCTCTGGTGCGATTTCCTTATGATAATTATCATTATTATGGCTTCGAGCCTATCAATGTCACAAGACAAACACCAATGTTAGTAGGTGAAGGATGGTGGGATGAGACGAAGAATCAAATACAGATAGTGGTTTGCAATTTCATGGGAGTGAAGGATGATTCTTCATCATCCTTGTCTGGGGCTCATCTTGGTGATTGCTCAATCAGATTAAGGCTCAAATTCCCATCTGTTTTATCCATCAAAAACACCAGCAGAATAGTGGGGCAAATCTGGAGTAACAAAACTCAGAAAGATCTGGTGAACTTCAATGACGGTTTTGAGAATTCTGAGGTGGTCCTTCATGGCTTGAAGTATGAGTATACCCAGTTAGAGAAAGTCAAGAAATTTTGCCCAACCAGACACAATCATATCAAGAATAAAGAAAACAGGTACCCAGATGCTTATTCTCATTACATGAGAACTCAATTTTCTGTTAGAGAATACAAGAAGAGAATAGGTTGGGCTGATCCATCTCCATTAGCTGTTGGTGATGAGATATACAGAGATCCATTCGTTAGTTTTGATTCAGTCACGGTCACCTCGGTTTCCCAGCCTTATGAAGACATTATTAACAACGCTACCTTGCTCAATGTTAGCTTCACCATGACCTTGTACTCTTATTCAATGTTAGAGGACAAGAAATCTCTGTTCAACAAGTCCTCAAAGCCAGTGAGGATTTCTGCTGAGGGAACCTATGATGCTGAGACTGGAATCTTGTGTATGGTTGGCTGCAGGAATCTTGTCTCAAAATTTAGTAGTGGGAGCCCAAAAGCTGAAGATTCTCCAGATTGTGAGATTCTAATTAAGCTTGAGTTCCCCCATTAGATTCTGCAAGAAGAAAAAGCCACATCAAAGGAAGCATTGAAAGCACAAGAAAAAGTACAGATCCTCTTTACTTTAAAGTCTTGAAGCTAACTTCACATGCTTATTACACTCAAGGAGAAGACACAGCTTGGAGAATGGACATAGAGACTATAATGGTTCTTGTATCAACAATTCTGGCTTCTGCTTTTCTGGTATCACAACTCATCCATTTGAAGAGAAATCCCAAAGTGCTTCCCTTAATATCACTTACTATGGTTTCAATTCTCACTTTAGGCCTCATGGTGCCTCTGGTTCTGAACTTTGAAGCTGTCTTCACTAAAAATCCTGACAACAGAAACTGTGTTTAGAAATGTTGGAATGTTTCAACTTGAGGTGAATGAAACAACTGTGAGGCTGTTAACTATGGTGGTTTTCCTTCTGCTCCTTCGTTTTCTGTGGGTATCTTGGTCAGCAAGGAAGGCTGATGAAGAAAGCCACAAGCGACTCTGGGTTGCTGAGAAGAAAACTGCTTGTGTCATATTGCCTTTTATGCATTATGCTTCCTAATTGCTCTATTACTTTAGTCAAAGAACAATTATGAAGGTATGATCATTTTCTTATAGTTATACTATATATTAAATTCTTTGAGATAGAAGTATATATTAGGGCTGTGTCTTGTTGGTAAAAAATTTTTTAGGGTTGTCTTTTCTATCAAAATAGCTTAAACCAATTTGAAAGAACTTTTCTTGACATTATATACATTCAATCATTTTCTCTAAGAGGTTAATATAGACCTCAGGTCTGCCATCTTCATTCTTTTTCATTGTTTACTCTCTTTTTTTCTTATTTTTCATTTTTTGGTTTCCAAGATTGAATGGCTCTTGATATTGTATCATTTTAAATTAAATTCTTTGAGATAGAGGTACAACTTAGGGTTGTCTTTTATGTCAAAATAGATTAAGCCAATTTGATTGAACTTCTCTTGATATTATACACCTTCAGTCATTTCTCTAATTAGTCAATGTGGGACTCTCATATTATAATCTCTAACAAACAATATTATGGTAATGCAGCGTCATCATTTCAGAGACATTCATCATGGGAAGGCTTGAAACAGTCGGGAGGTTTGGTTCTGGATGGTTTTCTGTTGCCCCAAATCATGTTCAACTTGTTCTCAAACATGACGGAGAATGCTCTGTCATGTTGGTTCTACTATGGAACTAGTTTTGTGAGAATGTTACCTCATGCTTATGATCTTTACAGGGCTCATAACTATGATGAGCAAGATGATGATTATGGATTCTACTATTATTATGCTGATCCAAGTGCAGATTATTACTCCACTACTTTGGACATTGTTATTCCTTTGGCAAGTCTTATGTTTGCTGTCATCATCTTGTTGCAGCAACGTTTTGGAGGTTGTTGTGTTGTGCCTTGTAGGTTTAGAAGTTCACAAGAAGGATATCAGAAGGTGCCTATGGTGACTATACCAGACGAAGAAGAAGGAGAAAAGGAAAAAGAAAGAGAAGAAACAGTATAGGCAAACAACAACATTTGCATTAAAGTTTGTTTTATGTCAAAGTGCAAATGGCCTCAGCTGTGTTATTATGTCATATGTGATATAGTTATGAAGCAGTGTAATGAAAATCTTATAAATAAATTAAATGGTAGTACTTTAGTCGGGGTAATTTGGCTGATTTAGTGAAGCCTTATCTGTTAAAAAGTTGTGTTAATGACGGTTCATGTAAAATTTATGTATGATAATGATAAAAGTCTGACTTGTCTATGAAAAATGATTTTTTTTTTTTTGTCCTATTCGATAAAAATGATGACCTATTAACAAAGTTTCAACTTCAAGCATAAAGCTAACAATGTGCGTACCTGTGGCTAGAAATCAAGCCATGAAGATCTCAAGGAAGACATGATCAACAGTAACATATACGCTATCTATGCACAATAGCAAATCCTTTATTGCTTCATTTCTCATGAAAATAATCCTACCATTCATCTTAAGGATATATAGGATTGTCAGAGACACTTATCAAGATTATAATGCTGTAAAATGTTACAGTGTACCTTGTTGTAGGTAGCTCCTAGATTGTCATGCTACTTAGTGGATCTTCCAACTCCTCCTGGTGCTATATGCAGACCCTATTTGCGGCAGCGCCTGCAAATGACAAAGTTGATTTGTGAATAGGCTTGTTGGAGAATTTTCCAAAGTTGGAGCTAAGGACTGTGAGAAATTCTTGCCACAGGCGGTGGCTACAACCGGGAACGTGCAAGCAGGTTGTAACCCTGATATTGCTACTCCTGCTACCTGAATTCTCTCCTCTGATGAGCCCAATTTTGAGATTTGATATTTATAGGAGGCATATTTAAACTATAACTAATAGCTCCCTGTTTTATTTTATTTCATGACAATATCCAAAATCTTTTCATGGTCTATCTTATTTTCGTTCACATTGGGAAAAATGGCTGCACATAATTTTGGACATTGTATATAGTTGCAAATGATGCTAGTACTTCGTCAGTATGACTCGGTTTAAGTTTCCAGCACTATATATATATATATATATATAATGATAGAAAAACAAAGGATTGAAAGGAAGCCTATTGGTAAAATGGGTTACATTATAGAGTAATTATTTAGTCCAACAGACTGACACTAGCATATTTGCTACTGGTGAATTTGGAATGATATATTAGTAATCTCTGGGCTGTGCAATATTGCAGCTGTGGAACTAGGAATGGAGGCAAGTGTGGCTCATTTCATCTAATTTGTCAGGAAAGTTTTTTTGAAAGTTTTTTGAGTTTTAAAATATTGCAATTTTCCTTATATTGTTAATTGATATTCTAATTAAAGAAGACATTACTCTAATTTAACACTTTCAAGTCAACATTGAATTTTAAAAAAATTTCATGGCAACCTAATTGATAAAGATGCATTATATCATTTCCAATACAAAAAATAAAACATAGGGTTCTATTCAGATCCCAAGGAATAGAAAAAACATCAAGAAATTCCTATTACAGATTCCTCTATCAAAGAAGTCCTTAGGGACCTCATTGATAAAGATGTTAAATATGAACTTACTTTATTGACAAATGTATTTGATTATATTTGCAAGTGAAAGAGTAGCCATTGATAAACTCGTATATATTAACTAAAGCAATGTGACTATTTTGACAAATTATAGAGTAGTAATTGACAAACTCATTTATGTTAACAAAACTAGCTTACTAGTGTGCATTTGATGTTGACAACTTATAGAGTCACTGGTGACAAACCTATTTATATCAACTAAAACAACTTTTATTGACAAATATATGTGACTTTTTTAATATTTTTTTCTTATTATTGGGACCAGGTGAGATTTTCCCTAATACATATGGCAACATGTGTTTTTCATAATCAATAAATGTACAATAGAAAAAATATTAGAAATTGCGCATTTTACATACAAGTTCCTATAACTATGACTCATCTTTTAAATTTTATGTAATGCATCATGATCATAACTTGCTACTCACACAGTTTAGACTCCTAAGCTCAGGACATTTAAATAAAAATAATTTAAATTCAATATTACTTTGAATTATTGAGAATTTGAAGTTTTGATTAACAATTAAACTAAAGATTTTGTTAAAACGACATGAAAACATTTAACTGAGCCCATTTAACAGAACAAGATTTATAAATGTTTAAAATTTCATGTTGAATTTGACATTTTTAACTTCAATATAAATATTTATTAAAAAAATTAATTTTACCTTCTCTAATGGTTAAGACTTTGTCAAAGACTTGGGGTCTCTGGCATTTAATGATCCCCCAAACGTTACGTCTACGTTGTTTGAAATTTGACTATGAGTATTGAGCAAAAAAAAAACGTTGTTTGATATTTGACTATGAGTGATTGATGTTACATCCACGAAATATCTTTTTTTAAAAAAAAAAAAAAAACTTAAACAATTTCAATTTATCCTTCCAAAAAAATTAATTAATTATGTTATGAAGAGTATTCCACAAGGTGGCCAACACTATTCAACGTCGTAGATAAGTCTTTTGTGGATGACGATGATTTCCTCATTCTTAGTTTCTTTAACGACTTATGTTAAATCCAAAGTCTTTAGAGTTGACTCAAAGTCAACTTTAATCGTCACATTAATAATTTAATATCATGGCCAAAAAGAAGAAAAGAAAAAGAAAGTTACTAATGTACTATTTGGTTTTCATGTATTAACGTTTTACCCTGTCAAGATTTTTTTTTTTTTTTTTTTTTTACAGATATAATATTATAATTTATTTATAATATATTGATACAGTTTGTTGAATTAATATTAAACTCTAATATAATATTATTTTGAACTTTAACAGTAACGATATTAAAGTAACATCACTTTTTTTTTTTTTTTTTCATTGCGCTTGAATATAATTTTAATAATAGGGATATTAATATAATATTTCAATGTGATTTTCAGATTTTCTCAAGAAATTATGACTTTTAAGGCGACGATTTTCTTATTAGGGTTGAAAATATAGGCTTCTTGATATGATTACTCATTAATTATATATTTATATATATATATATATATATATATTATTTTTTAATGGTGTGGAGATAATAATTCACAAGTTTTATGAAATTAAATAATAATTTAACTTTTGAATACTGATATTAAATGCAATAAAATAAAGGGAAATATTCTTCTTATGTTGTAGGATAAATGTATCCTCACGTTATAGATACTTCGATTTTCGTCTTGAATTTCTTTTTTTTTCCTTAAAAAAAGATATGGGCCCCACCATTTCATGTGTATGTAGGAATCATCTTCTTTTTTATGCTGATATGAGAAGTTTAAACTCTATAAATAAAATATTATTGTTACTAATTGAGGCAATATAATACGCTCTTCTATCTATAATATAAGATTCGTTTTTTTTAAAAAAAAAAAAGAAAAAATTGAACTACAGCCTTAAACATTAAGGATTGGGGGTAAAATATTGGTAAATTACCATTATAGCCTTGTGACATCCCGTAATAGTAATCCTGATGGTATATGGATCACAACTTGCTAAAAACATTGAAAAAGTCCTAACAACAACTACAGTAATAAAAATTAAAATAGTTGCATGGAGATGGAAAAAAGGAACTAAAATAATTTATTTTTTTAATAAATTTTAACTTTTTTAATCATTGGTTTGATTGAAAAATTTGAGGAATCAATCAAACTATTGTTTCTTTACCCAGTATAATATACTCTCTCTAGTGTATAGTATAAGGCGCTTCTAGAAGAATAATTTGATATAAAATATAAATCACTTTTAAGATAATTAATGCTCATATTTCAGTTTTGCCATTATAATTAATTCTCATTTTCAATTTTGTCCATCCATTAAATTTTAAAATATATTTTTCAATAAGGGCAAAAGTAGATTTTTTTTTTAATTTATGACATATTTAATGAATTATCTGTCACTTCCTATTTTTTTATGAATTAGTTAAAGTGAGAAAAGAAGAAATGATGAACAATAATGGGAAAATTATAATGAAGGACCTAAAAGAAAAGATATTTATTAATAAGGACCATAAAAATTAAAATTATTTAGATTGACCAAATACAAAAATATAAAAATAAAAATATAAAAATACCCCTAACGAAATCTTTGCATTTCCTATGACATTCTCTCCGACATCATATTTTTAAAACTAAGAGAAATTTTACTGAATTAAACAAAAGTCTTCTCAATTTTTATTTTTGAAAACTTGCATAGATAGCTATAGAAAAAAAAAACACATTCTTTAATTATGTAAAGATTATAACTTTTTAAAAATCAACAAAAATTTTAATCAAAAATAAAAAATATATAATTTTAATAAAACTTAAGGTCTTTTATAATTTATTATATATGTCATACAAAAAAGTTCATCTGATTAATTTTCATTTTAAAAGAAAATTTATTTGTGTTAAGAAAATTCATTTAATGTTAATAAAATAAAAAATTGTAAACAATTTACTATATCTAAATGATTAAATGATATATTAATTAAATGAATACGAAAGTTTGTTAAAAACATTAGAAAAACATGAGTTTAATCATTGTTAATTAAATAGCACATTACTTGGTTGAAAAAATATGATATGATGGGTGGCTTTAATTATTATTGTAGTTATTTTTAAATTATGAATACCCTTTTAATTGAAGAAGTTTAGTTAAAGGTAATTTAGTAATTTAAAATTTATATTAGAGTCAAGGTGTAGATTTGTCAACCAATTATTACCTGAGGAGAGGGGACCAAAATTGCTAATAAACAATTAAAAAGTGAAAAAGAAAAAACACAATTTGGAGCAGATTCGCCAACGAACTATTACCCCGCCACTGTCTTGGTGTCTTTGTCTTTCATTAACCGTCACAAGTGTTAGCGACGTCAGCATCTCCAAAGCTTTTATTATTCTTAGGTGTTCCACTCACCCTCTTGAACTCATCAAGTAATCCACGCGTGGTCGACCGCAAGACGCACCTTACACTGGTTCCATCCTCCGATGTCACAAGTAGCAACCACGCTGCTACAATGCCTACTCCCATGGGTCCCATCTCTCGTTGGTTTTTTCCTTTTCCAACAAAGAAGCGCTTAACCGCTCTTTTCTCCAACGTTTCTCGAACCGTCCTACGTCAGTCTGCCTCATATTTTAACTTAATTGTGATAATTTTTTTTAAAAAATAGTTATTTGGTTTTTTTTTTCAATTTTAATAGTTATTTGGTTTTTTTTTCACTTTTTAATTGTTGATTGGCGATTTTGGCCCCTCAATAATTATTTATGTCGGTATTTCTTGAGGTAATAGTTGGTTGGTAAATCTGCACATTCACCCTTTATATTATAATATTTAGTTTTTCTAAGTAATTACAATTTTATAGTCATTTATAATAAATATGATTTTCTCTAGATCCTTTATTTTAGTTCTCCCAAAAATAATTTCCAATTTGCATTTATAATTTTCATGAGAGATAATATAGGGAGGCGATCACCATTCACCATCTCTGGTGTATATATAACTAATTCTATTCTTCTGTTTCTACACCATCCTCTGCTTCACCTTCTTCAATTTCCTTTACCCCTTTCTTAATTAGCCATGAACACACTTATCTTCATTCTCATCTTCCTTTCCACTTTCTTCTGTTCCAACTTTCTCACTTCTGCTTCAACACCTTCTCCATACAAATCTCACTGTGCATCCATCGTCCCTGTCTCTGTTCCCATCAAGCTCAAACTCTCGTCTTTCCCTCTTCCTCAGCTTCACACTGGTTACTTCAAAGGAGGTGACAAAATCCTCAAAACTAGCTCCTCTTGGTCACAAAACGGCTTTTCTCTTCAAACCAACAAAGTACACCAAACACAGATTTCTGGCTTGTTCAAAGTTGAAGCTACCCTAACGTTCACAAGCAATAATGACCGTTATTACAGTAGTAGAAATGGTGGCAAAGTCGTCGTCTTCAAGCTTGATGGGTTCTGGTCTGAATCTTCAGGAAGGCTTTGTATGGTTGGGAAAGGTAAAGGGTATTCCAAAGATGGTGACTTTCTTCATGATCTCGATGCTGTTTTCAAACTGAGTAACCTTTTCAACTCCAGTAACGTGACTAGTCTCATCCATGGAAGCTTGAGTTCTGCTGATGATGATCATCAAGACCGTTACTTTGAACCCATTTATGTTCTGATGCTTCCCCAGAAGAATTACAAGTATAGCTTGGATTCTAAGGAAGTTGAACATGATTTTTCTTCTGATAAGAATGACGATGATGAAGGTTTGCCCCTAGATCCCTCATCTTTTTGCTCATATCAAGTCTCGAGGGCGATTCGTTGGCTTTATCTGGACCACCCTATAGATTGCCATCTTAATTCTCTGAAGAACAAGAATCCCATTGGTGGTGTTAATGAATCATCATGTGGATCTATGATATCTATGGACGAGATTGAATGTTCTTCTTCTACTACTGACAAGCCGAGGTTTCGAGTTCTGGTGCGATTTCCTTATGATGATTATTATTATTATTATGGCTTCGAGTCTGTCAATGTCACAAGACAAACACCAATGTTTGTAGGTGAAGGATGGTGGGATGAGACGAAGAATCAAATACAGATAGTGGTTTGCAATTTCATGGGAGTGAAGGATGATTCTTCATCATCCTTGTCTCGGGCTCATGTTGGTGATTGCTCAATCAGATTAAGGCTCAAATTCCCATCTGTTTTATCCATCAAAAACACCAGCAGAATTGTGGGGCAAATCTGGAGTAACAAAACTCAGAAAGATCTGGTGAACTTCAATGACGGTTTTGAGAATTCTAGGGTGGTTCTTCAAGGCTTGAAGTATGAGTATACCCAGTTAGAGAAAGTCAAGAAATTTTGCCCAACCAGACACAATCAAGTCAAGAATCAAGAAAACAGGTACCCAGATGCTTATTCTTATTACATGAGAACTCAATTTTCTGTTAGAGAATACAAGAAGAGAATAGGTTGGGCTGATTCATCTCCATTAGCTGTTGGTGATGAGATATACAGAGATCCATTCGTCAGTTTTCATTCAGTCACGGCCACCTCGGTTTCCCAGCCTTATGAAGGCATTACTAGCAACACTACCTTGTTTAATGTTAGCTTCACCATCACCTTGTACTCTTATTCAATGTTAGAGGACAAGAAATCTCTGTTCAACAAGTCCTCAAAGCCAGTGAGGATTTCTGCTGAGGGAACCTATGATGCTGAGACTGGAATCTTGTGTATGGTTGGCTGCAGGAATCTTGTCTTAAACTTTAGTAGTGGGACCCCAAAAGCTGAAGATTCTCCAGATTGTGAGATTCTAATTAAGCTTGAGTTCCCACCATTAGATGCTGCAAGAAGAAGAAGCCACATCAAAGGAAGCATTGAAAGCAAAAGGAAAAGTTCAGATCCTTTTTACTTTAAAGTCTTGAACCTAACTTCACATGCTTATTACACTCAAGGAGAAGACACAGCTTGGAGAATGGACATGGAGACTACAATGGTTCTTGTATCAACAATTCTGGCTTCTGCTTTTCTGGTATCACAACTCATCCATTTGAAGAGAAATCCCAAAGTGCTTCCCTTAATATCAATTACTATGGTTTCAATTCTCACTTTTGGCCACATGGTGCCTTTGGTTCTGAACTTTGAAGCCGTCTTCACTCAAAATCCTAACAACAGAAACTTTGTGTTTAGAAATGTTGGAATGTTTCAACTTGAGGTGAATGAAACAACTGTGAGGCTGTTAACTATGGTGGTTTTCCTTCTGCTGCTTCGTTTTCTGTGGGTATCTTGGTCAGCAAGGAAGGCTGATGAAGAAAGCCACAAGAGACTCTGGGTTGCTGAGAAGAAAACTGCTTGTGTCATATTGCCCTTATATGCATTATGCTTCCTAATTGCTCTATTACTCAAGTCAAAGAACAATTATGAAGGTATGCTCATTTTCTTGATTTTCGCTGAATTGCTAGTTCTCTTGTAGTTATACTATATAATAAATTCTTTGAGATAGATGTATATATTAGGGCTCTTTTGTTGGCAAAAAAAATTTTAGGGTTGTCTTTTCTATCAAAATAGTTTAAACAAATTTGATAGGACTTTTCTTGACATTATATACATTCAATCATTTCACTAAGAGGTTAGTATAGGCCTCAGGTCCACAGTCTTCATTATTTTTTTCATTTTTTACTCTGTTTTTTCCTTTTTCTTTCATTTTTTCGGTTTCCAAGATTGAATGGCTCTTATATTGTATCATATTAAATTATTTGAGATAGAGGTACAGCTTAGGGTTGTCTTTTTGTCAAAATAGATTAAGCCAATTTGATTGAACTTCCCTTGATTATTATATACCTTCAATCATTTCTCTAATTAGTCAATGTGAGACTCCTATATTATAATCTCTAACAAACAATATTATGGTAATGCAGCGTCATCATTTCAGAGACATTCATCATGGGAAGGCTTGAAACAGTTGGGAGGTTTGGTTCTCGATGGTTTTCTGTTGCCCCAAATCATGTTCAACTTGTTCTCAAACATGACGGAGAATGCTCTGTCATGTTGGTTCTACTTTGGGACTAGTTTTGTGAGAATGTTACCTCATGCTTATGATCTTTACAGGGCTCATAACTATGATGAGCAAGATGATGATTATGGATTCTACTATTATTATGCTGATCCAAGTGCAGATTATTACTCCACTACTTTGGACATTGTTATTCCTTTGGCAAGTCTTATGTTTGCTGTCATCATCTTGTTGCAGCAACGTTTTGGAGGTTGTTGTGTTGTGCCTCGTAGGTTCAGAAGTTCACAAGAAGGATATCAGAAAGTGCCTATGGTGACTATACCAGACGAAGAAGAAGGAGAAAAGGAAAATGAAAAGGAAAAAGAAAGAGAAGAAACAGTATAGGCAAGCAACAACATTTGCATTAAAGTTTGTTCTATGTCAAAGTGCAAATGGCCTCAGCTGTGTTATAATGCATATGTGATATAGTTATGAAGCATGTGTAATGAAAATCTTATAAATAAACTAAATGGTAGTACTTTAGTTGGGGTAATGTGGCTGATTTAGTGAAGCCTTGTCTGTTAAAAGTTGTGTTAATGATGGTTCATGTAAAATTTATATATGATAATGATAAAAGCCTGACTTGTCTATGAGAAATGATTTTTTTTTTTTTTTTTTTTTTGTCCTATACGATAAAAAAGATGACCTATTAACAAATGAATTACGTGACATTAATAAAATTGATGTGATCTATAATGAATAACTTGTGCTTAATCATGTATTACTTATTCATTTTGTGATAGTAATTTCTATCTTGATAAAATGGGTTAAAGATGAGCTCTTAAAACCTAAGTTAAATGATTTTTTGTTTGTTTAAATTTCAACGAAAATGACAAAAAAGTGTTTAACAAATTAATCTCATCTAAATTCAATGTTCAGGGATTATAATTTTACTTGAGAATACTGTGTTGTTTTTTATGAATTCCAAACTTACGATTCATGAACCTTTTTTTCTTCACTTCTCATGTGATGGAATATCATACCAACTATTTTAAGAACATATTTAAATCCATATTCTCGCCTCAAATATGGGTTCATTAGCTTTCATACACATTGAAACACATATAAATGTCAAAACAAACATGTTTATACCATTTTGATTGACAATTTTTTTTTTTTTTAATTTAGAAAATAAGATTAAAATATTACAATGAAAACAACATGTAGTTTATAACTCTTTAAGACTTACAATAATCATATCTCAAGATTATTATAACATATGTTTTATTTTTGTTTATATCCTCCCACTAGGGTTCTTTTTAAGACTTACAATAATCATATCTCATTTTATTTGATTAGTGTAGTTATTTTAGATTGTGAGATTATTTTATAACAAAATATTAAAAAATATAATTATGACTAAGTTTTATTATTTTGAACAAATTAGGTAAATCATATCGCCTTATTTCCTCCGACTAGACCCATGGGCTAAGTTACATCCATGTTACTGGTTACTCAAAAGCTCACTGGTCATGTGATGAGGACCGGCCAAAATCCCCAGAGCACATGTCCCAGACCATGGGTCTTTTCCCCTCATTGAACATGTGGGGTGTCGTATGCCCCGTTTCAACTGGGCCGGTTCCTCATTGAACAGGTGGGGACAATAGAAAGCCAACCATCGTGCACCAATGGAGGCCTCACCACGTGGTGGAATAAACTACTTTATTTCTTCCGATTCAACCCTTTCCATAATTATCATAATAAATATCATAATATCAAAATTCTCATTTCTTATAAATAAATAAACAAATAAATAAATATGTATATATTCACAATTCAAATCATAAGGTTCCACAAGGCAATTTTTGTTCTAACTATTATTAGCCTCTAATCCAAGAGAGCTCAAACACACGCCAAAAATCAATCTACCACAACCAATTTACTAACCATTAATAACTCTTTAAAACTCTACATATTCAAAATTATAACTTATAATTTCACAAAATTAAAAAATAGACAAATTTTAATAATAAATTTGGAATGCTTGAAGTGGACAAATTATGACGGGACTGAAAAATTAGGGAGACCATTGTAACTATAATTTTTTCCTTTCAATTTATTATTAATTAATAATTCTCTTTATTGTTTATTTTCCCTTTTAATAATAATATTATTATTTATTACTATTTATCTATTTATTTATTTTATTATTATTTCTTTACAATTGTTTTAAACTCTAAGAGACTATCCTAACAATTTAAATTAGGAGTTTTAATAAGCACCAATCCACATATAAGTATGCTTTAATGTGATATATATATAAGCAAGGTTTCCTACATATCTATATATAAGTATGTGCAACGTACTCACACAGTGAAGTTTCCCTTTTAAGGTGCAATAAAAAAATTCATGCCTTTAATATGTATATAAAGGAATCACAAAACTTACTTTTACCTTTTTTTTTTTTTTTTAATTATTATATATATATATATATATTAATTTATTATTATTATACCTATTTATTTATTTATTTCAAAAGCATATATATATATATATATATATGATAAATCAGGTTTCCTATTAACTTCCATCTGCAGCAACGTGTGTGTGTACCAACAGTAATTATCTGATTCGTGTCCCTCGTACTCCAACAAATGATCAATGTAGGATAAAAAATTCATACCAAAATACCTATTTATAACCTATGAGAAATGTGATTCCTTTGTCTGAGAAGTAAGTCTAGTTCAACTGAAGGAAAAAAAAAAAAAAAAAAAAAAAAAAAAAAAAGATCTTTATCTGAAAAATTTCTACATAGTTAATTGTTTTTGTTATATGTAGTTAATTGATCAGTGCTCTTATTCCCATTTTTTTGATGCAATACTTGTTTATTATTATTATTATTTTTTATAACAACAAGTTATATGCCTATATATATATACATCCAACACACCACGTACATTTATATATGAAGTAAGCTCCTATCATTTCCAAGTGCAGTCACACACACACACCATAAAGCAACGTCTCGTATTAGTCCCTCAATCTTTTCCAATGTGATATATTTAAATGAATTAACTAAGCTCTTAACACACATACATATATATTCCTTTCCTTCTCTTTTCTGTATAGCATTTTTTTAAAAAAGTATATAAATAGATCAGCAAGTTATGACAGCAAGTTTAGATCTCATATATGTACATATACATATATATAAAACAGTCCATAAGCTCTTAGACCGAAATAATATGAGTATAATGCTGCACTTTGATTTTTTTTTAAAAATAAAATCCCCATGTTCTACGCACATGCAGCAACATTGGTATATCTACCTATATGGTATGCATATTTTAGGCATAGTATACACATAGAGTATCTAGATTTTGCTGTGATAATTAGAGAGGAGAGACTAAAAGAAGTAAAACAAACTACAAGGGCCGATATATCGGAAATTCCAGTAGCCATGCACCGTGCTTTCACAATCTCATGAATGGAGATCCACTTCTCTATATACCTAATCTTTAGTGATGTTGATATCACTTTTAAGTGCTAACACCAGCAGCAGACACGTTTGGTCACTAAATATTCATTACATTTTGTAGCCCCTGTTCTAGTGTTATTTTAACAGAGCACCCATATGGAAGTCAATCGGAAACTTGTGTTCGTGACTAATGAAAGCAAGGAGGAGAGGAAAGTTTAAACATTACCTCTATTTCAAAGACGTTGAGCAGAGAGAGGATGAAATGGTTTGACTCCCTCTTTCTCTCTCACTCTCTATCTGTCGGTCTTGGTGTCGGATTTGGCTAGAGCAAGGCGAATGAAAGGAAGCTCAAGGAAGCTGAGATTAAATAATACTCCAAGGGTCTGGTTTTGAGAAGAACTAACGATGTGGGTTTGGGTCTCGAGAAGCATGGGTGTTGCTGAACTGCACTTGCGTGAACAGTTGGATAGCCGAAAGCAAGATTTGGAAGCATGGCGTCGAGCTGATTTGTTGACTGTGTTACCAGTGTCTTTACGTGTTCAGATCGAAAAAGAGGAGGAATAAATGAATTAGTGGATATTGCTTGGATTATGGAACAGGAGGCGAAATGGACTTACAGTGGTTTAGTTGGTTTGATTATAATGGGCCTCTAAAATTTGTTATGATCCCTCTTTGCTTTTACGTTGAGATTGAGAGGAATGAGTCTTGGGCTTGGAGATAGAGATGAAATAGTATATGGGCGGATGGATTAATGAATTAAAATTGTAGAACCACTAAAATTAACTCACTTAATTCTCTTGAAGACTCTTATTTACAATTAGGCTTATTACTTATATAATTACAATTATTTGGAGAATTATTAAAATTTAATCCTTAGTTCCATTTAAGGATTTTTTTTTTTTCAATTGAATTTCTTTTGTCCTTAAAATATTATTTCTAAAATATTTGTGACAAAAAATTATTATCTAATTATTTGTTCTTAATTTATGATAGGAAAATATACCTTAAATTCCAATAATTATTCTCATAACTATTTTACGCCAAAATTTCATAATTTAATATTTCAAATTTCAAATCCCAAAATTTGGGATATTACAAAGCACACTTGTTATCTCAAAAGGATTATATATGCCTTTAAGCAAATAAGAAAAATAAATGAAAGAACACCAACAACTTTTATTTATTTTTATTGTAATATAGTGTATCAACCTTTATTTTGTTATTCATATTAAGAGGAATCTTAATTTAACATGGTGAGAATATTCATTTTCTAATTCATATATTTTTTTTTTTCCAAATTTCCTTTAGCCCGTTAAACCTTATCCCCGCAAATTCCAAGTCCTTCTATTCGATCCTATGGCTTCGATTCAACAAAGATACTTAGCACAGAAACTCTCAGTTGCAATCTTCAACCTCATCACCAAAACCTACCCAACTCACTCACTCTCGCAGAGATGCTAGCCTCATCCTCATTCTCATTCCAACATCGCACCTCAATTCTCCATACCCATCTTCTTCCTTCCCCAAGACCCGCTTTTTCCCCTTTCACACTTCTATCCAATTCCTTTTCCCATTCTCGCAGCAGCCCCCTTTTCCTTAAATCTCATCCATTATTGGAGACTAAGCCTTTAGAGAGTTTTCTCTTACAGGCCAAGTCTCCTCCTGCTGACCGACCCAGTGAGTCGAAATGGGTACACGAAGGCTTGATCACTGAGTCCCTTCCCAACGGCATGTTCCGGGTACGTCTCGATAACGAAGATTTGATTCTGGGTTATATTTCTGGGAAAATCAGGAAGAATTTTGTTCGAATTTTGCCTGGAGATAGAGTTAAAGTTGAAGTTAGTCGGTATGATACGTCTAAAGGCCGCATAGTTTACAGAGTTCGTGGTAGCTCTTAGCTTTTTCACAGATTGCCCATAAAGTGTTTGTAAAAAGCACTGCTTGGTGGATTCTGTTGTAACCAGTTAGATATAGATTTTGGTGGTGCTCTGTGTTTAATGGTGAATGAATTGGGTGTGTTGAAGATTGCGGAGGAATGGAATTCATGGAAGAGGATTTGATGGTGGTGAAGACTGAAGTGGGGGAGAATTCTTAGCCTCTTTAGGCAATATGCTCTGCTCAACTGTAACTTCAATTATGGAAAGCTTGATTTGCTTGTCCTTTTGTTTTTCTTTTCGAACTTTTTGTCTAGAACCAAGTTCATCAATGATTTTGCACTGTTCAACTCTCTGGGGTAACATAATTCGTGCCCAAAATTTATGATTACAATTCTCTGGATGATTTGTAGTAGCTTTCTTCCAATTTTCCTTTGAATGCATATTTCAATATTTGTACTTAGTCATTAGGTGCGTTTAGCCATTGATTTCTTTGTACTAGTTTGGCTAGAATAAATGGTTCACATGGATAAGACTCATTCAACTACGAGCTGCATGGCTCGTGGCCATGGGCTAAGTAGTAGTGTAGTATGCACAAGCTTATGCCTTCTACCAGGCGGGTCTGGAGGAGGTAGATATACATAGCCTTACCCTACTACAGGGAAGATTTGACCTTGTGACTTCCAGACCGATGACAGCAACCTTTATGGTTGCTTCGAGGCTCATTCAGTAACACAAATGCTGTATTATGACAAACTATTGAAGTCTTATATAGTGGGTCTTGTTATGTGGCACACAAACATGGCTCTTTTTCCTGTTCATGGGCTTCATAGCTCATGAGTTTAACATGGTGTTACTAAATAAATTTGACAACATTGTCTACTAGATAATTAAGTGAAACTCAGATATACAGCCTAATTGGCAAAGGTGCAGATACATCTAGGTTAATTGGGTAGAGCAATTCTACCATTGAGCTAAAGTCAATTGGATCTTATATTAAGAACCAAAGTTGATACATAAGAATTTGGATTCAAGCTTAAGTGTGTTAACTTCCCTAATGTGGCGTTAACACTATTAAGTAGATTGATATGGACTATTGCGACTTATACGTACAGACAAAATCAAAACTCGTTCAATTAATAAATAAACATGTTTATACCATTTTCATTGACATATTAAATTTGAACTAGATCTGATGAGGTTTGATGGGAACCCAAACTGGTTCCCAAAATTATATACTAATATATTTGCTTACAACATTATAACATTCCACTTTTTAGGATTTAGCATAATCATGTAACTCTTTCATTTGATTAGGTTGGTTATATTTCAGATTGTGAGATTAATTATAACACACTAGGTGAAGAATTGTCCAGAACTGCCGCCTAAAATTCTAAAAAGAGCTCAAAAAATAAGGATAAAATAAAGTATGAGTAGTAATCTAAAACTGTACATGTATGTGTGTATGAAGGAAAGTAACAAGAAAACAAAGCAAAATAAATTTAAGAATACCAACAATTTTTAACATTTTAAATTTCAGTATGGAGGGTATTAACCTTTCTTTGTGATTCATATTAAGAGGAATATTAATATATTATGGTTCCTTTAGCCCGCTAAACCTTATCCCCACAAATTCCATGTCCTTCTATCCTATGGCTTCGATTCAACAAACATCAACTTAGCACACAAACTCTCGTATCAATCTTTCTTCGACCTCATTTCACCAAACCTACCCAATTCACTGTTGGCGTTAGCACCTTGCATTGTACAAACCATTAGCAGCTGCACCTTGGTGCTCGGTCCTCAGTCTTTCTGATCTTACTCTGTATATTGCCTTTTATAGGCAGAAATTATATGTTTTTTGCTCAAAATAGGCAGAAATTATATGACTGTTGAGCAGTGATGATTGCTATTATGATATTTACAAATAATGATTGATGATGATTTAAAACCATTTAATGTCATTAAAATAGGTTAATTAAAACATATTAAAGCTCGAACAGTTAGTTTAGAGATTTCTCTAATCAGCATTTTAACTAACTTAAGCTAACATTTTATTATATAGAACATTTTATTATATAGAAGGGCATTCTTAATCTTAAGTTATATGAGACTTCTTCCTTTGACATACTCACACATAGTCTACAACAATCCCCCACATGTGTCAAAGGAAGTTTGTAGCCCCATTAGCCCCCTTTGGGCTGTGAACCAAATCTAGACTAATAATGCTTAGTACACAAAGATGCCAGTGGTCCTATGGACTATGAACAACACTTCTTGGGCATATACTAGAAACATTAAGAGTCAGATTATATTCCCACATTTCCTGTTGTTCACATGTTTTTGCACATACGTGTGTCCTGGTATTTAATTAATGCTTTAGAGATTTTGCCATGATCTCATAGGAGTGGCCCACTCTTCATTCATATAAGGGATTTCATAAAACGTACTTGCAATTAGCACATAATCACGTAGAATTATGAAATCATTAAAAGTTTTCATTCAGCCTCATCATAACGCATTCTAGCATTTTCTCATGCCCTAAGAAAGGATTGGTAGTTTATGTTAGTGCTAGCAGAACTAACAAGTGACTTATTCTTACCCGTTGAACCTCCTTTATGGGATCACCAATCATAGAGGTTGGGTTGTCATTGCTATTAATTTCGAATTGTCAAACCCCATTCCCCTTGGCTAATTTAATTCTTCTAAGGGTTTGTTAATGAAAACGTAGGTCAACTTTTTAACCTCATAAAATCGTTTGAGATAACTCCATAAATCTTAAGCTAGCTTATTCACATAATGTCTCAAACGATTTCCCACTTGCATCATTATTCTTTTACAATGGCTATTGCCATTGGGCAATCATAGCTCATCGACATTAAATGTCGGTTTTCCACCAAAATATTTTCTAAGAGGTTTTCGATAACTTAGCCTCCAATTTCAGATTAACAATGGACTTCTCATCTAAAACTGACTCGCATAATAATTCATTTTGACTCCCAATGGACAATTCTCATCTTAACATCCGCATATTTTAGTATAACAGGAATCCACTGTCCATAATACCAACATTTATAATACCATTCGGATATTTCAATCTCCTCATGAGACTGCAAATTTATATATATATGCTCAATCTTCATATAGCACAAGCTATGTCACAGTGATTAACATCCTTTAAAGTAATAAATTCTCAATAATTTGTGCATACCCAAATTGAGCTGCAAAGTCACTTCAAAAACTATGTTAGCATCCTAAGGAATATTCCCAATGGTTCTGGAAAGAGATTAAATTTGCCAACGGTCACATCACCCATAACTAATTATGTGAGTTGCCAAAGTGAGGAAACACTTCCATGTTAATGGTCATCAATGATACAACTTAACATGTATTCTCTTCATGAATGATCATCAATCCCTCTTCAATAATCATTGACCGTTGGTTCCTCATCACAAAATTACTGTTGCCATAAATTATTTCAGGGAGGTTAAAAAACAATTCAAGCCGATTAATATCACACCCAATGAAACCTCCAACTTAAATGATTTAATTCACTAAAGGAATACTCATTATTATAAAAAACAATAAAACCTCCAATATTAGTTTTCAAAATTTCCAACAAGATAATTTTACCAATTCTACATGTAACCACACCCTTGACCCAACGACAAATATCGGGTTATTAAGCTCGAACCATACCCGGTTTATTTTTATTATTTTAAATCGATTTTTTTTTTTTTCTCTATAATTTTATATTAATAACCCTAAAATATTCACGTTTTCACTGGTTTAGCCCCGGTGAGCTCTAGTTTACTCCAGTCTGACTCACTGACCCTTGATCTAGTATTACTACCGTCCGGTTTTGATAACCTTGACAAACATACTAAACCAATGACCAAAGGGAAGAGGCAGCTTTTACATGTTAATGTAGTCAGAATATCATACCTCAATTTGCAACCACATATAAGCATTCGTATATCATTAATAGATATTATAGAAAACCAATTAATTCCACCATTAAGGGCGGCCTGGTGCCCCGCATGCATTCATTAGGCCTTGATTAAAAATATCTGTTCTATTTCTTTTCTAAATGATCCAAATGGGGAGAATTTCTTAACTACTTATTAGTCAAGTTCATCGATTGTAAAAACCAGACATCTCATACAAAACTACAAACTTCATATACAATCATTGGAAGGCCCTCCAATAACTTTATTTAAGTTCCAGATTTGACGTATGCATAATAGTGGCTTCACTTTGTTTGAAGAGATCGAGCATCCTAGTTCTTTGTCTCTACCACAATATATCATGACTCTTAATGCAGTAACTGATAAGTTATGGTTAGACCACAATATCAATGAATATATAAGCTGTTACTACTTAATCACTAATTAACAACCGCAACAAGCTTTTGGAAATAGGTAAATCCAATCTATAAAATTATTCCGACAGTCTATCATCCGTTTCAAGTTAAAATTTTGTCGACGAAACAGTCAAAAAACACCAAGTTTCAACTTCAGGCATAAAGCTAACAATGTGCGTACCTGTGGCGAGAAAGCAAGCCGTGAAGATCTCAAGGAAGACATGATCAACAGTAATATATACACTATCTTTGCACAATAGCAAATCCTTTATTGCTTCATTTCTCATGAAAATAATCTTACCATTCATCTTAAGGACATATAGGATTGTCAGAGACACTTATCAAGATTATAATGCTGTAAAATGTTACAGGTGTACCTTCTTGTAGGTAGCTCCTAGATTGTCATGCTACGTAGTGGATCTTCTAGCTCCTCCTGGTGCTATATGCAGACCCTATTAGCGGCAAGGCCTGCAAATGATGGAGTTGATTTGAGACGTTCCTGAGGATTCTGTCTTTAAGAGCTATTTTGTAACTACCGGTAGATAAAAAAGGGCACTCCCTAAAATTAAACCAACCCTTCCTGCAAAACTGGATAGAACTCAAAAGCTGCAAAACAGGATAGAACTTAGAAGATAATTCTTCAGAAGGTATAAAAATATGCCAAAGGAGGAAGATAAATGCTTAAGAGCTCAAGAGCTCCGCACTTCAGAGACTTGAAGCACCTTATATAGGCCTCTAAAAACTGAACATTGGGCAACCATTTAAACATAATAAAAACTTCGTTTGTGAACGTTGAGAGGCATCAAACCATCAGATTTGGATGTCAGAAAGTGACAATGTTTTAAAGCTATAAATGTACAGGATTAAAATCAATAAAAGCTGGTCCTTGAAATCCGTTTATGCATTTGGAAAACACCAACGTCCATATTTCACATTAAAAGCTAATGAATAGTATTTGAAGCCATCGAAGAATTTCCCTTGTGAAATTCAAAAGCCATAACGTCCAGATTCCATGGATTAAAGGCTGGCAATTATGAGCTTAAATATTGCAACCTCCATATTCTACAATTAACGCTAGTAATTATGCCATTCAAAATATATTTTTATATTTTCGCAAAACTATTCAGTAAAAGGTACCCAATCCGCATTTAACTCGTGGGTAGGGGAAATTGCCAGATTTCCATGTGGCTCATCATTTTGCGAGTTCACTCCTCTTGGCTCTTTTAATAGTACAATAACACTTATTACTTCCTGCACAATCCCAAACAATATGAACTATGTTCCTTGTGACTCACCCACTTATAATTCCCAACATACCTTTCCTTTCAACTCTAATGTCATTCGAAGGATCATGCAATTAGTGATACTATGCCAGAGAGTGTTTCTTCACAAGGGTATTAATCTTTTCACAAAAAATATTCTGCACTTACCGTGAGGAGGTCCTTCATTTCTTGAAAACAAAACTGATTAATGATTACATCAGGAAGTAATTATGATACCTACTTGCTACGACACAAGATCATAGACGATATACAACTTTGAATTTTAAAATCAGCAGGTAATATCTCCTAAGATTGTTGGCGTTAGCACCTTGCATCGTACAAATTTTTGGCGATAGCACCTTGGTGCTCAGTCCTCAGTCTTTATGACCTCACTCAATATATTGCCTTTTATAGGCAGAAATTATATGATTGTTGAGCAGAAATGATGACTATTAAATACATCTTAATGAAAATTAAAATGATATTTACAAATAATGATTAATGATTATTTAAAACCATTTAATGTCATTAAAATAAAACACAGATTAAAGTTGCAATGGTCATATCCAAGGTTGTTAAAATTACGAGTTTAAGTAAACTTCGAATAGTAAACCCGTAAGAGTTTACTTTCACTATTAAATAGGTATTAATAGTGTATAATAAATAATTAAAATATAAAAAAATGACAAAAATTTGATTTAAATATATTTTAAATCCAAATAATTGAAATTAAATCTATCAATATTCAAAATTTACCATATTTAACAAAGAAATTTCTATAAAACTCACATATAAAGCCATTAAGTATGATTAAATAAAAAAAGTTAACATGAGTTTAAGGGTGAGTTAACATGATTTTACAAATTTCAAACATAAAAACAAGAAACTCGATATAAACTCGTAAGTTTAACTGAGTTTACAACGGTCACAAATTTACCAATGACTTGACTCAATTTGATAAACTAGAAACGTAAAAACAGTAAACTCGGAGAGTATGTCAACTCGCGAGTTTGATTTTCCGAGTTTACCGTTTTTACATTTATAATTTATAAAAACAAGTCGATCATCAAGGGTAAACTCGTTCTAGTTGTAAATTCGGTTACACTGATGAGTTTATACACCGAGATTTACCGTTTTTACGTTTCTAGTTTACAAAATCATATCAACTTAGTCTTAAATTGGTGTTAATTTTTTTATATTTATTATTTGATCATGCTTAGAGGCTTTATATATAAATTTTATAGAATTTATTTTGTTAAATATGATAAATAATGAATGTTGATGGATTTAATTTTAATTATTTAATTATTTACTAGTAATATTTATTTAATAATTAAATCAAAACTCATTTTTAGATTTTAATTATTTAATTCACTATAATAGTTTAATAATAAAAGTAAACTCTTACAAGTTTAATTAAACCATATGAGTTTAGAGTTTAATTGAATTTGTGAGTTTGACAACTTTAGTCATATCCAATGGTCAGAGAGTCATCTTATCAACATTTTTACTAACTTAGCTTTCATTTATCTATCTATCTATCTATCTACTTCTGTAAATCTCCCAATGATGATATGACTGGTCCACTTAATCATCCTAATCAGCTTGGTGCTAATCTGCTTAATCATATATGTATATGTGCCACGTAATCTCACCTAATTGTGTTGATCGGATAGATTTTTGTGTGATCGTATTAGTTTCTGGGTGTTGGTTGCTTTAGATTGTGTGTTTCAAGTCTAACCCCTTTGAAGAATGTTTTCCTTTCATTTTTTGTCTTATAAATATGTTGTCGTGTTGGGCTATGAGGGCGGTCTCGTATCTCTCTATATCTGCTTTCATACATGTCTTTCATTCAAACCTATCAACTAGTGATTCTCTTTAGGGTTTATGTGGAGATTGATAGCAGAATCGACTGTTGAAGAACAAAATTCTATGTTTCCAGGCTCCTGAAGAACTGATGAGGCAAACAGAAATACGACTCAGTATAATATGGCCAAACAAATGTTTATTGAGATTATTTTTATTTTTTCAGGTATTGAACCCGGAAATATAATGTTGATTTTTAATTCTCGGCGTTGCAAGTGATTTTTGGGAAGATAGTGGAATTTTGAGTGGTTTGTTTAGTGACTTATAATATTTTTTATTTCAACTATTAAGGATTTTTCCTCAATTAAGTTTTATTTCTTAGACGTTGGTTTTCTTGGAGCCAATGGTATTTATCCAGAAACAATCTGGATAAATATTTGGTGAAGAAAGCAGCTAACAAATCTTTTCACTCCAACAAAAAAATTCTTATTAAATCGGCCAACAATTCTATGAGCATAAATAAACAGTTTAATTATTAGTGTTATATATATATTTTTGTAATTTAGAAACATGTTATTCTTTATGCCAATTAAGGCCCTATGATTTTATCTGAATGCATTGAAATGTTGGTTAATACTTCCCATACTAAAATATTATGAAAAAAATGTTTATATACTAAATTTGCAAGATAAAATGCAATAAATGTTGAAAATACAGAGATGATGAGTTTAGATAATCTTAAAAATTAAATTTACATTGTGTAAACTCTTCGATTTATGGGATAAACAATTTTTCCTTTTTTTGTGTAAAATAAGCACTTAAATTTAATATCTCCTAATAATTCGTGACAATTCATCCATTTATGGGGCAGAATCTCACAATTCACGAACTTTATGTTGCTTGGGGGATTTTTATTTTTATTTTAAAAAGAAAAACTTAAAAACTAATAATTGATATGTATCAATAATTTTATTCCTAATTCGTTATACTTGGATTCAGGGTAAACTGGAAAAATTAATAAGTTTTGAAACAAAACAAGCATTTACACCCAAATGTTAGGCGAGATGAATATAATTCAATGAAAAATTAAAAGAAACTTTTATAAATACCCACCTAATTAATTATAGAAAATCATACCCAGAAGATAATAAAGTTAAATATAAAAACAAACTACATCACCATCGATTGAGCAATGTACTGTTAGAAGTGAGATTTCTCTATATGTATGCGCATAAAATATGGACCTAATAAATATTACACTAAGAGATTGAAGTTAAACACAACAAACCTATATGCATTTATAATCTAGTATAAGTTATTGAACTCAATATAATTCAACAATAATAAACCGAATTGTAAATTATTTGATTTTAAATAGATGTCACATAGTAATGCCACTTAAAATGAAAAATTTCCTAAATTAATAAAAAGAGGGAAGAGACAACCTAGTTAAGAAAAAAGAGATTGTCTAGTGCTTGAAGGGAAGCTGCAAATAGATGGGAAGAGAGCAAGTTGCAACTGAGAAGGGTAAAGAACCCTCAGTATCCATCATCCCCTCTTCATTCCTCCATCATGAGTGCTCTTAATTACTTGGTTATTGAAGTAAATGAGAATTACACATTGCTGCATATAAATAAAAAGAAATAAAAAAATATTCATGTATACATCTCATTAATAACATTAAAAGAATTAAATATGAATACTCAATGAATATTTATTATTGGGATATTATTAGTTGAGGTAAAATCAAATATTAAGTATAATAATTAAATCAGATTGCCAAATATGATATTTGAAAAAAAATGATGAAATCATTATTTTCTTATTTTAATTGTGAATGAAATCAAAGTCATTACTTCAGCATTTAAGTCTTTTAAATGTAATTTTTCTAATGATAAAACATTCTTTTAATATTAGAGTATTAAGAGATGATGGATTAAGAAAAATATCATACAATGAAATATTCAAAATGCTGTAATGTTAGCTTTTAAATCTCTATGCATATTTTTTTTTTTGGGTAAAAAAAAACCCCTTATAAGATTAATCAATTATTAGGCACATGTGTTTGTATTAATTTGAATGTTAATCAAATTTTAAATGATTTGTAACAAATACATAAATG
The DNA here is from genome assembly GCA_019022655.1 of Acacia acuminata. Classification (NCBI taxonomy): domain Eukaryota; kingdom Viridiplantae; phylum Streptophyta; class Magnoliopsida; order Fabales; family Fabaceae; genus Acacia; species Acacia acuminata. Next base: position 671,119 of record JAFJYI010000245.1, read on the forward strand.
AAGAGATATTAGATAGGGAATAACATATTGCTTTTATTGCAAAAAAATCCATTTGCGCAAGCCAAAAATCCATCCGCATGCAACAAGCCAAAAACGATGTTGTTTCATCTTTTTTCCCCCTCTTTATATCTGGTTTTGCCTCTGATTTTCAGACCTGTTTCAATATTCCCTAGAAGCAGCCACAATAGTCCCACCGACAACGTAACATGAATATGAGCATCTCACAATTATTTTTTCCCAATCAATATGCATTGACTTTGAATCTTCTCACCATCATCAGCTCCGCCGTTGCTCTTTCAATCTTTACCGGATTCTCTTTTCAAATCGCTCCATTGTGGCTTTATTATATTCTCGCCGTCACTAAGCTCCGCCATTGTGCAACTGACCACTGTCAAGTCTCAGGCCCAACATTTGACAATTAAGATCAGTCCCTCCTCGCTGATTGTCGTTGATCTTCATTCGTCATTCCTCGCTGCTCGATTTGTTTGAAACAACGTCATTTATGGCTTGCTGATGGATTTTTCTGCAATAAAAGCATATATGTTATTCCCAATTAGATAATACGATTTTAAATTATTTGTAATGTTAAGAACATTTATTGAGATATAGGTTTAATTGACGGGTGATTCTCAAAAATATAAAAAAGGAAGTTAATTATTCGCGTATTATTTGAAATGTTATTGCACCAATGGATTATACTTCTTCCGGTCTTAATTATAAGATCTAATTGACTTTTTTAAAGAGATTAAGAAAGCTAATTAAATTACTTTAAAATATTTTTATTTTTATTTTTTTTCTTCAAACCAATTAGTTTAACTAATAAACTAATATATAATCTAAGGATACACAATATATGAAATAATTAGTAACTTATTTAACTTCCTTAATCTCTCCAAAGAAAAGCAACTAGGTCTTATAATTAGGACCGGAGGTAGTATTGTTTAAGGATCTGAATATAACCGATAAACCCGAATCAACCAATTTCTTAATGAACCGGGTTTTACATGATTTTAAGAATATAGTTGATTATTCAAGTTCAAGATAAATAATCTTGATTTGGGATCAATATTGGATGGCTTTCGAAAATTTTAAAAATAAATTGATTGGTCACTTAATATCTTCTTCTCTTTCTGGAGCAATAGAATGATAGATTCATCCCCTCTCTTCCAATAATTCAATGTATTTATATTTACTAACCATTATTAGTTTAGAAAATTTCTTACTCATTGTACCCTCCTTCCCTTTCTAAGATTGCAGGTTCGTCCTCTCCCTCCATAAAACTCGAAATCCCTGTCTCCGATGGGGCTATGCATTCCAAATTCCAATTAGAAATATCATTCTTATCGCCTTTATATAAATATTAAGTTATCAAAAATTAAAAAAGTTCGATAGGAATCTTGTCATTATATATATTCTAAAATTAATAAGATAAAACTTCCCATAACAACGCTTCGACCAATTTTAACCAGATCCTTTTTTTTTTTTTTTGGCCAACTTAAACAAATTTTAATCCATGAAATTACGAAGTAATTATGGTTTTAATCAACAAATAAAACAATTGATAAAGGATATATTTGATAAGCTGATGATGCTAATAATTTAAATGGTAATAAGTTACAGGTCACAAGAAGTTCAATTAGAGAATTTCAAAAAATTCAAAATTTTCCATTGTTATATTGTTTTTATTATAGACTAAACCATTTTCAAACTTTAGTTATATCAATGTTAGTAAATCTGGACCGGCCACTAAATCAATCAAGATACTAGGTCAATAGTTAGTATAGTTATATCAAAGTCGGAGTTAACCTGTGAAAAATAAAAAAATTTATGGTTATTAATATGAAGTTCTAAAAAATATATTAAAAAAAATAGTGAATCTGGTTGATACGAGACCAAATCAACCTGTGCATTGGGAATTTCAAAACCGTATTTATATAATTATATAAGACTTCTTCTTTTCAGACACGCACCTAATTTACAAACACTCACTCTTGCAGAGATGCTAGCCTCATCATCGGTCCGATATCGCAACCCAATTCTCCATGCCGGTCTTCTTCCTTCTCCAAGACCTGCTTTTGCCGCTTTCACACTTCAATCCAATTCCTTTTCCCATTTTCTCAGAAGCCCCCTTTTCCTTAAATCTCATCCTTTATTGGAGACTAAGCCTCTAGAGAGCTTTGTCGTGCAGGCCAAGTCTCCTCCCGCTGGCCGATCCAAGGAATCGAAATGGGTGGTCGAAGGCTTGATCACTGAGTGCCTTCCCAACGCCATGTTCCGCGTACGTCTCGATAACGAAGATTTGATTCTGGGTTATATTGCTGGGAAAATGAGGCATAAAGTTCATATTATTGCGGGAGATAGAGTTAAAGTTGAATTTAGTCGGTATGATTCGTCTAGAGGCCGCATAGTTTACAGATTTCCCATAAGGGGTTTGTAAAAGGTACTGCTTGGCAGATTCTGTTTGAAACCAGTTAGATAGAATGTGGTGGTGCTCTGTGGTTATCAGGGAAAATGATGTGGATGGTATTATAATATTGTTGATTGAATTGGTTGTGTCGCAGATCACGGAGGAATGGATTTCATGGAAGACGATTTGATGGTGGTGAAGACTGAAGTGGAGGAGAAATATATATATATCTAAGCCTCTTTAGGTAATATATGCTGTGATAAACTGTAACTTAAACAATGGAAAGCTTGATTTGCTTGTCCTTTTGTTTTTATTTTCGAACTTTTTGTCTAGAACCATGTTCCTCAATGATTTTGCACTGTTCAACTTTCTGGGGTCAGATAATTTTTGTCCAAAATTTATGATTGCAATTGGCTGATTGATTCGTAGTAGCTTTCTTCCAATTTTCCTTTGAATGCATATTTCAACATTTGTACTTAGTCAATATATATGTACGTTTAGCCATTGATTTCTTTCCATTAGTTTGGCTAGAATAAATGGTTCACCGTCGATGAGACTCATTCATCCATTAGCTGCATGACTCATGGCCATGGGCTATAAGTAGTAGTGTAGTACAGATAAGCTCAATGCCCAAGGCTCCTCAACATGTGAGATTTGAGGAGGGATATATATACATAACCTTATCCCTCCCAAGTCCCAACAGGTGGTTTTGGGAGAAATAGAAATACAGAACCTTAGTTAAGGGAGATATTGCTTTCAAGATTTGATAGTTAAGGGAGAGATTATTTTCAAGATTTGAACATATAACTTCCAGATCAAATAGAAACTACATTTGATGTTACTTCGAGGCTCACCCGCGGTAACAAAAACGATGTATTATGACAAAATTTTGAAGTTTTATGTAGGTGTCTTGTTATGTGGCACACAGACATGGCTCCTTTAATTTTCCAGTTCCTGAGATTCATAGCTTATATGTTTAACGAGGAGTTAAGTAAATAAATTTGACAACCTTGTTTACTAGATAATTGAGTGAAACGAGAATATTGGGCTTAGTTGGCAACAGTGCAAAGACATCTGGTAAATTGTTTAGAGCAGTTCTACTATTGAGCTGAGGCCAATATCTCATCTGGCATCAGCCTCAATTTTGCAGACTGAGATGAACTTGACATATTGGGTCTGGTTTTTATACATACCCATTTATAGATATGAAAATGTTATGGACTTGTATAACGGACTTGCAAATATAAGGCCCAGTTAGGGGGCTTTATGACGGGATCCTTCCTTAATCAAGTAAAACGCTAATCACCCGTTGAAAATGCCTATAATCTTCGATAGTATAGGTAGTGGAGCAAGCATTTGCAGATCGTGCGCACGTTGCCTGGGGAACGGACGCACAACCAATGGATTAACCCTAGGTGATCTCTATAAATAGAAGGATATTCACAACATATGCACTCTCTCCATTCTCTATTCAATTACTTACATTCACTCTCATTGTGCACACACCCCACCCCTCTGACGAAACACCGCACCTGTTTAGCACAGTGATCACCGAGCACTCTGTGTTATCTTCCACATAGATAACATTGAGTGATCGTCTTCTCTCTGGTGTTTAATCGATAGACATCTCTAAGAAGATATTTGGTTCAATATAAACCACTCGCTAGTCCATTGAGGCTAGACACTTGTGTTCCACACCAGAATAGAAAACTATGCATAGTATAATACCAGCAAAATAAACATAATCTCTTGATTACGATAAGAAAGAAAGTACTTACTCGAAGTGATAGTATGGATTAGCCGTGTTTGTAAATTAGATGATAAACTTGTGATTTTGGTAAAACAAGTAAGATTTTGCATCGAAAGACTGATCGAATTCAGTTTGTTTAGGCACGCTAAGGGCAAAATGCTGCCATTAGATGTTCAAATGAACTCTGTCTTGCTCGCTCATGCCTTTTGGATAGTATTTCCAACCAAATTGCATATATAAGTACTAATGTTTACAGATTTGAGCATAGTAACAAAACTTTGAGCATCTTGATCGCCAAGTTTACACTGAACTCGAGTATCTCGCATTCACATTACATAGAAATGATGGAAGAAAGCCAATGGTGGAATAAGATGTGCTTTACCGGCCAGATCATGTGGGAAAAGGCTCGAATTCATCACATAAAAATGCTAGGGTCGCTATTGTTCTTATCATTACAAGAGTTGGCACGCAGTATGCAATTTGTCACCAATGAAAATGACCATGATACCACTAACAAGCCTTGATCTTAGCAGACAATCCTAATTCAATCGTATTATTTTGAAGGTGAGACTTCAGCATCTAACTTAATAGAGAGACTGCAAGGGAGAGTGAGTGGAAAAAGATACAAGAGACATATCTTTTTGTTTTTTTTTTTTTTTTTTTTTTTTTTAATTGTACTATTATCCGATTTATTCTCATTTTTTGGGTTTGGGGTTTGTGGTTGTACCTTCAACTTTCTCTCTATTTTCATTGGTACAAGATGCAAAATTGTCACAATCTCTTATCTCGAAAAACTCAAACTCAAACTTAAGATACAAGAAAGATATCTAGTTAATTATGGGTAAAATAAAAAATGTATTAAACTTTTAGACAAAATCAAATTGTTGCTTGTATGTAGGACCAAACTTTGTGAGAGAATGTTGCATATAAATAATGGAGAAGGGAATAACATTTTTAATAAAAACAATTAAATGAGATTATTTGGTGTTAATGTGTGTTAGTGAATTTTTTTTCCATCTTAACTATAGGAAAGTAGAGCATTAAACGTCTTCCTAACTGACACATTAACTAAATGGAAAGCTCAAAATACTAAAATGAAATATAAAAAAACTATATAAAAGTATAACAGTGAGCGTTTCCTCATCGACACATCATCAAAATGATATGCTCAAAACACTATAAAAAAAAAAAAAAAAAAAAAGAGGCGATTATCAAAGATAAATAATAAAAAAGAGAGATACACAATATTTTATATATTAATAACAGAAAATATAAGTATAAAATATTTAATTTAATATTTTGATTATTCGTTTAAAGATTTAAGTGTTTTTTTTTTTTTTTTTTTTTTTTTTTTTTTTTTTAAGATAACATCACATTAATAAACACACTACCCTATCATCGCGGCTGTCCGGGCTAGTGGGATGAAAAATAGGATTTTAAGAGCCACCGTGGCAGATAAGCATGAAGCCTCTAGAACCTGCCCTTTCCTATTAGAGTAGTGCGTGTGCCGCCTTCATTCACTAAACCCTAAAGGCCTAAACCCTCCTTTATTTCATTACTCTCTAGAGTCTTCCCCTGTTCTCGTACTCTCCCCGTCTCTGTTGCTGTGAAAATGGCAGCAACACGATCGCTCCTTAAGTCTCATTCCAATCTCACTTCCCAATTCATTCGCAAATCTTTGCAGATCACTACCCCCATTGCTCGATCAACAATCATTGACGAAGCTCTTAGCCTTCCTCTGTCCCAGAAATCGCAGCATCCACCTCCTTCTCCTGCGTTTTTCCTCTCCGATTTTCTCGGAGCAAACCAGAAGCTTCTCGTCGGTGAACAAGGATTTCTGAGCGTTCCTCAATGCCTTCAGACCGGACATTCTGCTGTCGGCGGATCTTTGTTGGCCAGGGGTCGGGGAGGCTCGTCGTCGTCGCGAACACAGATCGATAGTGGCAAAGAGTTCGATGACGATGAGGTTGATGAGTTTGACGATGACGACGACGATTTCCCTGAGGACTTGGATGATCAGGATTTCGATGGCGAGTTTAGTGAGGACTTTGACGACGACGACGACGAAATCGATAACAAGCCTAAGAGGAAGAAGTGAGGGAAATACCTATCATTATGTGTTACGAGTTACATTTAGTAAGGGTATTTTTCTTTTTATGTGCTTTTCTCGATGAATTGTTACTGTTTGATCCCTCCTTAATGTTGTGGGTTCTGTTTCTTAAAACGTTTATTACCTAAATCAAATGATCTCTCACCTCTTCCTTTTGTGGTCGTCACTCACACATCATTTTCTTTCCTGTCGAACATTACAGTTGTGACATACTGTGCATCTATTTCTTGTTTTAGAATGGATGGGTTTTGATTGGAGGAACTTAGTTTGTGAACCCTTCTAAATTTTATATAAATTACATGCCATCACTTCTGAAGCTCCATCTGCAACTCTTAAAAAACTAACAAAACTTAATTTGAGAGTCGTGTTTTGTGAAGCTTGTTGAAGTAAGTAGTAATATATATGGATGGATAGAAGAAACAGAGGACCAACTTTTACTGAGATGAAACTGATTTCATTAGCAAGGAAGGCCTCAACATGTCTTCATTATGAGAATGCTTGAGCACTCTCCTCACTGAAGAAAGTGAGGTCTCAAGCGAGTTTCGTTTTGTTGATCATGTCAAGATTTATGACCTTGAATGGGAAATACTAATACATTTTTAGAAGTTTAGAGTCTTGGAGTTTTTACATTTCATTTACTTGGACTTCAAGAGACGTCCAATGTCAGTGTTGAATGCAACTTGGTGTTTTCAGAAAGCATATGCAGATGATGAACCAGTGAAGATGCCATATTGCGTTGAACAGGGGCCAGAAATATATTCATTAGTTGCTTGCTAAGTCTAGCAAGCTTCAAATTTTTGTTGGCAAAATAAAAGGAAAATTTGGGAAAACGTCTCCCATTCCAAAATTTCATTGATGGAATGATTTGATAATTTTTTATACACAAAAAGTATTTGCATTCTACAAAGTTGTACAGACATATTAGTATTCTGATTTAAACCCTTCTATTTTAACCAATCAAAATTTTGGGTTTTTTTTTTCAGTTTTCTTTTAAAAAAAAAAGTTTCAAATTTTAAAATTTGATGAACTTTTTTTTTTTTTTTTTTTTTTTTTTTTATACTGAAAAAAACTAGTTTCAAACTTTTTTTGGAGAAATTAAAAATTAAATAAGTTATTTAATCATTTCATATTTTAAATATTCTTAGATTATATATTAATTTATTAGTCAAATTAATACATTTGAAGAAAAAAATAAAAATAAAAATACTTTAAAGTAATTTAATTAGTTTCCTTAATCTCTCTAAAAAAGTCAACTAGCTCTTATAATTAGGAGCAAAGGGAATATAAATTAAAGCGAGTTACAAAGGGGATTGAATCCCATACTGAAGAAAACTATTATAAATGTGATGACTTAAAAATATACGAAGCTTGCTCTTTAAAGGTGTCACTAATAGAGGGCTAGAGCCCAAATTCAACCAGCATATAATCTGAGGGGGTTTAGATCCCCTGCATTCATTAGCAACTATTACAATAATGCCGCTTTTTGACCCCAAAAAAAAAAAAATTAAAAAATTTACCAAATTAATGCACATTGAAACTTTTTACCAAAATAAGTTAGTTGATACAATGATTAGTGGCGTGAACCCAATTTCACACCTCCGACACTTAATTTATTTATTTTTTTCGCCACCTAGTGGCGTGAATCTGTTCACGCCACTAGGTGGGTGCAATAGGTCCACCCCATTGATGGCGTGGATTGTCACACGATCTCACGTGACACAATTTCCGAAACTAGTGGCGTGAGCATATAAATAGGATAAAATGTTTTTAATGTGCATTAACGGTAATTTTTTTTTTTTTTTAGTTTACAATAAGGCTTGCGGAGGAATGGGCAATTTATGAAGGTCTGCGTCTAGCATGGGATTTAGGTGTCAGAAGAGTTAATTTAGAGTTTGGTGATTGTAATCTTATTGGTAGATTGTCTGATTGTAGGGCTGATTTGGCCTCTCTTTATTTACCAGGATTAAGAGCTTATTAGATTTAGATTGGGAAGTTTCTTTATGTCCCATTCTCAGGGAAATTAATAGAGTTGTTGATGTTTTGGTTATGATGAGTTTAAATAGGTCTGATATTTATCGTGATTGTCCTTTGTTTTTAAGAACTTGGGTAGATCAAGAGTGCTTGGGATTAATCCAAAAAAAAAAAAAAAAAAAAAAAAAAAAAAAAGTAACTTTCCTTCTATTTTCTGGCTGTAGCCATCTTTATTATCAAAAAAACTATTACAATAATGCTGATGGAGGAAGAACTCCTTTTGACCGTGCATTTGCTAATGGATTCCGTCCTCGGGGTATCAATTGCATCTTCACTTCCCATGGATAGCCAACAAGCTCTGGATTTTGAGAAGATGAAGGTTATACCCAATATTATCTTGGCCCCTGTTTAAGGCATCATTGAGAATTTTGGTGTGTTTTTATCTCTTCCAACAAGTTCGTTAAGTGGGATTTGAAATTATGTTTTCTTTTTTATGAAAGAAATGATATTTATCACTTCAATCAATAGTTTGTTAGTCTTTTTTTTTTAAAATTTAGGTTAGTTGGCTCACTTGTTAGACCCTCCCTTAGTGTAGGATATTCTGATTCCAATGGAACCAGTTATTTTGGATAGCACCATTAACCTATCCAATTTGGATCATCCTAGATTCGATCTGGATGGTTCAAATTTGATTTTTTTTCTTAAAAAATTATTTTAATGGGTAAAAAATTTAAAATAAAAATAATTTATTAACTACTATTTTTTCAAAAAATACTTTTTTCATTTAACAAGCATATTTTAAAAAATATCAAATCTAGATGGTCTAAATTGGATAGGTTGATGGTGCTGGTTCCAATTTCTATTACATGTCACTACAATTCTTTTGTTTTCACGCATGAACTTGCATTGAAGGGGGAAAAAGTGATACTACATCAAACATTTTGAAGTATTTTTCCAACAAGACCCTGTATCTTAAAAGTAATTTTTGGTATATCCTAAAGTATTTTTCCGTGATGGTTAGGATCTTAAGTTTAAGATGCTTTTGCTTTTTGAAAAAAAAAAAAAAAAAAAAAAACAAGAATAATAATTTAAAGGTAAAATTGCATATAAAATTACTTTATGATACTAGGTACTGTTAGAAAAATATGGATATTGGATACATAAAAAGATAGTTTAAGATTGAGTAGTGCTGGAAAAATATTTCAAGTTGTTTGATGCAGAGAAAGAGAAATTAAAACAAAGAAGGTCAAGAATATAATCATAAAGGCGGATCCAATTGACATGGACGCACCACATATCCCACATGATATAGGTTCAAATCTTCTTGTTAATATGAGAATATAGTTCATGACTTCTTGGAGGATGTGTTTCTATATGCCCACTTTGAACCTTGAAGCATATCATGTTTTTGGAACTCAAATATAATGTTCTCACCATCAATGAAGTGAAGAGTAGTCCATGAAACTACCAAGTGGGAAGCTATGTCGAGAAAATTAAATCGAAGAAGATGGAGCACTACAAAAAAAACAGGGTTTTTTTTGCGGCGGAATTTTTCCTCGCAAAAGAGCAAATTTCCGTCGCAAAAATGATTTGCGGCGGAAAAAATTTCGTCGCAAAAATTGCCCACGCAAACCAATTTCCGTCGCAAAAATGCATCTTTACGTCGCAAATTTAGAATTTGCGAGGGAACATTTTTCCTCACAAAATGTTGCATTTTGCGAGGGAAAGGATTTTCCTCGCAAAATTTTCAAATTTTGCGAGGAAAAGTTTTCCTCGCAAAATCAAGATTTTGCGAGGGAAAAATGTTCCCTCGCAAAATCCAACATTTTGCGAGGGAAAAATGTTCCCTCGCAAAAATGGAGCATTTGCGAGGGACGGGTGTTCCTCGCAAAATCGAGGATTTTGCGACGGAAACATTTCCCTCGCAAAAGTTGAATATTTGTGAGGGAAAAAACTTTCCTCGCAAAAATGCTCCATTTTGCGATGGAACATTTTTCCTCGCAAAATGGAGCATTTTTGCGAGGGAAAGTTCTTTCCTCGCAAAATCCAATTAATTTTTTTAAAAAAATATAAAAATAATAATAAATAAAATAATTAAATAAAAATATATTAAAAATTAGAAAATAAAAAAACTTGTATATCATTAAAAAAAATTTGCAACAATCATAAGAGTTTACATAGTAAAAACAAAATATTACAAATTAGAATGTTTCGACCAAAATGAACTAAAAAAATCTAAACCGCAATGACTTGGGTCAAGATCACCATCAGTATTGTCATCACCACCAGGAGGCAAGCCCGTACCCTTGTCCTTCAATATGGACCGGAGAAGTGCCCGCATCTTAGTAATCATCTCTCCTTGCTCCTTCACCTTCGCTTCTAACGCCTTTACCCTCTTATTGCTATAGCATTTTTCTTCTTTTTCAACCTCTTTAGATTCAAGAACCGAATATTTGTCTTGGGCGAGAAAGAGCTTGCCTAAAGTTTTGCATAGCTTGTGACCGCAACAAGGTAAATGCTTGGCAACACTTCTTTTTCAGTGAAAGGCTATACAAAACTCACAATGCAAAAAAAAAAAAAAAAAAAAAAAAAAGAACAACAAAGCAACATGATTAAGTGCGTTGCTTATCAGACTCTATCAACTCCTTGAATCCTCAAAGATAAGTAAACAACACAAATTGGACATGAAGATTATGAGCCAGTCATGGTCAAAATTATTGTTTTCATGATGAACTCCCTGTTGGCACTTGAAATGAAGCTCACTTAACACAGATGATTTAAACTTGACATTAGGCTTGGCTTGCTTTAGCCCATATTTAACTCATTCAGGCTTGATTTTTACCTTGCTTAAGCTCAATTACACCGGTTACTTGCGAATAATATCTATATCATAAAAACATCTCCATATAGCTTATATAATTCAATTTGTATCCAAGATGGACTAGCCACCACCTCTAAGTATGAACAAAGCTAACCTGGTCCTTGTTACAAGAACTTGTAAAGAATCTAGTAATTCCAACATGTGTGTGTGTGTGTGATTTTATGTTTTAAATGGATTACCAAGTCAAACTCCTAGGTAAAATTTATGATAGTAGAACGAATTTTTTTTTTTTTTAAAGAGATGGCTCAAACCTGTTCTTTTCTAGTCCAACTAGGAATCCCGCTCGCCTATGGTCGCTAAAAGGCTTCCCGTCCGGCGTCTTTACCATCCACGCATACTCACCGACAAAAGCTCGTAGAGAATTCAAACAGCTTTCGGGCCCATAAATTCATACACACACGCGGTGGTTAGAAGACCTGCTCGCAAGGACTACTATACCTTTGGACCACCATCCCGTAATGCGCGTTTAAATACTTGAGCCCTTGAAAACATGTCATTGGCATTTGTGTAAACCTCTTCATATGGAGCATGAGAAGGGATGAAACAAGAAGTTCAACAACCAAAAAAGGGAGGGAAAACTAAATGTGAATATTATTTCTCACAAATGAAGTAAAGCAGAATATTACATGATAATCATAAAAATCAGCTGGGTGACTTAATGGTCTTGAAGAAGCATCACAATTTGAGATTATTTGGATGTCTGGATAGGCACTTTTGATTGCATTGTAGAACTTAAGGTAGTTTCCTGGCCAATCAAAGAGTTAAAATAAAGGAAAAGCGAGTGTCATTTAAATAATATACCAGCATTTGTTCATAATTGTGCATTATTGGGAAATAAAGTAAGAGAAAAAGTATCAACATAGAACTAATGTGTAAGGAGGAAAGAAAAGGTATATGTGGGGAGGAAAAGCTGCAGATGAATAAACTCCTATCTTAGACAATTTTAACTCTATGTAGCACACAATGATAAAAATAAAAAAAAAAAAAAAAAAAAAAAAATGTATGAAGAACTGATTTGCATATGTATTAAGGGATAAATTAACAGGTCACTTGTAACTATATAAAGAGCCCTACGTTAAAATATCTTGATAAAGGAACATATGCATTATAAAGGGACCGATAAGAAAAATACTTGAAGAAACATACTTGAAGAAACTCAAAGTAGCCAAGTCCATCATCAATCTAATACATCCAAACATCACCAAAGTGCCCGGGCCTTTCTTCCCAAGGTCCAACGGTTTCTTTCCACCTAAATGCATTTCTTAACCATTCTCCCTCAACAAAACAACCACCTAGAGTAATGTTTGAGAAGAAGAATAAGAAGTTAGCTGAAATACTACTTATACAAACCGGAAGAGGGAATTGGCAAACCGATTCCTTGAAATGCTATAAAACCCACCATATATAATCCCAACATATAGCATCTTTTTTCCCACACCGACGTAGCCTTAGCCGTAGATACAGCATCCGACACTCAAGATATTACACTTGCACAAAAAATTATCGAGGAATGTCCCTAATCTGCCAATATAACTACATGATTATATGCTAACCCTTACTCACTTTCAAGACTAGAACAGAATGTTAAACAAATATATAATGAATCTTCTTTCAACAAACATAGAAGCTTTCGTAAACAGAGTATGAAACATGATTTCTAAGAGAAGGAAAATGGAATCAATCAAATTAAACTTCATCAAATAACTACTTGAAAAATTTGGTGAACTGCGGCAGACTCATCTAGTTTAATTTTGAACTCCTTGAAACAAGAGAGAATAAATAAAAAAGGAATCCATTAGAACCTAGCCTTGAAAGAGTGTAATAGAAACATACCGAATCCCAAGATCATCGTCGTTGCACCCAAAAGCTTCCATGTAACAAACGGCAAATTCTATCGATCGTTGCACAATTGCAACAAGTATCGCTTCCGCTTGCTCCACTATCATGCAATAATGACAACCGAATCGTAAATCAAGATAGGTTAAAGCTCAATTTCTTCACGCATTTTGAAAAGTATACTTCAAGCAAAATAGTTATAATTGAATTGCTTCCAACCCAAAAAACTCTTCATCATACCATAACAGTCAAAACGATCAAAAACGAAAAAAGGACCACACCAACTCGAAATTTTCCATCATCTGCTAGATATTTCCTACACCTCGGCCCAAAGCTAAAAATGCACCGAGAGATGAGGAAGAGGAGCAGAACGACAAGGGATATGTAGAAGACACGAACTCAAAGAAAACGGGAGGGACCGCACGCGACGGCAAGAAGCGTTAAAAAAGAGAAGGGGAAGAAGAAGGCACCGATCGATTTGTTAGGGTTTGAGAGACAACCAATCGAACAAAAGGGAAAAGGGGAAAAAAAGTGTTTAAGTTAAATGGAGGGAAGTGTTGAGCCCAAAAAACAAAATTGGAGGGAAGTTGCAAAATTTTGGGGGAGTAAGTCCATAGCAAATCGGAAAGTGAGAAGACAAAGGTAGTAGCAAAATCATTTTTAAAAATACTAGATTAAAAGTGTTTGAATTTGTAAGAGGGAAACGTAGACCACTATATATTTAATAATTAAAAAAATTCTTTTAATTTACTGTTAATTAAAATAAAATTAATAAATTAAAAAAAAAAAAAGAATTTGGTGTTAGGGACTCTTTTTAATAAACCACATGTGTATTTTTGTATCTTTGAAGTGTCAGGTCTTATATATGAAATTTTTTAATAATTTGTTATTTAAGATCCAATACTTGATCCAAATTGATGCTTTTCCAGGGAGCAAATGCATACTTAAATCTATTAATTGTACTTCAAAAAAAAATTGAAGATCTATGGAGTTTTTAATATTCTTACCTTTAAAGCATACTTAAAAATAATTTTTTTTTTTACATTTTATAAATAATTTTATCCAATTATTTACAGATCTTCCTCATATATTCTCTAAAATGACTCTATTTTTTTTAATAGTTGGAGTTGTAGTTACCTATGGGAGGAGGGCATATACATACCTGAATATTATTTTTTAAATCTAACGGAAAGGAACATAAGGGTGAGAGAGCACAACTGAAAAATAACCTTATAGAGCTCCTAAAAACATAAAATCATATATGAAATCATAAATGAAATCCTAATCATAATAAAAGATATATAATAGGGATGATTGCATAATATATTAAAAGGTAATGACTCAAATATTGAAATCCTAATCATAATAAAAGATAATAAAGATGAGTGCATAATATATTAAAAGATAATAACTCAAATATTTCTAATTTTAATATAGAAATATCTTATTCAGAGTTTTGAAAAATTATGAAGAAGGTATAACTAATTAATTAAAAGAAATATTTTGTTCAAAACTATATCGGCAGTTTTATACCATTTAAATGTAGATGTTATGGTTACACAATATCAAACTAAATCCGAACCAAAGTTGCTGGTATGCATGTTAAGATATTAACAAACAAATCTGAATAATGAGTCTCCTAAAATCATAAAGATCGGATATATTTTTGTTTGTTTATTTAATACTCTTTTTTTTCATTTGAAAAAACTCTTATTTTTTATATGCTATTTCATACCCTTATTTTATGTAAGGTCATCATAATCCTAATCCTTAAGTACAAATTGAATCTCTTAATTAATATAATTACAAATTTTGAAAGAATTAATATAATAATAAATAATATATAACTTATCCAAAACTTTTAGGAATAAAAAATATCATAACAATTTTTTTTCTAAATTTATAATATTATTAATCTTGAGGATTCAATTGATTGCTAAATAGTATGAGTAATAACATTTTATTTTTAAATAGATGCACAACTAAATTAGCTAAGATAATTCTTTATTTATAGTTAGAGATAATACAGGATTCAAATTCCAAATAAATTAGCTAAGATAATTCCTTATTTATAGTTAGAGATAATACAGGGATTCAAATTCCAAATAAATTAGCTAAGATAATTCCTTATTTATTTGTCTTCTTATATAAGTAAATTTTAATTTTGAAGGACCAAAAGATAATATTACCCTTAATTTAAATTTGGATATATATATATATATATATGAATTTATTTCCTAAAACAGATATATGAGATGAGTTAGAGATAATATAGGGATTCAAATTCCAAATGAATTAACTAAGATAATTCCTTATTTATTTGTCTTCTTATATAAGTAAATTTTAATTTTGAAGGACCAAAAGATAGTATTACCCTTAATTTAAATTTGGAGATATATATATATATATATAAATTTATTTCATAAAACAAATATATGAGATGTAGTTAGAGATAATATAGGGATTCAAATTCCAGATAAATTAACTAAGATAATTCCTTATTTATTTGTCTTTTTATATAAGTAAATTTTAATTTTGAGGGACCAAAAGATGGTATTAGCCTTAATTTAAATTTGAATATACACACACACACATATTTTTAATTATTTATTTTGCGGTTGGCCTCTTCATGTTGTCATGTGCACACCCTAATTCCCCATGATGTGGTGTTAATTAGCGGACGTCGTGTGCACAACTATGGATCATGATTTCATTATGATGGGAGTGGTCGCAGCTTATGTAGCATGCTATAAATATTGGGGCGTGCTTCGGATTTTTGCTCGCATTCTATGTCCTCACTCATGATCTTCACAAACCGGCCATCTTCCACTCTTTCCTCGCCTTTTTGGCTTTTCATGTTATTAATGTTGATTTTGCATTGCATCCCTTAAATATTTTTAATCATGTGATTTCAAAATTTCGATATATTTCTTATGAAGTTTTTATTAATTTACATCTTTACAAAATATGTCATCGTTCGTTATATTTATTTGATTCAATGGTAAAAACGAAAATATATAGAAATAATAAATATATTAATTATAAGACAAATGTTTATAAATATATTTCAAAATACTATTATTTAGAAGAAAATTGTCTTGATTTTAATCAATAAGCTACCGAGTCGAATAGAGGTAGAAATGAGTGAGAGAGTTGAATTTTTTGGGTTTAACCGCCTTGGCTTAACTTTCCGCAGAGATAATTTAAAAACAAAAAAAAAAAAAAAATTGCGAGGAACAAAATTTCCCTCACAAAATGACCACTTTTTGCGAGGAAAAAAATTTCCCTCACAAAATGGCCAATTTTTGCGAGGGAAAACTTTTTCCTCGCAAAATTTGGCCATTTTGCGAGGGAAAGGATGTTCCTCGCAAAATGGAAGGAAATTGGCGGGATTCCCCCCCAATTTCCCCAAATTTTGCGAGGGAAAAAAATTTCCCTCGCAAAAATCCACTTTTTTGCGAGGGAAAACTTTTTCCTCGCAAAATTTGGCCATTTTGCGAGGGAAAGGATGTTCCTCGCAAAATGGAAGGAAATTGGCGGGATTTTCCCCCAATTTCTCCAAATTTTGCGAGGAAAAAAATTTCCCTCGCAAAAATCCACTTTTTGCGAGGGAAAATTTTTCCCCGCAAAATTTGGCCATTTTGCGAGGGAAAGGATGTTCTCTCGCAAAATGGAAGGAAATTGGCGGGATTTTTCCCCCAATTTCCCCAAATTTTGTGAGGGAAAAAATTTCCCTCGCAAAATGGCCTCTTTTTGCGAGGGAAAATTTTTCCTCGCAAAAAATTGGCCATTTTGCGAGGGAATTTTGTTTCCTCGCAAAATTGACATTTTTGCGAGGGAAATTTTTTTCCCTTGCAAATTTGTCAAAATTTGCGACGGAATTTTTTTCCTCACAAATTCCGTCGCAAATATGATATTTTCTAGTAGTGGAGACATATGGATTACAACAATAAGCATCATGGAACATGGCACTGAAAGAGCAAGAGGCCAAAATTTAAGGAAATTTGTAACAAGGTATGAAGTGTATCAATTAATGGCAAATTACTTGGGACACCACAACACAATCTCAAAGGATCTGGGCAAGACATCAATCCCCCACAAAACCGACACAAAACACCAACCAACGCCACTCATATGTTTCAATTCAAACTTGTGAATCATTATGCATCCTTCACATCACAGTGCCTTCGTCTCTCTTCATCAAGCTAAGCAAAGTCTTCATCTTTTTAACCTTTCATATGAATCACCGCCCGTTTCCTCCAAAAAAATTGTTGACAAATTTAAGTTCACATTGATGATCTGTCTTTTGTCAACCCATTATCTCTCTACATTATATGCCTACGTGTGTAACATTAATTATCATCGTTCCAAAAAAGACAGAGCTTTACAAATAACAAAAGCTAATAAGATCATTTAGGCAAAGTCGTCGGTGGTGGTTGCGTAACCAAGTGGACCTCCGTTTTGAAGAGGAGGACGAAGAGTGAGTCAATGGAGAAGTAAACGAAGCCACCCGCCGTGTGAGTCACGAACGACCCGAAACTCTTCCCGATCACACAGTGCCACGCCGGTCCATACACCGAGTCAAACTCCTATCAACCCGGTCCACACCGTCATATTAAAACCAAACATCACAAACACATCACATTATTAGTCATTAAAAAGAAAAAAAACCTACCTTTTTGAGGGCTCTAGCTAAGTGGGTCGGGTTGTGTCGGGGCTTTGAGGAGGAAGGAGAAGGATCGCCGACGAGTGATCTGGTGTAACGCAGAGCATGCTCTTGCATGTGGAGGGGCATGTCGGATGATCTCAGGCGTGCGTTGAAGGTGATGGCTATTGCAGCCAGTCCAACTTCATGGCTCGGCTCGGATTGCTTGGGCTTGTGTTGCGTTAGCCTCATCTCTTTGAGCTCTTGCCTCAGCTTCGTTTCCTCCATAGCCATAAGCTGGCACAGAGAGAGAGAACGTTATGGGGTGGGCGAATGAAGATGGTGAAGGGAATATTTGGTATACGGCATTTGAAGTTTGACTGAGGAACTTTCTTTAGAAAATGGAATAGTGATGGTGGTGACACGTTGGAGGGAGCGTGGTTGATACTACCCAATGGGTGGGCGCGTGGTGTTGAGACATAGGCCCCTTGAGAATACTGACACGAGGAAAGTGTGGGGTGATGGATTTGACAGAGGTTATGGAGGGGAAAAGGATTGCGTTTGACCCGGTCGCTCATATTTACGGTTTTGCCATAGATTTGTGGGGAAACTCTACTAAATGCCCAAGATGTAGTTATGTAGGCAAAATTATCTTGTAATTTAACATTGGGGAACTAATAAATTTTAGGAAAATCCCTTTAAAGTCTCAAGGATCAAAATATCAAAAAAGTCTCATAGAAAATTCGGATATCAAAAAGGTCTCAAAAAGTTGTTAAAATCTATAGATGAAGTTGTTAATAGCCATCTGAAGGAGTTGTTAATGAGACATTTTTTATATCAGAATTTTCTCTAGAATTTTTTTGATATTTTCTTAATCTCTTGGAGCCTTAAAGGGATTTTTCCTATATTTTAACTCGGACATCTGAAATTAGTGGAAGTTGGTTTTGATCAAATTTGAGAGATGAATGAGTAATTTATAGTTGCGAAAATGTGGAAGTCGATGGGTTAGGTGGTGAGGAGTCAGCAAGGAATTGAATATAATCGCGGCGACCTCATATCCCTTTTTGAAGATTAGCGGCTATCACGCTTATTTATTATTTTATTTTAAATGAGTGCATGAGTCTCCATACAAACATACAGAAACATGCATGTATAAACGCAGTTATTACTTGGAGGGACTATTTCATTCTTAAGGTTAACCATGCATGCATTAGTTTCAAGTCTAAAATGCCTTGCTAAGCACTTTGAATTGACATCAATATTGAGTATCTTACATGTTAGAGATGTGTGATCTAGTTAGTTAAGGTCACATTATAGTTGGTTAATCATTTTAGAGTTTTATATAAAAAGAATCCTAGTTATAGATTAGGTGTGTAAGACAGAGTCCTGTTATCACCAATAGAGGAATGTTAACTTAGATCCTCACTTGTATGTATAATTTCTAGGTGTTTTAAGGATTTGATTATCACGCTCCAAGTATGGAGGGTTGATTAGTTATTTCCTTGTAAACCTTAATTGTTGAATTGACAAGATTCTTCAATGTCATTGTCGCTTCCCTGATATTACGTACATCTAATGTATGAGTGGAGGCACCATGACTCTTTTGATTGCCTAGATTTACAGGTCTAATTTCTTTGATACCATGAAAGGTATCATGAAAAGAGTGGGAGTCTGAGAGATACATGAGAGACGAGCCAAAGGAAGCGGAGTCCTCTTTCTGAAGTCGGCACATGTGTGGTGCTTTCTGGTGCCTTTCTTGGTGCTTTAATTTCTGGTTCAACCCTCCTCTTGCCGTCTCAGCCCTTTATCTCACAAGTTGTCACCTTTTTCTTCGTAAAGCCTGTTGCTCTCATTTGTTCTTCTCCCGACGCCATCAACTTTCATTCCCTTTCTTCCTTTGCTCTGTTCGTGTTCCACCTTCCATTCCCTTTCATCCCCTCTATTTCACCTCCCTTTCATCCCTCTCTCCCATTCCCTTTCTTTCCATCTCTTACTGCTTTTCCAATTTCCACTGCCATTAAAAAAACTGTCCTTTTTCACCTGATTTCTTCCCTTCTTTAAACCTTATGTGGGCTTTGGTTGGTAGGTTCTTCCAATCTAATCCTGTCCCCATGCTCTTACTACTTGGGAGTTTCTGACTTGGGGTGTTGGATTGGATGTGAGAAGCCTTATTTGGGTTTCCTGGCTCATATCAACCCCCTCCTTCTTTTATTTGATGATCTACTGTTTCTTTTCTTTTTCTCTTTTTTCCATATTTGTGTTGGTCTGCACGATGCTTTCTCTATGGCTTTGGATTGTTCTCTTATTGTGTTTTCATGCAGGTTTGTTGCTTGGGTCTGCTTTGCTCTCATCTGCGGCTTATAGAGTTGGGGAATACTCACTTTGCTCTATTTTTGGCCTCTGAACTTGTTCGGATGCCATCTCTCTTCCCATGAAAGTCATGAACCTCGTTGGTTCACCTGGATAGCCCATGTTATTCAGGAGATCGATGTAACATCCTTATTTTTTTTTTTAGCAATTAGAGTTAGTTCTTAGGTTTTGTTGCGTCAAAGAGTATATAATTAATTAATAATTAAAAAAAAACATATCTTAATTAATAATTTAGAAAAAGTATCAAGTTACTAGTGCAAAAAAGGCTTTTAAGACCGGGCAAAAGAGGGGTCGTAAGACCGGATATGCGACCGGTCTTGTTCCAGCTGGTATTAAAAGTCTACCATTTAAGACCGGACTCGAACCGGTCTTAAAGAAACTCTTTTAAGACCGGACATTTAAAAACTTGGGTCTTAAAAAGTTGTACTATATGAAGCCGAAATATTTTTTGTTCGGTCCTAAAGCTCAACTTTTAAGACCGCCAAAAAATAGGCCGCTCTTAAAAGATCGTAATTATAAGACCGGACAAGACACATACGGTCGAAAAATAGCGGCTTCTAAGACCAGGCGACTAATTATACACGGTCTTAAAAGATCGACTTTCAAGAGTGGATGATAAATACATCCGGTCTTAAAGATTTTGATTTAAGACCGGACGTCTAAATATACCGGTCTTAAAAGACCAACTTTTAAGACCGGGTTTAATATCAAAACTCAAAAGTCGTCCCGACCTTTAAGACCTAGGTCATATAATTACATCCGGTCTTAACAAGTGAACATTTAAGACCGGCTTATTATTTCCAGTCTAAATTTTCCTGAATTTTTTTTTCTTCGTTCTTCCCGATTATATATATATATATACACAAATCCACCACCCAATCCAAAGACATAAAAGTTGATACTTTAAGCTACAAGCTATGAACAATTATTTGAATAAATTGAATTGGAAAAAGAATACAAATATTATTCACCATGAGTTATTTGGCCTCTTAATTAATGATTACTATGACTACAACACCTAAATTAATTCATACAATAAGATAACTTACTTACAAATACAATAAGTTACAAGTACAACATACATGCGCCTAAAATAATATTCACCATGCCTTCATCCGATTCCCCCACCCAACAACGTAACATCCTCTTATATAACATGCCCCTTTGGATCGGATCCCGCCACAAAAATAAAACAAGAACAAAATTCATAGTCAGTGACATTAACTATGAACATAGATAGAAGGAATATAATATATATAGTTAAAGCCTTAAAGTCTTCAAAGAAATCTGCATATGAATATTACCTTATGAATTGACTCTTTTATAAAGTGATATCTTCTCATATCCCTTCTTGATGATCACTTCTTATTAGGGTTCATTATCCGATTCATCTTCTTCGTTCATGTCCGTAGACCCCTTGAAAAAGGAGTACTCTCGGGAATACCATAATTTGAATTCATTTCCTCATCAATATCAATGACCCTCTTTCCTTGGAGAGCTCAGCACCACATTTTATTTTCTTGATCGGTGATATAGAACACTTGTTTTGCCTGGTCCGCCATAATAAAAGGTTCATCTCCAAAACTTCTACCATTGACATCGACTAATGTAAATCCTAGCCGATCGATCCGAACACCATTATTGACATTAACCCACTTGCATTTGAAAATGGGAAATCTAATTTTCACATAGTCCACCTCCCAAATCTCTTCAATAACCCCATAATATGGCATGACTGCCAATAAAGGGCTCTTGTCTTTCGAATTGGAGAAGTGCATAGATTCAGCCTCTAACATAACACCACTGTTCTGGATTGTGCTCGTATCATCTAGGGACTTCGTGTAAAATGTATAACCATTGATCACATACGAATTCCAACTTATGACATCAACCTCGGGACCACTCGCTAACCATTTGATTATATCAAACACATTCCTCTCCCTCGACCTTTTGTTTGAACCGCTTTGCAAAAGTTCGTTATGCTCCCTAATCAACCTTTGTTTAGTCATTCGATGATTTTCTTTCCTTAATTTGCTTTTTATGTGCAGCTATGCTGGCTTGAACTTCATCGACGTTATTCAAGATGTATAAGTGGACTTGTGACAATTTATCGGGATCCACACTCTTTACGGAAGCCCCTCGTCTACCCCCATTGACATCCGACGTTTTGGAAGCTCAATATGTCTTACTTTGGCCAAATAATTTTGACAAAATTCCATGGCTTCTTCAGAAACATATTTCGAACAATCGATGCTTCGCCGTAGGTATGCGTTTTTCACGTACCCTTTTAGGAATTTCATAGATCTTTCAATTGGGTACATCCACCGTAAATGGATAGGGCCGCACATCTTTATCTCCCTCACTAGATGAACAATTAGATGAACCATGATGTCAAAAAATGTAGGAACAAAAAGCTTCTCAAGATGACACAAGATAAGATATCCTTCATTCTCCAATTCATCCAACTTTTCAATCTCGAAAACTTTACCACAAAGCGCATTGAAGAAGACACAAAGTCTAGTCAAAACGACCGAAGATCATATTTCGGCGATGCCTCGAATAGCTATTGGGAGTAGTCGTTGCATCAAGACATGACAATCATGAGACTTTTGGCCTACTAATTTCAAGTCCTTCATCGATACAAGCCTCTTCAAATTTGAAGAATACCCCGTGGGAACTTTTGTGCCATGTAAACACTCACAAAAACTTCGTTTCTCATCCTTAGACAAAGTATGAGAAGCCGGGGACAATAAGTTCTCTTCCCATCTCGGCCTTGGATGTAACTCTTCGCGTATTCCCATTGCTATCGATCCAATCTTGTCTTCACACCATCCTTGGAACTACCTTGTATGTTGAGAAGCGTGCCGACAATACTATCACATACGTTTTTCTCCACATGCATGACATCAATACTGTGTCTCACATCAAGATTGCGCCAAAATGGAAGATCGAAGAATACAGATCTCTTTTTCCATATATTTGTTTCTTTTCTACTCTTTGCAGTCTTACCGAAGACGACATTGATATTTTTCACCTTTTCATAAACTTGCTCCCCAGTCAATGCCACCGGAACATCTTCATACTCTTGGCCACCAAAAAAGGCTTTCTTTAATCGACGATATGGGTGGCCCCGCCTAAGAAATCTCCTATGTCCAAGATAAACCGTCTTTCTTCCATGTTCAAGTTGATGGCAGCGTGTGCCTTCTTCACAAACCGGACATGCTTTATGGCCTTTTACACTATACCCCGACAAGTTCCCATATCCGGGAAGTCGTTTATAGTACAAAATATCATGGCTCGCATTTTAAACACCTCCTTCTTGAAAGAGTCAAAAACATCAACACCTTCTCGCCCACAACTCCTTCAAGTCTTCGATCAAGGGTGAAGGTAAACATCAATGTCATTTTCGGGTTGTTTCGGTCTCGAAATCAACATAGACAAGACATGATGTACTTTCGTTTCATGCATAACATTGGAGATAAGTTGTAAATAATCGTAGTACAAGCCATGAACTATGTATGCCGCTAAGGCTTCCATATGGATTCATGCCATCCGTGCTAAGGGCAAGCCTAAGGTTCCTAGGTTCTTCGCCGAAGTTCGAAATAATTGATCGATTTTCTTCCATTGAGAAGAATCGGTCGGATGTCGAAGCTTTCCATTGGAAATCCTCTCATCTCGCATGCCACCTCAAATTTTTTGCATCATTTTCATTCGCAAACAACCGCTTGAACCTTGGTATGATTGGATGATACCACAACACTTTTGCAGGCCCCTTATTTGACTTGTATCTTGGGGTTTCACATTTCGGACAATTCTGCTCCTCTTCAAACTCTTTTCTATACAATACGCAATCATTCGGGCATGCATGGATCTTTTTGTACTCCATCCCCAAGTGGACAAAGTATTTTCTTAGCATCATAGTATCGATGCGGCAACACATTATCATCCGGAAGCATGTCCTTAAAAGCCTCAAGCATTTCGAAAAACTCTTGTCGCTCCATCCATGACGTGCCTTCAAGCTTACCAATTTCAATACAAAGATTCAACAATTGGTATTTTTTACACCCACGGTATAGAGGGGTCTCTCGCATCACCGCACATATTACCATATGCATGTGATTGATGAAAAGCCTCTTCTCCTACATCACGGATAATGTCCTCTATGTGATCATCCATATCCGTGTCATTATCATCAAAGGCCACTTTCCTATGTTGAGACCCACTTGGTATTTTTTCACCATGCCATACCCATACTGTATAAGTCTTACAAATTCCTTCACAAATTAAATGTGTGTCTATAACTTCAGGACTTAGTCGCCTCTCATTCAAACATTTTACACAAGGGCAAAAAAACTTCCTACCCTCAGCATGGGCATTTTGTTTAGCAAATTTTATAAAGTCCCTCACCCCATTCTGATATTCAACACCCGTCCGTTTAGCATTTATCCAACTGTGATCCATAGTAGAATTCCTATATATATAGACGGAAAGATTTAACATACATATATATGCTCAAATGTCGGTTATGTCTTTTTTTTCCTTTTTTTCCGGATAAACTTGCTCATTAAATGCAGAACGAAGAATCACTTTTGGTCATAAATGTATCGCAGTGAATCCAAGAACCAAAATAAATGCATGACGAGGAAATTAAATGCATCGCGTAAAGGTCTTGTGGACTCACTTGTAGCATATAAATTCAAATGCGTTTGCTTAGTCTTTCTTCTCCCGCCACGAACGTTGATGTTGCGAGAAAGAAGAGTAACCTAAAAACATTTATTGGTCAGTTGGGTAGGTCTAAAGTGCAATTATAATCTTCAAAATACAATATCCATTAACAACACGTAAAACCCACAAGAACATTTGATCGATTTCGCTCAACCCAGGAAAACCTTAACGATGAGCAGGAAAATCATAAAGTTATATAACCGAAACACCTCTTATAGCTTGGTCTATAGATGTTTAGCTAAGGAACCAGAAAGTGATTGTCGAGAGAGCAACGCGAACCAGCGACGAAGTGGCGACAGAACCTGAGTAACACTTTAAGCGCGACAAGAGAAGTTCAGAGAGGGAAATTTAATATTCCGGACCTAAATTGAGACAATTAAACCGGTTTATTAAAAAGTAGACAGTTCTATATATAAAATTTTTTAAGACCGCCGTTTTATAATACTCCGGTCCTAAAATTCCTCGTTTTTGTGATTTCTAAAAAAGGATTTGGCGAGCGTAGCAACTGAATGAATAAAAATTAAAGGAAAACTGGAGTTTCTTTAATTGCATATATTACTTGCATATGCACGTACACAAGAAAAAATACAAAAGAAAAACAAGCGAGAAAATTATCAAAAACAAGAATCGACTAAACATCTCCTAAAGCTTATTATCCTCCAAAGCCTTGGCGATTTCGGCGTGAACAACATTAATTTTCCGGAGATCAGCAAGTTTGTCTTACTCAAATCAGCCACAATGCTTCATTCGAGGAAAGAGGAGAGGGGTCAGTAGTAGTCACGGTGGGGCCAAGAGGTTGGAGAGGGGGAGCGGGAACCTCTTCATCATCCGAAGAAATAACAATGGGTCCAACAACCCGAGACTCTTCTGTCACAATAGGACGGACTCTCGATGGAGGAGGCGCACCGTATAACGATCGACGGAAGACACGAGCATCATGACTAAGAGCACCCCTACGAGCGGTTCTCTTGTATCTAACCATGGTTTGAGCGGTTAAGAGAGGTATGAGGAGTTAATTAATAAAGGCAGAGCTGTTCTTAGATAGCCACGTACGTAGTTTGGAGTTACGAGGTAGTGAGGAATTAATAAGGAGTTATAGGTACGCGGTATAAAATTCCATTATTTAATATTTTTGCAATTCATTTTATTTTAAGACCGACCTTTTATCATTAACCCGGTACTTATAGGTATGCGGTATAAAATTCTATTATTTATTTTTTTTAAGACCGATCTTTTATAATAAGTCCGGTCCTAAAAGTCTTACTTTTAAGACCGGCCTTTTATCATTTACCCTACTTACACACCGTTCAAATGAATGATGCGAAGTCTCTTCGGCTTCCGGATAAACTTCCCAACTAGGCGTCTCCTCGTATTCGATGAACAATGCGTCTCCTCATTAAAGTTTCCGCGTTTCACATTGTTCGGGATGGGTTCTCTATTTAAACCCGTTGTTCGTACTTTCTTCACATTCTTCTCCCCCAGTCCTCCGTTTCCTCCTCCTCCTCTTCAACCTCGGCCCCCACCGTAATGGCTGCTCCCCCAGTCCTCCGTTTCCTCCTCCTCCTCTTCAACCTCGCTCCCTCCGCCACCGCCTCCTCCAAATCCGATGTGAAGCGGTTGGTGCAAGGCGATCACGGTGGCCCGTCGATCAAATCGATTGACATTTGGGCCAATTGGTTCAGCTTGCTCATACCATGAACAACAAGCTGAACATGGTACTCCACGCCAATGACGTGAAGTACGATCCCGCTGAAGACGACTCCGACGCCCCCTCCCTCTCCGACTACGAGAGGGATTAGTTTTTTTTTGTTTCTTTTTTATTTTGTGATCGCGCCCCTATAGGGCAGCGTAAAAAAATTAGTAAATAAAATATTTTTAAATTTTGTTCTCATGCGAGTTTAGTACTTTATCCATTATCTCGAACTCCGGAAAGCAATAAACAAGGCAACTATGAAGGATGGATAATGGCGAGGACTAAAAAACCTAAAATAAAAGAACGAAGACTTTAGTTAGTAAATCGACGGTCCTAAAAACACCGCCATTTTTGTCGCTTTGGTTTCCATATCCGATTGCCTCTTGTCCTTTTCATTATCGTCTTTTTTTTCGACAAAAAGGAAACAAACAAAACATTGTCCTCGTGTAAATCCAACAACGAGAAATTCAGAATACGCTTAAGAACATACAAAAAAAAGGATCTTTTACCTTATTCGGATAAGAACAAACAAAGTGACTATTCTTCTCAAGGTTGGACCTTCGTTATCGTCGGTTTTACCTCCCCATGTTAGAAACAAAGTGTCCTTTTCATTATCTTTCTTCTTTTTCCGACAAAAAGACAAAAGACAAAATAAAAGGGACACCGATAAATGTTTTCACACATGGAAAGGTAAAAACGACGATAACGAAGGACCTAGCTTGAGCGTAACGCCGTAACCTCGGTTGTCTTCAACCCTATCCATTTAATTTTTTTGAAAAGAGGTATTTAAAGGTGATTGACTTTTAAGATCGCACAAATAAAAACATACGGTCCTAAAAGTTAAGCAGACTTGTAAGCAAAGGACTTTTAAGACCGATTATTTATAATAATACGGTCCTAAAAGTTAAGCTGGCTTTTGAGAGTGACTTTTAAGACCGACCTTTTATAATACGTCCGGACCTAAAAGTTCATTGGACTTTTAAGCTTTTAGGAGTGGACACTAAAGCAATATACGGTCCTAAAAGTCTCATACTTTTTACTCCGAAGACTTTTGCGGACCTTTAAGACCGGACATGTGTTAATGAACGGTCCTAAAAGTCTCAAATTTCAAACACTAAATTAAATAGCTATATCCACCATCCAATAATACATTCGAAACCCAAAATGGACACAAGAAAATTGTTCGAAAAATTAACTAAATTTATTTATTGAATTTTACATTGCCTATGTATATTTACAAAGGAATTGTTCAAAAAAATAAACAAATTTGAGAAGATCGATTATTGTTGCTACAGAATATACTTACAAATGAATTTAGGACATTAATTATTGTCCTTTTTGTGACTCTAAGATCGACCATATAGATATTCACAAAACACATTGCGTATGTGCTCCAGTTCATCATGAGAAAAGGAGGAGCGTGCATTGAAACATCTCGTAACATCAAAGACAACAACTGAATTAACTTGCGTGTATATTTCATTTGTAACAAGAAGTTTTAAACTGAATTAACTTGCATAATATGTAACATCAAATACATTTACCTTTGCGGTTAATTTAGTATCCCCTCGCGTGGTAATATCATACATGAGTTTCATGATGTATCGCCACATAAGTTGAACGCCGGTGGTTGCCAACGGGTCTAAAAAGAACAAGAAATATATATAAGAGCATATATATATATATATATAGCTTAATGACCAAGTTCACAAGGCGGTGTGCTACAAATATTGTACCAACCGGTCCGTACCATATGGGGTTGTCCCGAGTACCACGCCTTTTCTTTTCTACTATTTGGAAGGTCCTCATGGCAATATCATCAAAATCACAAATTTATCAATGATTCACCGAAAATTCACAGCAGAGATTTCGAGACAAGAGAATCAAAATGACATGCTTACTCGTTAATGGTCGTACCAACGTAGGCAATGGCTCACCGTGAGTGGAGCATAAGAAGATAACTTTATGCTCCTCCATGCACATGAGGACCAACCCTGGTGGCGGCTGAAAATTCATAAAGTAAACTATACTCGTGATATATGTAGCGAGAATTAAGTGAATTGCGGACAAGATTTTTGATATGTACTGTGGAAGAATGACAAAAAGTACAACTTTCTTCTCACTTCACACAACCTCTTTGATATGTACTCTTGTCTCTTCTCCATGGATGTTTGACTTGAATAGACAGGGCACAAGAATCCAAAATTGTTGATTCTGCCCTTTTGAACCAATTCATGATGTAAGAACCTACAATAATGACATCGATCAAGGAATTAGTATATATGTATGTATGTCTAAACGATGCATTTAAATTATGTACTCATAGATTTAAGATACTTACTTCATAAAAATTTGAACAATCGCATCGTAAGCTCGTCGAGGAAGCAAGCAGGACTCAACATCAACGATGTCAACTTGAACGAGCCGAGGATGAGGGACGCCTACTACTTCATTGGCAAAGCCACGATTTATCCTTAAAATATCCACTCTTCATCGATCGGATATTTTTTCCCCGGGCAAAGACAACCAACTTAGCAAGTAGGGGATAGAGTTTGAGGAGGGGATGGAACTTGAGGAGGAGGGTTGAAGCTTCGGGAGCAAAAGTAGAGACATGTACAAGCATCACGGCCAAGGGATGAAGGTTCCCTTGACATCACTCACAAGCTTCTTGACTCGTCGGTTTGGAGAGGAGCGGTGCATCAATGATCACCTTTTCAACCGACACTCGACTTCATCATCGGGCATTTGTTGGTGGTGTACGGTTGATCCCAAGTTGTGAACAGTCCCTTTTGCAACCAATAATCGTCCATCATGATGATCGGGATCCTCCACATAAAGGTCACAAGGTTGCTCGATCGTCCAACAATGCAGCTCCCTCTAGTGCTCGCCGCACAGTTGCGAGGTGAGTGTGTGAAGGGAACACCGGTCTCTCGGACGATTGCTCAAAAGCAGCCTCATCTCGACTCAGTTCCTCCTCATTTGGCTCATCCGGGATTGAAACATTGCGTCATTGAAGCTTCTTTAGCAACTGCCTGGTCCATCTCCTCCCGGTAACCATACTTTGTCTATGGCGTTTGGATGTACCAAAGACTTGCTTTTTGCCTACCCGTCCTCCAATCCCCCTTACACGCCCCGGGTGATCCGATTTTCGGGCCGCAACGGCCGAACATCATTCCTCCCGTCCAACACAAAAGATCCTCTCGCTTCTTTCTTTTTAAGATCTTCCGTAAGATACGGATAACGAGAAGCTTAGTAATGAAACATGTTTAGTAACTAAAAAATAACAATAATGATACTTACAATTCTTTCAAAGAACTAGACGAGTTTGTTCACTCGTGTAGGCGCGCTTGGCTTTTGCCGAATATGCAACCACAACTCCTCGCGACGTATTGGAGATGGAGGAGCATGTATCACGAAGGATTGGATTCTCGCTTCATCATCCAATCTCTTCCGCTTGGCCGCCATCAAATCTTTTTCGGCCTTTTGATATCCGCCGAGAAGCCCTATGAGGGCAATCATTCTTTCTACCTATCTCCGTGCTTGTTCCCTTCTTTTTCGTGAATCAGATTGAAAACATCTATTAATTATGAATTCCGGCCATGCATGTCACTAACGTAAATTAGAGAACTTCTACTTCATATGAACGTCAATCAAACAAGTAGTCAAATTCTTCACTTCATCAAGTTTCAACATTTTATTTAAGGAAGATGTAGAATTATAGAAGAAATTGGAGCTATGTTTTGTAGTGCTAGCTAGATAAATAGGTTAAGAAACAAAAGAGAATTATGCTTACGTAATAATACAAACTTGATCCTTTTTAAGGCATCCGTGGGATCAGCTAGATCCCATTAGATAGTAACAATTGGGTATATAAAGTTTCCCCCTTTTAAGACTATTCATTTCCTCCTTTGCAAGACAAACCATTACACAATTAATACCTTCTCATCAGTAATTTACCTTTTCAAGGTTAACATATCAGACTTGCATAGACAAAGGCAGGAAATGTATACTTCTATTCACACACCGAACCATTATATAACTAATAGGATTAGATGAACACAATAACATTCACATATCCGCACAGGTTAATAAGCAAACAAAAGGGAAAACAAAACTAAATATAAACTTACCAGAGCTTCAGGAGTGGTCCGCAGAAGAACAAATTGTCGCCAAATTCTGTTCGCCTCGCAAGTGTACGAGTTTCGCAAGTAATAAAGTGATAAGTAAAGTATCCTTCCCACGAGGATTTGTTTAACAAATTGGTCAAGCAAGAGGCTTAGTGAATTTCATCAAGTTGAGCTAAAACAAAGTTTTAATTTGGAATGAGAATGTTTAAAGACTTTTTCTAAAACTAAAAATTGATAAAGGCAAATGACTTTTGACTTCAAGAATGATGGAGCCTAGGATTATTCTTCCCCTTTTTGCATTTCATAAAACTTGGTTAATTACCTCTCTAGTAGCATTTCAATACATACATGTGTTAGTCTAAGATTCACAAATACTTGACCCGCTCTCTCAAGTCAAAATCAAGTTTCTCTTCTCATTAAAATGCACAATCTCTTGCTACAATTAATAAGAATCAATCTTTAAGCAACAACCCTAATGTGACAATGCAAGGTTAGTAAATATATCTCTATTTTAACAACAAACCATCCATTTATCAAGTAAACTTCAAGACAAGCATGATTTCAATCAAGTTCTACACCTAGATTAGCTCTCTCGAGTCAAAACCTATGTGAATAAATCATCTAAATGGAGGCCAATCACTTAGAAGCATTAAGCCAAGATTGAAATCAACACATGTGTATATTTATCTACCAAAAGAGAGGAATATTCAAGTTTTAATCCATACAAAGGGTAAGAAGAACCCTAGAATGAAAGGTTTAGCTACTCATATTCAAATACAAAGAGATTCTAAGTAAAGGAACTGAATACATGAAGAAACTAGGAAGAAAAGAGAAGAAAAGAGGAAGAACCAAGGTGAAAACCCCAAAATCTCTCTTAGGTTGAGCACCCAAGCCTCCAAGATTGTCCAAATCTCTCTCCCAAGCTCTTCCCTTGTGTGCCCACTTGTTTCCTTAGGTCAAGAGTGTCTTTTTCGGGCCTTCCCTTCGGGTTAAATAGGGTTTTTCGTTTCGAAATGTAAAACGCGCAGCTGTACTTTCTTCATTTTTTTCCGAATTTCCGCGGAAAGTTGTCACTTTCGCGGAAAGTGACACGAAGAGCACTTTCCACGGCCGGTTGGGACTTTCCGCGGAAAGTCTTGGCTTGGCCAGTTGCTACGGTGTTCTTCTAACTTTGCACTGCTTCACCTCTTTTATTTCTTTCCTTGTTTCTTGGTTCTTATAGAGCTTCAAACTTATCTCCATCTTCCTACAAAAGAGGAAGCAATTATCAATTCTCAATTGAATCATAAACTCTATAATAACAAGGATTTCTTTGATTTTTGCCTTATACTTCCATATGCACATTTTCCTCTATAACTTCATTTCTATGCACATTTTGAACCAAAAATAGGTAAAAGGAGAGAGAAAATGTCCGGAATGTTGTCAATTTTTAAGAGTTAACAAATTCATTCATCAATAAATGTGTAAACTTCCCAAGGATATTTGGTGCGGAACCTCGGAGAAAATATACGTGTTAGCGAGAAAGGTCTTAAACTTCCTCCACCGATCGGCACAATAAGACAATGTCTTGTCTTTCAACTTCGATCGATGGGACGGTGTATGTAACCCGGATAGTCTCCCAAATAGGATCCTTTACATTCTTAGCCCACTCATCCGTCAAGATGCTAACCTTCTTGCGTGCTAGAGGCAGATGCCCGACAAAACTATTATATTTGCTTTTATTAGGACCGACAGTTCCAACCTTTCATCAAACCGAATCTCGAGCTTTGACCCGTAAATCCGACTTAGGGTCACATCCATCATTCGTGTGCCTCTTCTACCACGGCGTGCGGGCGATTACGAGCCTCATTGTGAGATGAAGAGGGTTCGTTCTCACTCACACCCGTCACACCAGAACCGGCGTTGCGGAACACGAATAGAATCGTTTTCACCGTCCATTTTCGAGACGGGAAGAGAGGAATGCCCGAGCAAATGAGAGAGTAATAGGGGCGATGGTACGTGGGCGAGGAAGAGAGGTAATGCAACGGGAAGGGTTTCGGAACGTGAACGAGGTTCTCTACGAGTAACAAAAGCTTTCGCGCGAAGAAATGTATATCTTGCGTTGATTTTTAAGACCGGATGCAAAAGAGACGGTCTTAATATTTACATTAATCCGGTCATATTAAAAGTCCGATCTTAAAAGTTTAACCTTTAAGACCGTTCCTTGTAAAACGCCGGCCTTAATATTAATGAACTTTTTTCGTAGGAAGTATCATATGTCCGGTCTTAAAAGAAAACTTTTAAGACCGTCTTTTTTATAAGTTCGGTCTTAAAAATTTAGACTTTTTATATTTAAATTTTTCCTTATTATGTTTTACCGCAGAAAATATAAGTACGGCTATATGAGATATATTTAGTAAGTAATTGAAATTTCAATTCAATTTTTAAGACCGGTTGTTTTTTAGTCGGTCTCAATAATGTTTTTAAGAACGGTGAGAAATTGGTCCAAAGGCAAGAAGTTCTTTATATTTACGAATCGCCACCGGTCATTCCTTTAAGACCGGGTATCGATTCTGCTCTAAATGAGGCGGTCTTAAAGCCCTTTTTGCACTAGTGAGTTCTAAATATTTATTCAAAAAAAATAATAGAAATAAAATACCACCTTAAAATATTTGTGTGCAAATATATCTTATTATGAGAATAAATAATATAAAACAAAAATATTGTTTCAATATTATAGCTATCATTATTTTTTATTATTTTAAGAAAAGGAGTCAAACCCTAGGGCACCTTATATTTTTTTATATAAGATCTCTTCCTTCACACTCCACGTGCTCCCCATGCTGCATCCCGACTCCATAAGCTATAATATAGGTGCATGTTTTGGGGACCCGTTTCCCTACCTATCAAAAGTGTATAGGTAGGGAGAGCTCGGCCAATCTAGTACGGAAACGGTTCTTCTGTTTTGTTTCTTCCCGATCCCTATTCTTATGGTTGCTCTGCTCATATGATGTGCCATCAAGGTTTCTTTTCTTGGATTACTTCCTCTCGTTTCCACTATTTTGGTCTTATCCTTGTGAACTTATATATATTTTTCTTTCTTTCTCAAACGTTTCAACAATAAATTATGAGCCTAAGATCCTCTTCCAACCAATGCAAATCATATGTATTTTCTTAATACTTCATTCAAAAACCTTCATCCTTTCTGGCGTGCCTATATGTGTAGGCGTTCACTTTAGGATGTAATTATTAATGTTCTTTTTTTCAGGTTAAGTTTCTTTCATAATCTTTTTCTATTAGTCCAGACTTAAGCTCTACACCTTTGACTGATTGTACTTTAAGAACTAGTGAACTTGAGCTTGAGACATATCCAATCAAATGGATGGGTTTTCTATTAGACTATGTGTTAGTATATGGCTCCAGTTATTAGTATAAAGATGGACAATGATGTGAGGGTGGTTGCATCTTGATGTGATGAAAATATAGATTGCCATAATGATGATTCAATGTGAAATCATTTTGTACGAGGATTATGATATATGCAAATATATATTTAATCAATTTCTTCTTTTGAATCATATGTGGTTTACTTGTACATGGTAGAAACTTTTAGTAGTTATTAAAACGTGGAATCTCATCT
This sequence comes from Acacia acuminata, assembly GCA_019022655.1. NCBI lineage: Eukaryota > Viridiplantae > Streptophyta > Magnoliopsida > Fabales > Fabaceae > Acacia > Acacia acuminata. Next base: position 705,253 of record JAFJYI010000245.1, read on the forward strand.
CATTATATTAACATTTTTCACGTGAATGTTCTAGTAGAAAGTAAAGGAAAACACATGTGGAGTGAGCCTTTAAGGCTCTATTGGGCTCCTCATGTACCTTTATGTCACTTTATATTTAATTATGATGACACTAGGATTATTTTTCATCCTAAATTAATAATTTGGTTGATAAATATTTGTTTGAAACTAAACATTTGAACTAATATATTTGAAAGTATCAAGTAAGTGTTGTTCAAATTTTGTTGGGACCCAAGTTCATAAGTGACGTTAAACGGATTGAACATTAAAGATATATGTCATTTGGATGAGGTGTTACAGGATACGTGCTGCAACACCCGCCGGCCTTATGCTCTTATTCGACATTTCCTCGCTCTGTTGGTGCTCCTGATTGCGATGGGTAGCCCTCTTTTGCTGGCTCCAAACCTTCTTTGAATCCTAAGTCATTTACTGTTGTGTTGTTTTCTTTGTTTCCTGTATTATGCTTTTGTTCGATGTTTGTTGGTTCCTTTAATTTTATGTTGTGTGCTTTGTTTGTTTTTTTTTTTGTTCCATCTCTTCCTCCTAGATGATACCAATGTTTGTTGGTTCCTTTAATTTTATGTTGTGTGCTTTGATAGTGTCCAATCCCTTTGTTTGTTTCCTATTTTGGGCGGCTGGCTTTATAATTCTATTTGATGTAATGTGGCCCAAGTTTATGTATTATTTGTTTTATCGTGTGACAATGCATTTTAAATATTTTTATTAAACAAAGCCCAAAAAAAAAAAAAAAAAAGAATGATTTGTATTAGAATAGTCCTTTTTTATTTTATTTTATAAAGGGGAGGAGGATGATTTGATTCGCTTAATACGGCTCCTATATTAATTAATAATAGTCTTAGTGCATAGTTATTTATAATGAGAATCTTATGGAAATAACATTTAACTATAGATTATAAAAGAATATGTTGTATACTCCTTAATGAACATTTATTAAACTATCTATGCGTTACTTGCCAATAAATTTTTTAAGACAGCACAAGACCCAACCCCACCGAAAATAAATTAATAATTATATACCTAAAAAGTAGAAAGTAAATACTCTAATTTAGCTAATAAAATTTTGTGTTAATACCATCATTAATCTCTTAATTTTACTTTCATTTTGATTTTGATTCCTTTGGGGGCAAAATAGTCCAGGTTTTCACTAAGTTATAGAGACCACTGTTTTAACCTAAATGAAACTCAAGGGATCAAAATCAAAATTATGGCAAACTTAAGGGATTAAAGATTATAATAACCCTAAAATTTTTAAATTGAGACTTTTCACTAATTTTCATATCATATACAAGTATCACTTTTTTTTTATTTGGTCAAGGATTTTTCCTTTTCCGTGTTAAACAGCAAAGGATTTTCGCTTTTTTCAACAACTATACTTTTTGGATTCAAACTTGTATCCTCCTTTTAGAAATAACATCATATATCACATTTTACCGGAAAGTGGAAACAAAATAATGAAAAGCCACCCACAGTTTTTTTTTATATATATATATATATATATATATTAGGAAAAGAGGTTGGGCTACTCATCCATATCCGAGGAAAGCGCTTGAAGCCCAATCCGCAAGATATACTAGGTTATATAGAGTACACATGCCTTCACCCCTTCCTAACATTTCCACTGCTTCTTAGACCTCTAAGATGTCTTCCTAGCATCTTGACCAACTTTATGATTGAACTCCCTCCCTTTTAATTAGAGAGTCTGACCAATTTGCCCATTGAAACTAAAGACGAAGGGTAAAAGCCATCCCACAGGTATTGCTGTGAAAGTGAATGAGCGATCTGGTAGTTTTGGGCTACCAATTGGGCCTGTTTGGTTATTTATTCTGATAATAGTTTGTTTTGTCAGAACTGTTTGTTTGGGGCACCTACCAGATTGTGGTTCTTCTCACTTTCTCAGTCCCACCACCTCATCATCTATCCGCCTCTTCGTGCTAAGCTATTTTATTCGCCTCATAATAATCTATACACAAGGTTTGTTTCTCACAATTCTCATTTCTTCAATTCTTCAATTTCTTCTAGATCTTTCTCCCACTCTCTTCAATGGCCAATCTTCTCGATTCACTCTGTCTCTCTCGCTCTTCCCTTACCTTCTCTCCGATCTCGGCTTCTTCGGTTCCTTCGCCCTCCGGTGGTCGCGCCTCTCTCAAGTTGTCGCAGTTCAGAGGCCTTAAGCTCAGCAGACCCATCTCAACCACTCGCTTCGCGTCCTCCCCGGCCTCGATAATCTCTCGTCGCAGTGGGCGTGTCGTCTGCGAGGCTCAAAATTCCACCACCGAAGGTCTGCTTTTATTTTTTGCACATCGATTCTGTTTTTTAATTGAGTTAAAAGGTTTGAGCTTTTTTTTTTTTTTTGTTGGCTGATTTTATTCATTGTAATTTCTTTCTGGACAACCTTCTGAAGATGTTTTAGTGAGAACGGAAATTTGTTTTGTAATGCTAGTGTCTAAGATTAATACTGATAATTCTGAGGATTAAAGTGAAATAAATTCGTTTTGTCATGGTGCTGATGGACTTTATGTTATCTAATAACCTACTTGACTCCTATCGCACTAGACGTGGGCCAATTGAGTAATTGAATCAGCGCATCATGCACATATAGTCATTTTACACTTGCAATTTCAAATTAGATATACACTCAATGTCACTTTGGTAGTTTGGCGTATTTCTTTTCCATTTCGGTACCCACGCATACGTGCAATCCATTAACCATAGAGGCAGAGTCCAAAACTTAATTTCCTTGCAACGCTGCCATTGTTACTTGCATGAATTGATTTTGGCAATTAGGAGAGTTATTATTATTATATCATGAAGAGGTGGAGGGATTGGCTTGGGAATTTGGTTGTAGTGTATAAACTTTTTTCCCCTCAATTGAGAGGGGACAAAAATTACTTCTTTGGATAGAACTCTAAGTTAGATTAGAATCTCGGACAAAATCAACGTGATATATCTGCTTCAGTTCCCCCTTTTAGGTGACTTTCATCTGCTGCTTGCTATAGAAAAATTTATGGTTAAAAATTATAAAAGTGGAACCAATAAGTCATCAAACTGATATAGTAATTTCTAGTTTTCTTCTTACGTGGAATTAATATAATTTTGAGAGCTATTACAGGAGTTACCCCAAGGGGAAAAAACTAAATGGCCGACAATATTCAATGCCTGATCTCTTTTGCATTAATTAGTCAGCACATTGTAATATTTGGGGTTTAAGTTTTATGCCATTATGTGAGTGATTATAATATCAACATAATGTGTTGTTGATCCAAGCCATTCTAACTTTTTGAGCCATTGAGGGCATTCCTGCTTCTTTTCTTGAGCAACTTCAATCTTTTGCTGTAAGAAACATTTAACAAATTCCTCCATTACTAATGGTTCAGGTAAAAAGGGCTCAGATGCTGTCCCAGGATGTCATTCTCATTAAGAAAAATGCCAGTTAGGTTTAGAAATTCTAATATTTTACTTTTACCTCGAAGGGACTAGTTCTATTTGTTTGCAACAGCTAACAAAACATTTATGATGGTTATTTTGACTTTTCATACGTTTACTCATCTTGAAGTTTCTTTAAGAAAGAGATTATGCATTGATGGGCATTCAAGTGAGTTGGGGAACCCTCCCCTATTGAGGTGAGATAAGCCAATTCATTCAAGTGCTCATAGAACATTATACTACTCAATGCAGAACTTAGACATCTCAACTATGTTAGTTTCCATCATGCATATATACATTAACAGATCCGTTTCAATGCCTTGGGGTTTATTGATGGGAATTGGAAACCACTATCCTGTTTCTGTTGGTGCGAAGTATTTACAGTTGCAGTGTATTCAGGCATGCCTATGGTTGATACCTTTCGTATACCAAGTCTGTCCTCTTTGCGTTGTGCCTCTAAGTTATTGACTAAATGTACCTTGACAACAATTATAATAAAACGTATAATATACTGTCTCTGACCCTGCCTTCTTTTGCTGATGCCTTGCTTTCCTCATGATTGTAGTTATATCAATGCATGCAAATCCTTTTGATCTCTTTCTTTACGTTTCAATGGATTTTTCATTTGTCTGAAAGAATTAGAACTGAGGACAAACTTTTGTAAATGAAATACTGCAGTGACTTCTATTACTGATGCAAATTGGCAGTCACTAGTCCTGGATTCTGAGTCTCCTGTTTTGGTTGAATTCTGGGCCCCATGGTGTGGCCCCTGCCGTATGATTCACCCCATGATTGATGAACTAGCAAAGGAATATGCTGGGAAGATGAAGTGCTACAAGCTTAACACTGATGACAGCCCTTCAGTCGCAACTCAATACGGGATCAGAAGTATCCCAACTGTCATTATCTTCAAAGATGGTGAGAAGAAAGAATCAATTATCGGTGCTGTGCCCAAATCAACATTGACCACTAGCATAGAAAAATTCTTATGAGATGATTCGCATGTAACTTGTCTGTTGGAAGTAAAGCTATTTTTACTTTTAGCTTCTTTCATCTTACCTATTATGGATCCTGTAAATTTTCTCTGTATGGAAGATTCCTCCCCTCGTATGATTTTTGTTTCAGTCCATAAGAATTTAGACTACTGAAAACCCGGAAGCTTACTATGAAAAACCTGAACATTACATGGAAATTTATTTCCAATCAAGTTGAAAGCTTTTTGAAGCTCACTTGGGAAATTTGTTTCATCTGACGCAAAGCCATTGAACCTTTTATAAGCACAATTCGCCTTCAATCAACATCAAGCTTCATTTGCATCAGTTTTATTGAAAATTTAGGCTTTTTAGATGTATGTTGAGGATTACCTCTCTACCAATTATGCCTTGATTGAGGTCACTGTTGGGTGCATATAGTTTAGTTTGACGTTAAGTTCCAGGGTCTATAGGTTGAGATTTTGGGAGGCTAAACCTCACCTTGTGAGAATTAGAGAAATTATCAAGAGGTTAACTAGATCCTCGTCTTTTGTTTCCAGGATTGTGTACCCAAGTTCATCACCTGGAGTTTAGTCAAGGTTTATCATGTTTTTTCATCAAGAAATGTATTAATTCCATTATCTGTTTCATTTGACTGCTAATCCAATGGGCAATTCAAAAGTAGAGTCTCTGTAAGCTACAAATTGGAAATGGCTTCTCTTTTTTTTTTGTCAATCCGCTTCCATCCTTAGCTCTCTGTCATTATTGATTCAAAATTTAATGGTTTACATTTAATATTTCATTTTCATTCTTCTCCATTTCCTTCCCATCATTCTTTTCATTGTAATAATGTATTTATAAAATATTAAATATGGGTCATTAGATCTTGATGTAATGATTATGAAAAGGGTAAAAGATAGAAAAGGATAAGAAAAGAAAATGAGAGAAGGCAAATCCCAACGAATTGTTGCAAAAAGATAGAGCTGAAGATATTTGTGAAACTATCCATGATAAAATAATAAGGGACATATATTGATGTGATTGAACGAGGAATGTGAAATCATATATGATAAATTCATGGACCAAGTTTGAAGAATGAAGTGAAGCTAGGGGCAAAATTAAAATGATATCTCACCCCACAAAAGATGCTGTTTGACTTAGTTGTATCAGATGCAACTTGGCTTGAGGCCTACGATTAGATTTAGTTTTAATCAAAGCGCACTTTGATTGATTCAAAAGCAATGCAAAGTACTGGTTTTTTGTTAAATTGATTGTGATCGACTGCTTTTGATATTTTACTATATATATCTCCACTAATATCATTAAGTTGAGACTTGGTGTGTAAGGATGAAAAAGCAAATATTACAAAATGCAACGCAGCATAATAAATTTTGTTGATCACAAGAATTATTAAAGTCCATAATTACATGATATTAATTAGAGGTTCTTAATCGGAAGATCTAATTCAAAATCACAACTCATGCAATTACTATCACCGATTCTAAACATAGGATAAAGTTTGTAATAATTGTGCTAATCCACTTGATATGTTTCTTTTCCAATTTCCATCAATCAGTGTTAGTTCAAATAAATGGAAATTACCCTATTTGTTTGATGAGAAATGTGAAATGAAAAAAAGAAAATTCAGAGAGAGAGAGAGAGATCCCTATTAGGAATGAGATTATGTTTGTTATTTTGACCCCAAGATATGAATTGATGTATCTTTTTATTGGATTTATATCCATGCTGATCACAAGAATTATTGAAGTCCATAATCACATAATATTGATTAGAGGTTTTTAATCGGAAGATCTAATTCATGCAATTACAATTATGTCTCTTCGATTATATGACACTGGAGATTATATTCCCGGATTTGGCTGCGAAGTACCTTGTTACAGTAGTTTTTGGATCCTATTTTAAAGGTAAAGAGAGAATATTTTTTGTCCTTAATATAAATCACCTTATTAAATTTATTGTATGAAATTGCAATTTTGTCCATGATTTTTTTTTTTTTTTATTTCTCAATTCTCACTCATTCCTTAATATTAAATAGGAATAGAGTCGAACAATTATTAAATTTTAAACTAATTAATGAAATTTAAAACTTTTCTTAATTCCAATGAAAAATATTGAAAGGGCCTCATAATTTTTCCCCTCATAAATAGGTGAGGATCAGAGAAGTATCAAGAAATTATGCCATTTGATCAAATTTTTGTGGCCTCATTGTCACTAGTCAGCAGTCACTACCAACCACCTAACATTTGTCTTTTTCTTTCTACTGTCACATGTTACAATTGACTACTGTCCACACCAATCAAGTTAAATCCCAAGTTCTAAAACAGTTAGACCGAACCGAAAACCGGTGAATTGATCTAGTTCAGGCATCAATTAGGTTTGGTATTTTTTTATTCATTTTTTTTTTAAAAAAAAGTCTTTAAAATTTATATTAATTGCTTTGAAATCTTTAACTTTTCACTTGTTTGGCCTTGGATTAGTTCTAATTTGACTTATTAATACTTAACTCAATATCTCGGCCAATTTAATGTAAATCGGTCCGGTTTTGAAGTTTGGTTAAATTGGACCACATGATTGTACAATGCTTTCAATAATAATTTTCTTATTTATAAAACTCAAACTCAACACTTTTACTAAAGGAAATAAACGGATCAAATTCTTGAGTTAAAAATTGTTGACGGGTTTATCATTTTTTATATAATTTGCTAATATAATATATTATTGTATAGTTATATATGAGCATTATCTAATTTAATTGGAGGCAGCTTCTCAAATTGAGCACATCCATAGATGGCTACAGCCTACATGAACACGTGAAATTGGTCAACTCAAAATGTTTCAACTGGTTTTGAATGGTTTGATGCATTGTATTTAGTGCTATTGTTTTAATATTGTCCCCTACTAATAAGTGATCATATTCTTACTTTAAATAAAAATTTTATATTGGGTTTTTTCGTTTTTTTTTTTTTTTTTTGAGCCGCTTAATATTAACCTTTGTTAGTTAACTTAACAGAAAATCTTGACTCAACAATTTTAAGTGATGATTGTGCAATTAAATGTTGATCAAGATGTTTTATGTTAGTATTTTAATAAATTAATATTTTAAATCCTATTAATTGAAAAATATTTAATCTTCACAGACTGTTTTACGGTTTTTTTACAGTTTGTGAAGATTAAATATATATTTTTTTGTCAAAGAAGATTAAATATTTTTCAATTAATAGGATTTAAAATATTAATTTATTAAAATAATAACATAAAAACATGATTGATCGACATTTAATTGCACAATCATCGCTTAAAATTGTTGAGTCAAGCATTTTCCGTTAAGATTAGACTAACGTGTTAACATTAGGGACCAAACGTGTACTTTACAAATTCAGGAACTAAAAATGATATCAGAGGAACATGAAAGAAAAAAATTTATTTAAAAATTTTAATTAATGAAAAGAACATGATAAATTTTACCCATAAAACAGAATGTGAAATTAGCTAAGCAAGTAGTTATAGTGTTAAAATTTAGTGCAGCAAATTTCAGGGCAAATCATGCAGTATAAGCTTCTTACAGACTAAATCTTAATTGATAAAACTAGGAAATTTCATAACTGATAAAACTAAAATTATTTTATTTTAAAGTTGTAAATGAGAAAAACTTAAATATATGAATTTAAATATTAATACTTGCATTGCTATTTGAAACATAGATAGACTATAAACTCAACATTATAAATTCCATAACTGATAAAACTAAAACAAAAAGAATCATACATGCATATTTAATCATCTCATATTAGAACTAATGAGATGTGGTTAAGTCATTAAATCCCCTAGAGGGTGTCTTGTAAGTTGTAACAGAAACTAGAGTAGCATTGAGGGAAAAAAAACTAGGCTAGCATCTTCTCAAGTCATTTATGGGTGTGTTTAGATTAATTTTTTTAAAAATAACTTCTGAAAAAAATAAAAAATAGAGAATAACTTCTGAAAAGGTAAAAAATTAGTTTTTAGAAAATTATAATTTTAAACCTCCAAAACATGATTTTCAGTAAAAAAAACATGATTATATAAAAAAAATTTCAAACATGATTTTGTAGGAAAAAGGTTGTTTTAGCTTTTTTTACAATTGTTTGAGTAATTTTTTTTTAGATCATGGTTATGACTCTAAAAAATTTTTTTTTATTGTTATCTAAATAGTAAATACACACTACGTAAAAGACCAAAAAAAAAAAAAAACTTGGTTAAAATATACGTTTGATCCTTCATGTTTGTCTTTGATATCATTTTAGTCCTTTAAATTTATAAAGTATACGTTTGGTCCCTTCATGTTAATATCGTTAATCGACTTAAAAAAAAATATTGACTTAACAATTTAAACAATTAAAATGCTGACCAACATACTTATATGTTATAATAAATTAATATTTTAAATCCTATTGATTGAAAAATATTTAATCTTCTTCGACTAAAAAAAAAAAAAAAAAAAAAAAAAAAATCTTTACAAACTTGTGAAAAATCATAAAACAAGTATGTGAAGATTAAATATTTTTCAATTAATAGGATTTAAAATATTAATTTATTAAAATACTAACATATAAGCGTGTTTGATCAAGATTTAATTGCATAGTCATCGTTTAAAATTATTGAGTCATTATTTTTGTTAAATTAAATTAATGGTGTTGATGTTAAAGAACCAAACATACACTTTATAAATTTAAAAAACTAAAATAATACTAAAAATAAATATAAAAAACCAAATATATACTTTAGCTAAAAAAACTTTTATCATTCATGTTACTGTAAGTTTAAAAAAAAATCTTGAATTTGACTTGGATCTTACGTTGTAATTCTCTGATTGATGTTATGTGATGAGCTGGAGACAGAAATTCAAAGAGCAAAAAGACGTATACGCCCTTGAATGTGTTGTTCGTTCAATGGCCATGCAATTTCAAAATAAATGGCCCCATCACCATCAATGGCGTTATCAATTAAGGCCGGTTTGATCTAAGAAAAGGTTGAAAAGAAATGCAATCAAAAGTATTTTGGCATATAGGTGTTTGGTTTGTACTAAAAATAAAATGAATTGACAACATTTTGTTTGGTTTGAAGGAAAATGAGGTCATGAACTAAAATATTATTTTGCTATGTTGTAAAAAGAGTTAAATATTATTTTTATCATGAAAGTATAGGCTAAAGAACATTGGTCACCTAAAAAAAAAAATCATACCAATTTTACCCTTGAAATATGAAAAATATAGCAATTTTACCCTGACTTAACAGAACCAAACGGTCAACAGTTAGTTGACCTAATTATACTGACATAGCTCAGGATTAAATGCCACGTAATAATCCACGTCAGCGTCTCATTCATCTCTCTCTCTCTCTCTCTTCTCCCTCTCGTTTTCTCTGTGTACAATGCATCTTCTCCTTGGTCTCCTCTAGACATTGCAACATGTGTTTCTGAAAATGTGGGTTAGAGATTCATCACAAGTGAATAAACGGCATAGAACAGATAAAAACATCCCAAATTCATCATATTATATTGCTAAAGAACAAGAGAAGATTCAAATAAACGGCATACCCATATTTCATTTCTTTTTTATGGTTGGTCTGAGAATAGATAAAAACAAAGATGAACATTTGACATACAACCCGACAAACAAACAGCACACCCAGATTTCATTTTCCACTGAAAGAAAAGTGCTTGCCTGTCTTCACCGAAAACACCAAAATTTTATCCTCTACAAATTGAACGATGTTGGACATATCAACACACAATGACAAATTCAACGTAAACGTTAAAAAAAAAATAGTTATAGGGTGAACCCATCAAGAGCAAATGAACGATAGCTTGAAATGTCAGAGGCAAGTGAGAATATAATCGGAAAGGAGAAGATAATCTAACCTAAGGCAAAGCAAAATGTCAAGATCGCAGAGAAGATGTTTCCAATCACAACAAAAAGCGTGAGGCTACTCATGCGTTTAACCCTCTCAACGAAGCTCTTGAAGGAGTCCAGCAAGGAAGAAGGTAAGGGAGAAGGATTTGAAAAATCCATCATAGCAGCCAATGAATTTTAGGAACAAAGAAACTCAACTCTTCCATGACCAAGCGGCCATTAATTGAGTGGCCATTGCCTCGAGCGACAATCGTTATATTCGATGACTAAGACATTGCTTTGAGAACCTGAGTGATGTTGTCGGCGGTGAGGGTCAAGGGTTTCACAGACTGCAATCAGATGGGCGCAGAGGTGCTGATGCAGAGCTCGTAAGACATGGAGACGAGCTCGATGGCTTTGAAGATGCGGACAAGGAAGAAGGTGAGGGAGGCAGAGAAGGTGAAGGATGTTTGATCTAAGATGCGATTGAGTTGGAGAGATAAAGAGGAGCGAGAGGGAGTAGAGAGAGAGATGAATGATCTATTATCATTCAACCTCACCCTCCATCATGCTTCATTCCCCGCCCCGCCATGTGGCATTTTAACGATCTACGTGGAGTTTTCGTATTTTGGGCAGAATGGTACTAAAAAAAATTTACGGGTGATCAGTGCTCTATAGTCTATATTTTTATGACAAAAATTATATTTAACTTTTGTAAAAATATTATTTAAACACCCATAGGACTCAACTCGTATATCACATTCAAAGTTACATCGAGAAACTTTTGTGTTTTAGGTTTTCAATTTTGGTAGAAACTCATTTTCAATCATATGACTAAAAATTGGTAAGCCTAAAAAAATATTTTCCCACAGAAACAGCGAAGAAATTCAATTTTCTCTTCCCTTCCTCTCATTTTCCTTAAACCAAGTGCGCCCTTATGGTCATCAATATCCATTTAAAAATATTTTAAAAGATATATAAAAATCTGCTCCCACCGTAATCTATGCCTCCTTTTCTACTCATCTTCAACAGACTAGACTTTTATTAAAATATCTACTATAGTCAACTCCCATTGAACGAAATCTGACCACTTAATTTGCTCTTCATCTCCAAAATATTATTCTCAATGGGGCTATTTTGGATCAGCTTATTTAAAACACTTTTATATTTTACAAGGCATCAGATTTACTTTTAAAAAAAAAAATTAAATAAGCACACATTTTAATCTTCATAACATTTCTGGGGAAAAATATTAGTCTTGGGGAATTTCAAATCCCATTGTGTTCATATTACGAACAAATAAGTCATTATTGTTAAATTTGTAGGTTGACTCCCTAAATTTATCATTTTTACGTTTTCAGCTTATAAAATTGTGTCAAGTCCAGTTAATCTTAAACTCGTTTTAGTTGTAAACTCAATTAAATTCATAAGTTTATACATCGAATTTACTATTTTTATTTTTATAACTTACAAAATCATGTTAACTCACTCTAAAACTTGTATTAACTTTTTAAATTTGATTATGCTTGGTTGTTTTTTTTATATAAATTTTAAAAGAAATTCCTTATTCAGTATAATAAATTATGGATGTTGATTAATTTAATTTCAATTACCTTGATTTATAGTATATTATAAGGGTAAGAGATTTCTCTAGTCACCAAAGATAAGTTATCTCCAGGTGACTCCCAAAACTACATCGTTTTGGATTAATGAATGGTGTTTTGGTAATTTTACACCTTCATTAATTCACCTAAAATTACAACATACCGTTCATTAATCTAAAACGATGTAGTTTTAGGAGTCAATGGAGATAACTTATTTCCAGAACTAGAGAAATACTTTTCTCATATTATAATTGAATTGTTTTATTTTTTATTTTAATTATTTACTATTACTATGAATTGACAAATTCACAATACAAATTTACTCTCCCAGTCTTTAGGGTACGTCAAAAACTGATCATGCTTAATTTCGAACATTTAAATTAATTATTTCCAACGGGTAACCTCCGCCGGCCGTCGATAAGAAAGGTGTCCCCACCTCCTCTTTCCACTCGCATTTCTTCTTCATCTACTTTTTCCTTCTTTTCCTCTCTTTCATGCATTGATTTCACAGTCTCACACTCCATTTCTGAGTACCTTCCTTCTTCTTCTCTCTCTCTCTCTCTCTCTCTCTCCCGTGACATTCTCTTTCTCACAGGTATCTTCTGTTTGCCCCTCTTTCTGTTCACTCTCTCATGTGTCTTCTTTACGAATGAAGGGAACAGTTTTACTTTCCCCCCTTTTTGGTCTTATTTTTTTGGGATTCATATTGGGTTTTTCCTTCTGGGTATGTTGTTTTGCCTTTGGTTAACCTCGAAATTGGTTTTTGTTTGTCGGACTATTATCTGGGCACAAATTTTAAGCTCTGATTCTGCATGTGCTTTGGTTGATTTTTCCCCCCTTTTTGGAAGAAGTTCCAAATAATTGAATCCAGCTGTATCTTCATATAACCTTAGAATATCTTACTTTCTATGTTTTCCCTTGACTAAAACTATTACATGGAGGCGAGTCTTTGGATGAACAGTGTAATCGATTTCAAATGGAGAGTTTTTCCGCCTCTCTTTGCTGGTACATTAAATTTGAAGTTTCTTCGTTAGTTTAATCTGTGTATGTGTGTGTAAGTTCGTTTATTTCTTTGATATGTTTCAATTATATAGATCAAAGTTATCAATTTATTTCCAGAATCATGATATTACATGCTTCAAGTTACCACATATATCTTGAATCTTGTAATCTGAATGCCTGTTAGATTCAAAATGAACCTTTGGCATTTCTGAATAAATAACATATATTAATGTTTCCTAGCAATATCTTCAACTTGATTTTCTACTGTGAACTATTAAACATGAGGCAAAAAAATATAATAGACCAAGGTTTACAATTCTTATACTATTGGTGTGTGTTGTTGGGGGGGAAAAAGCTGAATAGCTTAAGAAGTCAGTTGAAGCAGACATTTCACATGACCAACTTATGGTTTGAGCCTTCTCTTTCAAACCATTTTTCCTCTTCCTTTCTTTCTCTGCATGGAGATAATGTTTCCTCCTATGGATTATTTTCCATGATAATTGGATCTAGGGAACTTTTATAGTTGGGTCGGTCTCCTTTGATATATTTGATCCAGTCTGGCTTGTTCATACATATGTTCAAGTTTTGAACATACTATCATTTGTTTTACCTAAAACAGCAGAAGGAAAAGAGAAATGTTTGGTGGTATCTTATTACCTAAATGTACTTGCTTTCCCATTGAAGACAAAAAAACGTTATATGTTCTTGTTATGCGCTAAATATATCTTTCCCTCTTGCACTCTTTGAAACCACATATATCTATCCAATTGGGTTTCCTTTTCTTACCCCTCTCATTATAGAAATGTTCAAATTTGTTACAGGGCAAATTGCTGAAGAACAGGAGAACAAAAATGGAACCGGCATGCTTTGACTGTAATGGGGGCATCTCCAATAAGAAAAATTCGAAGTCAATTTCTTCACAGACGAGTTTAGCTGATAGTGACAACAATGGTTGCTTTGAGTGCAATATATGCTTAGAGTCAGCTCATGATCCCGTGGTAACTCTTTGTGGTCACCTCTACTGTTGGCCTTGCATATTCAGGTGGCTTCAAGTTCAGAACTCTTCTGATGATGATGATGATGATGACGACCAGCTGAAACCTACATGCCCGGTTTGTAAGGCCGATCTCTCTCATACTTCATTAGTCCCACTTTATGGCCGAGGTGCTCATAGTTCAGATTCCGAACTCAAGAAATGCAGGATGGATATAGGAATACCCCGTAGACCGCCTTCTCACAGCTCAAACACTATGTTAAATTCTACAAGTGCATCTACTTCTCACCAATACTTGCCTCGCCTTTATGGAGGATATGCTGTTCCTAGATCACCATATCTTGGAGTTTCAGCCCTCACTAGTTTCTCTTATCCTATTATTGATATGTTCAGGGAAATGGTCTTTGCAAGGACCTTTGGGAGTTCAGAGTCTAATTCATTGGCGTATCGTTATGTTGGTTACTACCCTCATAATATTGGAAGTCACAATCGTAGATTGAGAAGGCAGGAAATGCTCATTGACAAGTCTCTAAGCAGAGTCTCTTTCTTTCTCCTCTGTTGTGTCATTCTGTGTCTTCTCTTGTTCTGAAGATATTTTGATGTGGTAGACTGTATAGACAAATGACTTGTGTAGTCCTAGATATTTGACTACTGTTTAGAGATTATGTGACTAGTGAGTAACATGTATTGGTCTGATTTGAAGCCAAATGTTGTGGAGAAGTTGAAGGGAGAATATTAGAATCACTAATTTGTGAATGTTTGATTCTAAAACAATGGCCCTTTTTGGATAGTGTTTGAGTTGTGTTGTATCTGTTTGTAGTGAGGATTGTGAATCTGGATGTTATTGTTTTGTATTCTTAAAGATGAATGTATTCATTTAGTACATTGAAAAAGAAACTGAGAAAAGATACGGTAGGTGTAAAGATGAGGTGTGAGTTCATACATAATCACGTTATTTTTTTGTCGCAAAATACTTATGATGTTGAAAGATCGAATTTTGAAACTTGTGTTTTGGCGACACCTGAGATTTTCATGCATGGACCCGTGTGGTCCATTTCTTCATCTTCAACCACGATGAAAGGAAAGAGATCGTCTTTGATGACGATGACGACGACGCCAAGGGCAGAGATCTTTAACGGTGTTGATTTCTTCAACAGCTAACCTCTCCCGCAAGCAAAATGTCTGATTTCGACATTGCGAAATGGAAGCTTAGAGTATCCAACTTCAATGGCGGATTTGATCGATAGCTAAGATCCAAATCGTAATCTCTCTTGGGTATTGGATTTCCAGATTTTGCAGCCCCTTCCAAAACTAAAAACTGGCTAAAGCCTTCTACTTTGCGGGTGGTGATTTGTGCTAAGGCTAAAAACTCGTTCTTTTTTTCTTAATTGCTTGACAAACTTCCTCTGAAGAATAGTTATTCAAACATGTTTTTATCAAGAAAGAAGTCTGAAAAATATGAACTGGCATGATCAATTTTCTATTGAAGCTGAAGAAATACATGAAGAATCAACAAGTGGATTGCCAATTGTAACTTCTTGCGATGCCAGGCAAGTCTGAATCTTGATCATTTCCCACTTCTTTTTTCCCCAATTCTTTTATTATTAGCAGGGATGATATATTATACCTATCCTTAATATAAAAATTATATAACTAATTTATGAATGTTAAAAAATAACCAAATTAGTTATTTATAATAAATGTGTTGATTTTTTAAAACTACACTTTTAATTACATGCATTGTAACTATCTTTTAAGTTTTAATGAAACCCTTTTACCAATTAAGGGATATTTTGAAAAATATGTATATAAATTTAGGGGTAAAGTGTAGTGAGGTCTTAGACTAAAACAAAGTCTTCACTAACTCTTATATTTATGATCAAGGTATTACCGCTTATCAATTTCAAAAAGTCTCATGTGCTCCAGAGATAAAAGAAACTTATCTTTCTTTTTTCTTTTTTTCCCCCTTTTTTGAACAATTCTAGAATTTCATTGCTGTGAAAATCTTCGATACAGACAACACTACTGCAGCCAGAAAGGGACAGAGCAACATAGAGTACACTATCAAAAACAAGAGAAAGAGACTTGTCTTTCCATTCCATCCATTTTGTTGCTTCATATATTTCAATATATAGCTTTTAAATTATATGTTCAATCAAAATACTAGCACTCAAATTTAATCACCATCAGCCACCTAATCTACTTAAAAACGTACAAGTTATCTACACCAGACATGCTTAAAAATCATTTCCACAAACCTCTAGGTCATATAGAGGTAGAAGCTGTTTTTCCACCATGAACTACAATATACAAGTTCAGTTTGTGAGAGGAATTTTGTCTCAACTTACATGAACGTATTTTTCCATCGCAAACTCAAGAAAAGCAGTAAAATAGCAAAGGGGTAATCAGTAAAATAACAAAAAAAAAATCAGAAATTAAAGATCCCATTTCAAAATGAATGAAGACAGCAGCCAAAACTACACCATCATAAAGCAGTAAAAGGAGTCTATTTCAGACCATCAAATAAGAAAGGTAGCAAAGGGAAACAGTGTCAGAAGAAGGCAGAAACTAACTGAAAGCCTAATCAGTTCATCAATCATATACTAAGGCGCTGACAAAATCTTTCAATCTGCAGCAGTAGAATGAGTTTCAACATTCAGGTTAGAGCTAGAATATGTCCATGGTCCTAAATCTTCAAAAGGGGAATCAAATGATCCATATAACCCACAATTCTTTTAGCTAACCAATCATGGATGAAAAACACAAGAATATTGTAATATCTCCAAGGCAAACTGTGGACAAATCCAAATATACTGGCAAACTTTATAAACATATATCAAAATTGAGATGAATACTTGGTTCAACGAGTTTCTCGAAGAACAACAGGAAACAAAGATCATAGCAACAACTTTAGATATAATATAACACGAGCCAGCGAGAGTCTATAATGTGTTATCCACATTCAAAAACATGATTATTGAATTAACATGCTTATAAACAGCCTCAAAAATTGACATCTCAAGAGTCAGAATTAACAACTAGGTATGCAGTAATCAGACTACACCAGGAGCCCAAATTTCACAATTAAATCCTTATTGAACTACAGATCAAATTCTAGAAAGGGAACCGATCAAACCCGGAGTGCCATTAACCAGACACAAGAAACTCAACAAAAGGATTGGATCCAGTTTATAGTTGTGAAGATCGAGTTTCAATCCGATTCGCCGGAGCCAGAATTGGAAAGGCCAAGATTCTCCAACTTGAGGCGTTCGAGGGCCTTTTCGTGCGCCCAGGTTTCAATGGTCATATCAGGCTTAGCGTTAAGGCCAACACCAAGGATCACGATGGTTAGGAAACTGGTAATGTAGCAAGGAAGCTCCCAATCCTCCCATTTGCGAGACTGACCAGGTGGTGTCGGGGTGCGATTGAAGAGGTAACCCTTGGGGCGATCCTCATGGCCGGGGCTGGTCCAGCGTCCGGTGGCGGAGGCGGAGGCTCCACGAGTTCGGAGCGCCGGGAGGATCCGATGACGGAGCATGGCGGAGGCGCTGCTAAAGGGTGCAGGGGCCGTCATGGCTTAGCGTCTTCTCCAAGGAGAGAACGACACTACTCTCCCTCGCTGCCTTTGTTCTGCTTCTTTCAATGACTCTCTTCGGTTTTGGTATTAGTTGGATCAGGCCCAATTGGTCCAAACTGAAAAATATGAGTTTTTTGAAGGTGCCCAATAAGGAAAACCCATTTGAAAATACTTACATTCTTCTTCAATTTTTAATTTGATACCTTTCTTTTCTCCTAATTAAATGCTTTAATTTGTTTTCTTTGGTATTGTTGGCCCTTTTACAAAGCCTAACAGTGTTAATAAAGTATCTTTATTTTAAACACTACAAACTATATCAGATGTTAAGAATCAGATGTACCACTCTCGTCATATTTATAAGTCTTTTTTAACCAAAAAATTTGGTCATATCTATAAGTCTCCTTTCAGGTCATAAATAAGATTGTAACAATTTTCCTATATTAATTGTACCAATGAAAATAGAAAGAGTTGAAAGATACTCATTTATAAATGAGGGCAGAGTTAAAAATTTATACCATAATTATTGACCTAACTACTTTTCCTCAATGTGTGATTTAGTCAAAAAGAACTTATAAATTTCTACATACACATTTTTTTCCCAAATTTACTACAATATTCATTTAGTTCCCCAGTTAAAGCACTATATATGAGAGAACTTCCCCAACCCAAGTGTCAAAAGAATTGGATCGTTGAAAAAATATATACTCTAAGAGAGGCAATGAGTGAGAAGACTGCGGGCGACGGAAGGACGGAGGGCGACGGGAGGACTGTGGGCGATGGGAGGGCTGTGGGTGACGGCAGAAGTGAACGGGGTGGTGGCGGAGATCGTGCGATGAATTATATAGGCAACAGGGGGGTCGATGATCGGGGTTATAAGGGCCCTAACCAGTTCGTCACTTTCCATAGTGGATCTACTGGGTCAGCACAGGGGAGGGAGACGCGGGGAAGGGGTTTGCGCCAGCTAGGGACGGCCGATTATCGTACAAGGACAAGCTTCTATGCCTTGGCGATTCGGGCCTCCTGGAACCTCATTTCCAGGCCATGAAAGCGTTAGCCGGCTGGGAGGATTATTTTACGATGTCCAATGAGAAACAGAGTTTGAAGGAAACAGAGGATACAGCTGATGGTGTTGAGCAGGAGGAGGAGGCTGTGGAGGTGTGGCGCAGGACAGGGAAACTACCGAAGCTCCAAGTTAGTACTGAGGAGTACGATGCATGGTGTAGGCCATACAAGAATTCTCTGTTTGTCAAGCTGCTCGGGAAAACGGTTAATGTTGGATTTATGAGGATGGGGATGGAGAGGATGTGGGCTGCAAAGGGTCCATTGAGAGTTACCCCACTAAACAATGGGTACTTTCTAGTTTCCTTTTCTTCGACGGAAGACATAGACTATGCCCTGCAAGAGGGGCCGTGGATGATAGCTGACCACTATTTGCTGGTTCAACATTGGCAGCCGAACTTCAATCCTTGGAAAGCAGATACCCAGAAGTGTGTTGCTGTTTGGGTTCGAATTCCGGACTTACCTCATGAGCTATACAATGTGGAATCTATTAGGAGGATAGGGAATATGATTGGGAAAACGCTTAAGATTGATCGAACCACAGCGTTTTCAGAAAAAAGGGGGGTTCGCGAGGATGTGTGTGGAGGTGGACTTGCAAAAACCATTACTGCCGGGGTTTAGCCACTTTGGGGAGGAACGACGGTTTGAGTTTGAAGGACTTCACCTAGTGTGCTTCACTTGTGGAAAATATGGGCACCGGATGGAGAAATGCGCGAATACTGTTCCTAGCAACGAGCAAGTTAATGGAATAGCGGAGGAGCCCGCGGTGGTTACGATGGTGCCGAAGACGTCGGAGCCGAAGACGACGAAGAAGGTGGAGGCAAAAATCGAATGGAAACAAAAATCGCGTGGAGTACGGACCATGAATGTTGGTGAGGCGAGATTTTGGGAGAAACATAAATATGGCGGATTCAAAGCCCACTATATCGGGGATGGCGAAGAAAAAGGCAACTAAGGAGTCAAAGGGTGTTAATGGGTCCCAGGAATCTCGGGATTCAGGTAGTATAGTGAGGGAGAAGGTGGGGACGAGCACACGTGTGGTGGTGGGTGACGTACGCAGCTTTGGGGAGGATATTCAAAACAAAGCAACAAATCATGAGTGGATCCAAGTGGGGTCCAAGAGAAAAGCTGGGGCTAAAGTTAAGGCGAAAGGAAAGGAAAATAAAATGGTTAATAAGGCATCATTACGTGGCAAAGGGAAGAGCGTCACGCTCGATTCTGCTGGGGTGGGAACTAACGATGGGCCTCAACATAGTAATGGGCCGATGGGAAAGGGGAAAGGAATGGACCTGGACATGGTAATGCACACTGAGGATCAGAGTGGGGGATCGACGGCGCAAGGAAATAAGGAATTGAGTATTGCCCAGGTGCCTATGGGGGACAATGAGGCCGTTGTGCATGCAAGCGGCCAGGGGGTAAAAGTAGCGTCTGTAGCGGGGGGACCCAGAAATAATGAGGTGATCCTGGTTGAGGAGTCACAGGCGGATAGGGATGACGCTCCTGTGGGGGCCGAGCATGGACATGGGGATGGGCTCCCTATTAAACAAGCTAGTTATCCATGAATTTTATCCTCTGGAATGTAAGGGGAACTGGAGCTAGGACCTTTCCTTCATTTATCCGCGGATTGGTTCACTCTTTCGATATTGATGTTGTTGCTCTGTTTGAGACAAGATGTGGGGGTACGAAAGCACAACGCATTGCATCACGGATGGGATTCCCCAATATAAAAATCGTAGACGCTAATGGGTTTAAAGGGGGCATTTGGTGCCTGTGGTCTGATAAATTTAGACAGGTTGATATGCTGTGTTCAACTAATCAGTATATACATGTCCGTATTACAATTCACTTATTGCAGGTTTGGGAAATGACTTTTGTCTATGGGAGTCCAAACATCGTACCGCGCCGTGCTCTGTGGAGGGACTTGTTGCAAATAAGCCGCTCAGTGCAACTGCCTTAATGCTTGGGGGGACTTCAATGCAACGTTAACCTCTGATGAGCGGTATTCTTGGGACACATCAAGGGATCCGAATAGAGAATTCTATAGTTTTGTGGACGATGCCGCACTAAATGACCTTGGGTTTATTGGTCCACCTTTTACGTGGGGACGCACTGATGTTAAGAGTAGACTGGATCGTGTGTTGGGCTCTACCTCATGGCAAGAAACCTTTCCGAATGCGGTGGTTAAGCATCTTAACTGGTATAAGAGCGACCATCGTCCGCTCCTTCTGCAATTGGATGGGTGCAGGACTTTGAACCGGGGGAAGAAACCTTTTAGATTCCTTGCAGCTTGGGTTCTGGATGAACGTTTCTCACCATTTGTTTCAGGTAACTGGAAGAATGACTTACCCTGGACAGAAAATGTTGATCAGTTTACTGAAGCATGTGGGAGATGGAATGGGCAGGTGTTTGGGCATACGAATGCAAGAAAGAGGCATCTCATGAGTCGGCTCAATGGGATCACACAAATTGAGGATCGCTTCGGCCTATCTAGGGAGTTGGAAGCACTCCAGCACACGCTGTGGAAGCAATTGGAGGAGGTTTTATTACAGGAATGATTGATATGGGCCCAGAAAGGTCGCAGTGAGTGGTTGGTCGATGGTGATAGAAACACTCGGTATTTTCATGCGCGGGCAAATGGTAGGCGGAAAAGGAATTTTATAGGAGCTCTTAAAGGGCCCGAGGACGCCTGGATATATGACTGTGACCAGATTAAGGGGATGGTGGTGGATCACTTCTCATCCGTCTTCATGGAGGAGCAGGCTAGGCGGCCACCCTTTGTTTGTTCCGTGTCATTCCCGAGCATGGATTCATGTGAAGTTAGTAGGCTGGGTCGAGGGATTACAGGTGATGAAATCAAGCATGTTGTATTTAGTATGGGAGCCTTAAAAGCACTCGGGCCAGATGGTTTGAATGCTCTCTTCTATCAAAGTCAATGGCAAGTGGTGGGGGAATCTGTGTGTGAGTTTATTAGCTCGGTGTGGCGATCCCCATCGCAAATTCGGGCCATTAATGATACTCTGCTTGTGCTTATTCCTAAGAAGGATCACCCGGAATTGGTGAATGATTTTCGTCCTATTAGTTTATGTAATGTGGTCTTCAAAATTATTACCAAGGTAATTGCGAACAGAATCAAGGTGTTCCTACCCAAGGCCATTAGTCCCCATCAATCTAGCTTCATACCTGGTAGGCATAGTTCAGATAACATTATTGTTGCCCAGGAAGTTATCCATTCAATGCGGAAGCTTCATGGCAAACGAGGGTATATGGCTATTAAGATTGATCTTGAGAAAGCATATGATCGGGTGAATTGGCTCTTCCTTTGGGACTGTCTAAAGGAGCTAAAGTTGCCTAGTTCGTTGATTGATATTATTTACTCCTGCGTATCAACTCCAAGCATGCAGCTATTATGGAATGGAGACCGTGCAGGGGCTATTACGCCATCTAGAGGTGTTCGCCAGGGGGATTCTCTTTCCCCGTATCTTTTCGTTATTTGTATGGAAAGGTTGGTCCACCTAATTCAGGAGCGTATTGGGAATGGTGATTGGAGACCGATTAAGTTATGTAAGGGGGGTCCGCCTATTTCTCACCTGTTTTTTGCAGATGATGTTGTCCTATTTGTGGAAGTAGCAGTGCACCAAGCGGAAGAGGTTAGGGATTGTCTTAATAGTTTCTGCAGGGCCTCGGGGTTGAAAGTGAGCACGGCAAAGACTCGTGTCTTCTTCTCAAAAAATGTGAATCATCGTAGGAGAACGGAGCTATGTAATGTATTGGGTTTCCAGGTAACCCCTGACCTTGGAAAATACCTTGGTGTACCCCTCCACCACAAGCGGGTCACAAAGAGTAGCTACCAAGCAATTGTGGATAAGGTGAGGAATAGATTATCAAACTGGAAGGCAACTGCTTTGTCCTTGGCAGGAAGAACTACGCTAGTCTCGTCTGTCACTTCTGCCATACCGGGGTATACTATGCAAACTGTCTTTTTGCCTAAAGGTACATGTGAAGATATTGAGAAACAAAATAGGAGATTCTTATGGGGCACAACTCCTGAGAAAAGAAAGTCGCATCTGGTAGCTTGGGATACGGTGTGTAAACCAAAGAAGGATGGGGGGTAGGGTTGGAACACCTTCACAACCAAAATCAAGCCTATATGATGAAACTAGGATGGAACCTCATGAAACGCCGTGATGACCTGTGGGTGAGGGTGATGAGGAGTAAGTACAAATGTGGGGAAGACTTGATCCCAAACATTAATCCAGCTAGACTAGGGTCGAACGCTTGGTCGGGCATCAAAAAGTCCTGGGAGACAGTGTTAACGGGCACAAGTGTACGCTTCTTCAGAGGTGGTTCAGTGGAAACATGATCGTAAAGGGGAGTTTAGCATTAAATCTGCATATCAAGCTTTGTCTGAAGTTCCAGAGGTGGAAGATCGGGCATAGGATCAGGTTTGGAAGCTATGCACTATACCCCTGTGCAAATCATTGTGGCTCGTTCTGCATAATAAACTCCTTACCAATGAGGAACGTGTATGGAGAGGAATGGGGGGCGAGGGAAGATGTAACTGGTGTGGAGCAGAGGTGGAGAATCTGGTGCATGTGCTTCGGGATTGCATAGATACAAGGAAATTATGGGAGATGGTGGTGGAAGATAGGGATATGGGCAGGTTCTTCCAGTCGGGCCTGCACCAGTGGATTAGAAGGAACATCAAGCGAGTCCATGATCGAGGAAAGGAAGGATGGAGCGAGCTCTTCTCAACGATTTGTTGGCTTATTTGGCAACGTCGAAACGCAAGATTATTCGAGAATACTGGTTTGAGCAATGAATCGATTATCTACAGGGCCAAGTCCTCTATTGCGATTGTGTCAACGGCTAAGAATTTGCTGCAGGGGGTTAATCTCAGCGGTCGTCCTGTACAGCCCACTTCTGCGTCATGGACGGCACCGAGCAGTGGTTGGAGCAAACTAAATGTGGATGGTGCAAGCGCGCAGAATCAGGTAGCCACATGTGGGGGTGTTATCCGAGATGATCGTGGAGCACTCAAAATGGGGTTCATGTTTAAATTTGCGGATCCTGCTGACAGCCTTCGTGCGGAGATATGGGCTGTTCTATTTGGTATGAAGATGTGTTGGGACTAAGGTGAGCGACGCGTGGTTCTGGAGACTGATGCCGAAGAGGTTGTGGCGGTTGGAGGGTCCAAGTCAAACGAGTCATCCTGATGTGGTGGAGATCCAGGTGATTAAGAGCATGCTGTGCAGGGAATGGGAGGTGGTGGTTCGTTGGATTCTGAGGGAAGCGAATATAGCAGCGGATTATATTGCCAAACAAGCATTTTAGGTGTGGCCTGGGATACATCACTTCCACGCCGCATTTGGGGACCTTGTTGTGGTCCTGGAGTCGGACATGTTGCAGATTGATGGTTGCGGTGGCATAGGCTGAGGGAATCCCCTCCTCTTTTGTATAAAAAAAAAGAATTGGATCGTTGAAGGTTCTTCTAATAAACCTGAGAATGGCCAAGAACATTTCTTCAGTACACATTTTGGTGCTTGTCCTCATAGTTTCAGGTTCGATATATGAAGTTGATCGATTTCTCATATTATGTCTGCATTATATAGTATACAAACTCAGATAAATTCCCCCACAACCGTGGGCCCGACGCGGGACGAAATCTGGATTAGTTGGAATCGAAGGTTCCGATGAACCAGGTGGGATACCAAAAAAAAAAAGTCAGATAAATAAATTGCATTATATATAATTTGCGAATAATAATAAAAGTTTATTGTAGGTTTTATATACTTTTTTATTCCTATATATAAGGCATTTCCCGGAGGCTCCAAAATGTTTCACACAAACAAAGAAAAACCTTAAATTTTATTAATTCTTCTATAAAATATCACAATTTATCGTAATTTAATATACATTATATCCATACAAATATAGTCAATACAATAATAAATGAAGGGTAAAATCATATATAAATATGATTTTTTTTCTCTTTGTGTCCTTTAATTTTGGGTTCTCAGATAGATAGTCAAATTCATGATGTTGGATAATTTTATTTAGACTAAAGTATACTTTTCGTCTGTTAAGTTTATATGAGGTATATTTTTTTATCCATTAACTTGAAAATATACTTTTGGTCCTATAATTCTAACATCGTTAATGTTATTAACTCGAAAACACCGACGCAACAAAATTAAATGATGACCGTGTAAATTTAAATGATGACTATATAATTAAATGCTATTAATCTTAAATTTAAAATATGTGTAAATTGAAAAATATTTAAAAACCTTATGAAGTAGTTAAAATCAAAAACCTAGATTATATTAAAAAAATAGTTTAATAATATAAATGTATTAGTTTAATAATCTAAATATTAAAACTCCGATGGGATTTGTCATTTTATTTTATTTTAACAATATAAATATATTATATTAAAAAATAAAATTTAAATATGCTTTGTTAGATACACTTGATCATCACTTGAGTTTGTTACGTTAACATTTTCTCGTTAGCAATATTAACAGTGTTAGAAATATAGAACCAAAACTATACTTTATAAAGTTAAGGGACTAAAAGTATACCTCATGTAAAACTTAAAAAACTAAAAGCATACTTTTGCTTTTTTTTTTTTCGTGGCTTTGTTTTTCTTAACTATTAAGTTGGTTTGTTAGTACCGTCGGAGGGGATGTCTCCATTGATCTTTCTCTTCATTCCTCTCTATTTAATATATTCACCTTTATATCAAGTTTTAATGGTTGAAATTTAAATACTATATAAAAATATTATTAAAACATTAAATATAATAAAAATCTACCATTATAAATAGAATAAATCTCAATTATTAAAAATTTGTTCTAATAGTGGATAGAGAGGAAATGAAGAAAGAGATCAGTGGAAATATTCCTCTCCCAATATGGTTATGTTTGAATCTCCGTCCACTCAATTGAGCAATCAATTAAAAAATATTACTCGTTAGTTTGTGATTTATGAAAAAAAAAAAATGGAAGAAAAATATATCAAGGCGATTTGAAGATTAATGAGAAGATTGTTGAATATCAAATACATTGATGTAAATAGCCCTTTGTTACTTAAAATACCTTACAATTCATCTTTGATATGGAAAGTTATTCACCAATGCTCATCTATTATTTGCAATCATCTTAATTGAAGAGTAGGATCTGGCTCATCTTTCCCTTTAAACCACCCCTTGTGATGGAGCTCTAACTCTTTCAACATTGAAAGACGTTAGAGATCTATTACTGCATCTTCCTTCTCCATGACTTAGTTAGATAAAATGTTCCTTTGGTAAGATTCTTATATTATATCATAGGCATATTGCTGATTGTTAATTTTTTTTATCTAATCTGGCTTTCTCTAATTCCAATTCCTTGGATTTCAATCCACCTTTGCCACATCAGTCTTATTTTTTCATGAAAAAAATTCCAAATATGGGAGAAGACCAATATGTACATCATGGGTGTGTTTTCAAGGTCAAGCAATTCAATCTTTTAGTTGGAAATTAGGGACTTTAGGACAACAATTTCTCTCACTTTTGTGCTTCAGAGCAACTATTCTTTGGATATATATCCAAATTCCATTTCTTCTCATCCACTAATTTCAGAGAACTTCAGTTCAGGTTTTCTTGCATTGGAAAGCTCTTAGCTACCTCATGGAATAAATAGCAACTCATCAAATATTCTGTACATGGACATAGAAATCATTGCATTCTTCGTCTTTTTGAATTTAGTAAGATTTCAGGTATAGATCGAGCAGGTTAGTCAGAATGTATTTCTAAATCTGCAATCATAAGCAAACAGAATTACGATGTGCTATCATTTTAACTTTTTGAATAGATTTTGTATTTGTCAAATTTTTCCTAATTTACTATTATTGATGCTCTACCACAATAATTAAGAAAGAAAGGGAATGAGGAAATTAAAGAACATAATTAAGGACCACCAAACGCTTAGGTCAACTGGTAAGGGGTTGTCCTAACTTAACCACGTGTCTTGAGTTCGAGACGTGGGAATGCAGCGTGCGTGCGTGGTAGAGGCTTCCCCCCGAAAGGGGCCACCCGGTCTCGGTTCGGATTAGTCTGGGGTTGTTAATGTGCCTGAAAGATGGCCTGCCTTAAGACACCGAATGCTCTAAGCAAAAAAAGAACATAATTAGGGTATTTTAGAAAATATATGAACTTTTTAAATCTAATCAAATTAGATAATTGTAAATTCATAATTAAATAGTAATTATTATTGAAAACAGGCAATAATTACTATTTCTTAAAATTTTATCATATCATATATTTAGGAATAAAATAAACGAACACTAGTTCGTAATAACAATAATAATAATAATAATAATGAACACTTAACATGAACAGATCTCCTCATGAAAATTTAAACTTTAATTCACTGCCATTCTAGACCTTATTTACATATCAAAGAAATTGAAATTGAGATATTTAGTATATTTTAAATTAATTGACTATTCTGAATTTGCCTTTATTTAACAATAAGTATTAAAAAAAGATGCTATATATTTTTTCTAGCATATATTTTTAACAAGATAAAATTGGAAAATAATCATCAATGACTCTCATCAAAGTGGATCTAGGATAATTTTTTTTTTAGAAGCTAAAATTAATAAGGACCAAAGTGATACCTTGTATGCTCAAGGCACGGCCCGTGCCCAGCCCTTTACAGTCGTTCGGGCTAAAAAAAAAAAAAAAAAAAAAAAAAAAAAAAAAAAAAAGCTCGTAGCAGGCCACGGGCCGGGCTCAGACCACCTTGTTGTAAAACAAGTACCTGTTAAGAGTGAAGTCTGGCCTGGCCTGACCTGTTTCTACTTCTAATTAGATGAGGTTAGATATGAATATTTGAGCTATATTATTTTTGGGTTTGCAGTATTATAACACTTACATTAGATTATTGTATTAAATACCCCATGAAATACTCCTATTTGTAACCCAGAATAGTTTTATTTATCAATATGCTACAATATATCTGTTTTTGCCCACTTTGTTGCATCATTATACTCTGATGACGTGTCATTTTAGTTAAGGTGTGACATTCATAATCCTTTTACTGGAATGTGTGGATGGAAAAATGTTGTCATTGGCAATAAAGTCATTGTAAGGAGTGGTTGTTTAACGGACCATTCTAAAGGATCCACCACTTTTATGGGCAATAAAGCAATTACATTGGTTGTTGAAGAAACTCCATGAGATGATCTTATTGAAGAAAAAGCACCCACACCCACAAACACCAATAAAAAAGATGAAGATGGAGAAGTTGTCAACTGCACAACGAACCACACGATCTCGATCATGACATGCACTTAGATTCACCGTTGCCAACAACCCATAATAGTCTTTTGAAAGATGGATCCAACAATATATAAGACCATATTTACCAAATCCTAATCCCAAAACAGCGAAGCGTAGCCACTAGGTGAGACTTGCTGCCATTGAAACTCCCAACTCAATTTATTGTAGCAAAGTTAATCAACACCACCATAAGAATCTCAAAGAAACGTGAAAATAAATAGAGATAACACAAAATATGGATGTCTCCACTAAGTCAAAACCGGGGAGGGAAACGTTCGCCTAATGACCTTAAAAGAGCCCCCACTACACAAGAGGAGGGGAGAGAAAAAGAGAGACAAGTCCACATCCCTTTTTGAATCTCATGAAAGTGATGTATATAACAATAATCCTGCTGAGAAATTAATGGATTATTAAACATGAAATAATATTGCTGTGACGATAATGGGGGGATCATTATCAAGTGAAGAAAGGACAAACTGTAAAGTAGACCCTAAGTTGGGATGCTAACTCATAGACTGTAAAAATGTCTGCAAAATGAAACATCCTGGTTATGGCAACTATGGAAATTATGACATTATTGGTCAATATTATCATTGTGTTTGTTATTGCTATTGTTCCATAGCATGATATATGTCTGCTCGATCTTCATAAAAAGGGAGGGGGAAAATCCCCAAGAGAATTATTTCTATTAAATAAAATTTGTCATTCCTATATATGTGTGGTCCCATCATTTCTTTTACATGAGAATTACGTCTATGGATCAATTTTGTTAATTTTTGTTCTTAAAGGCCACTAACGATTAGATACTAATTGATTCACTTGTAATTTTGTGTTGTTTGAATGCTGAATATTTTTAATTGAGAGCTTGCGTTATGTTAAATGATAAATACTCATTAGTTTGATTGGTAAATTTGTGTTATGTAAGTGGTAAATTTGAAAATCTTAATAATTTAATTTGTGAATTTGATCCTTCAGTATAGTTCTTTCTTCTTTCATTCTGATCACTTGAAACTACTTCTCACGTTTTAGTAGTGATGCCATTATAATTGTTCCAAGTTTTCATGTTTTCAGTCAAAATGAGAGAAACCTGATGAGATAGCTAACTTATTTTCTTTACAACTTTCAAGGAAAAATCACTCACATTATTTTGATCAAAGTTGCATTTTTTCTAATACTAACAGTTGCTCAAACACACTTCTGTAAAGGATAGAACTTCCTTTTGTGTTGCTATGAGTAATAAGATTGAGGATTAAAAAATGATCATCATGTCCCTACATTTTTTTAAGAAAATAAATATCATTGAGAGATTATTAGAAGAAAGGGTTTAAGATTTCTACTTTCACTAGAGAAATTTTTTTCTGCCACACTCACATAAAAGTGAGTAGGTTCTATTGTAAAGAAAAGAGAGAGAATATATTAGTGAGACCCACTCACTTTTATGTGGGTGTGGCAGAAAAAAATATTTCTATAACAAAAGTAGAAATATTAAACCCTAGAAGAAATACTAGATATATATATATATATATATATATATATATGCTCGTTTGATTTACTATTTGAAAAATACGGTTAGGCAAGTAAAATAAAACTCTTCTCACACATTTACCTCATAAACAAATCACGTTAAAAAATCAGCTTTTACCGCCAATCCAAACAAGTACATAATTCATTGAAAATGAAAGATGAATCCCCTTCTACCCTGGTATAATCAGACGAGGCATCCCATAGGCCAATTTCGACACTTGACACACTTGTTCCCTATCATTTGGGCAATTTTCTTTAATTTAGTGCTACTTTGGATTAATTAATTTTAAGTGTGATTTGTCGTTGTACAATATAAACATGCAAGGGACGAGCTTTATCTCATATAAAGCCAAAAATATTTTTTAAGCCAAATCAAACACCCTTTAAGCATGATTCTGGAGGTAAGAACCACTTCAAACTAATCTAATAAATAACCACAACTGGACTCCAAGGAATAGACCGTACTGAACCACTTCAGCTTTTTATACAGGGCACGGTCACAAAAAGGAACTCTGATATCTTTCCTCCGAAATTTCTGGATTAACCATCCTATGCCATATTTTTATGGCCAACCCCAGCTAAGACCATGTCTTGATCACGGCAGGTTACATGTCAAACACAAGAGTCCTCGGCTTTTCAAGGAATCACTCAAAACCTAATCATAGATGCAGATGAAAAGAAATTTCAACCCAGCAGACCAAATAGAGGAAAACGAATATATTATGTTAAATTTGTAGCAGGGTAATTTTAATGGCATATATAGGAGAATCTCATAGGGAGTGGTTAAAAAAGAAAAGAAAAAAAGAACTAGCTATTCAAAGACAGGTCAGCAAAGCCTTCAATGAGATTATCAAGTGGTCCGTCCTCCAAAACATTCAACTGCTCTGAGATTTTAGAAGAAACGCGATTATCAGGTAATCCTTGATCCGAAACTTGCAACTGCTCCAAATTATCAAAAGATGGCTCCGTCGTTCGTAAGGAATTTGTTGACAAAGCTTTGTTCATCTGTTTAACAAATTCATCCTCTGTTGGAATATTCAAATCCCAGATTTTGAAGATATCATCAGATGATAGCTTCATGTCATGAGCTAATAAATCCAGATTAAGTCCTGAATCCGTGGTTTCATTCTCTTTCAAATCTTCACTGTAAGTTGGCAAAAAAGGATTTCCCTCAAAGACTGGAGGAGAAGGCAGAGTTTCGGTCTTTTCATTGTCGGGAATATCATCACTATTTGCAGTTGCTAGACTTATTGGTAGAGCATTATAAGTTGAAGAAGACACAGAAGTGTGCTCCATATCACTATGGTTACTTGCTTGCATGTTTCCTTCTGAAACTGGCATAGGATTTTCTTCAGAGGAAGATGATGGCTGTGTGTAAGCCATAGTTTCATCCTGAATACTATCAGAAATTACGTCCCAAGCTTTACAGACTGAAGAAGAATCATTACCAGTTCCCAGAAACCCAGCAGTGTTGTTCTCCTCAATTGAGGGAAGAATCCTGCTATCTGCTCCTCCATCAATGTTGAAAGATTCTGGCGTAGAACTAATAATGTCAAGCAAAGCATTTTTCAGAGGATTCCATGTACTTTCTAAAATATCAGCATCTTCAATTAGGCAGGAATCAGCCCAGGCAAGATCTTCAGGTGAAAGAACTTGTTTCTGCTGCGAATCTATGGAATTCATGACAAGAGAATAAACTGAAACTTCATCATCTCCATTACCGACATCCATGGCTGCAAGTTCACAGGGAAATATGTTAGCAATGAAGATGGTTCTTTGCGTATTGGAGAATTTTAAGCAGCAGATAAGAAATAAAGTGATAGATGGTAATGAGTAAAGACGTAACCTGACACATACTCAATCATTGACACCATATATCAATCTCAATTCTCATCCCAATACAAGTTATTAGGGATGCAAATCAACAAACAGTCTTCCATATATTCTATTCTCCCCATACATTTTGCCTAAATACCATACTAACCACTAACTAATTACCATGTGACAAATACTGAAACTAAAGAATTTATGGAAACAATTCATCTCCACAAGAGATTCTAGAGTGGCCATTTTCCGGTGGCTGGGAAACCAATATGATTTGAGACCATACGCTTGCACATCTTTGAAAGAAGGCCAGTCTTAAAGCTCCGATGGATCTGGAGATCAACTTATCGACATAAAAAAACCATTGAAAGCGTAATTATTCAAACTAAAAACTCCAAATGGACTGAAAAAAATCTATCACGGGCCGAAAATAATGAATTCAACTAATTCATATCAGCGGAACTTACAGATACACAAGGAAAAATGGGAAAAATCCTTTTAATCAACAGATAGCGACGTAAAAGGAAAAAAAGCACCAAAATTTAGTAAATTAGATAAACAGAGAATCCAGTTTCAAACAAGTAGAAACAAAGCTTCAGCAAAACCTGGTTCAGTCTTGACTGTTAAGCTTAATCTAACAAAACTTGCCTTGACTCCTCAGTAGCAAATGATCCCTCTGTATGGGAAATATGAAGAAGTGCCTGATTACGCGTGGCACAAGTTAAGAATCGCGTATTTGCTGGCGGAGAAGGGAGGAATCAACGATACACGACCATTTGGTTGGGACCTCCGACGTTAGAATAAACCCTAACCACTATTAGCTGTGTGCTAAATCGAAACCAAAGTGAAGTCCCTACTCCCCGTTTCGTTCGAATTTTTAGATCAAACTATATCTCGTTTTTATGATTTAACATTTTTTATTTTTATTATACTATTACACATCTAGCTATCTCTCTCTCTCACTCTGTCTTTAAGAAATTTAAAAATCAAATAAATTATTTAATTATATCATATATATATATATATTTATATATATATAATTATATATTAGTTTATTAATTGTTATCTTAAAGAAACGAAGGACTTTGATTTGGCTTTCAAGCTTAGGCTCCTTTCCATTATGTGATGTATTAAATGAGATCTATCACTGAGTAACTTTTAAGTGAGCAAATTTTGAAGAAAGTTAAAGATATAGGAAGCATGGAGAATTCCAATTAAATCCAGTAGAAGTATCAAAATCAAAATCCGGCCTATACTTTAAACAAATTCTTAATTAAGCCAAAAGGCCTAATTAGAAATTTTTGAATATGATTAAAATGCCAAAAAGCCCCTTTGCAGTTAAAAAGGAAAATTAAAGGTAAACAAATCCGAAAAATTTCTTTTTTTTTTATTATCTTAACTAAATATGTTAGCTAATGGTTGATTAAAGTGCCCGTATGAGTTAGCGACCTTTTCAATATGATTTACAGTTTATGAGATAAGTGTATAAGAAGAGTTTTATCTCGATTTATATAAACGTATTTTTTCTAATGCCAACTCAAACATACATAAATCCTCTCTATTCCTAGCCAAAACAATTTG
This sequence comes from Acacia acuminata, assembly GCA_019022655.1. Lineage (NCBI taxonomy): Eukaryota > Viridiplantae > Streptophyta > Magnoliopsida > Fabales > Fabaceae > Acacia > Acacia acuminata. The sequence continues at coordinate 738,064 of JAFJYI010000245.1, forward strand.
CCCGACATCACTAAGTTTGATAAATGTTGTCATGATGTGTTAAAATGGGAGGTGTTTGAGAGTATCTATAATTAGGGGTGTTCATGGGCGGGGTTCGGGCGGCGAGACCCTTGCCCGATGCTCCCGCCCGGAAAGATCACAGGGGCAAAGCAAAATGCGGCCCGGTGCTCGGCCGCTGCTCCGATAGAAGCCCTAACATTTTTGGGCGGGGCAAAAATGGGGGCGGGCGGCGGCCCTTACATGCCCACGATCGCCGACGAGATCAAACCATGCTCGAAGTCCACATTAGGTAGGAGGAGCAGAGCAACATATCACGGACGAAGCTTCACCTCATTGCCGAATACCAGACTCTCAAACCCAAGATCGCGACGAGATCAAACCACCATTTCTCCTTCGTCCTTCTTCACCAAAGTCACAGATCGAAGGAGAGCAAAGAAATGAAAGTGTTCGTTCCCACTAGCCGACGGCATGTATCAATCAAAAGAATACTGATCTGATCGCGGAGAGTTTGAACTAGAATCTAAGCGAGTTCTTTCACACACCGCAAATAGATCTCGTGACTAGGTGCATCAACTGTCTCAAGTTCAAGCTTCACCGGAGCATCGAGCCTTCACTGGAGCAGATCGACGCCCCACCGGAGTAGATCGAGTTTCACTAGAGCTCCACCTATGTTCTACTGTCATTTGAAGAAGAAGAAGGATCCGGTCCGTTCTCATCTTCGGTCTTTGTGAAGAAGAAAAAGAGAAGGAAGTGAGACGAATGAGAAAGAAGAAGAAGCCGATAATGGAAAAAAAATATTATAACTCGGGCGGGGCTAAATGGGCGGTGGTGGCATACCATGCCCGATGCCCACCCCGCCGCAAAATGCCCCGCCCATTTGTGCCGCCTTGCCTACGCCTTTTCCTTGGGTCAAGGGCGGGCGATTTTTCAATGGGCGCGGGTGGGCGGACAGGGCGCTGGGCATGATGAACACCCCTATCTATAATGAAGCAAAGTCTGACAATAATGCGAATAAGATGTTCATTTTCAAAACGATCTGGTTTCAAGTTGAGTCAACATTATGTGTACATATCTTATATGTTTTTTATGTGTTCATACTTATATTAGAGGTATGAGCATATTTTTTGTTATATTATACTTATTTAGATTTAAATTATACGTTGTTTCGTTACATATTTTTTGCACCCAGTATGTTAAATTAATTAGTTTCCATTCTCGCATTAGAAATATTTGTCTATGACACCAAACTAATTAATTTGAGATATTAAGTACAAAAAACATGTTCAAAAAGTAATATATAATTTAAATATAAATAAATATAATACATAAAAAAATTAAAAAAAAAAAATATGTTCATACCTCTATTAGAGATATGAGTACATAAAAAGCACAAAGCAAACTCGCTTGAAGTCTGACAATTCCTTGATGCAAGCATGATTTCAACTCTCTCACGATATAACTGAAAGCAAATTATGAACATATCATTGATCATTTTAATTAAGGTAAAGGGTAAAACAATTTTTATATATAAAATTCACAAATCATTTTCATCTTTATTATTATTATTTTTTAACAGAACTCTTTTTAAGTGAGTTTTGGAATATATAGTTAAAATATCTTTGGATTGTATACTAAATTTACAGATAATCAAAATCAAAATAATCGAGATTTGATTACCTTCAATTTTGCTTTTTAGCTATATGAGGGCATTTTTGACCTAATTAATAATATTGGGATAGAATATTGTTACTACCAATGTTACTACCACTTTTTCACCGTTAGATCAGAATCTCATCTACCTTTATAATTTTTCTCTCCTATTAAGATTTGATCTAACGCTTTGGAAAAGTGGTAGTAACAATATTTTATCCCTTAATAATTTATTTAAAGTGTAAGCCTAAATTTAGATTGGAATAGGTTATTCTACCTACTCCTATTTTACCTACCTCGCTCTACCCCTCTCAATACCGTTAGATTATGATCTCATCCAACGGCAGAGATTTAAGAGATAAAATAAACATTTTTCTCCTTCCCTCTCCCACCGGATTCAGTTTCCCTACCCATCTTTGGGATGGGTAGGAGAGTTTTTCTCATGGACCGTCAGGATGGGATTTCGATGATCCGATTTAATTTTTTTTTACTTTTTTTTTTTTAAAAAATAATTATTTTAATAGGTAGAGAATCTAAAATAGAGATAATTTTTCAACTAACATTTTTTTTAAAAATGATTTTTTCATGTAAAAATTAAAAGTTTTAAAAAAATTAAATCTGGACCGTCCAAATCAAATCTGGACGATCCAGATTTGGAAAAGCTCTCCCCACCTATCCCAAGATAGGTAGGGAAAGTGGTTCCCTCTCCCACCCTTCCACCCTCTCTCTCTCTCTCTCTCTCTCTACCCCTCCGTGCGACGGCTTCCCTCTCATCATCTTCTTTTCCCGTCGATCCTTTTTCAGCGAACCAATTTCATTTGCAGAGTTCTAATTTCTATCGGAATCTTCTCCTCTCGCAGGTATCGCCTCTTCCTCTTCTAAAACCCCACACTACTCTTGAGTTCTAGGTTTAAACCTTAGAGGAATATACACAGATTGAAAAATTGTCGAACATGGAATCGTTTGTGATTAATTAAAATAATCTCGTGGATTGTTCTATTATTTGAAAGGTGGGCAAGTCGATTACGGTGAAGAGCACAGCAAGGCTTACGGACAATCGCAGTTTGCCCAGGTATTTGGACCTGTGCAGAGTTAGCTTTTCGGTTTCTGATATTTGCACGGTTTCTTCATTGTATTATTGACTGCGAGTGATTTCTGGGCAGCTTGTGGCAATAGTTCCCCTTCCTCTCTTCAAATTTTTGTTTCCCCACATGACATTGTTTAAATTAAACTTTCTGCTTCATGAGTCCATTTCAATATCTTATAGCATTTTTCCCCTGATTATGCCTAGGTTTCTCAATTCATTAAAGGATCCTTTCCCCGTTGGAATCGATAAATGATACTTACCCTATAAACTTCCGATTACACGCTCTTTCCTATAGAGTTCTGTTTATATCTTGTGAATTGTGATCCGATATTCATTTTGTCCAGTATTATGATCTCTCTGTTTGTTCTCTGACATCAATGTTAGGTTCCCCTCCCCCTCTGACTAATAGCTCTTCTCTGTTTTGTTTTATATTTATTATAATTTGACCGAAGCAGTTGTCTTATATACTGAAGGCTTGATTTATTTTCAGGATCTATATGGTTTGCATCTGAAATGAAATCTTTGAGTGATGATTGTGAGAGATTCATATCTTTTCCTCCTGGGCATTTATATTCCAGCAAACAGGGTAATGGAAACCTCATTCTTCTATTCATTAAATCATCATTATTATTTTTTAATACAACTAAATCATTATTTTAGGTATATTGGAAACTGCTACCTCTTTAGCTATACTGATGAGTCTTGTGATTATCATCATTTTACTGGTTTCACTTGAATTTTGGAGATACTATTTCATTTATATATCCTTTGAATCTTGTTGCCCTTTTAGGAGGCCTAAGAAGGTGGTACAACCCCCCTTGGTTCTCGGAGAAAATCCCATCAACTCCATACAATCCTCTGGTTTTACGTGAGGCATTTGAGAAGGTAAGCTACTGTGCTGAATTTGCCTAACAAAATGCTTTAGGCTGCATTTTTTATTTCACTGAAATTTTGACATATATCTACATGTCTTGACGGTGGCTGGACATTTTTTCAAGAAACTGAATCCAGTAAATTTCCCTGTTTAACCTCTCAAGTGAAACAAAAAATAAGTCATGCAGAATCACTGTTTAAGAAACAGTAAGTGCATTCTCAATGAGACTCAAAGCCACAATATTATTACACCTCAAAGGGCTTACCACTGGGACCAAATATGCTAGCTTATCTATTATTGGCATCTGTTGCATATGATTATTCATTTATTCTAGCACCAAATAGGGTGATTATAAGGTCTTTAATGGGAGGAATTGTCGGCTTACATGCAATCAAATTGTTTGTTACGATGATGATGTATAGGGTGATGGGCAATAATAGTTCTGAAAGTGGGGGTAGTGTTTACAAATTATATGTGCCGGTTTGCGAAGGAGAATGGTCTTTTCCAGTTCCTTCTGTTAGTGCGTGTTTAATGACATTTTGTGTTGGCTTTACTTTTATACCATGCAGGCTGTAGTTAAGAGACTTATGGCTGATGTACCATTCGGAGTTCTGCTGTCTGGAGGGCTAGATTCATCTCTGGTTGCCGCTGTTGCCAACCGTTATTTAGCTGAACATGAAGCTGCTCGTCAGTGGGGATCACAGCTACATACCTTCTCTGTTGGTTTAGAGGTTTGAATGCGTTTCTCATGTTTGGTGAAAATGAGTGGTATGTTGATAACATTTTCTGCCATTCTTAGATAAAGAATTAATCAACATAGCCATGAGCATGGATCCAGAGTGGAAAATGGTATTTAAACTCAAGTTTTAGTTGTGTTCCTTTGTCCAACCAAAAAAGACCATGTCTTTGTAGTACTGCTTTATTGACATATGAAATTAAACTCACTGACAATCTCTTTTAATCATATTATGAAATTTATATCTCATTACTCAGACAAGGACTGATATTGGAAGGATAGAGAAGTGGGTTCTACGCAATGCATTTGATGATGATCAGAAGCCATATTTGCCTAAGGTATGCTAATTTATTTTTCTTGTCCACTTGAACTCGTTGAGTTGAAATGTCTCAATTTATTTGGAAGTCTTTGCCTATGTGTTATATTCATGTGTTTTTTCGTACTTAATTTCTGATTTTTATCCTGTTTTCTTTTGGATCATTTCAGCACATATTGTATAGGCAGAAGGAACAGTTTAGTGACGGTGTTGGGTATAGTTGGTTATTATGCAGGCTGCATCTAACAATTCAACAACTCTTTCACATGTGTCTCCTTCTACAAGGCTTGGAACTGCCCTATGTATAGATGCTGAAACGTGCTCTTTGAAGAATGATAGTACTAATAAGTCTGGAAAATTAGCTTTTAGTTACAAGAATCATTTGTAATTTTCCTTTAATTCAATGTACCTATTTCGTTGTATTCATCCCAGACTTGTAACAGAGCAATTGCCATATCAATAAAATTGATTATTTTCTTTTAATAATTGTATTCTTGTATTAATCATAACAAAAAATCTATAAATAAATAACAGAAACCATAACATAAATTTTATAAATAAAGAACATAATCCAAAAAAAAAAAAAAATGGAACGGTATTATAATCCACCCTTTGATTTAAAAATGTATTATAATCCAAAAAAAAAAAAATCTATAATCAATGCATATTAATTTCTTTGCAGGTGCGCTTATTATGTCCTCGTTTTTTGCAATGTCTACAAATATTGGTTTGCTTTGACGCTTCTTCAATTCCGCTACGAATCCTTTTTCGACCTTTTGTCTGGGACATGTTGGGATCCTTCAAGTTCATCATAGAAGACTCTTCGAGTTGAGAATTCAAGTTCGAACGTCAATATCCTCAAGTTGTGTACTCTCTCCATATATTGGAAACTTTTCTGCAAATGTAGTAAGAGCATCAAGACCATCAGAAATAAATTTAAATGCTTCATCTGACCTCTGTGCAAGCTCAATAAGTCTTTGACATTTAGAGCTTAGATGAAGGCTGTGAACCAATCCATTCTCCATTAAATAAACACATTTCTTTGTCTTTACTTAGCACATCATTTCCATCCTTGCACCAACGTCACAAAATGGAGTGTAGCGGTATCTGCTCAACATTTTCAACAAAAAAAATAGCAAGAACATGCCGACATAGGATTCCAATGAACTCAAAATAAAGACATGAACACCTAGCTTCTTTACTTTCCAACTTCATCTCAACTGTTGCTGAATCTTTTATGTCTCTTCTATTAAAAAATCGATAAGTAATCCATTCACCATCAATTTTAAGTTTTTCCTTGGAGAAACTTAGGATATGAGAGAGCTCATTAACAAACTTGACATACATTGCTCGTGTATACACCTTTGCCGCATGCTCCTCCAATAGCATATTGAATTGCAAGCGCCTTTGTTTGTGCATGGACTCAAAATTTTGCTTTTTCAATGACTCGTAGCAATCATCTATAGCTTGGTTATATTTCTCCACAAATTCCTTCAATGTAGTGCCAGATGTAACAAAATCATCAAAGAATGCATTGATGCTTTCGCTGCACTGAGGAGTGTGCATACCGGCAAAAAAAATGGAATGGTTAAATATTGGTATCCAAGAGGATCTAATTGAATAAAGTGAATGCATCCACTCATTCCTAATAAGACGATACTCAACAATAAGACGATGCCAGTTATCTTCAAATTCTTGAATACTATTGGACTTATAGATACAATCATTAAATTCTTTCTTGAAAGACCCATGGTCTTGGTACACATGGGACAATTTCTCTCGGAAACTTTCTCATAACATGCCACATACAAAATTGATGTTTGGTGTTTGGAAAAACTTTGATAATCTTGCATTGGTAATTGCCTTGTCCTGCAAGTTCAACTACATGTGTAAGTATGCTATCACTAATATATGAAATAATTCAAAATATGGAACTAGATTGATTATACCTGGTCAGTAATTATTGCGCCTGGATGTTTTCCATTCATTGCTCGAAGCCATTCCTCAAATAACCACACAAAAGTATCCTCAGTTTCATCTTTTAATAGAGTACAACCAAACAAGATTGACTGCAAATGGTTATTCACACCAACAAAGGGTCCAAAAGGCAATACATATTTGTTAGTCCTATATGTCGTGTCAAAAGTGATGACATCTCCAAAAAGTTCATAGGAATGTCTGGACCTCGCATCAATCCAAAAAAAGCTTTCCATACGATCATCATCGTCATACTTGATCGAATAAAAGAAATTTGGATTCATTGATTGTTGTCTATTACAATAATGTACCACAACTTGTGCATCTCCAGCGTCATATATTTTCCTCCTAACATTTTTCATATGATTATAACAATCTCGATTATCAAACAATAAATCATGGCCTCTAAAGATGGTGGCCACCTTTCCAATGGGCAAGCCTGACTCACTGAATTTTTCAACTAATTATCTAGCAACACTAGGCATTTCTCTATATGTTCTTACATATGGAACACTCTTCGGAGTAACAAAAGCATGATTATGGTTGTCGTCAAAGTATGTAATTGTCCACATGTTTGTTTTTCCATTGATAGAAGCCTTTTGACAAGCTTTACACCCTATGCGTGATGATGACGTATTCCTCGATTTGATTTCACATACTTCACCAACATTGATTGTCTTCGGTGTTGGATAACCTTCTCTAGCACATGTTAGCTTCATGTAATTCTTCTTGGTTTGCCGTACCCGGACTCTGAAACCCTTTGTCATGCCAAATGCTTTGTACAAGTCTATTACATCTTTCCTTTCAGAAAATTCCATTCCAACCTCAATTAAAATATCAATATTCTTTGTCGGTGTCAACGGAATGTCATTCGACATACTATTAATTAAGTCATTCTGCAAGTACTCTTCCATTTCATGAGGCATGTCATACTAAATCTCATCATTAAAGTCAATGCAATCTGTTGGATCCTCATCAATATCTCTAAGTTGTGTAAAATTGGTCCCCGTATCATCCATCTGGGAAAAAAAAATTAACTCAAAGCAAATTTTATGTAACAAGGAAGAGGAGCTACAGATTGAACAAGCTTCGCCTAGTCAAAAAGATGAATAATATTGACATTCACATTAAACAGTACATGTCAAGCCGAGAGAAGAACACTACGCAGACTCGCTAGAGAGATTCAAATTGCTTATTCTTAATTGATCATCTAATAACCATTCATTACAGTTATGCCCCATAAAATTGGTAGCCTCTGTCCCACGGAAAGATCCATCAAACAAATCATAACTACTTTTAAAAAATCACACAATGATCAAATACAAGTATATTGTGTAGTTCAATTGAAGCTCCTAGTGTGAATATAAACTACCATAATAAAGAGATCAAAAGATGGGATTTAAATACAAAACTAAAAACAAACTGGCGTACACAACAGCATTACTCCAAAGGAAGGAAGTGAGCAGAAATTTATGCACCAAAACAAAGAAGAACAGAGACTTGTAAGGATCCATTCCACTGAATCTAAATTCACTGCCCCATTCTGTTTTTTTTAAAATAATTCATTGCAAAACTACAATTCAGAGATCAAAAGGCATTTAAGACATAAAAGCAAGACAACAAATTAACACAAGCACTTAACTACTGAAAGAAACAGAGCATTTGTATGAAAAAATTCAAGCATGAAACACAAATGTTCAACCCTCATACGTACTTAATGTGGAACTCTCTGATTCGAAGCTTGTACGAGAGAAGAAGTGTTGCCTCGATTCATGGTAGCTTTTGAAACTCTTATCAAAATGCCTAGGGTCTATATGGCGTCGATCCAGCCCCTTTCTTTGAAATTGGTTAGCTGAAAAAAAAAAATCGAAGGCTGACGAGAGGGAAGCCGTCGCGGAGAGGGATCTGATTCAAAACATCCTTTCCACCTTCCCACAAAAATCATGTTGTGCAACCTAAAAGTGGAGTTAATTAAGTCATCCAAATTAAACAAGTATATATCAAATTAAAATTTGCCTGACCCAAAGTTAGGACCTTACAATTGATAGTCAGACACATGCTTACATATTAAACATAGAATCATATCTATCATATTTAAGTCTGTTTGGCATAGCGATGAGGAGGAAAAAAGTCCAAGGCATAGTGATTTAAGCATAGTGGAGAAAAATGGATCATTTGGGATAGCTGTGGTCTTAAATAAGCTTATTTGAAAAAAGTCACTTTAGAAGTCACTTTTTTCAGCTTTTGTCATGACTTTTTTTAACTTTTGGATAAAAATGTTATAGATATGTGATCAAATAAGCAATGTATTATTATATATACATGTGTATCCATTCTAATTTATCCATTAGAATATATTTAATAAAGTACTTAAAGTTTTTTAACTTTTTATATCAAATTTTAATTTTAATTTTTATCTTCAATTATTCCAATATATACAACTAATATATGTGTGTGTGTGTGTGTTGGGGGGTGTTATTCTATAAGATTCATGCAAATTCAGTCATTTTTATCTCAATTGAGTTTTTTTAAATAATCATCTAAATAAGAACTCATTTGTAAAAAAAAAGACGCTTCATATGATTTTTATCATATCTTATGTTTGCAAAAGTCAGATTATAAATAAGTCATTTATGTCACCACTATTCCAAATAGACTTTTAATTTGTCGCACCGTTGCTAAGTCCATTCACTCTACTATTAAGTGTGAAATTTTGATTCATGTAAGAGACATATTTGTAATTGGTGGAGACAAGGTTCTTTAAAAATATTTATATACCTAACCACTCAATTTAGTATTAGAATTTCAAATGTTGAACGGAACGCGTGGCCCATATCAGTGTGGACCAACCCTCCTTCTGTACCACAGCGTGAAATTGCCTGGAGAGTTTCGACGTACTGCTTCAGCAAATTTTTCATTGATATGTAATTTTAAATTCAAAGCAAGGTTTTTGTAGGAAAAACAATAAATTTAACTAACTTAACTTTTCTTCTTAATCTCTCTAAATTTTAGTAATTATGTCTTATAATTAGGACTGGATGGAGTATCTCATACAGCATCCAACTCCACTCCAATACTCACTCTGACATCGTGGTTTTTGGTAGGGTCAGACAAAATAATGCGTTTTCAAAGGAGAAAAAAAATCAATATCTACCATCACGAAGACATCTCAGACTCTTATTTCTTTTTTAATTGGGAAAATTAGTCAAAAGGACTAGACTCGCAGAATATGAAAGAAAAGTCACCAAATCCTGACAAAATTTTTGCCGACTCTGAATCTAATATTTTTCGACCGATATTGTTTCCATTTTGTCTATTTGACATATTTTATAATAGGTCAAATAGACACCGTGGAAACAATATCGGTCGAAAAATATTTATATAATCTTTCTTAACCTCAGCAAGTCTAACATGGCGGCGCAGATTGCCCATTCTATAACAAATGTTTGAATCACCAATAGTCTCTTAAGCATCTTTGCAACCTTATAAGGGACAATTATCAGATGTGTGTTTTAATTTCAGAGCAAAAGAAAAGGAAAATCCAATGTCTTTATTACAGATATGGGTGTGAACGTACAATCTCTAAACGTTTAGCATTACAGAATTTCACTGTGTAATCAGATGCTTATATCAGCGCCAATTTTTGCATTTGCTGATTCATATTTTTTTAAAAAAAGGGCCTCCACACTTTCTTTTATTTATTTATTTTTCCCGTTTTCGAAAAGGTGGGCCATGATTCTTATCAACAAAAGAACGCGTTAATAATTTCCAAAAGGAGTATCAAAAAAAAAAAAAAAAATCCAAAAGGAGTATCACTTACACTTAATGCATATATAAATGATTGAGTCTGAATGTACGCACACATATTGATCATTTATCTAAATGCCATACTTAGATAAAAAGATTGTAAATGCCTATTTAAAAAATCAACTATATACATGGGATAAATTATAAAATGATTATTGTTAACATATTTCCCATCATTACCTTAAATCCCTAGAGTTCATGGACCCCCCCCCCCCCCCAAAAAAAAAAAAAAAAAATTTAATCCATTTTTGGAACAAGCTTAGACCACTGAATTTGGGACCACTAAAATGAGGAGATACAAATATGTAAAACGGGCCAAATTTCATGTTAACCTAAAAGCCCATGCATATAGACTAACAGATGATTATCATGACTTCTTTTATCTTTTATGGTGTTTTGTGAAGCCCATTTATTGAAAACATCATTTCTGATACTGTTCTTTTATATAATCTTTTAACTTTACTATTACTTTAGTAAAAATTATACAATTTTTATTTAAATTAATCCAAAATTTTAATTAACCAAGCCAGTATGATGGTCGATTTTCATGATGGCCATCATACTTCATAGATTCTGAAAATTTACTTTGACCTATTTTTCCTATCTCATGATTATAATATTAAGAATCATATTTATATTAAGTTTCTTATATCTATTACAACAAATTTTTTAATCACACATGATTATGTGTCTTATTGGTTCCACGTGGATTTGTAGTTCAATGATAATTATTCAAAAACAAGACACATGATCAAATATAATTTGAGAACTTGACGAAATAGATATAAGAAACTTGACATAAGGATTTTCCTAATATTAATTTTCTAGAAAGAAAATTATTTATCAGTCCAGAAAAATTAGATACTAAATGTATTAACAAATTTTTATATACCTTTTGCAAAATGTTTAACTTATAAACAATGCAACTTAACTGTTAATTAAATAGGTAAATTTAACTTGCAACTATAACATTCTTTAAAAACCTATTTTTATATCTGCACACACATATATAACCTAGTTAAATCATATTCAGACACTAATTGTACTCTCCGCCAAAATTGGCTAAACTCCCCCTAGTGACGTGTTGTTGCTTAACGGTGATCCGTTTCTTAGAAGTTTCCTGCTCCATTGAACGTAAACAACCTTCCTCTTTCTCTATCCCTTCCCAAAACCTTCCTTCCCAAACACATAAAACCATTATCTTCACTCCTCCTCACATCTCCAAAACATCCTTTCCACCTTCCCAAAGAAATCATGTTATGCAATCTAGAAGTGGAGCTAACCAAGTCATCCAAATTAAACAAGTATGTATCAAAATTTGCTCTGCCCAAAGTTAGGGCCTTATAATTGTTGGTCAACAAATGCTTACATAGTAAACATAGAAATCGTAGCTACGTTATTTAATTTGTCACACCGTTATTGAATCCATTCACTCCAATATTAGAGGGTGAAATTTTAATTCATGTAAGAAACATATTTTAATTGGCAGATACAAAGGAAGGATGAGGAGAGAAACTGGTGATGGTACCTTGATGAAAAAGGAGATTGAGATTAAATTAGGGAGAATGATAGAAAAAGAACTTTGAAGTTGTAAAATCTCAAATCAGATAGTTGATAAGGAAGTGACGAAATTTAATAAACAATTAACAACTATTTTTTTAAGAGATGCTTGATTTAGAATTTTGAAATTTCAAAATTTTGTTTTCTCTCATTTTCTCATTAAATTATAAAATTCATACTTTAAAAAGTATTTTCGTTAAGAAGTGCACTGAAAAGCATAAATTTTTTTTATTGTAAAAAGAAAAGTAAAATTAAATTTTTTCCCTAAAATATATAAAATACTCCCTCCTGGGTCACAATTATAGGAGCTATTTATTTATCAGAATTTTGAGAGATTAAGGAGAGAAGTTAAATTAGTTAATTATAATTATTTTCCAAAAATGCCCCTCTAAAAATTGAAAATTACATAAGGTAAAATTAGTTGAATTGTCTCGCAAGTACTGTTTAGGCTGTGTTGAAGGTGACACATGCTGTTAAATGACGTAGGCCAGTACAGAGCCGAATCGTTGAGCCTAGCCTCCACAGTACTCGTTAAGTCGTTTATGACTTGCGGAGGGGCTGAATGTTTGGTTTGAAGCAAATCATTTGTTTTTTTCAAAGGAATATTAAAATTATTTTATTTAAAAATAAAAAATAAAGTAGAATATCTCACTTGATAGAATATAAGCGTGTTGTTAAATTAATTATTGTGGAAGAAGTATTAGTAGGGGTGATATGAGAAAAATATGACAAAAATTTCTCAAAATTATTTTATTAAAAGAAAAGTATAGTTGAGGTGTATATACCTGTATTATAAAATTATATTGTCTTTAATTATTATTGAGAAAGTATAAATAGGGGTTTTTAGGAAAAAAATTGACAAAATTTAAAACTCGCTTCTTATAATTAAACTAAAACCAACTCCAAAAAGTGCTCCTATAATTAAGGAGGGAGTAAGTAGTATGAAGAAAATAAAACATATGTACCAACACGATTGGTCTTTCCACAAACAAAGGAAAATAGATATATATATATATATATATATATATTTTAGAGAAAAACGTACGCCACTCATTTTGTAATATCCGCACCTACCACCGTCAATGATATTCCTTCGACTTGCAAACTTTTGCACCAAAAGGGAGATGATGCGGCAGATAGAGATGACTCGGATGGGGCCTAGTAAACTTGTCTCATCCAGGGGTGAAGGTTATAAATGTAAAATACGTTTATTATATTTATCATTCTTCCCTTTATTAATTCCCTGTACAATAATTAAATACAAAAATAACTTTAACAATGCACTCATGTATTCTGAAGAGTAATGCTTACTGCTTTAGAGAAATTCATTACTGTCACACACAAAATTTATTTATTTTTTTAATAAATAATTTTTAGCATTTTTAAAAATATTTTCATGAAATTACTCATTATTAAGTTTTTCCCTGCATAAAATAGTCTAAGTAAAATATCAATCTCACCGTTTTATTCTCCGCGAGCCAAAAAGCTTGAGCTTCCATTTGTATTCTAGCCAATTAATAGATCTTTATTTAATAGAAAAATTCATCTAAAAAGACCAAGAATAAAATAAATGAAATTCCACATAAAAAATTCATTTTAAATTCCTGATGGTAAAAAGAATAATTCTGAATTCAAAAAAAATTAAAATTATATAAACTGCCATAAAAATCATAAAAGATTATTACGTAGATTTTGAGAAATTTAGTTTTCAACAAAGGTATTTTAGAAAAAAAAAATATATATATATATATATATATAGTGCCTCTGCTCCTAATTATAAGGCAGGGTTGACTTTTTTTTAGAGAGATTAAGGAAGCTAAATAAATTACTTAATTATATCATATATTATATATCTTTAGATTATATATTAGTTTATTAGTCAAACTAATTAGTTTGGGAAAAAAAATCCTCTAAAGTAATTTAATTAGATTCCTTAATCTATCACAAAAATTCAACTTAGTCTTATAATTAAGATCGGAGGAAATATCATATTTATTATAATTAATTAACTTGACTACCTTTCTTAATGAATCTAACCAAGTTAGTTCAAAGTCAAATGATTTTTGCATTAAAGATTGGAGGATTATTTTTATAGGTTTAAATAGGCAGATCGGTAATGACATTAGTCATGTTCTTTGTTTTTTTTGGCACTAGTCATACTCTCTCTTTTTTTTTTTTTTTTGAAAACTCATTGCTTTGATTGAAGGTTCCTCTCTTATTAGAAGCAATTGTCAACCCAGCCGATGCTTTTATTAAGTCAAAATGCAATAAAACATTTAAGGTGACATTAAATTGGTTGTGGAAATTCATTTTTTTAATAAATAAAAAAAACACGTTGCTTTTATCAAAGCTTCCTTTCTTGTTGTAGGAATTTATCAATTAATTTCTATGATCGAATGTATCTACATCTCTATAAGTTATTTCAAAAAAAGATCAATAAGGAAGTGATGAATAAACAAGTTCGAGTTATCTTGAGAGTCATACATAAACAACAGGGCTACTTTTGTGAAGTTATGACACGATAAAGCATTTAAATTGACATTAAATTACTTTTATGAAATCTTTTTTTTTTGGGGGGGGGGGATCTCATTGCTCTTGGTCTCTTCTGTTTTTAGATTGAGCAGATGGTACCAAATTAAAGCTTTGGAATTCAACATCGTGAGATCATCCTAAGCTCTTATGAGAGTTTCGAGCTACTTGAACTTAACTCTATCTAATAGAATAATACTTTCACGTTGATTAACCATGTAACTTGGGATGAATCAAAATTTTATATGCTTTACCGTTAGAATCAATAGAACTTTTTGACCTATAGAGATAATAATAATAATAATAATAATGTAACTAGTTACTTACATGCTATGTCTCATCACTATGTTGAAACCAGGCAAACATGAAGAAAATGAAAAAGAATGAATATCTATATCGAAAACAAGGGTATGAAAACCCCGATTTGATCAAGTCTTGTTTTAGTTGCATGCCCTTGTGCTATTTCCGACAGGGATATTTCTTCTTTTTTACTTTTGTTTTTCTGGTTTAATTACTATGAAGAGACAAAATGTATATGTCAATTGTTATATTTTTATATAGATTTAGGTAAGGATTAGTGCCATTGATTCTTCTCACAAAATTTGAAATGTCTTGATCAATCCCAAATTTCATGGGAACTCGTTGTGGGAAGTACTATTCTATTATATGCAGTTTAGTCCAACTAGCTAGCTTAGAAACTCTAACATGAAGAGTCTAACACTCACATGAAGAGTCTAATATCGATACATGATTAATATATAAAACCCATCATTTATTACAAGCAAATCCTAATTAAGTTCAACTGAAATATCAAAATCCAAATTCAAGCCTATATTTTTAACGAATTCGTAATTAAGCCAAGATTCCTAATTAGGAATTTATGTTGTTAAAAGACTAAAATGCTCTTTTATAGTTAAAAGGGAAAATTGTAGGTAATCAAATCCTAATTTATGTTGTTCAAAATTGCATCGCAAATATCCCGAACTCGACGAGACAATTTATCAGTCATAATTTTTTTAAAAAAAATTGTCATATTTTTTTTATTTGAGGAATGCAATTTGTGACGGTTCATAATTTTGTCGCAATCTTTCTAAATTTGCGACGGAATTAATATCCGTCGCGAATTTGCGACATAAATTATTTTTATGTCACAAATTTGCTTAGCCACGATAGATGTTGCGTCGGAATTTGGTCCGTCGCAAATCTTGTTTGCGACGAATTTACCCTCTATAGCGATGGATTTTGTCTGTCGCTAAAACTCTCTCTCTCTCTCTCTCTCTTTTTTGTAGTGAGTTACCTTTGTGAGGCTAGAGAGAAGCTTTTGTTCGGTTAGAATCTTCAATCCTTGTTCTGACATGTGGCCTAAATTGAGATGCCACCTCTTTGTTGTGTCTTCTTCAGAAGTGATTGATGAAACAGATGCTTCAGCTCCAGATGCATCTCTCCCATAAATACATAGCTTGCAGCACTTTTCTTAGCCTTCAAGAAGTTTTCTCATAAAGTATATAAAATTGGTCCTTTTTATCAGCTTATCATTCTTCAAGGGTAGTTTTTATTTTTTTGGGCAAAATTTTCTTTGGTCTTTTTACTAAAATTTGGTCTCCATTCCCACGGTCTCATCCAATTTTATATGAACTATTTTCTAAGCCATTTTCTTTCTTTCTTTATTGTTTTTCTAAGTTATACCAATACAACTCCCTTTTCATACCTTACACGAAATATGAGACCCACGCCTATATATCTATCTATATATATTAACTACAAATGATTTTTCATGCATTTCATATAGTATCTATATGGCTTATATATAACAATACCAATTTCTCACAAGGGGAGCAAAAAAACTACAAATATTATATTAGTGAATTTGCTATCTCATATTAATTTGAAGGGTTTGTCTAAATTAGTTTAAAGTATATCACTTGCCATATGTGGTTTATCACTCAAGTTTGGTTTGGTACGAAGGATTTGGAAGGGAGGGGAAGAAAAAAATTTAAGTTAAATTTCTAAAAAATTAAAGAAGTGTGGTTATAAAAATTTTAGGGTTAAGTATCAATTTTGTTCTGGAAGTACACCATCGAAGACCTATTTTGCCCCGAAAGTTTTTTTGAGAGCAATGTCGTCCTGGAAGTTTCTTCAAAACGTAGCAATGTTGCCCCTCCGTTAGGGCTCTGTTAACAACCTTAACGGTCAATGTTAGTTGACCCCGTTATGCTGACGTGGATTGTCTACACGGCATCTTTGTTACTTTTTTTATAGGTTAAATAGCAATTTTGCCCCGGAAGTACACACCAATGAGCAATGTTACCTTGGAAGTTTTTTTTTTTTTTTGCTCAATGTTACCTCGGAAGTTTAAAAATGTAGTAATTTTGTCCCTCGTTAACAACCCTAACGAGTCAAATGTTAGTTCCCCCAAAATGGATTGTGCCATTAAGAGTGTGTCTATAAATTTGCTTCCTTTTTTATTTTCAATTTTCCTTGTACTACAGCAAATTTGGCTTTGAGACTTAAAAGTAGAAAACACCTTAGCCTTGCTCCATGTCTGAAAATTTGTGATGAATTCTAAGTGATTTAAATAATTATTGTATTTGACACTTTTTGTAAACTTTATTGTCTTAGTTATCTCGCTTACATTATACCAAAGGTTCGTTAATCATTCGCGTAGATAATTCCACAGGCAAGTGATTATTGTTTGGAAAAATTTGTTTAACTGCACGCAACGTAGTCGTTTGAACTTCTATTTAGACAATTCGTTCTTATTTTTTTTGTTTGATTTGTTTGAAACATTTTTTCTGGACAAATTCTGCAGCGAGTGATTATTGTTTGATCGGGGAGTGCTTGTGATGAAGGACGCTATGGGAAAGAAAGAGTAATTTTGTGTTTACTTTTTTAAAAATAAAAAATTAAAAATTAATTGCCGCCCTTACTCCCTCCTGTCACAATTATAATTATAAGACTAGATTGACTTTTTTTTGGAGAAATTAAGAAAACTAAATAAGTTACTTAATCATAATACCTCCGGTCCTAATTATAAGACCGAGTTGACGTTTGACCGTTAGGTCATTAACATTAGAGGGGCAACATTCTATGTTTTTAGACTTCCGAGGTAACATTGAGCCAAAAAGAAACTTCCAAGGCAACATTGCTCCTGGGCTTGTACTTTCGGGGCAAAATTGCTACTTAACCCATAAAAAAAAGTGACAAAGATGCCACATAGACAATCCACGTTAGCATAACGGGGTCAACTAACGTTGACCGTTAGGGTTGTTAACAGAGGAACAATATTGCTACATTTTGAAACTTTTGGGGCAACATTGCTCTCAAAAAAACTTCCAGGGAAAAATTAGTCATCGGCGTGTACTTCCGGGGCAAAATTGATACTTAACCCAAAATTTAATAAAGAAAAGTTATAAGATAAAACAATAAGCAAATTTAATTAAATTTTTTAACTCCACTTGTCTAAGGGAATATAGGGAGGGTGTACATAGTCAAAGCACTAAAAAAAAGGGTTATTTTTTTATTATTATTTTTTTGATATAAAAAAGTTTTGGAGGGTTCGACATCGGTCCCCACTAAAAGTAAGACTGCTCGGCTCTATGAGCACTTTATGCGGGACTTACGAGATCGCCTACCAAAGGAGTCCCAGCGACGGCAGAGGAGATCGAACCCACGACCATTTAGGCCTAGTCCCGGATTCGTTACCATCTATGCCAACTCATTGACAAAAAAAAAAAAAAAAAAAAAAAAAAAAAAGGGTTAATTGAAACAAGCCTCTCTAGCTTGGAAATTGTGGGCCATCACCCCCACCCCGTCTTTCTAGAATTTTGAGAAAGGACTTTTTCTGGTCAATCTCTCTTCATCTAGTTTGCAAAAGGAAGCATATGGATGAGTTGCCGTCAAGGATTTGGTTTTCTTGCTGTTGAAATTTTCATATTTGGGATTTTTTTCTGTACGGTAGTTTGTATTAAATTGATTTTTCAGAGTTTCGTTTTTCCCCCTATTGGTGACTGTACTTCTATTTTATTTGGTATTAATAAAATTGACTTTTTTTTTTTTATAAAATAAAATTGACTTTTATGATAAAGAAAATGAATGGCTAAAAATATATTGATCAGGAACAGCCCAAGTTTCATGTTAGCCTGTGTAGGAAAATAGACATCAAGTTTAGTTAATATTGTTTGGGTCAGTTGATATGTAAATAAATAAAAAATTGTTTGGGTCAGTAGGCTTTAGGCCCAAGTTGTGAATGTCATTGGTACAAAAACATTTTTTACGTTTGTTTTTAAACCCTTTCTATGTACGTCTCTCTCAGGAAAAAGCTTATGTGAACGATGTAGTAAAATGTAGTTACAATGTCCGTTATAAAAGGGATGCTGTAATAAACTTACAACGTCCATTTTCAAACAACGGATAATGAAGGGTTTTTTTAAAAGGGGAAAAAAACAAATTCTGCTTTATATTTCACTATCCAGCAATTAAACCCTACAGAAACATCATCCAACAATATTTCATAAACCAAAATGTCCTTACAAATTGTAAGGAAACATCCAACACTAGTTAATTAAAGTGTTAACTACTACTAAGTACAAATTAAATAAAGTTAATTAAGTCATCCAAATTGAATAAGTATATATCAAAATTCGTCTGCCCCAAAGTTAGGACCTTATAAGTGATAGTCAAACACATGCCTATATAGTAAACATAGAAATCATATTTACCATATAAAATTTGTCACACCGTAGCTGAGTCCATTCACTCCAATATTAATTCATGAAAGAAGCATATTTGTAATTGGCGGATCCGAAGGGAGGATGAGGAGAGAGAAAGTGGTGTTGGGTAATGAAAAAGGATAGGGAAAGGAGGAGGGTTCACATTAGGTGCACATATGCTTGTCCCTCTATTAGAGGGATGAGCACATTTTTTTATATAATATATTTATTTAGATTTAAATTATATATGACTTTCTGGAATTTTTTTACACCAAGTATCTCAAATTAATTAATTTTCAATCCCGCATTCGAAAGTTTTTCTGTAATACCAAGTATCATGAAAATTAATTAATTTGAGATCTTTGGGTCCAAAAAAATTCTAGAAAATATCATATAATTTAAATCTAAATAAATATAATATATAAAAAATTAAAAAAAATGTGTTCATCCCTCTATTAGAGGGATGAGCATAAGAAGCACATAAGGTGACAAGCACCTTATGTGCTCCCAGGAGGAGGAAGGAGTGTCAGATCAAAATTAAAACATGGATGGGAGATTGAGAGAGAAATTTAAAAATATATTTAAAAATTAAGATTAAATTATAAAAAGCATATTTTAGAAATTATTTCATTAAAAAGGAATAATTTTTGTATACTAAAAAGTAAATTAAAATTAAAATTTCCTGGAAAAAATAAAAATTAAACTTTTTCCTTACAAATAAATAAAATAAGTAATATGAAGAAAATAAAACATATCTCCAGTAGAATCGTAGGAAAATGGAAATTATTTTTTAGGTAAAACTTTGTCGCTCTTATGGTCTCATTCGACTCAATCCAAACTAATTTGAAGCCCCATGAATCCTCCACGCCAAAAAAAAAAAAAAGGCCCTTGGTTACATGTCATGTCGTTTTAGGCTCTTCCACCAAAAGTTAAAATAAAATATTTCACATTCTACAATGATGATTTCTCTCCACTAAGTGGTTTGGTTCCTTTTATGATTAATTATCTATATTACTTTTATTATTTAAAGTATATTTTTACACATTTTATTAAATTATATTATTTTAGTTAACACCAGTTTAATCTCGATTTAACCTCCATCTGATTCACTAGCCTTTGAACCACTAGCTTGACCGATTAAGTGTATAACAAGTTCGATGGAATACCTACGTGAGTGAAGCAGTCATGAGGTGAATTGATGAGTTTGAGGTTAAATTATATGGCTTGATTAGTCCAAAAGAAGAGGAACGAGTAACATGTGAGATTAATTCGGCGGATTCAGCACATGTATTTATTTGTAAACACAAGAAACTTTATTCCAAATATGAGTACCCGCACTCGCCTTTTAGCATTTGATATAAAATTACCTTGAGACCCACGTGTTATTTTCTTTGAAAAACAAAATTGTCAGAAACTTCATTAGTATTGAATTGATCTTTTCAACCTAATTATCATAGTCTCAGAAAGAAAGAAAAAATTTTAATTGAATACAAGCTGAAGCTTGAAAAACAAAAAAAAATCTCCTAGCTGGGCACACTTGTTAGAAAAAGAAAACAAGCAGAAGAAAGCTTACATCAGCATTGTTGATATCAGCTAGCTACATTTCTAAATAACCATTCAATACAAAAGGTACCAAAACTGTGTATCATTTTGTATAACCCCAGTAGTGCCTGGTTGACGTAGTGCCTTCCTCGAACACAAGTTTGCACCTTGAGCTCCGTAGAGTCAAGCATATTAGACTGAAGACTTTGGTCCACATGTAATTAACAAAATGTTCACGTCCCGAGCTATGTTTGGTGTACATGTTCCATATGTGAGCCATACCAGGAAAGAAACTAGAGAAAAAGTTAGGCTTCATTATGTCATGATATATATTGTGGGGATAATGCGACGTTTTATTATACTTTCCTTTTTCTCTTTCTTTGCTTGACATTTATGAATTAAACGCCCATTAGTCGAAAAGATCTCCGGTATGAAAAGCTGTATCTTGAAGAGATTGTCCAGGCGGAAGTTTTTACCACAGTGGCATACTATATATCCTTGTTTTAATTTTAATTTCTATTATAGACTGGTGTTTATGGCAAATACCTTTTGATGATATCTCTTTGGATGTGAGTTGGAAGTTGTGTATTTGAATGCATCGCACATTAATATTCAGAGAATCATTTGAAATTTGGGAGTTCTAAGGATATATACAGCTAGTGTGATGATTTAAACAATTCTTATGGAATGGGCAATACAATAAAGAGATCAATGAGTGGATGAGTGACCTAATTTTTTTTTTCTATTGATTTCACCTTCGTTGCTAAAGAGAGATCGACATGTTTTATTTTCTTCATATTACTTGTTTTATATTTCTTGAGGGAAAATTTTTAATTTATATATACTTTTCACTGCAAGAAAATTATTTCTAATGATTTTTCAGTGAAATATTTTTAAAAAAATGATATTTAAAATTTGATCTTGATTTTTAACTATATATACTAATAATCATATGTAGTTGACTTTCATTGATATGCTATTATATTATATAACAATTTCCAAACATGTTTTATTTTGTCAAAATAAATTTTTAGAGTATAATATCATTCCAACATATATGAAGTCACAGAAAAATCTGAATTCTAAATGGGATCAACTTTGTATATAATCAATTCTAAATGCAATACAAGCCAAGGATCAAAAGTGCTATAGAATATACCACTCTGGCCCTATTTATAAATTCATTTGACCAAAATCTCATATACCAAGGAAAGGTAGTTAACTCAATGATTATGGGGTAAATTTTCAAATTTGTTCTCATTTATGATTGTGTATTTTTCAACCTTGTTTTTTCTCTCTATCTTCATGAATACAATTAATATGGGTAAAATTGTCAATCTCATTTATTACATTTAAACTAGTTTTATAAATAGGATCAAATTTTATAAAAATGAATTTATAAATAGGGCCAGAAAGTGGTAAGTAAGAGTGTAAGACTACGAACTGAAAAAAGTCATAGAAAAATCTTGTTTTACTTTGTACACGTTTTTGGTTGAGACTACCAACTGGAAAAGGTCATAGGAAAATCTGAATTATAAAATGGGATCAACTTTGTAGAAAAGGACGGGAGAGGATGCTACGGAAAGAGGACGCTAGACGCCAGCCGGGTTCTTCCTTTTACAGGATGACACGGAAACAATAAACTAAAAAAGCCAAGGTTGATAATGAGAGTGGCCCCATTTTCTAAACAAATATATAATGGTGGGGTGGACGGTGATTGGAAGTCATGACTTGAGAGTTCGTGGAGTTTGATGGCTGTTCTTCCAGGTAGAAAGTGTGCAAAATTTAGTTGACAATGAAGTTTATATATTGACAGGCGCGTGGGGGACGACGAAATTTCTTCGAATCGGCCAATAATAATAATAATAATAATATAGCAAAACCAAAGGGAATGGATAATTTCTTGGAATCTACTCGAAGAATAATAATAATAATAATAATAAAATAGACAGAAACCAAATGGAACGGATATTTAACTAGATTCAAAAAGTGGCATCTAAAATATATGATTTTTTTATTTTAAAAAAAAAAGTAAAAAAATTATCCCTACGCAGGAAACTGGATCAGTCCGGACCCCAAACAGGGATACTTTTTTTTTTTTTTTATTTAATAAAACAGAGAAAGGAAAAAAAAAAGGGGGGGGGGGGGGAATAGGTTTCGTGGTTGATTTTTATACTTCACAGTTCACACCATTGCCGTTATCTTCCATGAGAAGTTAGAGTTCAGGGTATAGGGTAGTGGACACTTTGGACCTTCGCTACTTTTGCTTGGAAAGTGGCCATAACTTTAGGAGATCCAACATTTAGCACTTTTTTCTGTCTTTCTCAAAAGTATTTACTACCTCCCATCTTAATTATAGGACTAAATTTGTAGTACATTTTATACTATAAATTTAGTCCTATAATTAGTAGAGCTGTTAAAACGGGTCACTCCGGTCTGGCTAGGGCCAAAAAGTTCACAGAGCCAAAAAACCCGCATGTTAAACAGCCCACACAAGCCAAAAAATTATATAACCCTAATAGTTAAGGCTAATCCGCGGGCCAAAAATCATTTTAGAAAAAATTTGGCAACCATACATGTTTACTATGTTATCAATTCCAGATGGCTTTCTATGAATAATCTTCTCACCCTCAAAATTCCATTCATTAACCAATTCAAGCTCCTTTTCTCCACCATCCTTGGTCATTCACATCCAAAACAACAGAATCAGGGGAAATTCAGAAGTAACAGCCACTTTAGCAGGCTTAAATCTACATTTATGGAGCACAAAAACAGAACAAGAAAGGGAAAAAAATAGAGGAATTTAACAGCTCAAATTGGATTCACACCGTTAAATAGATCAATTTAACGGCGTGATTATCAAATCATGTAAGTTACTTCCATTTTAATTTTCTTTTAGTCAAAATGAAGTTATAAATAGAATCAAATTTTAAAAAAGGGCCTTGAAAAGTTGAAGGTTCATCAAATCATGAAAATTAATCCATTTGTGTTTTTAAATTTATCATTAGTGCTTCATTGATGCTTTCTAAATTATATATTTATTTCAAAAAAATTCTCAAAGCCCAAGCCATGACTTCAAAAAAGATGAATAAATTTCTTTCGGCCAGAGAAAAGGATGGATAGCCAGCCAGAGAAAAGGATGGATAGCCAATTAAGTGAGTGTTTGAGAAACATCTAAATTACGGTTTCAAAAGTTTTTTTTATTTTTTTCCGTTAATCGAGACAAAATTCCTCTCACATGTTAAGAGTAAACTTGTCAATGTGAAAAAATCTCTCTCCCCTCCCCTCTTAACCCAAACAATGTAACATTAAAATCCTTCCCCTCTCCTTCCTTCTGATCAATCCAAACAAGATAATATTAAAATCCCTCATATCTCCTCCCCTCCATTAAAATCCTCCCTTCCCCTTCCCTCCGTTGAACCAAAGAAACCCTAAGAGTGTGTTTGGTTTGAGGAAAGGAAGAGAAATTTTTTACCTTAATTTAACCAATTTGCCTATGAAATTTTTTCAATAGTCCATAATTACACCCCCAACGAAAAAACCATTTTTTCTCATTAATAACAATTTGGTAAAAGTTTCCCCTCCCTCCTTCCCATTCCCTCCCCTCAAACCAAACACACTCTCTAAAAGTTAATCCAAATCGAAATAGACACTTATATTACAACACATAATCAAATTAGAATGAATAAATATTCGCAATTACTATTTCGAATGAAAAATATAAAAATAGGTTTCACCTTTGAAATATTTCATATATTATTTATCGTCTGATTGTGGTTTGTCATTTATTTATACATGGCACATGGCTGAGAGAAAAGTCCAGAAGATCAGAAGCATGAGGGGTTTAATTAATTAATTGGATTGGTAATTAAAATTAAAAAGATATAAAGTAGGGACTAGTGAGGTGCAGGGAGCATTAGAAGGAGATGGTGGCCCGCGAAATAGATCAGTTCAGCCGGAGAAAGGGATATTAAAAAATTAGGTTTTGATTAAAAAAATAGGGTGGCCTACGGTTGACCCTATCATAATCCAAGAGAAATAGGGGTTGGGTTAAAAATGAGGTTTAATAGGCTGGCCTGTGAGGTGTAGCCCATTTCAACAGCTCTAATAATTACAACCGAATGGAGTAATTTATTTGAGGTTATATAGGCAGCTTTCCGTTAAAACTAGATCTCAATTCTCTTGTCTCGCCTGACTATATTCAACGTACTTTGGAAAAACCCAATCTTTGAAACATTAATTGCAAATTATTTTATACTCCTTTCGGTCTTAATTATAATAACTATTTACCAGAATTTAGAGAAATTAAGGAGAGAGGTTAAATTAGTTAATTATAATTATTTTCCGAAAATATCCCTACTGAAAATTGGAAATTACGTCAAACCCAAAATTACCCAAAATTAGTTCAATCCGAACTCGGTAGCCCGCGCACATACTCTCTCTCACGATTCCTCTGACCGTCAACTTCGATTTTTGGAAACAGTGTAAGTGTTTTATAAAACACTTATAAACAGTGTAACCAATCACGATTTCTCTGAATTTTTTTGGCTTACAACTTATAATTATATACAATCTAATTATAAGTGTTTTATATTTTCCATGAATTTTTTCAAATAAAATATTTTTTCTATCAAGAAAGTATCTATTTAATTGGGCATAATACAAATGTAAGTTTATTTTTTTTATTGTTGGAAAAAAGATAATGAACTTAATGTTTTATATTAGGTTATTTTAGGAGAAAAAAATTAATCACTTTGGACGGATAGTTTAAAAAAATATATTTTTAAAGGAATATTAAAATTATTTTATTTAAAAATAAAAAATAAAGTAGAATCTCTCATTTGATAGAATATAAACATGTTGTTAAATTAATTATTATAGAAGAAGTATTAGTAGGGGTGATATGGGTAAAATATGACAAATATTGCTCAAAATTATTTTATATATAAAAAAAATAATTGAGGTGTATATGACATTAATGAGTTGCAAATATTATTTACTTTATAAAATATATAGGTGTATTATTAAATTATTATTGTATTTAATTATTATTGAGTAAGTATAAATAGGGGTATTATAGGAATAAATTGACAAAAGTTAAAACTTGCTCTTATAATTAGGACCAAAACAAACTCCAAAAATGTGTTCCTATAATTAAGACTGGAGGGGAGTACATAGTTAATGTCATATCTCAAAACATTAGAATCAAGCTCATGGGCTGGGGCTATATATAAATTAACAAGTAATCTAATTTTTGTTTATCAATGCTTACTGATTAAGCATAGATATAGTAATTTGGATTTGCGGGATGCAGAGAAGCGGTAAGTTAACTAAATAATTTTTTAATAAAAAAACATTAAGAAGAGAGAAAAATTAATTAAACAAAAATTTATGCCATATATTAAGGATAATAAATTTATCTGCAAAATAATATACATAGGAAAAATGTCACTAAAACCCCAATTAAAGAAAATAATATTAGAAAAGTCTTATAGCTTGTCAATAACAAGTAAAAGAGCAACCACTGACAAATAGAGAAACTACTATTAATAAATTTTAGAACTTTTATGATATTATTATTTTTTAATTAGGACTTTAATGTCATTTTGCCATGTAAAATGACAAACTCCCGCAAAGTAGCACACTCGGTTCCTTTGATAGGATGACACGGAAACAATAAACTAGAAAAGCCAAGTTTGATAATGAGAGGGGCCTTATTATCAACCTTGCAAATAATGAGAGTGGCCTCATTTTCTAACGTTCCTATGTCAGCCTTGGAAATATATATCCGGCCGTGGCCAAGTATCCCCATCTTTGACTTTTGTTCACAGCCGTTGGATTGGAGAGATAAGGGGTCATCGCCAAACGCAAGGCATAAATAACATTTACGAATGGATTCCAAATGTCCTCATGTTGATTAAATGAGGGGGGTGTGAGAAGATTTTCTTTACCTTATCTATATACATCACATAATAAAATTTTGAGAAAATGACATAAAAAGAATTTTGAGTTTGTAAAATTTTAGATCAGGTACTTCCCAAAATAATAAGTTGTGAATATTGCTTATCAAATTCTTTTTTCTCTTATTAACTCCTAGTAACAAAATTGATTTTGAATTTTATAATTTAATAATTCTTTTTCTGTCACCTTGAATTTTTCATGAGTGTATATGTTTAGCTTTCTAGCTTAATTTTATGATTGATGAGTAGATTTTATGCCTTTAAAGTATAATATATATTATATTAAGTTAAATTTTATAACTTATTAAATTTTAGGTTTCATGTTCAATTTTGACTCCAGAGATTATTTGAAATTTTTCTTTATCGATTTCGCTTCAAAAATGTTATGAAAATATTTGTGTAGGGTAACAAAATATTTGAGGTACGTACCCACCCACTTTAACGCTTGACACTAGAAATAATCTTTCAAACAATGACAAGACACCCGAAGGATTGCACAACAAACGCATAGTCGATGATAAATCAGTGGAGGCTAATGCTAATTCAATTAATTAGTTTTATCGCCATGCTCTAATTCCCAAGTGGCGGAGCTAGGAATTTTCATTTGTGTCCGCACAATTAGTGAGGAAAATTCGGGAGTTTGAGGTGCTCCCGAATTTTTTTTTTAAGGAAATTTTTAAATGCATTAAAAACCAAAAGAATATAAAAAATTCAATTTAACATAGAAAAATAATAATTAAAAGTTAACTAAGCTATTACAACAGAACGATTATAAAAACATTCTTCAATTCTTCATTCCTTGAAAGTTCAAATGAACAGCTTATGAAACTAAGAAGATCTTCTGATATCTTGCTAGTTTGTGTACAAGGATAATAGAGGGCATTCACGGGGATTGTAGGAAAAATAGAGAAAACAGAATCAGTGAATCATGAAAAATTATTAACTTATGATACATTAACACTCCTAATAATACCCAATAGTATTTCAATAAATAGAGAACCACTATAACGATTCAGTATAACAACACATTAACACTCCTAAAACCTAATGAAAATGGGGACCCAATTCGCAGAGGCAGAGCAAAGGGTAGAATAGGAATTTTGCTGTATTATTAATTTGTTATATATTATTTGTATTCAGTTGGAACTGATGTAATGGGGTGCACATATGAGCTGTAATAGTTGTACTCCTTTTTATATATAAAGACACCACGTGTACTGATGAGAACAATGAAAATAACATTTTTTTTTCTGAGTTTCAATTTCTCCTTCTCTCTCTCAGCTTTATTCTTCTGTCTCTTTCGTGTTGCTCTGTTTCTTGAAATCTTCCGCGTAGCTCCTCTGGTTTGGCGAGTTCTTAGATTGATACGCATCAGAAACGCTAAATAAAATCAGTATCCCAATCCCTGAAATCTTATGTCTGCACCTGCGGACAGAGGCCCCAGTGTGGCTCCGCCACTGCCCAAGAGCATGTGTCTCTTTTTCTTACTCCCTCCCTAATATAAGAGTTAATCGATTTGTATAAATTAACAAAATAAAATAAATTAATCAATTTGCACAAATGTGACATGGTTTTCTTAAAATATTCTTGTGTGTGACATATTAAATTATATGTCGGTTTTTACAAGTTAGATAAATTAGTTTAAGAGAAAAAGATAAATATAAGAGATGAATTAAAAGAGATTGAGATTTTTATATTTTTGTACCAAAGGCTACTAAAAAAAGGCCATATTTAATGGATATTTTCAGATAATACATTGTAGTTCCAACCTGTTACGTATGGAGTAGCCTCTATTGATTCTTGAAATAAAAAAAAATATAAAATGGTGCTTAACTGTTAAATATTAAAGACATACTTAACAGTTATTTGTTAATAACTGTTAAGTAAGATTACTATACTTAAATTTTTTTAACAACCTAAAATAAAGTGCCTTTAATATTTAATTATATATAGCTATTTTTTAATAATTAGATTGTGTTTTATTTTTTTATCAAAATAATTAAAACACAATATAATTATTGATAATAGCAAGATAATACCATTAAATAAAAAATTATATTTATTGTATACTACAAAAGCCTTGTTGATGATGTGAGTATGACACGTAAGCACTACATGCATGCGAAAAGAAGAAGCAAACATTCGAATGATTAACAATTTATAAGGCCTAGAGATTTAGTGGGCCGGCCACACTTTCTAACATTCCGAGGTCAGCCACGAAATATCATTTTGTCTTTTTTTACAAAGACAGAAATCAATGTGATTGATTCCCTCACGTTGCAATATCTATTTCGGGAAGGTACGGAGCCCGTAGTCCACTCCTACGCTGGTCATTCCCTCGGATGATTTGTGGGGTTGATGATTGGACATTGACCCGCCTATGACTCGGGGAAAGGACAAAAGGAAAAAGGAATAAAAAAAAGCGAACGCCCCCTTTTTCTTTCTTCAACCACTATCTGTCCCCGTCCCTTTTTCCAATATAAAAAAAATAAAATTACGACTTTTTCTATCATTGTGCCGTGAGATGAGAAGATAATATACATCAAGATCATTTAGAGAGAGAGAGGTATGGTACGCAGGCCATATTTAAATTACAATATTTGTAAAATCTCTAGAGCCATGTTGTTCACCATACCCAAACAACACTTTGAAAGGTAAATTATAATGTATATTAATTCATGATAAAATTCTCTAATTTTATTTTATATTATATAATACATATATAATATGTCATGATTTAATTAATCGCGCTACGAACAATCAGGCGGTCCCTACGGCGGAAAAATTCGATCTTAACTCATTGATTAGAACGTCCGAACGTGATCAAGTCTAACTTGACTATCGTTGAACTGGACAAATTTCAGAAAAAACGAGTTGAAGGATGAACCCTAACATCTCTCGTGAATGTCATTCTTTCATCCGTCAATGACGTCCGAATCGTCATCGATGTCCCACGCGTAATCGCGTTCGAACCATTCAAAACGTGATCAACGCGACCAAACACAAATGACGTCTCACTATTTATAAGTCTAGTTTGACCAAAAAAATTTGGTCCTATTTATAAGTCCAGTTTCGAAAATAAATGAGATTGTGACAATTTTACCCATAATAATTGCACCCATAAAGATAGAGAGAGAAGAAACAGTCAAAAAGTACCCAATCATAAATGAATCTAAAGTTGAAAATTTACCTCATAATCATTGTGTCAATTAACTTTTCTTGGTATGTGAGATTTGGTCAAAGTGGACTTATAAATAGGACCGTAATGATATGATATTATATTATACAACAATTTCCGACATGTTTTATTTTGTCAAAATAAATTTTTAGAGTATAATATCATTCCAACATAAATGAAGTCACAGAAAAATCTGAATTCTACATTGGATCAAAGGTGCACATGTGTGTTTGTGTTTGGGTAAGACTACCAACTGCTTGAGCAATCGCCCCACTTATGCCCCACGGAATTGGTTTCCCTACCCGTCTTTTGGACGACGAGGGGGGAGCTCGTCCATATAAACAAGCTCCCCGACGATCCAAATCTATATTTGGATGGTTTAGATCTTTTTAAAAAAAAAATGAAAAAAGTATTTTTTTTAAAAAAAAAAATTTTGTTAGTTGAGATATTATTTTTGTTTTAGATTCTCTATCCATTAAAATTATTTTAAAAAAAAAAAAAAAAAAATTTAGACCATCCGAGCTCGTCCGTCTGTACTTGTCACAATAAATAGGTCCTATGCCCATGGGCAGACCCATGTTATGCACAAGGGGGCAAGTGCCCCCTTGAATTTGACATTTTGTTAAAAAAAGAAAGAAAGAAAGATATTAATACATATTTGAATGATTGTTCACCCTTAAATTAAATACTCACCCTTAATATATCAAGACTGCACTTCGTAATCAAATGGAGGATAAATGATTGAATCATTGTTTAGTGACTTATATTGAAAAAGATATATTTGATAGTATTGAGAATAAGGCAATTATGATGGAATTCCAAAAAATAAGGCCTAGAATGATGACATTGTAATTATTTTTATTGTAATATACTTTTGCTATTAACATATACGTACTTGAACTTATTGAGTGTCCATCCTTCATTGTAATTTATGTAACTGCATTTCTAACAGAACTTAGCTTTGCTTTTCTAAATGACAGGTTTGTAAAATGATTGTCTTTCTTATTACATCATCAGTGTTCACTTGATTTCATGAATATTTTTTTGATATTCTTTTCTTTTCTTATTTATATTCTTTTATTTTTAAATGCATTTAAAACTTTCTTTTAAAAAAAATCAAGGACACCACCCCCGAATCCCCCCACTAATAGTGCCCCCTTCGATAAATTCATGGGTCCACCTGCTTATGCTCCACCAGGCGTGCTGGATGGATATGGTCAGCGGCTTTCCAAATATGCCTTCTTATTATAAGATTTAAATTCTTTTTCCTTTTTGTCAAAATAAGATTTAAATTCAAACTTGGGTTTCTGATTATGATGAATTTTTGTTTTTTCTACTTTCCAAGTACCCAATCAAGAAGTGCGGTGGCCCAGCATTTAATAAGTTTAAGACATATATTTTAAAAATAAAAATATATTACAATAAAAATAGTTATAATGTCATCCTTCTAGGTTTTATTTTTCAGAATTTCATCATAATTACCTTATTAACAATGCTATCAAATACATCTTTTTCAATATAAGGTACTAAACAATCATTCAACCATTTATCCCCTATCTAATTACGAAGTGTAGTCTTGATGTATTAATGGTGGACAATCATTCAAATATGTATTATTATTATTATTATTTTTTTACAAAAAAAAATCCCCAATTTCCCAATTTAAGAGTTGGGCACTTATCCCCTCATCTAATATGTGGATCCGCCTATGTACGGGGGAACAACACCCCCCCCCCCTCTTTTTTGATTTGCTGAAGTTCAATCATGATTCACGACTGTTATTAACAAGAGGAAGCGTTAATAATACTCTATTTATCAAGTCTTCTTTTAAAATATGAAGGAGCGATGTTATGGAAAGTTTTGATATTTATTATCACACTTTTTAATGCATGTACACACACACAATGATCAGTGAATCAAAATTTATAACTTATGAAATTCTTTAAGGAAGTTATAAAATTATTTTGAAAACTTCTGAAAATATTATTCAAACTTGTGAAAACTTATCGATGTTGTGAATTCAAATTTGCAACTTGTAAAATTTTTTCAGTTGTAAAATTCTTTTGAGATCTTTTGAAAACTTTTTCAGAATTTGTGAGACCCTTATCAGATCTTATGACTTTTGATTTGCAATTTGTAAAATTCTTATGAGAAATTGTAAAAACTTTATCTAAACTTGTGAAAACTTTTATCGATTTGTAGCTTCCTCTCTATTTTTAATTTTAAATTTAGAGGGACAATTATGCCATTTTTTTTAAAATTTTTTTTTTTGAAAAGGACGAAACAATCACCAACACCTATTTGGTATTATGAATATTCCAAACATAGTTTTGTCTTTTGACGTTTTTAAAGTTCTTTTTAAGGGATTTCCCGTTTTTTTATATATATATATTTTACTGAAAAATAAACTAATAATATATTATGGGAATTTTTTCGCAATTGTTTGGAAAAATATCATTCCTTCTGAATTAATTTATCTAAAACCTGTTTAAATTGGATTAGTATATGGCTGCGATTTTGGAAAAGGGATCCAAAAAAATAAAAACCACTTGAAATTCAAAACCTTCAATCAGTTTTATTACTTACAAAATATAGGTATTGACTACAAGAGTATATCAATTGATAGCTCATTTTAGTAAGAAATTATTGATTTGGGATTTAAAAGTTCAACTGGATTTTTTTTTTTTTTGGGGGTCTTTTTTCCTAAAATATTGCCCAAATACAAAATGACACAAATCCCTTCGACATAAAATGTTGTTTGGCATTGAACCAGTGAACTCGACCCCATGATTGCTTAGAAATATTTATCAAAGGGAACAAATGGCTCACATATTTGAGAAAAATGACTAAACTCTGAATCTGCAGATTTTCATCCTTAATTATGAACTTTTCTTTCATATTCTAGAAGTTGTCATTTTCTCCAAATATTTGAGTTATTGATCCTTTTGACCAATTTTTCCTTATTACTCTTACCATTGCTAATGTGTCAGGAACGATTTAGATTAGAATTTACAGAATTAATTTTCGTTAGAATTGATTATACAAAATTGATTCCATTTAAAATTGAGATTACTGTGACTTGATTTAAGTAGGAATGATATTACTCTAAAAACTGATATTGTCAAGGTAAAACACGTATAGAGTATATATTGTAATAAAAGACACCATTAGATATGTAATCACTGAAATGAACATGAGTTTATAATATAATATTATATGACTAGTATTAAGCAATACATTATTATAATTTGATGTATTTAATAATTATACACAAACACTCTAGTTCTATTTATAAGTCAGTTTTTTAAGATAGTATTTATAAATCCACTTTCGTTCTCTTAAAAAACAGACTTATAAATAGGACTAAAGTGGTGTCTCGTATGTGTGTAAAGTTTACAAACTAGGATTAAATTATACTACCTCTGATCTTAATATAAGAGCCAAGTAACTAATTTGAGGATATTAAAGAAAGTAGTTATGTTAGCTATTCATTGTAATAAATGGGTGTTGATTTTCCTAAAATTCCCTACTTAATCATGTGTATTGATACTACCCATGAAAATCCCTTTACCTAGGATTGTTAGGCCGCAAAAATTATAAATTTGAGAAATAAAATGGATATATATATATATATATGGTCAATAAGTGGATTGATGTCATATTTAGAACCAAATTAAAGCAAATTATTTGTTTAAACCTTATATATATTAGGGACATGATGAAGTAAAAAGAGTGTTTAAAAATTTTCATTGAAAAGAGCATTTGAATGAATAATATTTTACTGAAAAAAGTAAATAAAAATTTTTCTAAGAAAATATAT
This sequence comes from Acacia acuminata, assembly GCA_019022655.1. Classification (NCBI taxonomy): domain Eukaryota; kingdom Viridiplantae; phylum Streptophyta; class Magnoliopsida; order Fabales; family Fabaceae; genus Acacia; species Acacia acuminata. The sequence goes on from JAFJYI010000245.1 coordinate 771,809, forward strand.
AAAATAAGTAATAAGAAGAAAATAAAACATATATCTATTTATCCACATCTACGCATAAAAAGGCAACAAATCAATTCGAATATGTGTATTTGCGACTCTTGAGAAACAGAGCAACACTCTGATCAAAAAAAGAAGAAGAAGAAGAAGAAACAGAGCAACACAGAGCAAGGGCAGAAGCTCAGATACGAAACACAAATCTGAAGGAATAAAGAAGCCAGATGCATCCAAGACTCAGATTTTATACGCTAAAAGCTCAAAGCATCACTTCCAAACATTAGTGGCTCACAATGATTCCAAAATGAACTTGCATTTTTCATTGTTGTTTCGATTTATATAATTACAAACAAAGTCACGTTAGCTTTAAATCAACCGGCCACCTGTTTATGTTTTCATCAAGTCTTAGACTTACTCTATGTCTCGTATTATTTACATCACGAAATTGCAAGACAATAAGTTGTGGCTTTTACGCACATTAAATTTGTCATGATATATATTGTGGGGATAATGTGATGTTTCATTATACTTTCCTTTTTCTCTTTCTTTGCTTGACATTTATGAATTAAACTCCCATCAGTAGAAAAGATTTCTGGTATGAAAAGCTCTGTCTTGAAGAGATTGTCCAGGTGGAAATTTTTACTATAGTGACACATTATCCTTGTTTTAATTTTCTATTATAGACTGGTGTTTATTATGGCAAATACCTTTTGATCTTATCTCTTTGCATGTGAGTGGCAAGTTATGTATTTAAATGCATCGCACATTAATATTCGGAGAATCATTTGAAATTTGGGAGTTCTAAGGATATATAGACACCGGTGATGATTTAAACAATTACTCGTTCCGGTCCTAATTATAGGACATATTTAATTGATTTTGGAGAGATTAAGGATAAAAGTTAAATTAGTTAATTTTACTCATTTTCCTAAAATGCCCTTATATAAATTTAAAATGACGTAAGTAAAAGTGAATTAACAACCACTACCATATTACCTCTTTGACTTAGAATTTTTCTTTCCACACGCTTTTTAATTGAAATAATGGTCGTGCTATGTGTGTATATATGTATACATATAGATACACACACATATATATGAATACACACACACAAATATATATATATATATAGACACATACATATATATGTATATATGTGTGTTTATACACACACACATATTGATACGCACACACAGGTACACACACACATATTCTCAGATATATATGTGTGTGTCTATATATATATATATGTGTGTGTGTGTGTGTTTGTATATAGAGACACACACACATATGTAATCACTAAAAACCAAACACAGTTGAGAGAATAAATAGGGGTATTTTAAGAAAAAAAATTGACAAAAATTAGAATATTGTCCTATAATTAGGACCAAAACTAACTCCCAAATATTGTCTTATAATTAGGACCTGAGAGAGTATTATACAAATAATAAAGAGATCAATGAGTGGATGTGTGACCTAAGTTTTTTTCCATTGATTTCCTTTGTTGCTAAAGAGAGGTCAATATGTTTTATTTTCTTCATATTACTTGAGGGAAAATTTTTAATTTATATTTACTTTTCACTGTAAAAAAATTATTCATTTCTAATGCTTTTTCAGTGGAATATTTTTTTAAGTATGATTTCTATAATTTGATCTTGTTTTTCTTAACTATATATACTTATAATCATACGTAGCTGACTTTCATTAATATGATATTATATTATATAACAATTTCCAAACATGTTTTATTTTTTCAAAATAAACTTTGAGTATAATATCATTCCAACATATATAAATGAAGTCACAGAGAAATCTGAATTCTAAATGGGATCAACTTCGTATATAATCAATTCTAAATGAGATGCAAGCCAAGGATCAAAAGTTCATGCATGCATGTGTTTGGGTAAGACTACTGGAGCTGGCTTTCCTCTTTTACCTCTAATATCCATTGCCCTCCTATACTTTGAAACGCCGCCGTTTTGAACCACAAAACAAGCTGGTGCCTCTTTTTTTCTTTTGAAAAAAATATTTTAGATACTTACCGGTACTAAAAATATACTTTATGATCTTCGATTTGGTATTGAAAAAATACTTCATAATCTTGAAAAATTATTTTGGTATCTTGAAAAAATATTTCAGGATACTGAATAGTACTAAAAAGATACTTCATGATACTGACTGGTACTGAAAAAATACATCATGATCTTGAAAAATTATTTTAGGATTTTGAAAAAATAAGGGTGCTAAATGGTACTAAAACGATACTCACTGGGAACCGAAAAATACTTCATGATATTGAAAAATATTTGTGGTACTTACTAGTACTAAAAATATACTATTGATATTTTTTCAAGATCCCAAAATAATTTTTCAAGATCATAAGTATTTTTTCGCACGGTCGATCCGAAACATCTTTTCAAAAAAAAAAAAAAAGAGGCAAAAGAGGCTTGTTTTGTGCTCCAAAACGACGGTGTTTTAGAGCATGAGAGGGTAGTAGATATTAGAAGTAAAGGAGGAAAGCCAGCTCCAAGACTGCCAACTGCTTGAGGAATGGCCCCACTTATGCCCCACGGGGCATGGTGGAGGGGAACCAGTTTTGGTGCCTATCTTTTGCGCTCCAGCGCATCCGTACCATCTACATGTGATCCGGACGGCCCGCATTTTATTTTTATTAACTATCGCTTTTTGAATGAAAAAATCGTTTTTCAAAAAAATGTCGGTTGAAAGATTATCTTTATTTTAGATTCGTACCTATTAAAATAATTTTTTATGAAAAAATAGAAAGTAAAAAAAAATAAGATTTGAACCGTCCGATCTCGATCTAGAAGTTCCAGGGGAGAGGAGCTCCCTCCGCCTATCCTTTGGATAGGCGGGGAATCCCATTCCGCTGGAGAGATATGGTTGGCGGCTTTCCCAATATACCTTCTTATTATAAGATTTAAATTTGAAAGCCCAAGACTATGGGAGCAGATGCTCTAATGCTTTCCTCTAATTCTCTAACCATCTGTTACTAAAAAAATATTTCAAGATACTAATGGTTCTAAAAATATACTTTAAGATAAATATTTTAGGGTACTAAAAAGATACTTCAAAAACTGATCGATACTAAAAATATATTTTAAGATATTTCGGGCCGGTACTAAAAATATACTTAAAGATATTAATTGGTATATTGAAAAAATACTTCATGATCTTAAAAAATTATTTTAGAATCTTGAAAAAATATTTCAGACTATTGACTAGTACTAAAAAAATACTTTAAGATATTGACTGGTACTAAAAAAGATACTTCATGATACTTGATCGATATTAGAAAAATACTTCATCATAATCTTCAAAAATTATTTTAGAATCTTAAAAAAAAAAATATTTCAAGTTATTGCCTTGCACTAAAAAAAAAACACTTTAAAAGATATTGACAAGTTTGTACCAGTTTGATTTAAAGGTCTCAAATTCCAGTCATGAGAATGCAATTACGATAAATTTTCCAAATAAACGACGGCACATCATAGAAGTTGACTTTGTAATAACAACACGCTTGATATTCTTCGTGTTTGATTAGTACTCCCTCCGCTCTTATTATAAGATACCAACTAATAATTCTCACAAATCAAGAAAAACAGTTAATAAAGTCAACAAAGTTATATTAGAATTACATAATTTTCAATATAACCCCTACTATTTGTATTAAACTCTAATATTATATTAATTATTACTCTCACCCACTACCCTTATTAATTAGAGCATACATGAAAAAAGATAATTAATGCTCCTTGAGAACAAGCAAATGCGTTATAAAAAAAATTAAATACACTTGATAGTTGGTGTCTTATAATAAGAACCAGAAAAAATATATAGCAAAGGATGCTGGCGAGTGATCCTCAACGTTTATACAATTATTTACTTATACCTAGTCACATACGAATGATCACCACTTTTTTTTTTTTTTTTTTTTTTTTTTTTTTTTTTTTTTTTTTTTAATTTGCTGAAGGTCAGTCACGAATCAGGATTGTTGTTAAGAAGAAAAAGCGTCAATTTTTTTTTTTTGGTCAAAAGAGAAAGCGTTAATAATACTTTATTTATCAAGTCTTCTTTTAAAATAGAGTAAAATGCTACCTCTCTTGTGTTTTGCCTTAATTATACGGACCTCCCTTCTATTTTGAAAACATACACTTAATCCAAACCGTTAACTCCGTTAAGAATTTCTTCTTTTTAATTAAAACTTATATTAAAATAAATTTTATTTACTAATTTACCCTTCACCATTACTAATTCACTAATTTTGGCTAGAATTGTTTAAGTAATTTAAGACTGTTTTCTTTTCATTAATTTATTTCTTACATTTACAAATAGTTATCTGTTAATTTTTTTTTTCTATATTAAGATAAAGACTTGATTAAATTAATTAATATAGATGTAGAAAACGTAATTAAAAATATGATTAATTATTTTAACATATGCATACTTAAATAAATGTGTTTATAAATGTTTGTGCAAAAACATATTTAAGAAATTAAAATTTAAAATTAATATAAGTTATATAATATCTCAAATTTACACTATTAATAACATATGGTGAATAAAAATATGCACGTTAGGTATGTTTTTAATCATGATGTTGTGGCAAATATATATATATATATCATTTAAAAGAATACTAAATAAACAAGTTTCAATAAATATGATAAAAAATTTACAATTTTCTAATATGATCAAAATTAATAAATTTGATAATATATTGAAAATTTTGGACATGTATGTATTATAATTTTTTTATTTGTGTACAAAAATTAATTTTTAAGCAAATATAAATGCTTATTCATTTGTTGAGAGAAGGGTATTTTGGTCAAAGAAAATATATAATAGTCAAACTTAACGGTCAACTAACGGTTGGGTGGATGGAAATGGAATCTCAAAAATGTGAGGGAGGTCTCTATAACATGCATTTTAAATTCAAGAGAAGTCTATATACGTTTTCAAAATAGAGGAGATGTGTGTAATTTTGATAAAACGAGAGGGGTAGTCAATGTATTTTACTCTTTAAAATATGAAGGATCGATATTATGGAAAGTTTTGATAGTTATTATCACACTTTTAATGGATGTACGCAGACATGATGATCATTTATATATCCAACTGTATAAAAAGATTGTAAGGGTTTATTTAAAAAAAATGAATTGTATACATTGGATAAATAATAAAATGATTAATTATTATTAAAATATTTCCCTTCATTCTTCTAAGATATATTGTGTTTATTGGCGAATTTCTTATGAAATAAAAATTGCTTGGCTCAGCTTAATTACCAGACTTTTCAAGAAGTTTACTTCTCAAAAATTATATAAAATTAGGACGTGGAACTAATTGATGAGATACAATTACGGGTACTATTCTTCAAGGGTTATTTTATTCTGTACTTTTTAACTAATCTTCAAGAGGTTTTTGTTTTTTGTCTGGTCCTTTGAGCAAAATCTGGTCTCCATTTCCATGATCTCAACTAATTTAAACAATTTCGGATGAACCATTTTCTAAGGCATTTTCTCTCTTTCTTCTAAATCATAACAATGCAACTGTGTTAGTTTTCATATCTCGCACCATATATGAGTTAAGGTTATTCATGATTTAATGAATAGTGTTAAGGTTATTACTTGCTCCTTGTAGTTTGTCAGTGTCACTGAAATTTGGTTGCTTTAGTGACAAGAGCGGTAATAGCTAGGTGGAGGAAAAAGAGAGAATGACAGCAAAGTTCTATAAAATCAAGTTAAATCTCTGAGAATAATTTTAAGAAAAATGAGTTATATTAATATCGATGATTCGATTCAAATAATTGCTAATTTATGAGTTTTAGTCGTAAATAAAGAATTCTGGTAAAAAATATTAAATAAAGAATTTAAGTTTAAAATATAACTTTTAATTTGTAACCAATATTTCTATTTTGGAACGTTTGAATTGATATTGTCAACTTAATTTTTTAAAATAATAATAGTAATACTAATAATAGTAATAGTAATAATAGTAATAGTAATAGTAATAGTACTAATAGTAGTAATAATACTAGTAATAGTAGTAGTAATACTAATAATAATAATAATAATACTAGCAGTAGTAGTAGTACTACTACTAATAATACTAATAATAATAATAATACTACTAGTAGTAGTAGTACTAATAATAATAATAATAATAATAATAATAATAATACTAGTAGTAGTAGTAGCAAGATAGCTTATAATAAAGTAGTAGTAGTAGTAATAGATGTGATACTTGATAGTAGTAGTACTAATAATAATAATAATAATAATAATAATAATAATAATAATAATAATAATAATAATAATAATAATAATAATAATAATAATAATAATCAGGAGTCTAATTGTCATTGTCAATAAACCAATATTTTGAATCTAACCATTATTAGATACTCGCGTCTTTAATATAAGACCTAGTTGACTTTTTTGGAGATGTTAAGAAAACTAAATAAGTTAGCTAATCATAGCATATGTCATGTATTATTTGATGGTACATATTAGTTCATAAGTTAAACAAATTAGTTATATATATATATATAAAGATAAATAAAAATAAATAGGTAGTGTGTGTATGTGTGAGTCCATATTACTTGCACATAGTTTATGTGTTTCTTATGTGCTCATTCCCCTATTAGAGGTATGAGCATATATTTTAAATTTTTTTATATATTATATTTATTTAGATTTAAATTATATGCTGTTTTTTGACATGTTTTTTTGCACCCAATATCTCAAATTAATTAGTTTCTATGATATCGGTATTACGTAAAAATATTTCGAATACGTAACCGAAAACTAATTAATTTGAGATCTCGAATGCAAAAAAACATGTTAAAAAAAAAAGATATAATTTAAATCTAAATAAATACAATATATAAAAAAATTTAAAAAATATACTCATACCCCTATTAGAGGTATGAGCACATAAACTATGTGCATATAATGTGAACTCGTGAATAGGTTGAACGAAATTGGTGGGTACATTGCCTTTTTTTTTTCTATTGGGCTGAATTAACAGGGGAATGATACTAGGATAGGCCCAAATAACAAACTTGCCCCAAAAATCCATAGTACTACCTTTCGGCCTTAATTATAAGAATATTTTTGTAGTGTAATTTACACTACAAAAGTGTTCTTATAATTAGATCTAGAAGGAGTATTACCCAATGGTGTTAAGACATGAATGACATAGTGAAAGTGACATTTAATCACCAAAACTTTTGAGGCGGATAAAATATAAGGCGAATGGACTTTTATCTCGAGAACGTTTAGTACAAATAACTTTTAAGTGAACCAAAATTACTAAAATATTTTTAAAAATGTACAAATCAACACAAAAAAATTTAAAAAATGTAAAGTAAGCATAACGTCGTTAAAAAAAAAAAAAACATAACGTCTGTTATTTAAGGTGCAGATTGACCAACGAATTTTTACTCCAGAAGCGTCCAGCCAAAAAATATCTAACGTGATTTTTTTGCTTCATTCACTCTTTCTAACCCCATGTACATAGTTGAGGGGTACAAGCAAGAATTTGCAACAGTCAGATTTTAAGTGGATTGCAGATGGACTTTTTTGTGCTAGAGGTTCCTAGAGTAAAATTTTTTTGTACTAGGTGCTCCTAGAGTAAAAGTTTGTTGGCCAATCTGCACCTTAAATAACGGACGTTATTTTTTTTCTAACGGCGTTGTACTTACTTTACATTTTTTAAAGTTTTTTGTGTTGATTGCACATTTTTAAATGTTTTTTGCTAGTTTTGGTCCACTTAAAAGTTATTTGTGTTGGGCCTTCGAGGTAAAAGTCCGTTGGCCAATTTTCTCCTTAATCCTAAAATATAACGAAACAAAACACAATTTATATTGGTTGACTTTGACTTCATGATTTGCAGTGTGAAATCCTTAAAAAAAAAAATTAAATAATTAAAAAAAATGATGAAAAGATAAAAAGAAGTTATGGATATTTATAATACTAAAGAAGTGTTAGGGGCTGATTCGTCTTTTTCAAAATTAAAAAGAAATGACATAATTGTTCATCGAGTTTAATTTTCACTTTGACAAAATAAATCTTGAAGAAGACATTATCTGAACTTAAGAAACCCTTATAAGATATTTTGAATTTTAATATGCAACTCATGGAATTCTTTAAGGAAGTTGTAAAATTGTTTTGAGAACTTGTGAAAACCTTGCCCGAGATTGTGAAACCTTTATCAAAATTTGTAAAACTCTTATCAAATCTTGTAAATCAAAATTTGCAACTTGTGAAATTCTTTAAGGAAGTTGTGAAATTCTTTTGAGAGCTTGTGAAAATATTACTATTTGAACTTGTGAACTTGTTTAAGAAAGTTGTAAAATTCTTTTGAAAACTTGTAAAAACTTTATCCGATCTTATGAAATCTTTATCAGATCTTATGAATATTGATTTGCAACTCATAAAATTCTTATGACGATTGTAAAAACTTTATTTAAACTTATAAAAACTTTTATCATAACTTGAAATCGCATATTTCTCTATGTTCTTAATTTTAAACTTTCACCAACACCTATTTGGTATTATGACTATTAAGAACACTTTTTTATCTTTTCACGTTTTTAAAGTTCTTTTTAATAGTGGAATTACTTTATCCTCCTCCTCTCATATCCTCTCTTGTCTTTCTCTTTCTTTATAAAGTATTTGAATTTAACTTGTAATTATAACATTTTTAAACCAATGAAATTTTTTTTTTTATTATTATTTTTTATTTTATTTTTTGCACGAGACTTATGAAACATGAGAAATTTCCACCTAATTAGGAATGTCCCACCTCTCACCCCACCACCACATCCACCAGATTCTGAAAAAATAAAAAACCACGCGTCTAAATTCTCACTCCATAATTGCGAGCTAATTAGCTGTTTGACTGATATTAATTAAATTTATATTTATTTTACACAAGACAAACGATATTAAATAAAAACCAGTTTTGCAAGTTAGTTAGAACAACAACATGAAATCTAAAGAACTTAAGAACAGCGTGCAATTAAAGGAATGGTCTTGACACCAGTAAAAGAAAAATAAAAAAGTAATGCAAGTATCTCTTGCCAAGTGAAAATCAATGGATAAGAGGGTTGAGTTGGAATTCGGATGAAGTATTTCTGGATACAAATATTGTGATAGGAGGCTTTCAGTCACTTGCTTTGAGGCCAGATCTATGAATCTAGAATAATAAGGCTCTTAAACATTTAGAAAGAAAATCGAGGCTAGATGCTGATTAAGATCTATATAAAAATTCTTTAATAGAATAACCTATATAGCAGATAATTCTATGACAATAACGATTATTCAGACTTTTTTTATTTATATGTATAATGCAATATCAAGATATAAACTGTCCAAAAGAAAAGAAAGAGAATGATGCAACTCAAATTTCATGGTACTCTCTCCTATTACTTTTATAAAATCCAATAATTAAATTGCGTGATTTAAAAAAAAAACAGTTAAAATTGATTTTAATTTATAAATATGTAGGGCATGAACTATATTTTTTTTTTTCAAGCATGTCCTTATTTATAAGAGGTAAAAAAAAAAAAAAAAAAAAAAAAAAGAATACTAGTGAGAGAAAGTATGGAATGGAATGTATTATTAAAAAAAAAAAAAAAAGGAGAAAGAATGGAATTTATTAAGGCAAATTGGTAAAAATGCATGTTTTTGCTATAGAAAAACACATAACCAACGCACAAAATCAAATATCTTGTGTGGTTCTTATGCGAGTAATAAGTGCGTTTATTTCTATATAATATTGTTATCGTATCCGATATTAAAAGAATTTAGTGTCTAAGAAAAAGAATGGAGATGAAAGTAAAAAATGGCTGCCGATTTTTTTATCTTATCAATTTTCTAAATATATGTCTTGTATCTAGGAGAAGCAGAGGAGTATTATCAATTCATGAAAGGAACATATTTGTGATTAAGAAAATATCAAACTGAGCATAGCAAAAGAAGAGTATAATAAGACAACATCACATTATCCCACAATATCATCATCATATAACAAACATAATGTTCACCAAGAACAAAACTCACCGTAGAAAATAATACGTCATAGCAGGTTTTAAGACTTGGTTATTTGGATTAGTGTCTGAGAAGCACTTTCCGACAATATCAGCATCATATCTATAAATATAATGTTTTGATTAAAGTCTAAACTGGTGGCCGGTCGGATGCTGCGACATTGCTGTTTTGGGTTATCCACCATAGCTTATACAAACTTGAAACTATGCTCCTCCACAGGCCACATATGTATGAAATCACATTTCCACCTATTCTTGCTATTTTCTCATGGTTAAAGTATATGAGGAGCACCATGAACCAACCAATGAAGACAAGCAATTCGAGAGAGCGAGGAAGCAATAATGATATTAGTGCAGCATAAACCAAACTTCCTGAGGCAAACGTTAGCTTAACACAGAGGTTCAAGAAAGTAGTAGAAGTTGGGGAGTGACTCTGAAGTCTCTTGTGGTATTCAAATCCCCAGTAATAGACAAGTAAGGCTATAATGAAAATCCATACACTTTCAGGATGTTCATCCAAAGGTGATGAATTGTTGAAGTGCATTTGAACAATCACTGCTGTCAATGTAACCAGACTCTTGAACGTGGTAGCCCAAGGAATTGACCTGCACAAGCATGAAACTAATTAGAAGTATGTGATCTATATATTATATCTTCAAGAAAATTGTTCTCTTTTATATTTGTTTTCTTCTCTCCCTTATTATTATTATTATTATTATTATTATTTAATATTTGTCTGTATAATGTACTTGAAGTCTTGAGTTTCATGTGGGTACTTGCGAATCAGTCGGAGAAGATGAAAATTAGATAAAAAATTATACTAAAAGTGAGACTCATCGGGTCTTTCTGGAACCTCCCGGCAACTTTTCCAGCATTGTTCCAATTAACTCAAGAGAGGAATAAGCTCAAGTTCATCATACACCTCGGAAAACTCCGATATGGTACCCCGAGTGCTCCACGCGTCGAGCGTAACCCATCGGCGGTGCTCTTTTCAGTAACCTCCCTAAGAACTTTTCCGGCATTGTTCCAATTAACATAATAGAGGAATAAGCTCAAGTTCATCACCTTCCTCGGAAAACTCCGGTATGGGTACCGTGAGTGCCACACCTCGTCGAGCGTAAACCATCGACGGCCTCGTCGGGTGATTCTGGCAACTTCCGGCAACTTTCCGGCATCGTTCCAATTAACTCGAGAGGAATAAGCTCAAGTTCATCACCTACCTCGGAAAACTCGGGTATGGGTACCGTGAGTGCCGCATCTCGTCGAGCAGAACCCATCGACGGCCTCGTCGGGTGATTCTGGCAACTTCCGCCGATTCCGGCAACGTTTCCGCATCCTTCCGATTAACTCGAGAGGAATAAGCTCAAGTTCATCACCTACCTTGGAAAACTCGGGTATGGGTACCGTCAGTGCCGCACCTCGTCGAGCAGAACCCATCGACGGCCTCGTCGGGTGATTCTGGCAACTTCCGGCCAATTCCGGCAACTCGAGAGGAATAAGCTCAAGTTCATCACCTACCTTGGAAAACTCGGGTATGGGTACCGTCCGTGCCGCAACTCGTCGAGCGGAACCCATCACGGCCTCGTCGGGTGATTCTGGCAACTTCCGGCCGATTCCGGCAACGTTTCCGGCATCCTTCCGATTAACTCGAGAGGAGTAAGCTCAAGTTCATCACCTACCTTGGAAAACTCGGGTATGGGTACCGTCGGTGCCGCACCTCGTCGAGCGAACCCATCGACGGCCTCGTCGGGTGATTTCGCAACTTCCGGCCAACCCGGCAACACGAGAGGAATAAGCTCAAGTTCACCACCTACCTTGGAAAACTCGTATATGGGTACCGTCCGTGCCGCACCTCGTCGAGCGGGAACCCATCGACGGCCTCGTCGGGTGATTCGGCAACTTCCGCCGATTCCGCAACGTTTCCGGCATCCTTCCGATTAACTCGAGAGGAATAAGCTCAAGTTCACCACCTACCTTGGAAAACTCGTATATGGGTACCGTGAAGTGCCGCACCTCGTCGAGCAGAACCCATCGACGGCCTCGTCGGGTGATTCTGGCAACTTTTCCGGCACCTCCCGGCAACTTTTCCGGCATCGTTCCAATTAACTCGAGAGGAATAAGCTTAAGTTCATCATCTGCCTCGGCCACGACCATGGAGTAGGTGTCGTCGAGGACTTGGGAAGCTAAGCGAATATTCAAGTTACAGTTACAGTCTTACAGTTACTATACGGCGCTTTTTAAAAAATATAAGCAAATTCTTTGATGGAGAACATTAATTAATTGAACAATATCAACAGCTCAAATCAGTTCTCAAAATCAAATGGAAAAAGAAAGGTTGAAGACTTACGGGATTGAAGTTGGCATGACTTTGATATGTTGTTACTCTCCTGGCAAATCGAGCGAAGGATAGAGATGAAGAATATTGTTTAGTATCTGGTAATATATGATAAGAGAGAGAAAACACTGGCGCATAAAGTTGGAAGTTGCTTGCTCCGCATATGGATCCGTTCACATTATGTGATTTTCGATTAGGTGTTTTTATGTGCTTTTTCTAGATGAGGCTATTTTTTATTTTTATTTTTTATATATTTTATTTATTTAGATTAATTATATGTTGCATTCTAATTTTTTTTTTTCAAAGATCTTAAATTAATTAATTTCCAGTATTGCATTCGAAATATTTTTCCCGTAACTTCGATATCGGAAATTAATTAATTTAAGATATTGAGTGAAAAAAATTAGAATGTAACATATGATTTAATCTAAATAAATAGAATACATAAAAAATTAAAAAAATTTGTCTCATCCCTCTAATTTTAGAGAAAAGCACATAAAAAGCACCTAATGTGAATTGGCTACACAGAAGCTTTTTTTTTTTTTTTTTTTTTTTGCCGACGTCCTCTACCCCGAAGAGCTAGTTTGGTTTGAGGGAAGGGAGGGGAAAGTTTATGTAAAAAGTCGACATGACCGTGATGTAAAATGCTTTTATAAGATAATGTGCGGGAAAAACGATGTAAAAAGTTATATAATTTTAAAAAATTTCTTTAGGTAATTTAATTAAAATTTTCTCTCCCTTCCCATCCCTCCTCCTCCCTCCTTAAACCAAACACACCCTTCTAGCGGATTCTCATTTCATGCTTGTCCTTATGTATTACATGTTTGTCCCTCTAATTAGAGCGATGATGCATTTTTTTATATATTTTATTTAGTTAGATTAAATTATATTTTGCATTTCGAAAAAAATTTGTATCAAATATTTTAAATTAATTAATTTCCAGTCATACATTTAGAATTTTTTTCTGTTACATCAGTATTATGAAAATTAATTAATTCGAGATACTAAGTACAAATTTTTTTTAAAGATGTATGATATAATTTAATCTAAATAAATAAAATATATTAAAAAAAATATCTGAATCCGCGAAGAGTACGTGAGACTAGCTCCCTTTGTGCATGGAATATAATTAAAGCGAGTAACGACCAACTTTGCGCGTGAGGGTTATCTAGTGAGACTCACCGCACTCAAAGGAACCAGTTTCCAATCTACACCTACACCGTGCAGATTTAATTTTGTGTCCAAGCTTTGTCCATTAGCGAACAACGCCGCCCCGCCTTTTGCAACTAATAATGGGTCCCACAAATCCCAGAATATCAACGGTGTATAAATTTTTTTTAGCTGCGTTCTTTTCTTTTTTTTCAGAGTTATGACAAGATAAATAGATAATACAACCCCATTTTCATACCTGGCACAATAAGAGACCCACGTCTGTCTTTCAACCAGTATGAATTAACTATAAATGGATTTTTTTTTTGGTCGATAACTATAAATGATTTTTCATGCATTGCAAATAGCATCTATGGCTTACAAAAAATTCCAATTTCTCACAAGGGGAGGGGAAAAAAGTACTCCCTCTGGTCCTAATTATAAGAGCAAATTACTAGAATTTGAAGGGATTAAGGAAGGAAGTTAAATTAGTTAATTATGTATATTTTCCTAAAATACTCCTATCCATTGGAATCAATTCTTCGTTCTACATTATTAGTTCTATAATCCCAGCCACTCCCATGCAAGTTAATCACCTGAGTCTCGTTGCGCACATCCGTGGCTGAGCAGCCAGCAGGCCTACAGTCACGGAATCGAGTTTTAGTTGTAAACATTATTTATTTTATAAAATATATAGGTGTATTATTAAATTATTATTGTCTTTAATTATTATTGAGAAAGTATAAATAAGGGTATTATAGGAAAAAATTGACAAAAGTTAAAATTTGCTCTTATAATTAGGACCAAAACCAACTATAAAATTTACTCCTATAATTAGGACCGGAGGGAGTATCAGACCAGAAAAATAGTCTATATTAGTGAATTTTCAATCACACATTAATTATAAGGGTTAGTCAGAATTATTGTTGATGTTATCACTTGCTGCATGCATGTCGTTTATCACTCAAGTTTTATTTGTATAAGACTGATGAGTAAGATTCCTTACGAGAGAATGGACGGCTGTTCCACAACACACCCACCAGGCTTTGAAAATTGAATTCTCCCCAGAACCACACGTTTAAATTCTTCCCATGGGAGCTAATTAGCTGTTAACTAATAGATTTATTTTACACCTGAACATATATTTAGGTGGGCCAATCCCAACTTTTCCCAAATTTGAATTGGATCATATTGAAATATGAATTTATATACTACAACAACAATAATAAAGCCTTATAACAATAGGTGGACCTGGTTATATAGATCATAGGACATCACTGTACTCTAAAAACAACTAAATTTTTAGATATATTGTTAATCAAAAGATTTCGATCACTAGTACTCAAACACCAGTAGTCTCTATTAAGTTGGGTAGACTCTTCATTAGTGACTGATAAGGGCCTTTTGTTGTTAGTATTTGGGTCCACAATCAAAAATTAACTAAGAATTGTGTATAGGTAATAAACATATGATCGTTTTCTTTTTTCAAGGAGCCTCTTATTGATTGCTAAGTAATTTAAATGTCATGCAAATACAATAACAAAAAGGAAAAAAAAAATTGGTTTTAGCTTTTCAAATTAATGAACTAAAACAAGAATGTAATTTTATTAAATGCTAACTATTGTTTTTGGTATTTTCATAAAAATTGTGAATGAGTAAATGAAATGGTATGAAATTGAAAATATGAATGATGAATGCTCTTGGTAATGAAGAAAATGACTATCCTTACTTAAAAAGATTATGAGAGTTAAAATTCATCAAGTCTTAAGAAAAACCCTAAAATAACACTTAAGTCCAATATTCTCAATTAATAGTAGCTCCTACAAACATAGTTAACTAATACATCTTGAGATTTTGTTTAAAACCACTTAATGTGTAATTGAAAAGGATAATACTTATTTCCTCTTGATCTAAATGCGATAACACGACACTCAATTTATCTAAGTCAATCATACTATTTAACAATAACACGTAGATAACACAATATTATTGAATCAATCAGGAGATCAGAGTACATATATAAATCCAACAAGTTACAAAAATCCAATCCAATCACATAAGTTTAATCCACAAGACTATCCAAATAGTAATCAAGTCTCAAAACTATATAAAGATAATCCTAAAACTTAGGTAATCAAAATATGCAAATGAGAAAAGGAATTAAACTAGATAACTCCCTTATGTAGCTCGTTAAGCTCAAGTATACATTTCCATCTCCAAGCAGCAAAGGAATCAGCCACTCATTGTCTTAGAATATTCCCAACTTAGAATCTGAACACTCACCAAAAAATTCATGAT
The DNA here is from genome assembly GCA_019022655.1 of Acacia acuminata. Classification (NCBI taxonomy): domain Eukaryota; kingdom Viridiplantae; phylum Streptophyta; class Magnoliopsida; order Fabales; family Fabaceae; genus Acacia; species Acacia acuminata. Next base: position 787,660 of record JAFJYI010000245.1, read on the forward strand.
TTGCTTAAATCTGGAAATGTTCGCCAGAAAATTAGAGCCCTCACCGAAAAGTTAGAACATTGCCAGAAATCATGGAAAATGGAGGTCAACAGTGGTGTTATGGAAGAGAAAGAATGAAGCTAGTGGTGGAGAGAGAGATCGTCTGTCGACATGGCTGATGGAGAAGTCGTCGAAATTGTGATTTTTCAATAACTGTAAGAGGTACAACAGAAACAAAGAACGATGGTGGCGGAGAATGCAACTCTAGTGGTGGTAGTTTTCAGTGACAATAAGGATGTTGGAGAGAGAATCTCGACGGTGAAGGTGTGCAGTGGCTCCGATGATTCCTTTGCCTTCGTTCTTGTTCAAAAGTCGAAAGTGATGGCGCGCGGTAGCGAAGGGAAATAGTTCCGACGACTTAGGATTCACTAGACGTAGTGCTATGAGAAAGTGATGAGAGCTAGAGGTTCCGAGCACTTTTTCCAATGAACGGTAGAGGATCAACAAAACAGAGAGGAGGCCAACAAAGGAGGTACCGACGATGTTCCTAAGGCCGAGAGATGATGACCGTGATGGTGCTCGACGGCTCCGAGCCTCCCAAATTTGAGTTTTCTTAGTTTGAGGCGCTTTAACGACGAAGAAGACGTCGGTGGTCTTGAGGAAGTAAGTCCTCGTTGGTGGTAGCTCTCCATCTCTTTCCATCCCTTCTCAAGCTCCACCAAACTTTGAGTGGTCTTGCTCAATTCCATGGCGCTCTCCTCTCCGAAAAATGGCCCTCTCTCGATGAAGAAGAAGGTCCTGGTCAAATAGGGATTTGATCAGGGACCTAGGTTAAACGTTCAAAAGTTCTCAAGGAGGGACTAACGTATAAATTTTTGAAACATTTGTAGGAAAAAATATAATTATGAATAACATGGGTACTTTTCTATAATATTTCCTGATCCCTTTTTTTCTTTGATTTGCAATTTTTCAAGAATTCTAGGGACAGTTCTGTAATTTTTTGCAATTCTCAAAATATTAATTTCAACCTCCAAAAATCTTAAATTTTCTTCTTCAACACCTACAATACAAAAATTAAGCACAATGTAGCATCAATAGTCTAAGAAATCATTTGCATGAATAATTAATAATTTATTACCATTTTACCCCTAATTACACTTAATTCAATATAAATGTCTCTAACTTAAATTAGTGCTTAATTATGCAATAATGTTCTAGAAAATACATTAAAATATGAAAATAATATAAAAATATGGTTCAGTAAGTGACACATCATTGCTTAATGGTCCTCCATTTCTCATATAAGTTTCCCACCTCGTTGAACGGAAACAACCTCTCTTTCTCTTCGCTCCGTTCCCTCAACCTTCCTTCCCAAACAAATATAAACTCATTCTCTTCCCTCTTCATCACATCTCCAAAGCATCCTTTCCTCCTTCCCAAAGAAACCGTGTCACGCAACCTAGAAATGAAGTTAATTAAATTATCCAAATTATACAAGTATATATCAAATTAAATTCGCTCTGCCCAAAGTTACGGCATTTTAAGTGATAGTCCAACACATGCTTACATAGTAAACATATAAAACGTATTTACCATATAAAATTTGTCACACCGTTGCTGAGTCCATTCACTCGAATATTAGATGGTGAAATTTAATTCATGAAAGAAACATATTTGTAAGTGGTGGATGAGGAGAGAGAAAGTGGTGTTCGGTAATGAAAATGGATAGGGAAATTATGAGATGTGTGTTCGATTAGAAGGGATGGGATGGGGGATTTGGCTTAGGTCCTCTTCGGCCTACCATTCACTGTCGTCCTCTTCTTTAGTATTGCGTCGTTTTGACGCAAAAATATACGATCCCTCTTTTTTTTTTTTAAATATTCACAAGACTAAAAAGTTACTTTAGGATACTAAGCAAGATCGAAAAAAGACTTCATGATCTTGAAAAATATTTTAGGACGTTGAAAAAATATTTCAGTCGACAGTACTAAAAAGATACTTCAGATCGATTGGGGATCTTGGCTAGCACTAAAAAAAAATACTTCATGATCTTGAAAAATTATTTTAGGTCCTGAAGTATTTTTTTTAGTACATGCCACCAAGATCCCAAAGATCTTGAAATATCTTTTTAGTACCGTCGCACTCGAAATATTTTTTCAACGTCCTAAAATAATTTTTCAAGATCATGAAGTACTTATCAGTATTTTTTTCAAGACCGCTCAATATCCCGAAGTATCTTTTTAGTAGTGTGAATATTTATTAAAAAAAAAAAGAAGAGGTATCTGGTATATTTTGCGTCAAAAACGACTTAAAGACTAAAGAAGAGGACGACAGTGGATGGCAGGCTGAAGAGGACCTAAAGCAGATCCTGGGATGGGAGGGGCGCGGAGGGATAGGATGGGAGGGTATGTTACCTTGTTTGGTTTGTTAGAGGGAAGGGAAAGGGAAAAGATCCTTTATTTGGTTTAAGAGGGGAGGGGGAGGGTGATAATAACTAATTAACCAGTTTACCATTACATATTACTTTATGCTTTTATAATCATATATTGTTTGAATTAATTTACACTTGGATTTAAATTAGATTATTACATTAAAGCTCCACACAGCATAGAGCAATGGAAGCTTCGCACAGAGCTACAAGATTCAAAGTTATGACAGTCAGCGGAGAAGGAAAATAATGAAACCGACGGAGTTCTTTTTTATTTTTAGTAGGGGTATTATTAAAGTTTCAAAATATTCATTGGGGTAAAATTGTAAACAACTTTAACTTTCCTCCAAAAATCCCCAATTTGAAGCAACCCAAAATAAAGGGAGCGAAGGGAATTTAACCCAAAATTTTACCTTCCCTCCTACCTAAAAATTTAAACCAAATGAAGGAAATATATTCTCTCCCACCACCTCTCATCCCCTTCCCTCAAACTAGAGCCGGGAAATCGGGTCAAGCCCGCCTTTTAGGCCCTGGCCATTTAAAGGCCAGATTTGAAAATTAGAGGAGCTAAATGAAATTAGCCCCCGCAGGTGGCCCTCCGTAGGGCTCGAGTTTAAAAGGGCCGACCTCGCAAGCCCTTTTAATTTTTATTATTATTTTTGGATACATGGATTCACATATGATGGTAATTTACTAATTTATATGTATTTTGTATCTGTTATAAAGTTGTTTATCTATTTAAGTAAAAATACATAAATACATAATAACTATACTTTGATCATTATTTGTTGCAAATAAAGATTATGGATGTGTTCATGATGCGAGAGAAGAAATTCATGATATTCTTATTCATGAAGCAGAGCCTACTGCTCAAAGTGAAGCGCAATCAAATGTCTTTAAAATTGATGATAGTGGCGAAGAAGATGACAATGATAGTGATCGTACTAATGTCGCTTAGTGGCACGCTTCTTGTTTTATGTGAGTTATTTGTGGACAATAGTTTGCTTTTAATTACTTAATTAGTGAATGTGTTTATTTGTTGGATAATTCATATTGTTTGGATATTAATGTTGACAACATTTATTTGATAAATTAGAACTTTAATTGTTGTAATTTACTAACTATATTTCTTTGAAAAAAAAACTAAGGAAAAATAATTAAAATTTGAAATAGTAATTTTCAGGCCTAAAGGGCCAACCCTGGTCCTTGTGCTTTGGCGGGTTTTGAAAAACAAAATGTTTTCTTACCCAGGCCCTATAAGGCCTACCCCCTAATTCCCAGCCTATACCTCAAACTAAATACACCCAAAGGAGGAGGAAGAAGTGTCAGCATAAATTGTAGATGTGAGAGAGAAATTTAAAAATATATTTAAAAGTGAAGATTAAATTATAAAAAGCATATTTCAAAAATTATTTAATTAAAAAGGGATAATTTTTTATATTAAAAATAAAAATTTTGCGGAGAAAATTAAAATTTTTCCTTACAAATAAACAAAATAAGTATTATGAAGAAAATAAAACATATCTTGCAGTAGAAACAAAGGAAGATATAAATTATTTTTTAGGGAAAAACATATGCCACTAGTTTTGTAATATCCACAGCTACCCCTAAAATAAAACGCTAATCAATTCTATTATGCTAACTTATAAATTGATATATAATATAAGAATAAACAATATATAATACTATTAAATAACTTATTTAGTGTCCTTGCCAAAAAAATATTGGGGTCTTATATATTTAGGACCGAAGGGAGTATATTAACAACGTTTCTTGTCAAATTTTGAAAGATTAATTTCAAGTTATTTTATACCTCATCCGGTTATATATATAAGACAGAGTTGACTTTTTTTGGAAATATTAAAGAAACTAAATAAGTTACCTGATCATATCATGTATTGTGCATCTTTAGATTATATATATATATATATATCAAACTAATTAGTTTAAAGAAAAAAATATAAATATAAATATTTCAAAGTAATTTAATTAGTCTCTTTAATTTTTTTTTTTAAATTAACTTTATATTATATTTAGAATTAGGTAATATCGTTGACCGTTAACAATGTTGGAAAAGTGAAACCTGCAAAAAAATTTCGAGTGTGATATCTGAAGGTTCATAGGAAACAGCAAATGACTCACGTTGAATTGAGATTTTCCCATTACTCCTAATCAATTCCTAATCCGTCAGGTATGTCAAAGTGGTAACTAAAATTACTTAAAAGTACTAAATATGTAAGAGATGTAATTTTATTTGTTAATATTATTGTCATTCTATTGTTTAATATCTATAGTTTCAAATCATTTATTTTAGCCCCTATATAATTTCAAATTGTTGATTTTAATCTTAGTTTTACAAAAAATTTGGTTTGAGTTTGATAATCTGTCTCTTTTAATAAATTTTTGACTTAATTCTTATATTTAAAATCAAACCAAATATTTATAAAATTGTAATTTCAAAGAATGAAAAGAAATTAAATAGGAAAATTTAGAAGAAGAAAAAAAGTGGGGAATAGTCTCTATCAAAACTTAAATTGGTGAGAAGGATCTAATAATCATCTAAACTTGCTATGCCAAATTGCTTTTTTAATCTAAGCTTTCTTTTAAAATAATCATCGAAACAGGCTGGTTTCATTTTGAGGGGGAAAAAACTTTTTTTGTATGCTGGCTACGAGACTCTCCCCTGACTATATATTTAAGGAACCCAACAAAGTGTTAACTGTACTAGGCCTCATGATAAAATAAAAAAAAAAAAAAAAAAAAAGGAAAAAAAACTACTTCTACTACTTTCAATATAAAAATAATGAGTAAATACCTTATTTGGTCTCTGAAAAAAATACGGACCCCTTTTTCGTCCCTAGGGACTAAAATAGGACATTTTATGGACTAAAAATGGGTTTTTGAAAATTTGTGAAGAATCAAAATGTTCACCAATCAACCCTTATTCGCCTTTTTCAAGGACTAAAAAGGTGTTTTCTTTGTTTGAGGACTAAAATGGGGTCGTGTTTTTTTCAAGGACCAAATAGGGTATTTACTCAAAGATAAATCACATTACATTGTCTCGCTGTGTCTGGGATCACATTTGGAGACCTAAACGTGCATCCCAACAGGCAAAAGACATTTTTTGGCTTTTTGTGATATTGGATAAGTTTTTTTTTTTTTTTCAATTGAACATTTGAAGGAAAAAAAAAAAGACTGTCATAAACCCTAAGTCAAAATTTCATGTTTTTAAATTTTCCACTGTGAAGAGAGAAGAAATTAAATACCTCATGAAGAAAAGATAGTGGTTCCACATTCTTTTATTAAAATAATATGGTCCTTATTATAAGTCCACTTTGTAGATGAAAATTTTGATTTTAAATATATAACTATCTTGGAGTTAAGAATTATTGTTTTTCAATTTTATCCTTATTAATGAAAGTATCCAAAGAAAATAAATAAATAAATAATAAAATTTTAGGGAAATATGTTTAAACTCCCGCATTAGAAATTTAATTGTGTGAATAACCAATAAGTGTATATATACGAAGAATGATAGTACTCGAATGAAGTCATTCTCACCAATTAAATTTTTAAAGTGGGCTTTTCACCAACATTCCCTAAAATGTAAGTAATTTAGTATTTTTCAAAATTTTCCGAATAATATATTAACTATTTTTATTAAATTCATATCATTTTACATCTAAACTTACTTTTAAATTAATTATTTAAACAAGTTTCATTCTATCAAACTAACTTTTTGAAAAGCCAATACAAACATAAATAACATTACATAATCTAACTTTTACTCTTTCTTATCTTTACGAAAGTCAAATTGAAAAAAAAAAAAAAATCACTTCTATCATCAATAATCCAAACACACTCTCTTCTACCAATCTTGAGTCTTCAAAATTTATATTGGTAAAAAAATTCAATTTTTCCTCATCAATCCAAACGTACTAAAACTATAAGGATTAAAACTAAAATTTTATTGAATGGTAAAAACCAACAATAGTATTAACCCGCTTTTCCTTTGCAAATGTACTTTTATTTATAGAGGAAGTTTGTGAGAGAGAATGACTAAAAATTTGGAAAAGGAAAATGCATCTCTATTTGGAATAAAATAATATAACCTTTATTTTCCAATTCAGAGGGATAAAATAATATAATCTTCAATTTTCAATTCATCCAACAAACTTTGTTACAAACACACATACTAGGTACGGAAATAATGAAAGCATATGAAATTGTGCGGTGAAAAAGGACGAGACGTGGAAGAAGAGAAAAAGTGCCTCTTGTCCGTTAAAAGCAAACCCTTCTTGTTCTGATGAAAGCATCTCCAACAAATCCTGAAGGAGTTTTGGTGTTCTTGAACCAGTCAAAATCCTCAAGCACATCTATCTTTCTTTCTTTTCTCGAAGAAGATTTCCTTGAAAGCGTTCCAATCTTAAAACCTGAAAGATCTCTGAGCTATCTAATTATAATGTTAAGTAGCAACTCCTCTCTGGAAGTATACGCCAAAGAATGTTGCTTTAGAAGTTTTTTTTAATTCTAATGTCACTCTAAAAGTGTTAGCACGTAGCAATATCGCCCCTCTTTTAACCATCATTCAGTACCCAAAAAAAAAAAGGGATTTAGCGACGGACAAAATCTATTGCTAAAAAAGAAAATCAGTTGCAAACAGGTTTTGCAACGGAATTAGCGATAGAAAAAATCCATTGCAAAAAGCTTCATTGTAAACGATATTACAACGGATTTTGTGTCATCCATCGCAAATTGCAACGGAACAATAATTGGCGTCGCAATTTGCAACGGAATATTTTCCATCACAAATTGCAACAGAATACTTTTCCATTGCAAATTGTGATGAAAAATAATCCGTCGCAAATTGTGACGGATTATTTTTCTGTTACAAATTACGACGGAATAAAATAAAGCGTCGCTTATTATAATATTCTGTCACAAATAATGTGACAATTTGCAACGGAAAAGGGAAAAAATTTTAGTTATTGAGGAATTATTTAAAAAAATTATAATTATTAAGACTCTACTCAAACAAAGAAAAAAATATTACAAAATAAACAATATTGAATAATGTTAAAAAAAAAAAAGGTGTATATGAAAAAACATATAGAGTAGCAATCCTAAAAAATTATACACAAAGAAAACGAAATATAAACAACAATGTTAACAACAAAATGAACTAAAAAACACAAAAATAAACTGGAGCCAACCTCTTATCCTTGTTGTTTTCCTACTTGTCCTTCAATAGAAACTGGAGTTGTTCCTACATCTGCTTCACCATCTCTGCTTGCTGATTCACTAACTGTGTCGTAGCCTCCAACTGATGTGTGGTAGTAGTGAGATGCTGTTCTAATGCAATATTCAGTATTAGAAAAGGTGCTTTATGCAAACATACTCCGGAATCTATGTTTACTAGGACTACAAATACAAACAGCAGCATCAATATTAGCCATGCATGAAGAACTTGTCTAGCAATTTTGATTAAAGCATTCAAAAAGCATCAATATGTGCATTAAAAAATTAAATACAAGGACAAAAACAAGGGAGTTGTGTAATTACTTCACTAAGAAAGAGAACCCCTTTCTTTTTTATCCTGGCAGGCCACAAATTCATAATCGACAAGATTCATCCCATCCCTCAAAGATGTGACCAGTGCTACATCTGTGCAAGAGATCAACTAGAATACAACTAGTACAAGTGTCACTATAAAACCTGAAAACAAGCAATAAAATTTCATGATTCAGAGACAATTGAGAACTTATGGAAGTATGCAATGGCACAAAATATCTTGTGCGGCTCAACTTTCAAATAATAGGGGTACGAATGCAACAAATTATCCGTGGCGAATGGGAAATATATTGCACGCCGTTATTCCCTAGCATAGTTGTTTCACATCAATCAATAGTTACTTTTCTTATCATCCAAGGCACCAGACACCATAAAGTATACTCAGCATACTGAATAAAGTTACCTTTCATGAAATAGATGGGAATAACAATGTGCTGAAAGGTGAAAATTAAATGTTACCACTTACAAATGAGCAAAACATGTATTTTAAATGTAAAAAACAGTGTAAGAAATTCATGCTCATAAAAGTCAAGTAGATTCTCATTGAAAGTTTGAAACTTCATATTTGTTGATAATTTGATAAAATGACAATAACAGAGGTTGAGAGCATGACTGTTCAATGTTGGACAGTCACAACGTGGTAAACCCAAGAGGAAAACCTTCAATCAAATAAATTAATGAACAAAGAACAAAATATGTACCAGACTACCAGTAACAGCATATAAAGCACATAGTGCATGAAAACCAAGTGAACGGTTCTGCAAACAGAACACATTGGTTAATTTAGCCTCATCACAAATGAGTAATGACAAAATCAAACTTAACTTTATCTAAGGTCAACTATTTTTAAAATGAAAAAGAAAGACAATTGAGTAACAATGCTGCCAGTAGTTGATTATTAATCCATTTGGATTACAATCATCTATTTTAGTGGATAATAATGGACACTGAATTTGTTAACAGTGTTTCATGTGCACCGCACCCAGCTCTGAAAGGGTGATGCTTTTCTTATTGTTTCACTGAGCTAGTTTACTTCGTTCACAATGGTAGATACAAAATAGGGTCAGGCTACTGTACTAATATCCAACCACAAATTCATCCAAAATAAAATTGCCCTTTATTTTCCATCTCCTGAATGAGATAATGGTTATTAACATTGTACCATTAAAAATTAACACCTAAACAGGGGGAAGTATCACTACAATGTTTTTCGGATGATCATAGAGTTAAAACCTCACCAGATGCTGTATAGGAACAGCAGTCAATGTTCCAAATCTTCCATTGATGCGACCAACAATTTCATGGACTTGGCTTGTAAGCTTCTGATCTGGGAAAAGTCGAAGATCTTTCAAATTCTTGAACAACGGAATCATTTCTTATGATTAGAAAAACCACAAGATTGAAGAGAAATCACAGGTCAAGGTAGAAATGCTAAGTCAACTATATGAACAATAGCACATTTGCAACGGGAATGTAAGAAGTATCACAATATGATAAAATTGATCAATTAAGCATTAAAAGAACATGACAATTGTCATATACACACGATTTCTCTGTTATCCAACAGTTTTGGCAATAAATCATGGAAAATAAATGTATGAAAACAACTCATTTCATCTAAATGAATGATACCAACAAACAGAAGATCTTTTCTTCTTAGAAAACAAAAACGCCACTTACAAGACAACCACTCTCCCTTCTTTATCAATTCAATTTGACAAACCACCAAAGGTGTCACTCACTATCCTCTGCCTCAACTTCAAGAGCGCTTTACCTGCTCAGACACACATATTCAGCTTCTCTGGGATCGCAACAACCAAATATAGGGAAATACAGAATCTCACAAACCCAAAATTCCTTACCTTCGTCAGTTAAAGAGCAACAAAGACCCAATAAGCTCTGAAAGAGCAACCTCACCACCAAAGAGTGGAGAAATCCCTGTATCGACTGGAATTTCCATTCTATACAGGGATCTCCAGGGATTTCTCCAGAATCGGACTTGGTTCAGAAGTCAAATCGTCCTCAGGTTCACGGAAAACGATGGCAGAAGACGAATGGATCAGACAAGGACTGCCACAGGACGGCAAACGAGCTCGAAGAAGCGGAGAAGAGAAGTGGAAGACGAAGGCAGTAGGGGTTTGAAGCTTCAGAGTTAATTGACAGCCTCGGGAACAAAAGGGCAAATGTGTTTTGAGTTAAATGGAGGGAATGTGCGGTTGACCAAACAAACTGGAGGGAAGCTGTGAAATTTTGGAGGGACAATAAAATTACTTTGTATTGGAGAAAATATATGAATCTTTTGGAAGAAAGAAAGAATTATGGTTTCTTAATGTTTGCGAACCTTTTTTTTTTTTTGTTGAACAATAATATATGGCAACCTTCCATTCTAAGAAAGAAAAGTGACGGACCATGCGAATTGGCTTCGGTGATTCAAAACAAAAGTTTGGAAAATATACCATTCTAAAGGGTAAGGATTAATCGAGATTTTAATGATTATAATAAGAACCGAATTAAAGGAAAATGAGATAAAAAATTACTAGGAAGAAGAACTTGAAGATCATAGAATAGAGAGGAGGACGCCGGGAGATCTTTGTAGATGAAAGAACCTACGATTTCTTCTTCACGAGAGAGATAAAAAGTTACCAATAGAGACTCTAACTTGCATATTTCGATTCTAATTTGATCTCTATTTATTATTTTCAATCAATCACTTCAGATTCTGATTTAATTAGAGATAATATAGGAAATTTGACCAAGGGCCACCAATATCGCATTTGTTCTTTCTCGATGATATTATCCCGTTTACGGAAGCCTCGCTCCAACAAGCGGGAATGGTAAAAGAATGTCGGATCATTTCGTGAATGCTCGGGCTTAAAGTCAATGATTCGAAGACTCGGGTGTTCTTTTCCAAGAACATAAATCATATCGAAGTGCGGAAATCGGCGATGCACTTGGTTTCACTCTAACGGCGGATCTTGGGAAGTATCTTGGGGTGCAAGCGCATCATAAGAGAGTGGGATTGGACTCGTTTCAAGCGGTCATTGATAAGGTCAAGGAGTGGGGCGCGGTGGACCCCTAAGACTTTCTCCTTAGCCGGAAGAGCTACTCTTGTTTCTCGGTGACTTCCGCTATCCCTAAGCATACACAATGCAAACATCCCACCTTCCTAGTACGGTTTGTGAGGCCCCGGACAAGTGAATAGATCCTTTTTGTGGGGTAGCACACAGAGTGTCGTAAAGTGCCACCGGTTGCTTGGGATGAGGTGTGCATGGAGAAGCGAAAGGGCGCTTTGGGGTTGAGGCATGCAAAGTACCAAAACCAAGCCTTCCTTATGAAGTTGGGATGGAGACTAGTCGCGCATAGGGAAGACCTATGGGTTAAGGTTGTACAGGACAAGTATAAATGTGGGGATGACTTAATCCCTCGCATTGAGGCTACACGACCTGGTTCAAATGTGTGGACAGGAATTAAGCGAACTTGGGATAAAATTCGAGGGGGATCGAGTACAACTAATCCACCGGCGTGCGATGGAAGTGGGAGAGGCATGGTGAATTCACAAAGTGAAATCGGCATATAGCGTGGTTTCTAACAAGGGAAGGGAACATGGATACAACTGGGAGCGCATTTGGAAGGTTCGAGCACCACGGGTGTAAGATGCTCCTTTGGCGCTAGCTCGTAAGTGTCCGCTCACGAATGCAAATCGAATGAGACGGACCGACGAATGACCCGTAGTTGTGCCCTATGTGGTGCATGGTGCGAAGATATTATTCATGTATTTAGGGATTGTACGCGGTCACGTTCCTTATGGAGAAAAGTGGTGCCTCTGGACAAGTGGCGCACATTCCGTAGCAAGCCTCTATCGAGTGGATATGGTGGAACATCGGTGGTAGAAGCAATGCGAATAAGGAATGGGCGTCCGATTCACTATACTATCTTTGGTGGATCTGGAAGCGGAGAAACTTATTTGTGTTTGAGAAGCAATTCACCCCTAATAGTAACATCATTGCTAGCACGAATGCGATGTTGGAAAGTAGGAATAGTATGAATGTGGGGATGACTTAATCCCTCGCATTGAGGCTACACGACCCGGTTCAAATGTGTGGACAGAATTGCGAACTTGGGATAAAGTTCGAGGGGGATCGAGAGTACAACTAATCCACCGGCGTGCGATGGAAGTGGGAGAGGCATGGTGAATTCACAGTGAAATCGGCATATAACGTGGTTTCTAACAAGGGAAGGGAACATGGATACAACTGGGAGCGCATTTGGAAGGTTCGAGCGCCACACAGGTGTAAGATGCTCCTTTGGTCGCTAGCTCGTAAGTGCCCGCTCACGAATGCAAATCGAATGAGACGGGACCGACGAATGACCGAGTTGTGCCCTATGTGGTGCATGGTGCGAAGATATTATTCATGTATTTAGGGATTGTACGCACTCACGTTCCTTATGGAGAAAAGTGGTGCCCCCGGACAAGTGGCGCACATTCTGTAGCAAGCCTCTATCAGAGTGGATATGGTGGAACATCAATGGTAGAAGCAATACGAATAAGGAATGGGCGTCCCGATTCACTATACTATCTTTGGTGGATCGGGAAGCGAGAAACTTATTTGTGTTTGAGAAGCAATTCACCCCTAATAGTAACATCATTGCTAGCACGAATGCGATGTTGGAGAGTAGGAATAGTATGAATAATCGTCTAGCGGTATGTCACTTAACGGCATTACTCTTACTACTAGTCGTGGGTTTTGGCATCCGCCGTGCCGGTTGGGTAAAGGTGAATGTGGATGGTGCCTATTCTAGAACTACAAATAAGGGAGCTTTGTGGAGGGATCATTCAAGTTCTTCGGCTCCTTTCTTAGGGGATTCTTTCACTCTATTGAAAGGGGCGATGAGTTGATTTGCCGGGCGTGGGCTTGCCTATTGGGCCTCAAAACCGCTTGGGCGATGGGCTTTCGGAAGGTTTGGTTGGAATCGATTCTATGGAGTGTATTACATTACTTTCGCATGCACAGGGAGGTTCTCACCGTGACTCCGACATTACGGGACGAGGTGAAGCAACTACCGCAGATGGAGTGGGAAACTAAGGTGGTGCATGTGCCTCGATCCGAGAACAAAGCAGCTGACTTTCTAGCATTAAAAGGACTAGAATCGTGATGGGGGTTCCATGAAGTGTATCAACCTTCAGAGGCTCTTGAGGTTATCCTCCGTCAGGATTGTAACGGGTGTAATACCCTAGTAGGAGGTAGTTGAGGTATCCCATTCTTATAAAAAAAAATAATTACCATTTTTATGATCCTTTTAAATAAATATTATTTTTCTTAGATCTTTTATTATAATTCTCCCATTGTTTTTCCAACAGTTTTGGATAAAATAATGCCATCCAAAATAATTTAGTGAAGCGTGTATAAGACAAATTCAAAACCAATTAATTAAATCTCATTGTATCAAAAAAAAATTCTCGTACACGTGTGCATTTTTAACTCCATCACCGACTTTGTGGTGTAGGGTAGGGATGAAGACGGAAGAATGCCTTCCAAAGGAGAAGAAAATCAAATATCTTAATTACCAACACCAAGACATCTCGACTCTTATGTTTTTTAATTGGGAAAATTAGTTCCAGTTGTTATGAATATCATATTTGTCAATATCCACATTTCTTATTATTTTTTATTCTCCATAATTTTTTATTCGATCCATTAATTATTATAATTATGGAATCACATTAATTGTAGATTAGAGAGTTATGCCTATAAATAGAAGATATATGTTATGTATTTTAGACAACAAGTAAATAGTAAATAATGAAATAATTAAGGTCTCTGCGCCTTTCTTATTATTGTTCATCTAATATGTGTGTACATATATGGAAGAAATAACCTAATCTGATCACTAGAATTTCTCCTAGAATCTAGGAACAATAATTTGAAATTTAAAAAACAGTTAAGATCGCATAATCGGATCTAATTAGACTAGGTCAAATAACAAATTAGGGTTAAGTGATAAAAGCCCATAGTTGGCGGCTAGGCTCATTCCAACACTCCCCCTCAAGCCGGTGAATAGATGTTGATCATTCCCGGGTTGCTTCTAAGGCCTTCGAAATTTCCCTGAGTGAGAGACTTGGTCATAATATATGTAGCTTGTTTTCCTGATGGAATGTATGATAGATCCATCACATTTGCTTCCAATTTTTCTCTAATGAAATGCCGGTCTATTTCCACATGCTTCATTCAGTCATATGAATAGGATTGTTTGCAATCCTAATCGTTGACATGTTGTCACACTACACTTTTATGAGTCCTTCTGGTTCAACCTTAATCTCCTTAAGAAGCCTCATTACCCACATACCTTCACATACTCCAAGAGACAATGCCCTATATTCAGATTCTGTTGAGCTTCAAGAGACTACTGGTTGCTTTTTACTCCTCCAAGTTACTAGATTACCCCATACATAGGTACAATAACCAATGGTGGAACGTCTATCAACTTTTGAACCTCCCCAATCAGCATCAGTGAACAATTCAATGCTTCTAGTGTTTCCTTTTTCAAAGAATAAACCTAAGCCTAAAGTTTTCTTTAGGTACCGAAGTAACCTATATATTGCTATCATACGCTCTTTCTGCGGGTTACTAGAAAATTGACTTACCACACTCATAGGAAAACATATGTCAGGTTGTGTGTGAGACAAGTAAATTAGTTTTCCGACTAATTTTTTATATCTCTCTTGATTTATTACTGTACCATCAGGTCGAGTCGTCAATTTTTGATTTAATTTCATAGGAGTATGAGCTGGCCTTGCCCCCAACATTCCAGTTTCTTTGAGGAGATCCAGCGTATACTTCCTTTGTGAAACATTAATCCCTTTCTAAGTTCTAGCCACTTCCATTCCTAAGAAGTATCTTAATGGGCCAAGATCTTTTATCTCAAACTCTCATGCTAAATTTTTCTTTAGCATTGTGTCTTCTTCTTCATCATCTCCTGTTAAGACAATATCATCAAAGTATATGATGAGAATTGTCCTTCTTCCATCTCGGTCCTTTATAAACAGTGTATCATCTGCTTGGTACTGTTTATAACCCCAAGCCTTGATAGCCCTAGTAAATCTTTCGAACCATGCTCTTGGTGATTACTTCAGTCCATATAATGATTTGTAAAGCTTGCATACTTTACTGGAATTTTCTGAGTTCCTAAGTCCCAAAGGCACCTCCATGTATACTTCTTCTTCAAGATCACCATTTAAAAAAGGCATTCTTTACATCCATTTGATGGAGAGGCCACTCTAGATTAGCTGCAAGAGACAACAAAACCTTTATAGTGTTAAGTTTTGCTACAGTGGCAAAGGTTTCTTGATAATTGATGCCATAACTTTGAGCAACTAGTTGAGCTTTGTATTTGTTCACACTCCCATTAGGATTGTATTTCATAGTAAATACCCACTTGCTGCTGACTACAGACTTCCCTTTAGGTAAATTAGTGATTCTCCAAGTCCCATTCTTATGTAGAACTCTCAATTCTTCTTCAATTGCTTGTTTCCACTTTGGATTAGAAACAACTTCCTCAAAATTTATGGGTATGCTTTCCTTCTCAACATTAACCACAAAGGAATTAAAATTTGAAATTTGGAAAAATAAATAAAAATAACAATAACAATAACAAGAATTTTATTTTTTAAAAAAAAAAAAGAAAAGGAAAAGAAAAAAAAAAAGAGAAAGAAAAAGAGACAAAATTTAAAAAATTTAAAATTTAAAAATTTAAAAATATATATATATAATTGTAGAATGTACGCCGCCACATGTGGAAGTGGCAGCGTCCTGCCACTCAATATTGGTAGAGGGAGTATTATCATTACATTATAAAAAAAAAAAAAAAAAAATTGATTCAAGTCCACCGCCACAAATCCACCGCCTTTAACCTTATTATATATATGTATGTGCGGTGCTTAAATGTGTAATAGAGCTTGAGTGTAATTAGAAGAGTGTGAGTGAGAGACGACGGGATTGGAAGAAAAAGGGAAGAGGGAGCTTATTTAAGGGGGTGATTTCTCTCACGGTTAGTGTTGTGTCAAGAATTTGAGGTAACCACTTTCCAATTTATCTTGTATACTTGTTGAGGTGATTATAAGCGTATGCTCATAAATTTAACTGATATAAATATATTATTGTTTGCTGCCTATGAAAATGTATATATGTGTGAGATATTTGTTTGAAGGAAAATTTTTAGTTAAGTGGGTCTAAAACCGCTTATATTGTTATGAATAAAATTGTTTATTTTGAAATCATGGAAATTTATGAATGATGTCGATTATTGAACATAAACGTGAATTGTTGGTGTTGAAAATTGTGATAATGCACCGCATATTGAGGTGTTCGGGGTCGAGATGAGATGAGATGTGATTGTAGGGGATTGATTTTATACTACGTGGTATTGCCACCACTGAGCGCACAGTGGATGGCCGGATAGTGCCCTTGGTATCATCCTAATCCTTTGGCCGGGATTAGGTCAGCCCTTGGGAGTGACACCTTTCTATATTCGAGAGAAAGGGAACCCATGGTCCGATATGAGTTCTGTAGCCTTTGGCCGGGCTACACCTCATTATTTGTGAGCTTGGAATAATCTCGTTAAAGAGATTAAACCTATTATATTGTAGCCCATGGGTTCTGTCAGCGGTTATAAGGAGGTTATAAGGAGGGTTGAGGGAGTTACATGCATATTGAATAATTTGAAATTATTAATTGATCTGGTAAATTACTTAGAATTTATTGATATACGATGGATACTTGGCCTGCTTAACTATCTTGTAATCATTCCTGTATACTTTTTAAATTGGATATGTGGTTACTGAGTCTTTGTGACTCACTCCGTCTTTATTTATTTTTCAGGCGAGAATTCAGGTGTTAATATTAAGGGGAAGAAGGCATCCGAGACTTGATTCAAGATATCAATCTTGTATGTCTTATTTTGTTACATGAGCATAGTTTGATGTATATTGCCAAACTTTAGGGCCTCTTTTGGTACGTTGCATATTTTGATTATTCTGCTGCATACTAGAACTTATGATGTGAACAGTGACTGTTGATATGAATTTTACTATAGAATGATTTATTTTGACTGGAATTTAGTACGTTTAGGTATAAAATTATTTAAAATGGTAATTTTGGGAGGATGTTACAGTTTTCATGTATGGCGAAAGTTTGTTGTATGAGACATACCTAGCTATAGGATGTTGAGTGCAACTCCTCTTCCCTTTCCTTAAGGCAATAGGCCAGTACAAATTCTCAGAACTTGTCTCGGTTGTAGGACCATGAGTCTGCTGAGGCGTGGAGTTGGTATCTACCTCATCATGTTGTTGTTCGGTGGCTGCATCAGGTTCGTCCAACCTAGTCTCATATGTTTCGATTCAAAAATCAAGTTAAGAGGCTCAAATGGATTTTTGTTTAGGGTAAAATTGATTGGGGACTATCTTTGGCGCCTGTTTCTAGGACTTTTATGAATTGAGATTTCTGAACTGTTTTCAAAAGAATCAGAATGATTTTTGGTAGAATAAATAGGTGAAGAAGCTGGAAAATGTAGTGGTAGTGGTGTTTGTGGTTCATTAATAGGCTGTGTAGATGAGGAAACACTATGTTGCTGATCATACTCAGGTTCATAAACAAGCCATTCACTTCTACTCTCCCCTAAATGGGTGGTTTTGAGAAATAAGGTTGTTTTTCAACAAATTTCACATTTGAGGTGACAAAAAGTTTGTTTGAAACTGGATAAAAACACTTATAGCCTTTTTGAGTTGAAGAGTAGCCCAAGAAGATGCATTTAAGAGCATGTGTGGCTAGTTTACCTCCTCCCTCATTATAAACAAAAACTGTACAGCCAAAGACTCGTGTAGAAAGTGAATTAATAAGGGGGGAATTTGGGTAAGTTTTTGTAAATATTTGAAGAGGAGTCTAAAAATTGAGTTTTTTTGAAGGCATGCGATTAATTAAGTAGGTGAGGTAAGAACAAACATCTCCTAAAATCTACTAGGAACATTGTTTTCAAATATAATGGACCTAGCTACCTCAAGGAGATGACGATTCTTTCTTTCAAGCCCACTCCATTCTTCGTTGAGGGTATGAACACAAGAAGTTTGGTGATGTATTCCTTTTTTAGTCAAAAAAATGTTTAAAATTTGAGTTTAAATACTCCTGACCATTGTCACTTCTAAGAATTTTAATAGAGGTTTGAAATTGATTTTGAACAAAGGTATAGAAATTTTTGAAAAGTGTGAACACCTCGATTTATCTTTCATTAAAGTGACCCATGTTAACCGAGTATAATCATCAATAAATGTCACAAACCATCTAGCTTTTGAATTATTTGCAACCTTAGAGGGACCCCAAACATCACTATGAATGGGGTCAAATGGATGTGAGGGTCATAAGGATGAGAGGGATATGAATTTTGAGTCTGTTTAGCAAATTGACAAGAACATAATCACACTGAAAATCTGAAATAGATCTAGTACTAATGTTTGGAAACAGCAAACGCATAGAAGTGAGACTAGGGTGGCCTAACCTAGCATGCCACAATTTAATGTCTTCTGTCGACATGACAGAGAGCCCAGCAAAAGGTTTATTTGAGAGTGATACTCGGACATAATAGAGTCCATTCCACACTTTAGCATTTCCAATCACCTTCCCCAAAGCCAAGTCCTAAAAATGACAACCAATTTTGTTAAAGGTTACTATGCAGCTTAGCTGGTCAACATCATGTTTTACAGATAACAAGCTACACTCAATTTCTGGAACATATAAGACATTTTTTAATATAATGTCTTTAGAGATTACTACTGTGCCTCATCCATTAATTTTTGAAAATTGGCCATTAGCCACTTCTACTGAATCATGCTTAGAATAGTGAGTAAACTCTAAAAACAGTTCCTTGAACCCTGTTATGTGGTCTGTTGCACCAGAACCACAACCCAGATATTCTTGGAAATAGTCATACCACTAAGGGCACATGTAAGGGTAGTACCTGATTTGGCCAAGGTAACAGAAGGGGTATTTTTCTCACAGGTTTTTGCTGAGGATCATTCAGTGTGTTTGTCCAGAATCCTTCGCAGAACCATGAGTTCTTCGGTGCTTAGATTATCATTGTCCGCTTCAAGGGCATTTAACATTAGTCCTCTCTTATCATATCTGCCTTTCTGCTTCATGTTTGGAGGCTTGCCATGTAATTTCTAGCAATCTTCTTTGGTGTGACCACTTTTATTACAATGATCACACCACTTTGTAGACTTTCTAAAAGTGGAATATCACTTAGGGGTGAATAGCTGATTATAAAATTCTTTCGCTAATTGCTCAAGAATACTTAAAACAGAGATTAAGAGAAGGATAGAAAGACACAAGAAGTTATCTTGGTTCGGTCTAACTCTTCGACCTACGTCCAGTCCCCAGAACCTCTGATATTTCTACTAACTTTCAAAAACAAATACAATTACACACTCTGTACTCGAAGTAATCCTCTCACTCTAGGATTCACTCCCTCTTGTAAGTTGTAATTGTACACCCACACTTAAAGTTCCACAAACCTTAAGATTTAATCAACTAAGATAATCAAATAGTGTTTAACTCCTTACTGAGTAGATAAATAATAAGCACTGAAGTACAAAATATCTGAAGATATTAATGAAACAGATGAAACAGTAGATTGCAATAAGTTTGAATTGAATGCTCATCGTTTCGGGTTGGTTGGCGAATTCAATGCTTTTAGTATTTATAATTGTTGCCATTAATGACCATTGGAGAAGCTTGAAGATTATTTGTTGTGACACTTCGAAATAGCCGTTAGACAGATGAAACTTTGATAGTCACATTTCCGTTAATGTTCAGATGTATTTATGTCGTCACGACATTCTTTTATTCCTTCTGTTTTACCCATTATGAAACATCATTTAATGAATGATTGGAATAGCAGGAATGTCTTTCGAATGCTTAGAGGTATGGTTGTTGTGATTGTCTCTCGATAAGGCAAGTGCATTTAATGCGTTCTAACACACAAATTGCTTTTCAACAATTTGTTGTTAATCCATGATATAATCATCCGAAACTCATTAGCAAACTGATTAAAGATAGTTAGGAATAATAATGAGTGATGATAAGGATTAATTAAATCACAGACAATGATTCTCAGTTTCCGAATACGGTGATTTTCAAATCTGATAAAGTTAACTTCAAGTTTAAACAATGTTAACTTGGAAGAAGAGGAAGTTAACTTGATATTGAAGAAAGTTAAAAACGCAAATTGAAGGAAAAAGCTTAACTTGAGATATGACTTGAAAGTTAACTTAATATTGAGAGAGTAAAAAACGATAAGTATAAGAAGAGAACAATATTAACTTCAAGTTAAAATACTTGCCTTGAGTCATTGACTTGAGGAAATAGCTTTATTTGAAAGAAGTTGAAAAGCTCTTATTTCAGAAATAGCGCTAGACATCGATTTTGACTTGAGGTATTAAGTTTTTAACTCCAAGTTAAAAACACTATTTGATTGGAGGCATTAAGTTTTTGACTTCAAGTCAAAAACGCAACTTGGGTTCAAAGGACATGTTGAGAGAGATGTTGCCTTGAGTTAATTACTTATTAACTTCAAGTTAAAATAGATATGCCTAGAGTCATTCGCTATTTAACTTCAAGTTAAAAACATCCATTTTGAAATAGCACGATATTGACTGAAGTCAAAGACGATTTAACTTCAAGTTAAAAATTGAAATTTCCTTGAGTCATTTAGTATTTGACTTGAAGTTAAACACGATAACCTCTTTCAAAAGGAGTTCAAAAAGACATTAACTTGAGTTAATTTATTTTTAACTTCAAGTTAAAAATATTCGCCTTGAGTCAAATATGTTTTAACTTCAAGTTAATCATAGGAGACAAGCGCGAAACAAAGAATTTAAATTTTTGGACACAGTTAACTTGAGGCAAGGCAAAACTGACTTGAAGTTAAGATTTTATTCAAAAACTTATTCAAGGGATTAACTTGATGTTCTTTTGCTATGACTTCAGGTTACTTTAAAAAGAGAATTCAGAATGAATTTGCCTTAACTTTAATTATAATTGTTATCATCAAAACAAGGGAACTAACACTTTCTTGTCTTCATGTCTCCTTGATTTTCACGACGAGGGGCGGATGCCCCCCGGGAAGTTCTTTGCTGGCTAGGTGAGCCTCGAGTCAAGAATTTTCTACTTTCCTCACATTTGATTATATTAAAAGCATCTTCCAATAGAGGTAATGGCTTTATGCTCATTATGCATCCTTGGGCATCTTCATATGAGTCATTGAGGTTAAGAAGAAAATCATAGCACCTTTCTCGATCAAGTAAGCGTTTATGATAAATTATATCATTATGACATGACCATTTATAACTTTCATACAAGTCTAATTGTTGCCATAGTTTCACCAAGGCAGTATAGTATTGAGGAACGGATTTCTCACCTTGATATAGCTCTCGGAGTGCTCTTTTGACTTGGATGACTGCAGCAATATTCTCCCGGACAGAGAAGGTTTTTCGGGCAAAGTCCCAAATTTCTTTGGCAGAAGTAGCAAGAAGATAATTCTCACTTATCTCAACTGTCATAGAATTTACTAACCATGCCATAACCATGTTGTTTTCTGCACTCCAGGTCTCGAATTCCGCCAAGTTGGCCGAGGGTGGATCTTCGGTGAGATACTTTGCCTTCTTTCCTCAGACATACATCAAAATGTTCCGAGACCATTGAAGATAGTTATTCTCATTCAATCTATGCGCTATCGTTATTTGAGAGAGGGAATCCAATCTTTTGCCCCAATCGGACAAAGACCAGGATTTCCCATATTGGTCGACGATTTAGCCCTTTTTGAGCCATCAGCTATTGATGCGGATAGATGATCTCCGTCATCAACGGCAAAGGCCTACGGCTAACTGTTTAAGGCTGCTTTATATGACATCAGGAATGAGCCAAACTGCCTAGCTCTGATACCATGAAATAATTAAGATCTGCACCTTTCTTATTATTATTCATCTAATATGTGTGTACATATATAGAAGAAATAACATAATCTAATCACTAGAATTTCTCCTAGAATCTAGGAACAATAATTTGAAATTTACAAAAATAGTTAAGATCACATAATCGGATCTGATCAGACTAGGTCACATAACAAATTAGGGTTTAAGTGATAAAAGCCCATAGTTGGCGGCTAGGCCCATTCCAACAAATAAGAATAACTATTTCTTACTTTCTATTCATTCTTTCTTTCTCTTCTCATCTTTTTATTTATTTTACAACACAATATCAGCACGAAAGCTATAACAAGGTTATGATTCTCTCATCGCCTCTTTAACGATTTCATTTACCTTCTTTAATCATGTGTTTATTTTATCTAGGGTTAAGGTGCAAATTTGCCAACCAACTATTACCCAAGGAGCATCTAGCACAAAAACAATAGAGGGTACCAAAATTACCAATCAACAATTAAAAAGTGAAAAAAAACAATTAAGTGCAAATTTGCCAACGAACTACCACCCCGTCACTGTCTTGGTGTCTCCGTCTTCCATTGACTGTCACAGTGTCGGCAACGTCGGCGTCTCCAAAGCTTCCATTATAAGTATGCAGCTTCAGGGCGAGAATCACGCACCGAAATCAAATTCAGCAGTCCACAGCTTTCAACCGGCACATGCCTTACACCCTGGTTCCATCCTCGATGCCACAAGCGACCTCCATTGCCACGGTGCTGCTTCGCATGGGTCCCATCTCTGTTTGTGTTTGCCTTATCCAATAAGAAGGCTTGACTGCTCTTTTCTCCAGCGTCTCTGCTACCATCCTACGCCAATGCCTCATACTTTAACGTAATTGTGATAGTTGTTTTTTTTATTAGTTATTTGGTAAATTTTTTTACTTTTTAATTGTTTATTGGTAATTTTGGTGCCCTCAATTGTTTTTTGTGTCGATTCGCTTTCGGGTAATAGTTGGTTGGCAAATCTGCACCTTAACCCTTTTATCTATCTGGGATAATATGAACCGCTATATGGAATTAAAAAAAATACTTTTCAATAGTTGGTTGGAGATTATTACTGTTTTAATCTCCTTTAAGAGTTCTTTTATATTATTTTTATTGGTACTTTAGTATGGCCGGATACACACCTCTAATTTTATATTCTAAAATGATATGGCCAAAGTCATATTTCTTTACTTTTTTATTCAAAAAATATATGACCAAAAGCCATATTGATTTGATTTCCTATTATATGGCTAAAAACCATATTCCTTTTATTCCTAGTTTAAAATTATATGACTAGAAGTCATATCACTTTGATTTCTTATTTTGATATAATATGATTAGAAGCCACATTTCTTTGATTAACTCTTATATGGCCGGAAGCCATATTACTTTAATTTCATATTATGAGATTGGAGATTATTGTTATTCTTCTTGTCATTTCTTTTTTTATTTTTTATTTTTTATACTAGTTCATTTTAATTTTTTTAATTTTTTTTTTTTTTGTTGATATATATATATATATATATTATTCATTTGTTTATTTATTTTATTTGTTCATCATTTAATTTATCTGCTATTTTACTTTTATTATTGCTATCTTTATGTTAAATTTTTCTATTTTATATTTGTTTACACTTAATCTTATTTACATTTTATAACATACTATTGTTATTTTTACTTATATATTATATATGATGTGATAAATATGATTGTTGATTTCCTCACTTGTGTGTATATATATATCACTTAGATTCTACCTCCTTTTTCTACATTTCTTCTTTATATATATTGTTATATGTTATTTATTTTCATATATGTATATTTATTCATGATTTTATGATTTTAATGGTAAAATATTTATTTATGAATATATGAAGAATATTTTCAAGAAAATTTATTTATTGAATTATAGATTGACTACTTAGGAAAATTTTGCTCCCTTTAATTATGTTGTTTATTAAATATATTGATTATGATCTATGAATTCTAATGTTTTAATTCATGACGATGCTTTATGTTTTATTAATCTTACCATGATTCTAATTGTTATCATTATTTTTAGTTTGAATCATGGCCAACCTTACCAAACTCAAGTTTACTGCTCTCGATATCACGGGAAATAATTATCTATCATGGATCTTAGATGCAGAGATACATCTAGATGCTAAGGGTCTAAGAACGACTATTTTACCAAGAAATGAAGCAACTAGTCAAGATAAGGCCAAGACCATGATATTTCTTCGTTGCCATATTCATGAGGAACTGAAAAGCTAAATACCTAATGATTAAAGATCCACTAGAATTGTGGACTAATTTGAAAGAAAGATATGATTACCAAAAAATGATGATCTTGCCTCAAGCTCGTTACGAATGGATACACCTTAGGCTACAAGATTTTAAAACAGTAAATGAATATAATTCAGCCGTTTTCAAAATAAGTTCTCAGTTGAAATTATGTGGTGAGAAAATAATTGATGAGGACTAACTAGAGAAAACTTTTTCTACTTTTCATATTTCAAATATGCTCCTACTGCAGTAATATCGAGAGAAAGGTTTTCAAAGTATTCTAAGTTAATCTCATCCCTATTGGTGACCAAAAACAACGGGTTGTTGATGAAAAATCATAAAAATCATCCAATTGAATCTGCTCCATTCCCTGAAACAAATGCGTGTGTATATAAAAATTATCATGCTAATGATCGCGGTTTTGGGGGGGGGGGGGGGGGGTTGGAATAACAAGGAGATACACAGCTTAGATTGAATCAAAAGGCTTCCTTTTATATTCTTGCAGGGGCAGAGGTTCTATATAATTACATTATATGTAAATATGATCTGGAGACACACTCATTTGACGACCAAGACTCTGAGACACACAATCCAGAATTTTCTCTAATTTGCATGCATTTGACAGCTCCGAAAAGAAAATTTGATAATATACATGAAGATGATATGAATAATAGTAATAATATATATATATATATATATATATATAATGATGAAGTTGAAATGGAATGGAAAAGAAACTTGGAATACTTAGTCCTTCACCAATTTGTCCAAGATTTTGTTTTTTTTTTTTTACCTGAATCAAAGAAAATTAATTGAATAGTAAGATTATGTGAGTATAAAAGGCATCACACATAGATTTGTCTTATTTGATATTTGATTTGATTATAATTTAATCAACTGAGAACAGTTTAACTATATCAAAGATATACCCATATATACTCATCTAAAGTATACATTGTTTTTTTCTTTGAATAAAATTTGAAGTTCTAGCCTAATTTTGAAAAATAGGAAATCTACAAGTAACGGAGAACATACGAAAGCTTTGGAATATTATTTTCGGGCACTAGAACGAAACCCGTTCTTACCACAAGCTTTTAATAATATGGCCGTGATCTGTCATTGTTGAAAATTAAAATGCCTAATCAAAGACTACTAAAATTTAAAAGCAACTGTGCAAGATCCTTAAGTATGTTTGTTGGATGCATCCTGAAGATCCTTTACACACAGTTTGAGATCATGAGTCTGCTTGTTGTCCGTATATCCAGAGAAAATATATTTGGTGTGAACAAGGCGGACCGAGAAAATTATAGAAGGGGGGGTACGATTGGCCGGGATCTGGGATGCCCGAATTTTTTTTTTAAAAAAGAAAGTTTTAAATGCATTAAAAAACAAAAAAATATAAATAAAAAAAATATATCAAAAAAATATTTATGAAATCAAGTGAATACCGATAATGTAATAAGAGAGGCAATTATTTTACAAACCTGTTATTTAGAAAAGCAAGGCTAAACGGTTAGAAATGTAGCTATATAAATTACAATGAAGGGTAGGTCTTCAATAAGTTTAAGTACATATATCTTAATAAAAAAGTATATTACAATAAAAATAATTATAATGTCATCCTTCTAAACCTTATTTTTTAGAATTCCATCATAATTATCCTATTATCAAGGACTAGACATTCAGTAAATTCAAATACATATGTATTTTAATTGCCTTATTATCAAGGGTGAACACTAATTAATTGTTCACATCAACTTATTATCATGGGTGGGTACTAATTATTGGGAAATTGCCCTTCTATAATTTTCTTTTTTTTATGTTAATTTTTTTGTATTAAAAAAATATATTATGCTCACTTTAGAATTTAAGGGGGGTACTTCTTGTCATATAAGTGGGTCCGCCCATGGGTATGAAGAAGACAATCAACAATCCCAAGAGAGTTGATATATGTCAAAAACTTGAACGTGAACGTGTTATCTCCTTCTTGGGGTTTCTTCATTTCCGTCAAAAAATCTGTATAGATTGTCCCAGGCATCGCACATAAATGTGACAAGATGTATGACGTTGTTCATATCATTGTCTTAAAAATACTTTCTACTAATAGGCCTGATGAAGAACTTCATGCAAAAAATCGTACTCTTTCAATAAATATCGAGGTTCTAAGATCTGGACCGGTCATTAAATCGGTCGATGTACTAAATTAATGGTTAATGAGTCAAACTGGAGCTAAACTAGGGCCAAATTAGTGAGAAATTAAAGATATCGAGAATAATTAATATGAAATTCTAAAGAAAAATTTTAAAATGTCACAAAAAAAAAAACCCCAAACCAGGTTGATGCCCGGAAGGACGAGCGGTTTCGATTGGTTTCTTGGGTCCGGTCAGTCGATCGAGGTTTCAAAACAATGATAAACACATAAGATAAGTTATAAATTTCTCATTCTAGTAATAAATATTGATATTGAAGGAGTACTTGTAAGAATTCTTTCCTCATCTTTTGGTGATTTATGATAGATCTCCTCCAACATTCATGAGTTATAATCTAGCCCAAACGTCAATTAGCTATAAATCCTTCTTACTTTCTTCAATTTGATATTAGTTGGGGTGTAAATTTGCAATTTGATATAATATCCAAATGCAAAGCAACAGAAAAGTGAGCATATAACAAAAATCCAATGCTTGCAGGGCATTCATCTAAAGACCATGAATTGGGGAAGTGCATTTGAAAAATTGTCCGTATCATTGGAATTTGAAACGCAAACAGAGCATGCCAAAGAATTGAGCTGCGCATTAATCATCAAACTAATTAGAAGTGTACGCACAAAAAATTATTCTGATAAGTATTTGAGCCATATCTAAAATACACACAAATAAGAAAAAATCCCAATTCAAATTAATTGAAGTATCAAAATTCAAATTCAAGCATAGCTTTTTAACAAATTCATAATCAAGTCAATATAAGTAATTTGGGAGTTTCAAAATGTTTTTAGAATATCAGAATGTTCCTCAATGGTTTAAATTATATAAAATAAAATAAAAATGAGACATTATAATTTTGGAGATGGTTTAAAATATAAAAATATTTTTGAAATTCAATATCTTCTGTGTAATATCTTGAATATGAAATTTTGAATTATATATTTTCTTTCTAAAATTAGATTGCCAATCGTTATATATGGATTTTTTCTCAAAAAATTTCTAATACCCGGAAGATGTGTCCACATTTATTGTTAGATATTGCTTCAAACAAAATTACCTTAAATATGACCTGTGTTTAGCAAAATCTAAAAGCTGATAATAAAAATTTGAAGTAAACAAATTGAACCATTATAAATTTTTTTTAGTACCAAAGTTCTATCAAACTTTTGGAGCGTATATATTATATGGTTTTCAAACATTTCTAAGTTTAAATAATTTTATTAATAAATTTCCCAAAAACTCCATTAATTAGTTGATTTTTTAATTAATTTAATAAGTCGTTTAACATAATTTTTTAAGACATAGTTATAATTTTCATCAAAACTCATCATAAATTTTTTTAAATTTTGGGAAATTAAATGTAATTTTATCAGTTGGATAATTGACATGTTATGAAGCAAAGTTGCATTTTTGAGCATGTGGATAAAGAATTGTCGCGATTTATATGATAAAAATACTTAACTTTCTTTCTTTAGAGTCCTCATGTGATGACAATAAGATAAAACTATTTAAAGGGGTAATCCCAATTAAATTTCGATGAAATAGTCAAAACCAAAATAAGGCCCTTTAACAATATTTTAAAATACCTAATTAGGCCTACTAGCCTTATTAAGAATTTATTAACCAATGTAAGCCTGAGTTTGTATTCTATTGTTTCAGCGATTTAATTATAATTTTAAAAAATTACGTATGAGTTCTAAATGAAACCTTGATAGCTTATATATGAAGTTATTATTTATTACTCTCTTACTCTCCGTAATGTGAAGGTGTGAACCATGGTTTCTAATGGGAAGTGCATAAATGATTTAACGTGTTTAAGTTGAACTTATCTCGCCGCTTCCGCCATTTTTTTTTTTTTTTTTTCAAGAATGGAGGTGGTCTAAGATAAATTCTCTGTCAGAATAGAGATGACATTATGTTTAAGAGACCCAATCATTTATTAATTTATTAATTATGTCAAGCTTTATTGGTTTTGTCGATTATATTTTATTTAACATACCTTTACTGGTGCTAGAATAAATTATTTGCTTGTTTTTTTTTTTTTTTCAATTCTAGGAATATTATTAATGAGAAAAGGTGCTATTACAGGAAACAAACGTCTAGAAGAAAGCGCAAAGGAAAGGAAACACACTAACAACAAGTGAAAGGAGACAAACAGGAAATAACTAAAAGATAAAACGAGAGAGGAGCCACTACGAGAGGAGCTCCAACTGCACACCGCTCTCGAAAACGCATATCAACCAGGATCAATATATTTGGGGTGAACAGATGCTAGAGACCGTTGGACCCGAGAGCTCTTCGCGTCATCCTCCAGGATTTGAGACAAAGGAAGTGATGGTATTTCTACCCACCCAATTGGGCACACCCCCTTATTGGTGGATGCAGCAAGATGATCAGCTGCTAAGTTCCCCTGGCGAGGAATAAAGTGGAAAGATAAACCTGGCTCCGCCCGAAGAGACGCTTGGATGTCCTCAACGATGCACCGGCTCGCCACTCACAACAAAGGATCTGATTTTTTTTCCACATATTGCACGAGAAGCTGAGAGTCAGTCTCTAAAATGACATTCTTATTGCCTAAATCCTACAAAATCATCAGGGCTGTTTCATTGCCAACGCCTCCGTCATAAACGCTGATAGGGATTTGACATTATCCATGAACGCCCATTGCATTTGACCCCAATGGTTTCGGCATACGATTCCTATTGCAACCGCAGATGTGGATT
The DNA here is from genome assembly GCA_019022655.1 of Acacia acuminata. NCBI lineage: Eukaryota > Viridiplantae > Streptophyta > Magnoliopsida > Fabales > Fabaceae > Acacia > Acacia acuminata. The sequence goes on from JAFJYI010000245.1 coordinate 816,858, forward strand.
CATGGAATGAGCCATCAATATTGACTTTGAGTTTATGGATATGCGGTGGCTTCCATCTGACTTTTGGCTTTGGAAGATTACGTGGCTTCACCTTACTCTTCGTTCGGTCACAAGCGTTCCAATAACTAGCCAGCGACTGATGTGCTTTTTCAATTGTGGCTATCGGGTCAGGTGCTTTGCCATTAAAAACAAAGTCATTTCTTCCTTTCCAGAGGTACCACAAAAGCCATCTTATATGGGCAATATCATGTCTTTGCGAGAGGACTTTGGGGCTCATTATTTCACTCCACCACCGATTAAAACTCGGGATATTAGCGGGGTCGCTCCTGATGGATAGCTTACACCCAAGCCAGACACAACGCGCCCAGGGACACCGAAAAAATAGATGCTCAACTGTTTCACTAGCTGATTGACAAATCTGACAAACTTTCGTGGTGCTCCTCTTTCTACGAGTAAGGGCTTCGTTTGTAGCAATGGCATTAGACATGATACGCCAAATAAAATTGACCACTCTTGGAATAGAATTAATTTTCCAAGTGTTCTTCCATACCTCGCTGGTGAAATGGGAGGGAGGACCAGCAGGCCTACCAAGCACGTCAGAGGGGCCCACTATGAGATTATACCCCAATTTGACTGAATAAGCATCATTTTTTGCAATAGCCCACATCAACTAATCTTCTTTTGGAACCCGTGGGAGTGGTATAGCAGATATGGCAGTGCTAGTCTGATCATCAATAAGGCTTCTGATTGGTGATAAATCCCAACTCCCACTTGCACTAGCTAAAAGAGAGGCAACAGGTTGGTTTGACAGTTTGAGGCTTTCATCCTCGGTAGGCAGTCTCCTTGATGGTAGAGAAGGGATCCAATTATCTTTCCGAGATACGCGAGATCGCCGTTGCCTATTTGCCAAGATAAATCCTTTTTGATGAAGTCTCTTCCTTCTCGTATACTTGACCAACACCAAGATGTTTGATGGCCTTTAACTGCATCAAGGAAAACATCATTAGGAAAATACAAGCATTTAAGGACTTTAACCCACAAAGCATTGGGGTTCTGGGATAGTCTCCAAGCCGTCTTTGCTAGTAGAGCGTTGTTGAGTCTTGTGAAATCTCGGAATCCCATGCCTCCTTCTGTCTTGGGTCTCGTAAGTTTGTGCCATGCAACCCAATGAGTTTTATTTTGGCCCTCCCACCGAAGTTGGATACCGGCTGTTTAATTCCTTACAAGTTTTATCTCGGGAATTTAAAGCGGTCATAGGAAATATTGGGACAAAGATTCGGGACGGCTTTAATCATAACCTCTCTCCCCGCAAAGGAATGAAGGATAGATGTTTCACGCTCCACCTTAAGACCTTATTCTTGACCTTTTCACAAACATATGCAAGTGCCTGATGTTTGGTCTTACCCCAGACACTTGAAATTCCCAAATAGTTGTTGATTGAAGAAATCCAAAATGACAATCATACAAAGGAATTTAAATTTGATTTCTTATCCCGAAAAAACAACGAAAGGGCGAGATTTTGGCCCACCCATCAATACCTCCCAATCATATATATTTACTTAATTTAATTAAATTAAATAGCTTAATTAAATTAGTTAATATGATTTTTTTTCCTAAAATGTACTAATCATTTTCCTTAATTCTCTCCATCTCTTCCTGACTCGATTATTATTGAGAAAATATCAATATAGTTAAATTTTAAAAAAAATGACAACTATAATAAATGAGTGTTAAATTCATTTACTATCGATATTTACTTCCAAAATTAGGTTATACATTAAACAGCAGCAGGGGAGTATATAATAAATGAATTCAGTCTCAGAGACACATATTTTAATGCCTAACATACTCCATTTTAGGAAAAACTTTTAATTTTTAATATTTGTCCGTTGGCCAAAAAAAAAACTAATATTTTATATTAAGTTGAAGAGACTTTGATGAACATTGAAGCAGGACTTAACCCTTCAATAAAAAATATATATCGAGATATTTTAATAGTACAGTTAACAGTTGAATTATTTATTGAGTCAAAAGGGGCCAACTTTGTGCCATTAATTAATAAGTTATAAGTCACCTAAATTTGACTTAAATAATTAGTTAATTAAAAAAGCATTATTCTAATGAGTCATTAGGTCACTGTACAGCAGACTCATAAATAATACATATAGGTTGTCAAAGTTAAGCGAGCCTACCCAACATAATTAGTGTAAATGGATAATACTAATTAGATTAATTAATAAAACACAATGCTTGGTATATTCTGTAATATAAAGGGTTAAGGTCATTTTTTGCCCTTAAAGTATATTTCAGAGCAATTTTGCCCCTAAAGGGACGACGTAGCAATGTTGCCCCTAAAGTTTTAAACGGAGCAATGTTGCCCCTCAGTTAAAAATCCTAACGCGTTGACCGTTAGGGTTTTTAACGGAGGGGCAACATTGCTCCGTTTTGAAACTTCAGGGGCAAAATTGCTACTTTTAGGAGAATGTTGCGTGAAGTTTCAAAACGGAGCAATGTTACCCCTCCGTTAAAAACCTAACGTTAACCGTTAGTTGACTGTTAGGGTTCTTAACAGAGGGGCAACATTGCTCTGTTTTGAAACTTCAGGGGCAACATTGCTACGCTTAAAACTTCAGGGGCAAAATTGCTCTTGGGCGCATACTTTAAGAGCAAAAATGCACCTTAACCCTAATATAAATGCATAAAACAAGCATGTCATAACGAGAATTAAATTATGGATGAATTAACATACTACACAGTACGTGTAATTAATTAAAATGATGCTTTTGATGCATCTAATATGCTTATTGCCTGAATTGATAATACTAATGTAATATTTGACACAACAGGGGAGATGCGAAACTAATTAATCCCAGAATTTTCTCTAATTTGCATGCATTTGATGGCTCTAAAAGGCAAAGGTAAATTTCATACTCCTCCAGTCCTAAATATAGGACATAGTTTGTAGTGCAAACTATATCATATATTTAATGACCAGTAGTAATATATATGAAAATGACATGAATAATATATATATATATATATATATATAGTTGAAATGGAATGGGAAAAAAAACTTGGAATACTTATTAGTCCTTCACCGATTTGTCCAAGATTTTTTTATTTTATTTTTTTAACGTGAATCCAAGAAAATTAACTGAATCGTAAGATGGTAAGATGATGAGTTTAATAGGCATCACACATAAATTATTTGATATTTGATTTGATTATAATATTAATCAACTGAGAGCAGTTTAACTATATCAAAGAATATACCCATATATACTCATTTAACATGCCTAATCAAAGATTACTAAAATTTAAAAGCAACTGTGCAGGGGTCCTTAACTATGTTGTTGGATGCATCCTGAAGATCCCTTACACACAGTTTGAGATGGGGTCTGCTTGTTGTCCGTATATCCATGTCCAGATCGAGAAGATATATTTGGTGTGAAGAAGACAATCAACAATCCAAAGAGGGTTGATACTTGATACAAGTCAAAAACTTGTATAAATGTGACAAGAAGATGTATGAGAATTGAGACACTTCAATGATATCCCATCCAATCAGTGATGGGGAAAATTGTCCGTGCTTGTCTTGGAATCACAAAAAAGTGCTTTTTTTAAGCTCTCCCATGTAGATAAAACTCATCTCATATACTTATCTCGAATATAATAAAAGCAAAGCACTTAGTGCCTGTTTAGTACGTGGAATAGATGGGAAGGAAAAGGAAGATGAACAAGTTCCTTTGTTTGGTACACTTTTATGTCCAATCTTCTCGGAAATTCAAGTTCCTGGGTCCACTAATATTCCTTTAAAGATGGGAAGATAAGATCTCACAAAAATTGGTGGACCCAAGTTCCCACGTGAATAGTGATACTTTCGAGACATATTTACGCTTCATAAAATATTTATTTTCTATAAGGCAAGAAAATAGGATTAAATTCAAACTTATACGATAAATTTGAATTTGGCGGGAGAATATTTAACATAAATTCGAACTTGACCAAAGAATATTTTAGACAAATTTGAATTTGGTGTGAGAATATTTTAGACAAATTCAAACTTGATAAAAGGATATTTTAGACAAATTAAAAAAAAAATTTTGGCAAAATAAATGCTTCATCGTAACATTAGAATTTGATCCATGAATTTGAATTTAATGTACGCAAATTCATATCAAATTCGAATTATAAAAGAATAAATATTTTTCCTTTTCATTTTAAATCAATTACTTTTGAGAGTAAAATAAGTATTTTATGATTTTTTTACCAATTGTCACATCTTTATTTTTTCCTCTCAAACAACTTATCTTCCCTCATTCCTTAAAATCTTCCCTTCCCTTCATTTCCCTCCTCAAATCCTTCCCTTTTATATACTTAAATCATTATGTACTAAAAAAAAAAAAATCATTATAGAGAGAAATATTTTTTAGAGAGAAAACATTTTTTAGGGGAAAATATTTTTTGAATATAAAAATTACATAAATAATTTTTTTAGAAAATTTAAATTTATTTGTAAAGTATAATAATTATAGTAATTTTTAAAGAAAATGATAAAAATGGTGGTGGTGGCGGCAAATGAGGGTAAAAAAGTAATTAACCTATTTTTCCTCTTAAAGCCCCCTATATTAGGGGAACTTTATTTTTTAGAAAAAAGAGGGTTTTGGGGAATTTGTAAAAATCTCTAATTTCCTCTCCTCTTATTTTTAAAACTTGCAAAAAAAGGGGAAGGGACTACCAAAACTCTTCCTTATCTTTCCTTTCCCTTTAAAATGGAACTCCCAAACAGGCCTTAATGCTTTGTTTGGGAGTTTGAAAGGGACGGGAAGGAAGGGGATGCAAGGAGAATGGAAGGGAGGGGAAGAAAGGGAATGAAGGATATTTCTTCCCCCCTGTTTGAGAGTTAAAAAAATAGTAAGAGAGGAAGATGGAGGATTAATGAGTTATTTTGACAATTTTGTCCTTTTCTTTAAAAATTATTATAATTATTATACTTTACAAATAAATTTAAATTTTCTAAAAAAATTACTTATGTAATTTTTATATTCAAAAAAATATTTTCCCTAAAAAAATATTATCTCTCTCTAATAGTTATTTCTCTCTCTCTCTATAATGATTTATATATATATTTTTTAGTACATAATGATTTAAGTATATAAAACTACAACCTAAAATATAAAATTATACTTAATGGTGGTGGTGGCGGCGGCGGTGAATGAGGGTGAAAAAGTAATTAATCTATTTTCCTCTTAAAACCCCCCTATATGGGGGAACTTTATTTTTTAGAAGAAAGAGGGTTTTGGGAGATTTGTAAAAATCTCGATTTCCTCCACTCTTATTTTGAAACTTGCAAATAAGGAAGAAGATGCTACAAAATTCTCCCTTCCCTTTTCTTTCCTTCAAAATGGAACTTCCAAACAGGCCCTAAGGCTTTGTTTTGGAGTTTGGAGGAGGAAGGAAGGGGATGCAAGGAGAAGGGAGGGGAGGGAAGGGAAATGGAGGATATTTCCTCCCCTTGTTTAGGAGTTTAAAAAAATAGTAAGGGAGGAAGATGGAAGATTAATGAGTTATTTTTACCATTTTGTCCTTTTCTTTAAAAATTGAAAATAGCATACAAATTAATAAAAAAATATTTAATGGTGGTGGTGGTTGAAATAGTCATACAAATTAATAAAAAAATTATACTTAGTGGTGGTGGTGGTAGTGGTGGCGGCGGTGGCGGTGGCGGCAGTGACAACGGTGGTGAATGAGGGTAAAAAAGTAATTAATCTATTTTCCCTCCGAAAACCCCACATATTAGGGGAACTTTATTTTTAGAAGGAAGAGGGTTTTTGGAGATTTGTAAAAATCCTTGATTTCCTCCTCTATTTATAAAACTTGTAAACAAGGGAAGGGACTACTAAAGCCTCTCTTCCCTTTCTTTTCCCTCCAAAATAGAACTCTTAAATAGACTCTAAGGCTTTGTTTGAGAGTTTGGAAGGAACAAAAAGGAAACGGATGCAAGGAGAATGGAGGGGATGGGACGGAAGGGAAATGGAGGATATTTCCTCCCCTTGTTTGGGAGTTAAAAAATAGTAAGGGGAAGATGGAGGATTAATGAGTTATTTTTACCATTGTGTCCTTTTCTTTAATAATTAATATAATTATTATACTTTATAAATAAATTTAAATTTAAATTTTCTAAAAAGATTATTTATGTAATTTTTATATTCAAAAATTATTTTTATGTGACAAGCGGCGGTGGTGGTAAAGAAGTAATTAACCTATTTTCCTCTTAAAACTCCCCATATTACAAGATTCTTTATTTTTTAGAAGAAGGAGGGATTTGTAAGAATCCTAATTCCCTTCCCTTTTGTTTTTAAAAGTTATAAATAAGGGAAGGGACTACCAAAACTCTTCCTTTCCTTTCCCTCTAAAATAAAACTTCTAAAGATAGCCCAAGGGTCAAGAGGGATGAAGCTCTAACCCACGTGTAGAGAAAAGCAATGTTACCGAACTCAAGGGATTATTTGACTTTAATGCAACTGAAGTTGGCATGGTTATTGCCTTATTGGGAGCAACCAAAACCTGGTGCTGACCTTTCTGCTGTTTTGTTTATTTATTTTTTTGATAAAATGCTGTTTTGTTTAATTAAATTGTTGTTTTGGACTTCTTTTATAATCTAGCCCAAACGTCCTAAAGAAAGGAAGCCTAAATATGAAAAGGTGGTCCGAAAACTTTGAGGCCTACGCAAATGGCCCATTTACTCCTTCTGGAAACTTAAATGCTATCTTGGTCCCTTTCATCAAAGATTGATTTCAAACCCAATTGAAAAGAACAGACATTTGATTTAATAATTAACACAACTAAATCAATCCAAAACATTGTCCCAATCCAAACACTGAGACAGAGGAGTGCCATGAAAATAAAATTAAGAATCATATTTACATGAAATTTCTCATATTCATTACATCGACTCCAATCACATATGACTAGTTAAATGATAATAATTCAAAAACAATGATAGCATTTAATTAAAGAACTTAACAAAACCATTATCTTCCCTCCTCCTCACATCTCCAAAACATCCTTTCCACCTTCCCAAGAAATCATGTTACGCAACCTAGAAGTGCAGTTAATGAAGTCATCCAAATTAAACAATAGGGCGTTAAGTACATGAAAGTAATAAGGACATTGATAAAATTAAACATGAGTTGTAAAAAGGCTTGATGGCCTATGTTAAATCTATTTTAATATTAATAACATTCATATGAGATGGTTATCTTTATATCTAATCTATTAAGTATCAATTGATGCTGATTTTTTTATGTATTGATAAATATTATTTTACTCTCTGATGTACAATTTTAATGTTCGCATAAATATAATTAAAAGCGTTGTAATTAAAGTTTTTTAAGAAGTCAAACAACTAATTAGCTCAAAGGCATATAACCCTAGCTTTATGACAAAGAGGTAGCAAGGAGATGTCGAAGCTATTAACACTTTATGAAAACCATCTCCCAATTGAAAAGAACTAGAAGATCAACTTTATCCCATTTATGGTGAGTGAACGACTTCCCAAATTAGGATGTCTGATTTTGAAATTTGTATTTGATGGAATTGAATGAATTTGGACTCTGGACAGCGCAGTGAATGCATACCTAGTATCATCATTCATCACTGTGGACGGAGAGTGAACTTTTTGAGATTGTTGGGAGTAAATTTGAAAAAAAAAATAAAGCTTCCATATTAAGAGGCTCTCAATTTGGGAGCGGCTACGGTCCACTGCCGCTTCCGTTCACTTCCCTCCTTTGTCCAAAAATTGTATCGTTTTTTATGCAAACACCCTTTTAAAAAAAATAATATTTGAGGGTACTGACAGGTGTTAAAAAGATATTTCGGATCTTGATCGGTCTTAAAAATACTTGTGATCTTGAAAAGTTATTTGAGAATCTTGAAAAAATATTTGAGAATCTTGACGGATGGATATTAAAATGATACTTCAAGATAGTAACCGAAACTAAAAAAAATACTTCGTAGTCTTGAAAAAATAATTGAATCTTGATTTGCTATTAAAAATATTTTTGAGGATATTGATTGGTGCTTAAAAAAATAATTCGTGATCTTGAAAAATTATTTTAGGACCTTTAAAAAAATAATGATTGATACCCGAAATATTTTGTTTCTAAATCCTAATATAATTTTTCAAGATTACAAAATATTTTTTTCAATCTGGGTCGAGTATCTCAAAAATATTTTTAGTCTTGAATTATTTTTTCATTACCGGTCAGTATCTTGAAGTATTATTTTAATATCCATCAGCTAGTACCCTCAAATATTTTTTTTTAAAGAAAAGACCGAGCTTCAAAAACGACACAGTTTTTATGTAGAGGAGGGAAGTGAAGGGGAGCGGCAGTGCACCGTAGCCGCTCCCTCAATCTTCCTCTCCTCATCAAAACATTCAGATTTCTCATAAATCGTTATCTTTCTGGGACCTGGTTTAGAATCAGGTCTTGTTGCTGCTGCTGCTGCTGCTAAGTTCTCAATCTGAAGTTATCAATCTGGGCTAACAATCTCCCAAAATACTATACGGTCAGTAGTGTGTTCAAGAGAGCAAAATGGGAAAGAAGAGAAGTGAACTAAGACTTCTCTGTTCTGAGAGAGAATATAATTAGATAGCTCAGATCTTTCAGGTGTGAAGATTGCAACGCGTTCAAGGAAGTCTTCTTGGAAAAAGATAAGAAAGATAGAAGTGCTTGAGGATTTCGACTGGTTCAAGAGCACCAAAACTCCTTCAAGATTTGCTGGAGATGCTTTGACCAGAACAGGAAGGGTTTGCTTTTAACGGACAAAAGGCACTTTTTATCTTTCTTCTTCCACGTCTCTTCCATTTTCACCACACAATTTGAGACGTTGCTTTCATTATCTCTGTAACTAGATTGTGATTGTGTGTTTTCTTAATGCAATATGTAGTAAAATTGTTGGAGGATTTGAAAAATTGGGGTTTTATTATTTTGTCCCCTCCAATATTTTAGTCATTCTACCTCACTTACTCTCTCGATAAATAAAAGTACATTTCTGGGGGAAAAAAATTCTAATACTCTTCTACGTTCTTATTGTTTAATTGAATTTTAGTTTTAATCCTGATAGTTTTAGTGTGTGTTTGGATTGACTTATAAATTTTGAATACTCAAGATTGGTAGAAGGGAAAGGTGTGTTCGGAGCGGGGACAAAATTGATTTTTTTTTTTTTTTTTTTTTTTTCCAATATGACTGTTATGAACGTAAGATAGGATAAAAATTAAATATTTATTTGTATTGGCTTTTGAAAAATTCAGTCAGATAAATTGAAACTTGTTTAAATAATTAATGTAAAAGTAATTTTAGATGTAAAATGACTAAAAATAATATGAATTTTTAAAAAATAGTTAATGTACTATTAGAACAAAAATTTGAAAATACAAAATTACTTAAATTTTAGGAAAAATTAGAGAAAAGCCCCCTTTAAAAATTTAATTGGCAAGAATGACCTCATTCTTCATATATGTAAACTTATCAATTTATTCACCTCTAGTGGGGGAGTTTAAACATATTTCCCTTACAATTTATTATTTATTTATTTTTTCTTTGGATATTTTCATAAATAAGGATAAAATTGGGAAACAATAATTACTAACCTTGAACTATACTTATATAATTAAAATAAAAACTTTTATCTACAAGTAGACTTATAATAAAGACAATAATGTTATTTTAATGAAAGAATGTGGAACCACTATCTTTTGTTCCCGAGCTATTTAATTTCTACTCTCTGGAAAAATTAAAAGCATGAAATTTTAGCTTATAATTTAAATAATTTTTTCCCCTTCACCAGTCCAATTGAAGAAAAAAAAAAGTTTATCCAAATATCACAAAAAGTCAAGAAGTGATTTTTGGCTGTTGGGATGCACGTTTGGGTCTCCAAATGTGAACCCAAACACACGTAGACAGTGTAATGTGATTTATCTCTATATTAACAGTAGTAGAAGTAGTTTTTTTTTTTAAAAAAAAAAAAAAAACATGAGACCTAGCACAATTGGCACTTAGTTGAGTTCTTCAAGCATCTAATCAGGGTTTAATCCTCAGTGGTGTGTATGAAAAGAGTCTTGTGGCCAATATGAAAGCCCCTTCAGAATATCTACGATGCAAGGGGATGAGTTATTGCTATCGGTGATAGATACCCTGGGCATAAAAAAAACAAAACAAATTACGTAGTCTAATGAAACCGCCCTGTTTGGATGATTATTTAAAAGGAAATTTAGATCAGAAAAGCAATTTGGCATAGCAATTTTAGATGATTATTAGATCCTTCTCACCAATATAATTTTTGTTGGAGACTTTTCCCTACTTTTTTAAAATTTTCCTATTTAACTTATTTTCATTCTTTGATATTACAATTTCATAAAGATTTGGTTTGATTTTAAGTATAAGGACGGAAGATGATTCTTTCCTCATCTTTTTTTCTCCATATCTCTCATTAGCCTTATATGGGCCGTTGATTGGGAAGATGAGAGAAAAATTAAAGTAACAATGTGACTTTTTAGATTGCTTGGACGGATATGATTTAGAAATTATGAGGGATGATCAGAAAATGATGATAAGAGAAACTCAACCCGTATAAGACTAAGACCAAAACTTGTTAAAAGTAAAGAGGCCGATCATCAAACTTGAACCAATTTTTTTTTTTTTTTTTTTTTTGTAAAATTAGGGATTAAAATCAACAATGTGAAACTTTATAAGCACTAAAATAAATGATTTGAAACTATAGAGACTAAAACTAAAATTCAATCAAATTAAAATGAAGTTAGATAACAAGACAATTTATTCTTAAATAAACAAAACTAAAATATGTACCTTCATGAAATGATGTTAGATAATAAGACAATTTATTCTTAAATATCTAATAAATGAAGTTAGCAGCACTTTTGTTTCAATAATGATATTCATAAAATTCTTGGGACAAACAATTCAGAACCCAAACAATCTAATGTAACGAGCAACATAACATGTGATATTAGTGCGGCGGATTCAACGGGCGCGCGCAGACATATATATGGGTTTACTATTTATCATGTCATTTGATATAAGGTTATGTTAAGTTATCCTAAAATTACGTCGTTTTGGGAGTTAAGGGAATTAATAAAGGATGTTTTTGTATTTTTTGTTTTTGTATTTATTGTATGAATTTTACCAAAAGATCCTTCATTAATTCCCCTAACCCAAAATTACGTCATTTTGAGAGATCATTAATTCCTCTAACCCCAAAATGGCGTAGTTTTGGGGTGATTGATAACGTAAGACATGTCCGAGTGGCGTGACAAACGATAACCCCTATATATATATAGGGAAAACATTTTTCATGTTGTAAGAGAAGTGTATTATCATGTCACACACATATGAAATGGTTATCAATAAAGAAATTTACGTTGAGTGAGAAAAATTATAAATTTAGAAGGTAAAATGAATTAAATTTTTACATTTAACATCAAAACAAATCTCTCAAATGACTCTTTGTTAGGACCGCACAAGTAATAATATTAAATACTACTCCCTCCATTTTTTTTATAAGAAACGTTTAACCAAATCTTGTAGTTCAAAATGTCCATTAAAAATAGTAAATGCATCAAAATTGTAATTTTTTTTTTTACTAAAATACTCTTATTTATGAGGACATAGGGAATAAAAAGAGAATAAGGAAATTATTATAATAAAAAGGATGATTGTATAAGAGAGAGAATAAGAAAATAAATACATTAGAAGTAATCGATCTTTGGGGGTGTGAAAATTTAGGCTAAAGTTCATTTTAGCCTAAATCTTAATATACAATACTCCAAAGGACGACGAGGAAACCGGTTCCGTTTGCTATGAGCATGGAAGTGTGATATAAATCTTAATTAATATGTTAATTTTAAATATAAAATGACTAATATACATTTCACTAAAAAGCCCGGGCGTCCACCCAACATCTAATATGCATAATCAGTAAATATACAATACTTCTGCACAAGAGGAAAATCAGTAAAAAACTCACAAGACTGCTGAAATATAATAATGAACTTTGATGAAATTCGAGTCCTACAATGCTCCTGCACAAGAGGAAAATCAGTAAAAAAAAAAAAACTCACAAGCTATAGAAATATGATAATGAACTTTGATGAAATCCGGCAACGTACGTTGTCTCCTTAAGACAATTTGTTCCATCTATTTAGATACCCAAGGTTAATGAACAATTGTCTCCTAGGATAAAACAGATTTTTCGTCTTTAAAATGATGACACTCTCAATCAGAAGCCCAAGTGAACATAAAGAGTCTACTTTTAGAATCGCATGGATGAGACTTATAGCAAAATGCATTAAACTATATGTATGAGAGCGTAGTGTTAGAAAAACGAGATAATTTTTCTATCACATGCCCGCCTATTTATAGACGATGAAATGGAATTTCGTCAACGAACTGATGCGACTTCTTATTCATAATGCATAGGATTTAGACACAAAATCCAACACCAAACTCATAAATATTGGTTCCACTTCCACTTTCACTTCTATGGTACCGAATGAGACCTAAGTCATTGAGGATATCTTTAACTATAATTAAAATGTAAGACTCTTAGACACAATTAAAGACAAGTGACACACAGTTGAACAAGAATTGACCACTCATTCTATTCAGAGGCGAAACGGAAGATGTATATAATTGAAAATATACCATGCGAGCACCTAAACAAATTTTCATTATATTTGGGAATAAATATTTCAATAAAATATTAGAAAGAACGGATATCAATAGTTCATTCCTTTGGACTAAATGGAAAAGAATGGAGGTAAAGTGACCTTTCAAAGGAGGGAAGATTGGTTACAGCACCACAGCTACAGTACAAAGCCATTCAGATCCACCGCCACAAGACAAATTGGTGTCATTGACTCATTGGTCTCTCTCTCTCTCTCTCAATTTTCTATTTTCTCTTGACCCATTTTGACCGTCCGATGCGCCGTTATCTGTCTGCCCAATCACACAGTCCAACACCATCCAACGGTCCTTGGTGCCTACTCAAAAAGCAGACTGTGCAGCTAACTTTATCCTCGTCCGGCGTCCCCATCAGGGAGCGGTGGAAGGAGAGAATAACATCATTATTTATAGTTTATGTTTATTTAAGTCCAAATGAGAGTATTTCTTATTTTATTTACTCACTCCCCATAATGCCTTGTCTTTCCTTTTCAGCTTCCGGCTCCGGCTGGCTCCTTTCCCTCGCTTCTCATTAATTTATTTAATTAATATCCATTTTCAAATATAAAATTGTCAATTCATGTTTCCCCCCCCCCCCCCCAAAAAAAAAAAGGTTCATGGCCTATAATTTATTCATTCAGATCTAAGTGAGTATTCTCTGATTACTTCCCACAATGACTTGTCTACACCCTCCAGTCTTTTTGTCTCACGGCTGGCTGCCTCTTTATCACATTTATCCCTATAAATAATCGGCAAATAAATTTATATTTAAAATTTTATTTAGAAGAATATAAATTCGAGTTGTGGAAACTTTAAAGTTCTTCTAATTAATAAAATTTCTCAGTAAATACCTTTTTTACTAATTATTCCAATGGTTAATATATAGATTGGCTAACAAAATATTATACGAGGAGCATCTGGCACAAACATTAATTGAGGGTGCCTTAATTATCAATAAACAATTAAAAAGTGGACCACATAACAATAAAAAAAATTAACTATCACAATTACGGAGGCATTGGCGGAGGCGTGAAACGTTGGAGAAAATAACGGTTATGCCTTCTTGTTGGATAAAACAAACACCAACAGAAATGAGACTCATGTGAGCCGGCACTATGGACATGGCGGCTACGCTACGTGGCATCGGAGAGACGGAACTAGGGTGCAAGGCACGCTTAGGTTGAAATTTGTGGACAACTGAATTTTGTTTTGGTGCGTGATTCTCGCTTTGAAGTTACATACGGCCCTTGATTAATTCAAAAGAGTAAGTAGAACACCCAACAACAATGGAAGCTTTGGAGAACCCGACGTCACCGACACTATGACAGTGGATGGAAGACGGAGACACCAAGACAGTGACGAGGTAGTTTAACTGAATTGTGTTTTTTTTTTCACTTTTTTGTTTTTTTTTTCACTTTTTAATTGCTTGATTGATAATTAAGATAACTTCAATTAATGTTTGCGCTAAATGTTCTCGGGTAATAGTTTGTTGGCAATCTACACTTTAACCCTTATTTCAATAAATATATATTTATAAGCTGATCCACTTTCATGAAAAATTTAAATATAATAGAGTACTTCGAGTCAAATTGATATCCTCAGTCAAAGTTTAAAACAAAGACGTATTTATTCAAAGAGCTGAGTTAATTCCTTGGAGCTTTATATATATAAATTCAACAATCATAAATTTGTGGGTTTTAAAAATAATAGCTATTTAATGTTTGATAGTAATTCCTTGTTTAAAAATAATAGCTATTTAATATTTGATAGTAATTCGTGGTTCAATGTATCAACTCAATTCAGCTCAAATGGCATTTTATAAAAATATATTGTATTAAGTAACTCAATAAATTTCCTTAATCTCATCAAATTATATAGAGAGAATGAGAGATATTCATTGGTTTTCATTCAGAAAAACATGTTCCATTATGTTCGGGTCTGTTTATTGTCTCAGTACTCTGCGCTTTCATACACAATTGACAAGAGTTCAAGCCGAGCCAGCTAAGATGCCTTTCTCCAGCCGAAAGATATGGAGCCATTAAAAAAAACACCCACTTTAGTGTATCTTTGTCTTTAAAAGGAATAAAGTTTATTTTTTTAATTAATTCCAAATCTAAAAACCCTTCTCCCACTAGCTTCTTCACACTTCGCTTACTAGCTAGCTTCTGCTCAACTCTGCTTTCCCTCTACTTCTGCTGCTTCTCTCTTCTCCTCCGACTACTCTCTTTCCTTCGAATGTTGAATTGAAGCTTAATACATACCGAAACTCGAAAATGCGGGGTCCTTTAGGTGCAGTCATTGGAAGATACCCATCAAGTGATGGAATGACCCAAATGGGTGGAATCATTAGGCACAACAGAAAATGCCGAGACGTCGCCGTTCTCGTCATCTTCATTGCATTCTGGATTTCCATGATTGTGAACTCTAGCTTCGGTTTCGATAGAGGGAATCCCTTAAGGTAAAATCGTAAAAGCTACTTTATCTAAATTTTGCATTGCATTGATGGAGTTTTTGTTTTTGGGGAGTTTTGGTCTCTGTATGTATTTAAGGCCTGAGATCTTTTCGGCAACTTTTCTTGTGTCAGTTTGTAATGATGTTTTAACTTCTAATGTACCTTGTCGGTTTCGGCGTGTCATGTTTTTCTTAGCCTTCTATGATTGGTTTAATTTCTCTTGAACTTTATGGCAGTTTAAGTCACCTTTTATGCTTTAAATTGCACCCGTGGTTCAATCTTGTTATTTGGTAAAAGTAAGAAATGAGAGTTGATTTGGGGGGAAGAGGAAGAAAATTAGGTGGAGCGCTTCGTTGTGGGCGACCATATTCTTCTTATAATTGCTTGAGAACTTTCTTGATGGCGAGCATTTAAAGTGCTTTTGCCCAAGTAGCGCCATTTGTTTTTAGCACGATGAAGCTTGTGATTTTGTTTGCATTGGGTTTTTCTTATTGTTTGTTTGTGAACATTGGCATTACTGTTTTCCAGGCTCACATATGGCCTGGACTACAAAGGGAATGTGTGTGGAGACAAGCATGCGCACCCTGGCCTTCGTCAATTGGAGCTCAAATATTGGTTAAATCCTAATGAGGTTTATCAGAGTGGATTAAAGGATACCCAGTTCGAACTGGCTGATGCTCGTACTATATGCTTGTTGGATTGTCCTGTGCCTTCTGAGGACTCACTTAACTGGGTGTGTAATTATCCTGAAGGAGAAATCAAAATTTCGATGCAGGACTGGATTGATGGGAACTATGACTATTTTGAATTTCTTACTCCTCAAATGAGAAATAGCTCTCTTCAACTTCAGGGCCCTTGTTATCCTGTCATATTTCCAAGTGTAAATGGTAAGCAGACTATAGATTCCTTGTTTTTGTATTTCTTCTATTTGGTTGGACCTTGTTTGAAGGGTAAGCTCCTCATATGAAATGTGTATTTTTTTGGTTTTTGGGAGGTAGGGGATGAAGTTGTCAGTCTCTCATAAATTATGAGCTTTTCAATTGCTAATTCTTTAATGAGGTAGTTCCTGTCATTCTTTTTGTCTAGTTTACTGGAGTTGCCAACTTATTGCTCGGGCATCAAATGTGTCTTTAAAGCACTGGCAGCAGATGGGCGGAGTTAACATCAATGAGGACATTGTTATAGATAAATCTGTTCATAAATCAATCAATTCTCATTCAGCTGTCTTGAAGGTTGAATTCTATACAGTTTCAACTCTACATGCCTTTATCATTATTATGATCGTAAAATTGTTTACATTCTCAGCTCTAACCTTATATACCTCGTTATTGGTTTGTTAATTTCAACTATAAAAATAAACAAGTGGTAGTCTTCCTCATCCTCAATCCTTGCTGTAAGCTTAAGAAGTTAATTTTTCTCATCCTCAAACCTTATATACCTCGTTATTGGTTTGTTAATTTCAACTCTAAAAATAAACAAGTGGTAGTCTTCCTCATCCTCAATCCTTGCTGTAAGCTTGAGAAGTTAATTTTTCTCATGATACTATCATAACTGTTTACACTTGATATAGTTAATGATCAACTTATAAATACTTAGAATGTGCTGAGTAGGAGTGACAATGGAAGGAATGATAGACAAGGGATTAAAAGCCATGGATGCTTGTATTGTAAATATCTATTTTTGTCAAGCATTCTCACACGCTCTCATTTTCAGTTCAAATTTTTTGAACTGCTTTGCATCTTTCCATTGAGCATAATCTTGGAGTTTCATCATTTACCTGTATTTGCAGAGATACATGGCTGACATAGGAAAGTCGTGGCCTGTACTGATAGTTTGTGGAGGAATCTTGCCTCTTTTTTTGTCAGTTATTTGGCTTCTGATGATTCGACATTTTGTTGTCGCAATGCCTTGGATAACAGTGGTGCTCTTTAATATTCTCATAATATCAGTCACAATGTTCTACTACCTAAAAGGTTGGAATCTCTATCTGGTTATTTGATAAACCAAATGTTTGTGTTTGAAAGGGGATATTACTACATAACTGCATATAAATTATGAATTGAGTGTTTGTATCCTTCTCAGCTGCATGGTCCAATTCATTTTTCAGTTTGCCTTTGTTATAGAAATTCTTCTCTTTCATCCATAGTGAAAATAAATATATTCACTTGCAATATAAAGAAAGTGGTCAAATTAAACTTTAGAGATTTTGATTATGATGCATTTATAGTTGGAATCTTAGAATGCACTATATGCTAGTTCACTTGGTTAAATTTTCAAAGACTTAGAGCTTGTATTTATAAGGGGGTTGCTGGTTGTAAATTAATAAAATATTGGATTATTTTGTTGGATAAATAACTATTGCACATGCTTATTATTATGCTTCCTTGGCGATTCTCTAAGTCTAACCTATAAATTTGCTTATATAATTTGTTACCCTTAAAATTGTAGAATTTATCTTTTTTCTACATGTTTTATGAACTTCAGCCTGACAGTGATGCTGATTTCGTTTTTGTTTTGTTGACTTTCAGCTGGGTGGATAGGAAATGATGCTGTTTCTCCCATCATTGGTGAACATGACCCGTACATTCATGTATTTGGGAGGGTAGGTACCATAAAGAAGCAAACCCTTAGTAAGCTCTTTCTATGCAGGTCTATATATTTTGATGTTTTTATAATATATGTTTTATACATGTGTCTATGTATTTTCAGGAGCTTAATCATCTGCGTGGTGTTGCTGTCCTCATGACCTTTATTATGGCTGTCGCCATTCTTACGTCAATTGCTGTTGTTCGACGAATCCTTATGGCAACATCTGTCCTCAAGGCAAGCATCCACTATGTGAAATGTAGTTAGGAAAATATGATTATCTTTCACTTTTGCTAATTAAATTTGACTTGATATTGGAAAATGTCTCTATAGTCTGTGAGTGTATTTGTTAAAACTTAAAATTGTTAAAATACTTTAGTTGTTTGGATTGTACATGAGAAAGCACTATGCAAGTGTATTTGTGAAGCTGGATCAAGTAACTTATGTTTTCAAGTACTCCTACATAGAGAGTGGTGAAACATGTCAAATCTCTTAGCACTTGTAATATGTTACTACATTTAAATTCCTATGCTATGAAAAGAATGTATTAAAACATGCTAATTTTTCTGGTATGCATCTAGCAACAGTAGTATCTGCGTTCCCCAGCTTAATCTAACTTAGAATCTGAGCATTTCATTCCCTCTAAAAACATTTTTTTTAAGCTTAACTTTTTCTTGCAAAAGTTATACATACTTTCCCATTGGCACATCATGAGGTACAATTCTGCAATGGTTGGGCCATTAGTAAGAATGAAGTGATGATCCATCTTTCTATCAATGAGATGAGTCTGTCAATCTAACTAATTTGGTATAATTCTGTTTGCAGGTTGCTGCCAAAGTGATTGGGGAAGTCCAAGCACTAATTATTTTTCCACTCTTGCCATACAGTATCCTCGCAGTGTTCTACATGTTTTGGATATCAGCTGCTCTTCACTTGTTCAGTTCTGGCGAGGTTGTTCAGAATAAATGCAACTCTAACTGCTGCGTGTATGATCTCTTGGAAAAAAAGGTGAACTGTGACAATTGTTGTGGATATAGCATCCGATACACGCCACATATTGGAGTTGCCATCCTTTTTCACCTATTTGGTTGTTACTGGGCTACTCAATTTTTTATAGCATGCTCATCAACAGTGATTGCTGGATCTGTTGCTTCCTATTACTGGGCTCGTGGGGAAACATCTGTAAGTTTGCACAATGCCTTTTGCATAATTGAATAATGCAATTTGAAGGATTAAGTTGCTTTTGTGTTGCCAACGTTGGTTAAATACTAGAGGATGAACGAAATGTAGTCTCAGTCTGTACAGAACCACAGTTTACTATATGGCTCATAAATGTTTAAACTAAATGTCAATGTAAGATGTAGTTTTAGCAGTTGTTGAAATATGATTATGAATTCTCATTCAATTAGATTCAAGATTTCCCCACAAATCCCCCAGCTAAAATCACTTTTTTTTAAAAAAAAAAAGAAACAAACTGGCCCTCAGGTGAACTGGATCGTTAACTTCAAGTGTCTAGGCAATTTCACGCTTTTGTTAATAAGTTAAATTGTGGGTCTTGTGTTTCATGGACCCTGAGGTCAATCACACTGTTTATGATTGATGAACAACACAGTTTCCAATAAATTTTATAGATATTGTGATTTGTTTGGTTTTGATGTTTTTGTTTAAGAGTATATGTCCTATTTGCTTTTTATAATTGCACAATTATCAGTTGTTAATGAAACTAACTGACATGTGGTAACTAACAGCGTCTAACATTACTTAATGCAGCCTGAAATTCCATTCCTTTCAGTCGTTTCCTCCACAAAGAGGCTTATGCGTTACAGCCTGGGGTCTGTGGCTCTTGGCTCTCTGATTTTATCATTTGTTGAATCAATCCGCTTTCTACTTGAATCTATTCGCCGAAAGCTAAAAATCTCTAGTGACACACCTGATGGCTGTTTAGGCAAGGCTGCATACCGAACTTCTCATTTTTTTCTCAGGTCTATTGAGTGGATCATAAAATCAGTGAACCGGAACGCTTATATCATGGTAAAGTTTTTGATATACAATAAATTAGATTCATATGCATGCAGCATTTGATGGACATTTTGATCATTTTGGTGCAGTAAATATGTAACAGACAGTAACATATTAGTGAGAAAAAGAGAATAAAATTTCTTCCTCTTGCATTTTTTTCCTTTGGGATTAGCATGTTTTGATAGAGACTGAGAGCATTTGAAACTTTGATGCCATATTGAGAAAGACAGGAATAGTACTATGTGAGTTTGCTGATTTGTTAGCCATGCACCCTGCGTGTGTCTATTTATGAATGTTAGTTGGGTTGCATGACGATAGTACATCTATTGGATGCCCAAGCCCACTAATCCTAAACACTTGCTTAAACCTGGTCGTCACACACTCACACCCACTAGTTGAATAAATGAATTTCTGCAGATTAGAGTGTTAAAACATTTGTGTTGATAGTGTCATAATCATAACTAGATAGAGCTTCATGTCTAAATTCAATTCATTCTGGGCTCCTGAACATGAGAGAAGGTCCTGGCCACTTGATGTCCAGTTCCCAGACATGTATTAGTTGCACATAGAAAATGTTGGGGTCATTCTGAACCAAGAATAGTGAATGATGTTAAGTCCAGAAAAAAATGGCTAATATTTGATTGGGTTTCTCATTTGTCTTTTCTTCCTTTGTTAGTTAGTTATTTCTGATTAAGCCTTCTTTACTAGTTGAAGCTTACATGCTTGATCTTCACCTATTTCTGCTTTAACTTTTCTTTGAATACCTGCTTGCAACTGCAGATTGCTATAACTGGGAAAAGTTTCTTCCGAGCTTCAGCTATTGCCACAGAATTGATCATGAATAACATCCTTCGAATTGGGCGTGTCAATGTGATTGGAGATGTCATTTTGTTCCTTGGAAAGCTATGTGTTAGCCTGGCAAGTGCTGTGTTTGCTTTCCTCATGCTGGACACATACAAATACAGATCTTCTCATAACAAGATCTCATCTCCCCTCTTGCCTGTCATGGTATGTTTTCTATCATCTAATTAAAAGAGTGGGAAATGAGGATCAATTACAATTTATCAAAAGCATAACTGATGAATCAGGCCAAGAAAGAAAAAAAAAATCATTAATTAATGATTGTGATTCATCTTTAAATGATAAAATCTTTCTAGTCAAATTGACTCTAGGGCGATGAAGAGTTGGTTTGGGTTATTATTTCTGTTGTGTGAACTTTATAGCTTGCAGTTCCAAAGAATTGTTCAGTATTGTCTCAGATCATCTTGCTGATATTCAAACCTTTTTTGGGTTAAACCTTAGGCATCAAATGTAATCAGAGTGTTTGGATTAGCTTTTAGAGAATAGATTTTAAAAAAATGTGATTAAAAAAATGTATAATATGGATTAATTGAAAATGTTTGGATGGTTGCAATCAGAATCAGAATCACTTTTTCATATGTAAATTACTAAAAATGACATAAGTTAATGTGATAATTAACATAAGGTACAAGGGGTCTTTTACTGAACAAGGGTATTTTTGGTACTTCGCTCTGACTGCCTACAACAATTTCTTTTCAAAAGCTGATTCAGACTGCTTCTATCAACCGGTGCTTTAGGCTCTATGATCTATTTTTGCTTTTGATCAGTGTGTGGATGGTTAAGAGAAAAAGTGCTTTTTTGATGGCTTTCTAAACACCCACTAGAGGAAAAACTTGTGAAAATAATCACTAGCTGAAAAGCATGGCCTAACAAAGATACCCCAAATTATGGGGAAAACAGTCCAACAAAGTGTCATTTATAGTACTTCTCCGGTTTTTAATATAATACATATTCAAGGAATTAATCTTGATCCTAAATGTAAGATAATTTTCATATTTATCAATCTTTTCCTAATTTACTCCTATTGATGCTCCATCAACCATAATCAAAGAGGAGAGGGAAGGAGAGAATTAAAGAATGTGACTAGGATGTTTTAAAAAATATATGTTATATTAACTAATTTAACCAACTTTTTTAATTTAATGAAATTAGATAAATATGTCTTATATTAAGTATTGTAAGGAGTATAAAGTGTGAATGATGATAGATAATCACCACCTCATTTTCAATATTCTCTGTAATTGTAGGTCTGCTGGGCACTTGGATATGTCGTCGCGACACTTTTCTTTGCGGTGGTGGAGATGTCGATTGACACCATCATTCTGTCATTCTGCCAAGATTCTGAGGAACATCAAGGGACAGCCCAGTATGCTCCTCCTCTTCTAATTGAAACTCTCAATGACCAAAATGAGATGCAGAGGCTTACACAAGGACCCCAATAAAGATAGATGCTTGTGTAACATTTAGATGTTTATATTAAATGGCCTATTTTCCCTTGTATATATATATTTATGTCTACAATGTTGGACCAAGGCCTCTCTTTGTTGAAGAATGGGAATGCCTTTTAAGTAGTCTTGATCTTGTTCTGTTCAGCACATGGGTTATGTAGGATGTATCCTATTTATTTTACTTGGGGCACAAGTAAAACCTCTTCATGGAACTGGCTTATGTGCCTTCTGATTTTGGGTCGAGCCTTTAATTTTGACATTTTAGCCTTTCATTTCTTCCTCATGCTCGGCAGTGCTCTTCACTTTGACTGACTGGGCTCCTTGAGCTGTCTCAAATTCAGGTTGTTTAGTCAATGTGAGTATGGGTTCACTTTGACCACGAACCCAGCATACAAGACCCCCATGCACTTCTTTATCTAGGTAATTTTAATGCACATGATATTTTAAAGAAACTAATACACATTTATGATTTATCACAAATAATTAACTAAATTAGTTTTTTAATATCCCCAAATTTTACAAGTGTACCCTTGCATATAATTTGAGACATAAATTCGACAGCTAATAAATTATACTTCCTCATATTCTTAATATAATAGCCAATTGGAGGTTGGATTTGTCAAAATATAAGATTTAATCCATTTTATTTATCATAATTAATTTGCTTAATTAATAAAAGGGTAAAGGAGCGCTCAACACTATGAAAGTTTTTTTTTTGGAGCAAAAGTACATAGAAGTTACGTTTTGGGAGCGCCCAGCATCACGGCCGTTAGTTGACCGTCAACTTGGATGAAACGCCGATGTGGTGTTAACTTGGATCGACACGCCGACGTGGAATTAAAAAAATTCAAAAAATGAGGAAAAAATAAAAATAATTAGAAATTTTTTAAAAAAATTAGAAAAAATAAATAAATAATCAAAAAATGAGGAAAAAATTCAAATAATTAGAAAAAAATAATTAGAAAAAATTCAAAAATTAAAATAATTAGAAAGAAATTAAAATACCCAAGTGGGCCCCACCACCGGCCATCCTATCCACGATGCCATTGCCGGCGATCGATTCGGTTGGTATATTTGCCCCCATAGCAAATGGATCGAATTAGTTGATTTTACTTATTTTTCTAAAATGCCCTTATATAAATTTTGTACCTCAACTACCTTATTATTTTCACATAATCCCTCATTTATATCAATAGGCATCTTTTAGGAAGAAACCTGACAAAAATTAGAATGTTGTATTATAATTAGAACCAAAACAAACGCTCAAATGTTGTCTTATAATTAGGATCGGAGGGAGTATATAATAAATTGTAAAGGTATTCAAAAGTGTCTTGAAATTTTGTTACTTTCTTATTTTGGTCATTATCATTTCCCCAAATGAGAGAGGGTAGCTCATACTTTGCAGGAACATAATTTTTTGCATTTTTCCTAATTTTTTGAATTTTTTTTGAATTTTTTGAATTTTTTCCTCATTTTTTGATTTTTCCTCATTTTTTGATTTTTTTTCCTTATTTTTTATTTTTAAAATTTTTTTTCTAATTATTTTAAATTTTTTCCTCATTTTTTTTTCTATTTTTAATTTTTTTTAATTATTTTAATTTTTTGAATTTTTTTATTCGACGTCGCGTGTCGGTCTAAGTCGGTTCCACATCATTCGCCACGCCACGTCAATTGCTCCATCTAAGTTGATGGTCAACTAACTAGTGGTAGTGGTCTTGGGCATTTCCCAAAACGTAACTTCGTGTGTACTTTTGCTTCAAAAAAAAGCTTCGTGGTCTTTGGCGCTCCCGGGAGTAAACTTCGTGGTCTTGGCCATTTCCTCCTTTACCCTTAATAAAATGACATATAATATTATCATGTTATAAATAAATATTAGAGAGATCAAATCATATTTGTTATAATTCATTAATTTATATAATTTCCTTAATAAAACTGAATTAATGAGACGCTGCGTTTAATGACGAGCTCCTCAGGCTCAGCCCAGGAATCAGCTATGCATCTGATCCCAACTTCACTCGTTCCCTTCATCGCTTTGAGCTGGTGAAGTGACTCTGTCGGCCTCGGAAATCCACCTTTTGTGAAACTTCATATCGAACGCTTCTGAATCCGGAGTTCTTTTTTATTGATCGGTGCGTGAGGTATAAAATGATAGATTATAAGCTGGGTCTTTTGGATTTTGTCATAAATATCCATTTCGTTAAGTTTTGCTGCTAGCCATGTTGGTTTCGATCTTTTATTGCCTAACGAGGATTTTGAATTCTCTGTTCCACTGGGTTGGGTCTCTTTGGGTTTAAGGTCATGCAATTGATTTCGAGTTTGCTAGTTTTTTATTTGTTTGGATTAATCATTTGTGGTGAAGAGGGATTCTTGAGCCAAATTTATGTTGAGTCTCTTCGTGTAAGCCAAATCAGTTTGTACTTGCTATTCCCAATCAGTGTTACCAGTGCTCCATTTTTTGGCGTCTACTTTTATATATATAGTTAAATGAGTTTACTTTCGACTGGACCTGCAAATTCGGTGTCCTAGTGTTTACTTGAAGAGTGTGGATATGGCAGTTCTGTTGGTTCTGTGTAATTATTACAGCAAATTATTGTGGTTGCATTTGGTATTAATTACTCGTCCGATCCTCAAGGTATGCCATAGTTTGTAGTGGACTGCTGCGGTGCTGCCTTTCTTCTCCTGTACCTTCTTGTTTATGCCAATGACATTTCAATTTGGTAGTCATTTGGAAATCTTACTATGACAGATTTAAATAAATGTTTCCCTTTTAGTCTGTCTTGTTTGAAATTTCAATTTTCGTGGCTAACTGGTTATAACCATCCTTACAATTTAGGTTACCACTCCCAATTACTTTTATTTCGAAAGTTAAACTGTGATACTGCTGCTCTCTTCTTTCTTTAAGGAGGGATTTGGAATTGGAGCTTAAGGGAAGGAAGAAATGTTTGCGCTTGTGCTGAAAATACTCTCTGTAGTTATCGTATTGTTCAATAGTGCATTACCCGCATGATTATGTGAAATGAGTTGTACATAAATTTTATTTTTCTATTCCAAAAACAAATACAAAAGACATTATAACAGGAAATTTTGCAACAATGCATTACCATCCTAGTCTCCCACCACCATGTTTTAATATAATCAGAAAAGATCTTAAGCGGAAAATCTCTGAATGCTGAAATGAACTGATCCTCATCCCTAAAAATTGTCTGCTTGTTGTAGTCTTGTATACTTATGACAATTGGTGCATGCCTTGAAAGTATCGTACAACACTTTAAATCCTGTTGTAACCCATCAAATTGATGAAACCATTTGAAAAAACTCCTGAATATCCCTAAATTGCGTTGTGACATGCTCTAGAAAATTAATGAAGGTGGACCTCATATATTTTATTAGTGGTTGAACATACGTATGAAAATTATCATTTTTTTCTTCTTTTGAGAACTGTCATGGTTTCTATTTTGCTTCAAATGCACTATTAGATATATTGTGCAGCTATAGAAATTTATAAAGTTTCACAGATGATTCCAAGGCCAGGAGACTATGATACTTGAATCAAGTCTTAGGTGCTTTCTCATCTGTAATTATCTTGTTTAAAATCACATTGCTAGGCATTTTCCAAAGTAAGCATGAAAATCTTATATATCCCCATTTTTGTGTGTTAAATTTTCTTCTATTTGTTGATAAGTCAAGTGTCCTATTGAGAGTTCAACCAATTCTGGCTTTCTTATATGAGCTAGGATATAGCATATGAACTGTGTTTTGTATTTTTCTATTAAAAGCTCAGGCAGTAACTAAGTTTCTACCCATTACAATCTGAAATGTTTAGGAAACATTTATGCTTAAAGCCTTCTAATAGTTATAGTTCTCTGTTTCAGCAAGCCATGGCAAGAGGAGTAATCAGTGATAAATGGTCAATGAGAGTTCTCTGGGCTTGTGCCATTGGAAGTGCTGTCAGTAAGTAATGATTACTCAAAACCCTCTTTAATCTCGAAGTTTTAAACTTTCATGTGAAAGTTGATTAATAATTTATAATAATTTAGATGTGAACTGTGAAGTATGGACAAAGCACCTGGCACTATCACACTCATGATTAAAATTATTGTAATTTCTAACAAGGATGATTTTATTTTTATTATTCAGCCTTATATATGGTTGCGGCCGAAAGAAAATTACAAAATAGGGAAAGGATGCTAGCAGAAGGCTTGAAGGCTATGGAATCAGAAGGAGCAAATGGCGAAGACGCTTAACTTTGGTACACCATGAGTTTATGAAAAATCTGTCCTAAGCATATAGCAGTTTCAGAATCATAAAAATTAGGCCTCCTCATGTAGAACGTTCCTCCATTTTCTGTTGGATCGCTGTATATTTAGTAGACAATATTAGCATGGTTGCTCCTGTTTTCTGCTGTTGATCACTGTAATAGACATTGCTTTCAAATATATTGGAAAAACAGGAATATTTTTGTTTGAGTAAAATGTGTCAAATCTTTTGATTATTTTTGTTTGAGTAAAATGTGTCAAATCTTTTGATTAACTAAACTTTTGTTTGGATCCCTTTGGCATGAAATTTACAGTGTGGGACCAAGTCAAAGTTTCACATTCAAGATATACGCTACTTGGTGTCATTTTGTTTGATTTGGTGCTTCTTCATTCGCGGAATACAAATATGCCAGAAAATTATGTTTAGCAACAGTATGAGTTTTCTAATAAAATCTTTACAAGAAAATAATCCTGAAAGATACAAATATGCTCATTGAAGCACCAACTTTGACTATGGGACCTGCAGATAGTCCCTCACCAATGTTCAGGATACAAATAATTTGGCAAATTTATGAATAATTTTGAACATGTTAGCAAGTAATTTTGTTACAGGACAACCATTGTCTCAAGGACTGCCTTAACTAAAAGCCTCCATGATAGTAATTGATAGATTAAGTTTCGCTCTACAACGAATTTCACCCAAATATTCTTTCACTAATCGCTTACATCAAATTAGTGATCTTTCACTAAACATTGCCTCCATGTTTCGTGGATCAGGAAGCAAGAATGTGGCAAGAATTGAATTATTGATCGCTTAGTCATAGAAGCTTTGGTACAATAAAGCAAAAAAGGGTTTAAGGTTCAAATTTGCCTTTGGAAGTTTTGGTTGAAGAATAATGTTATACCGAGAGTGTTAAAATGAGCAATATTGCCCATTTCCGTTAAAAAATTAACGGTCAACGTCAATTTTTTTACGGAATAAAACAACATTGCTATGTTTTGAACTTTCAAGATGATATTAAACCTAAAAAAACTTTTAGGCAATATTACTCCTTAACAAAAACTTCCAAAGTAGATTTGCACCTTAACTCATAAAAAAATCACTCCAATTTAGAATCTTAAGCTTTTAAGTGAACTCTGAAGCACTCCTCCTATACTTAATGTAAGACTTTATTCGGGAGTTGATGTTGATCTTAAATATATGACTTATTTCACATGTTCATCAATTTTTTCTCAAATTAACCCTATTGATACTTTCTTAACAATAATCTAATATGGGAGGGAAGGAGGGGATCAAAGAAGATGATTAGTGTGTTTAAAGACATATCAATATAACTCACTTAACTAATATTCTTAACTAACTTACATTATTTAACTGGTTCTTACATTGAGGATAATATGACTATCATTATCGTAAATTGTAATAATGATGACTATATTTGTCTAGGCTTATATATGGCTGCTGAGGAAACACAAACGCAAATCAGGGCCAGGATGCTAGCAGAAGGCGTTCCTTCAACGAAGATAAAGGAATCTTATTTTGAGTTTTTTTTCCCCCAAAAAAAAAAAAGCTCAAATTGATCTCGTAATAACTACATGAATTTTTCTTCTGATCCCTTTAGCATTACAAGTGGAACTTACTAATCTCCTAACTAGGCATTATAAATACATATATATATGACAGTGATATCAAAAGTAGTCAATTGTAACTTGCAATCATACAAAATCCAACTTCATCATTGTAAGCAGGCTTTCATTTTCTATTTTTTCCAATGGGCAAAGAAGAGGATCTTGAAAATGCTCCTATTCTAAAACTAAATGATGATGCTGATGTAGAAACTGAAGCAGATGGAAGAAGGAGAGGTGTAGATGCCCTGCTTGAAGTTTCATTTGCACCATTTACTGCTTGTAATTCTAACTCATTATCCGCCGTGGCAGTGGCAAATTCCGTGGTGGCCGGAAGCGCTTCAACCGATCGGTTGTCATCTTCCTCGATAGACAACACAGTGCTTGTGTCTGTATGTATGGTGAAATCATCAGGGGAGAAACCACCATGTCTTCTCTTTTTCCTGGCTTGTTTCCCCCATCCATGAATAGTATCCCTTATTTTCTGTGGAATTAATGCTGCCTTATAGTTTGTTCCCATCTGAATCAAACATAGGAAATCTGTTACTATACCCGTGACATGAAAGTGGCAAAACATTTAAATTACTCCCTCCACTCCTTAATATAGGATACATTTTGGAAGTTAATCTTGTTCCTAAATACAAAACATTTTTTTATATTTGTCAATTTCTTTCTAATTTACCTCTCTATTGATGCTCTTTCAACCATAATCAAGGAGAAGATGGAATGAGGGAATTAAAGAAGATGATTATGGTATTTTAGAAAATACATGTCATATAAACCAACTTAACTAACTTCCTTAATATAATCAAATTAGGTAAATAGGTCCAACCAATGTGTAGGAAGGAGGGCACAAATTTGAATAATCTGTATATGAAGTTACCTGTGTGGCAAGTGCATAGAGTGGCAAGGTACTGTAGCTACAGACAAACTGCCCAGCAAACCTGGGGAATTAACAACAATTTCTTTTCAACATCTTAATTTAACAAGATTAAGAGCCAGTTTGTTTCAGGTTACAAGAAAAACAGTTAGTTTAGTTAAGTTAAACATGAGGAAGTTGTAGGGAGCATGGCGAAGCCTTAAGCTAAACACGAGGAATGTGTTGGAAAAAAGAAATCTGAGTTGATAATCTTTTTGGAATTGATTATCAAAATAAGTTGAAAACAAATATCTTTTCCAACAAAACCTTTATGATTTATCCGAACGACTTCCTCATGTTTAATATAACCAAAAATCACTTTTTTTCTTATGATCTTAAATAAACTGACCCTGAGATGATAAATCAAAATTTATACATACCCCAAGATCAGCCTTAAATACAAAAGGAGATGATTCCTAATAAAACAGGAACGGTACCCAAACTGCCACTGCAATCATAAAATTTCAGACATTTTAGTAGAACACAGAAATTTAAATCAGGAAAAAGGTCAGTTTCTGTT
Organism: Acacia acuminata; assembly: GCA_019022655.1. NCBI lineage: Eukaryota > Viridiplantae > Streptophyta > Magnoliopsida > Fabales > Fabaceae > Acacia > Acacia acuminata. The sequence continues at coordinate 846,288 of JAFJYI010000245.1, forward strand.
GGCTCTATTATTTCCACAAATGGATCCCCTCATATCTGTAAGGTAGACATCTGATCTTGAAAATTCAACTGTTAATTAATTTCATTCTTACTCTAGTTTATTTTTATTTATTTAAAAATTTAGACAGTCTAAGTTTAACAATATATCTTTTCAAAATTTACTCTATGTTCTTTGACAACTTAACAAGGGTAAGGAATATAATTACCCAGAACCAAAAGAATGAAGCCAACTCAAATGCATTCTGCAAGGAATAACACCAAGATGCATCATCCATCAGAACATGTTTGAAAGCAACAAATCTCAATCAAGAGAAAAAATCATTTCATAACATGTAAAGCAAAGGTTTTCAAACCTGGAAAAGAATGAAATGGATTAGGGACAACAACAGTTCAGGTTTATTGAACCAGAAAAGTTCATCGCGAGGCTTCAACTTCGCCTCCGAGAAGCAACCAGTTATTCCTTCATTCTCCAAAGCCAGGGTTGCAATAACGTGTTGCAGCTTTGCTCCCACCACCAGCACAAGCTGCATAAACAACACACAACAACATAGCAGTATACATGATGAAATTATAGAGTAAGCCACACTAGTCATAAATCATGAACAGTGTAACTCACTCATCCGTGTAATTAAGACAAAATATGTCCTTTTAAGAAACTCAACATATACACTTCTGTGGTACATGAAAGCTGTCCAAGAGATATTATGAACTTGGAAAGTCATGAAGGTTAAAAACTACTCCTCCGATCGTAAATGTTAGATCTAGTTTTAGTGGATTTTGGTTCTAAATGCAAGACATTTTTTCGTTTTATCAATAATATTTATCATTTTTCCCAAATTAATTTTTCTATCATATATGTTATAATTAAGTAATTAATTTAGCTTCCTGGAATTAATTAATTTAGTTAAAAAGTACTCCTCCGATCGTAAGTGGTTTTAAGTGCTTGTCTGGAAAACCCTCAAACCATGGTTTCAGAAGCCTTTTTCCCAAGCCACAGAACTCTTCTCACATACTTACCTCGTTAATCTAAAAACACTTCTAAAAAGCTAAAACAAACCAGCACTTAAGTTTAAGGACCAGAGGAGTAGTTACTTGTCATGCACAACAAAAGTAAAGGGTGTAAATGTCTTTGTGTGATTTTAGTGCAAGGGAAATAACAAGGGTAACTTACAAAAATAGGAATAATAGCTATCCAGAAATAGAGATTAGATCCTGTCATAGACCAGGAAACATACGAACTGTGTAAGTTAGAAGAGTATGCAAAAGCAAGTAATCTAATAGGAAATTTCTTCTGTTGTGATAAGCCATACCATTGACGTCGAAAAGCATGAAAGCAACGACAAATCCCCAGAGTGGAACACTGTCCATGATTTTGCAAACAGATGTTTTAGCTATGGAATATTTCATCAGAATTAACTTTAGAAAAAAAACAGAAGGGTAAAACAAATGAGCAACATGCTGTGAGACATAAATTAAAGTAGTATAGATATTTCATCCTGAATGTGTAAAAGAATTGACAATTTTCATTTAACAGTATGAGAGATGCAAACCACAGGTAAACAAGTGACTAGAAGCATCCACAATGCAGAGATGAGTATATTTGATAAACAGAAAGTCAGAAATTAACTGCCTAAAGAGCTGTTCATGATGCTGCAATCATATTACTAACGTTATTACTAACCTCACGCCAATGATCTTTTGGAATTCCTCTTCCATAGAACGAATCATGTAACTGTGAAAATCGTATTTTGAAGTGAGGTTGTGATTCTGCCAAGAACACGGGAAGAAAAACTGAGTAAACATTTCAAAGTGGTGCATACCACCAAGGAATTTAGAAAATATTGTGATGGATAATGATACAGAAGACACTTAAACTAAAGTAACAACATAAAATCACAAAGAGAAGACAAAATAAATGCAGGTATCAAGCAAATATAGCACATTAGAGTTTCCTGTTTGAAGTTAGTATGGGGAAAAGCATTAAATTATTTTCATCTTTTCAAGGAAGATCAGACGATTTGTGCGTTCTATTATATGGTGAGGCAGATATCCATATAAACAGCAAAATTATGAGACTAGAAAGTACAAAGATTCACTTGATGCATTAAGAACTATATAAAGTAGCTTCTGAACAAAAATATTGAACTGCACCTTGGACTAAGTCATTTGCATACCTCAATGAAGCCTTTGCGGAGTGTCAGATAATCAGCACGAACCACAGAACGTCCAAATTGTCGGAAAAAACATGTCTGTAATTTGATTAATCTTGACATAAGAGATTTACAATTATACTGGATAAACAGATCAAAGTAGAACCTGGACATCTGACCCAGTTGGTAAACAGAAAAGGTGATAGGAAATGGTAAACAGAATCAAGGACAGGCATGCTATATAACTAATGAACTATTAAAAGATATTAATGATAAAAAGGGGAACAAACACAAATGAAATGCACCAAGAGAAAAACGAGGAGAGAAAAAAAGTGAAGTTCTGTAATTACCACCCAGACCAGAAAACTGTTTCTGACCAACAGATTTGATGAGTGAAATTTGACAAAAGTCGATTGCCTTCGCAATGTCAAAACTCTTGTCTTCTCTGTAGCAACACAAGAAGGGGTTAATCACTCTTGAAATTGGTTTCAATATAAAACTCTGAAACAAGTAATACTTCATATAGCCTTTAAATGAAGAACTAAGGAAATGATAGTATGATACTGAGGTCAAGGAAGAATACCATCTACTGCACGAGGTATGAAATCCTTGTCATTAAAGTAAGCATATAAACCCACAATTCTTTTATTTTGTTCTAGAAATGATGTCTAAGAGAAAGTATTGAGGTATATAGAATGAGGTGCGATTTTCTAGTTCATATACCCAACTGCTCAACAAAATAAATAAAGTAAATCAGAAAATAAAAGATGTAAAGGCACAGGAATCACTTTGGTTGTACTAAAATTACATTGGTTAGCTTACCTATGACTAATAAACTAGGGGATTGCTTTGTATCATAAAGAATCAGATTATCATCCAGTGCATAGTCAATCATAGAACTTGGAAATGGTGCACAAAGGATCAAATAGAACCAAAGAATACCGATATAGAATCACATATTTGAACTCAGGACCTCCAAATTAAATCTTTTCTATGAAGATAAATCTGTCAATAATATAAAATTACATAGTAACTAAGGCAGAAAAACCAATTTAAGCTCACCAGCTAATGAATCTTGGTGTTCCATGTGAGCCTCCTCCTCCCATATCCTCCAACTGTGAATCTGGTATACATCATCACAATTTTTCCATATCAAACAAAAACCCAAGTAATTAGCACCTTGATGCTTTACTATCCAAGTGGATATTTTATCACCCAAGAAAGAACTACGAATTTTCTACATGAACTTGTTTCATATTCCTGGAGTGCTGTTCTCTTTTTTTTTTTTTTTTTTTTTTTTTTTTTTTGGGCCAAAAATATTTCTGTTTAATGCAGAGGTAAACTCCATTCAACTTGAAGCAGTGAATAGAACATTCAACAGTCTTTGACACCAAATACATCTCGTTTTCCATTATTTCTGAATGAACTTTGAACAAGTGGTACTCCCACCAGTCTTTAAAGTCTTTAATATAGGACGTATTTGGAAAGTTGATCTTGGTCTAAAATATACGACATATTTTTCATATCTATCAATCTTTTCTTATAAATTTACCCTTAGTGATGCTCCCTTAACCATAATCAAAAAAGAGAGGGAATGACAAAATTAGGGAAGATGACTAAGGTGTTTTAGAAAATACATGTCATATTAAATAATATAACTAACTTTTTTAATCTAATCAAACTAGGTAAATAGCTCTTATATTAAGAAACCGAGGGAGTATTTTCTTTTTATAAGAAAATTACGGCCACATATTAAGTATCACAGGTATGATTATCAGCACATGCTAGTCAGGTCATGTTCTCTCTCCTATCATAAATAATATCTCACCTTCAAAATTGCCAATATCATTGTCAAGCAACTGTAAGATACATGTGTGATTGCCATGACAAAAATGAATCTGTGCAACTGCTCTAGACCTTCATATGAAACAAATGGTTCATGACCCTGTGTAACAGAACAATCCCAAATTGGCCCACATTAATTTGCAGAAGTTAAACCTAATCAATAGTCAAAATTTTAAACATTAAAATATTTATATATATACCTCTTTGCAGGAGTTTTGATTCATGCCATTCAACATCCTCCTAACAAGGTGTGGATAAGTAGAAGCCATCAACAGCTTACGTTCTTGGGGTCCATTCTTTCCCATTTCCTCTTCATCAACCTCAGATCTAGTGCATGGAGCAAAAGTACCACCGTAGAACTTGGATGGAACGCAAATATTAGCTATCGTTGTCGAGGTAGCTGTTAATAGGAGTGATATAAATCCAAGAAGCATCAACTCTGAAGATAAAATCACAAAATAATAAGAGTTAATCAATTAAGATAATACATCAAATTTGGGATATGAAGATTTCCAGTAGAACTTATTGCATGGTACCTTCTTTCATCTTCTCCAAAGCTGAAAGTAAGGGTTTTCGATTAGTTTTCTGTAGCCACTGCAGCGACAGAGAAATGCAACCACATTTGAATTCATCTCAAACCTTTCATTTGTTTTCCTCACAGTAAACATATAATAATCTAAAAAAATGTAACTCACTAGGGACAACTGAGCCAAAAAAAAAAGATACACAAATCAAGCCTGAAGATCATACCACAGATTTCTCTTAAAATCCAGGGAATACAAGTCGTTGTGGAGCATAGTATGGCTGAACTATGTTTAAACAGAGAGTTTAGGCAACATGGCACAAAAATGAAACTAACTAGAAGGAATTATACTAGAAAGCTACGGTTTTCAAAAAAAGGAGCTATGTCCAACACATTCCACAAACTCATACTAGAAACCACACAATACCTACGTAAACCTGATACATCCATTATCAATTTGATGAGTTATAAGGCACCAGAATCAAGAGAGCCACATAACAAGAAATAGTATAGAAAAAGAATCTTCTTGGACCACCACATTAGGATATTGTTCACTTCAGAATTTACAAAATCTATGAATCAAGTTTCTCAGTTTTTTATAACTTTCCTTTTCCTTCTTCCCTTCCTCCACTGAATCTCATTATTAAAGTGTAGTTACACCTATTTACGTGAAGTTATATGCACATTTGTAATTTGAATCCAGAAATCTTTTGCAGTCCTACAGATTTAAGATTAAAATCATCAAAAAGATCAATAATGATTGTAACAATACTTACCTTGCCTAAGTGGTGAATGGAGCGCTCCACAAGGAAACAAACAAGAACAAAGATTGTCAACACAGTGGCAACAGACCATGTTGGAGTCAAGGCCAATGACCTTGTCTCTTGATTTTCTTCCATTTAAAGGTATGAATTATCCTGAAAACTCGCCAAACTTCAAGTTGCACAGGCCAACTTCAAAAATTATGACTCGTAGATGCTGCTACACTGAGAAAAGAAGAATACGTTCCAAAAAGGAAGTTTCTAGACTTTCCAATCACCTCACTAATGCCATTTTCAAAAAGCAGGCATTAACACCATTGTCTCCCAAGTTTGAAGAAGAAGAAGAAGAAGATTCTCTTTAGAAAGCTTTAAGCGAACTCGAAACCTATTTTTTTTGTAACTAGTAGATTATCAGTGAAACTCAAAAAAGCAAAACCCTTTTTTACAAATTTAGCTCATACTATATTTCATAAAAGTAAGATACGAGCTAATAAGACAACTTGTTCAGCTCCGATCTTCGTCTGTATCAACAGTGCCAAATAGATTCTGAGATTCACCAGACATTCTCAAATCCTACAAAAAGACAAGCTCTATCCCATATCCCAAATTGTAACGGCACCCAACCACCTCAAATAATGTCAGAAAAATAATAAACTCACAGGCAAGAGATTTTTCTATGGGAGTAGGTTCAGAACATTAAACCGCAGGGAAATATACATTGAATGGTTAATCTAACTGCATTTATTTTTCCCAAGCAAAGGGTTGAAGCGCGTTGTTTCCAGCTGCATTGCTTTATATATACTAGTGTCTTTCCTCACGTAGCTCTGACCTTCACAAGGTTTAAGACAAAGGTAGTGCCTTTTAACTGTACTACTTATGTACAGGAAATGCCTCCTATCAGACTCCTACATGTACCCAATATTTCTTTGACCAAAAAGAAAAAAGTACCCAATATTCTACTTTAACAAAAATATCATAACGTAAAAAACTGTGAAAATTATACTATTACCTTTTGAGCAAAAAGAAAGTTATACGGTTTCCTGACCTGCAGTGGAAATTTTGATGGTGTATAATCCTTGTTCAGCTATTACCGACTGCCCCAAGCTTTCAACTTATAGAGTTCAGACTCAACATAAAATTAATGCACACATGGTTCATTCCTTGTGTATATATATAACAAAATCAGTTTGAAACAATTATCTATTGTTCAATCTAAAAGGAATAAATATTAATGCATTGTTTAGGAAATGATCCAATATATATTGAAAGAAAGTAGTTAATTTTACTAATTAAATATCAAATACATAAAATTCTCTACATAAGTTTTATTTTATTTTATTTTGGAAAAATCAATAGAAGGTCAAAGAGTCCAACAACATGTGAGTAGCTTGCCTTAATAAGTTCTGATACATGACATGTTAATAAGAACACACTGACCTTTTTAGTGATTATATTTTTTGACTGAGATGTTATACTAACTTTGGTCCTGAATATTAGACCCTTGACTCTTTTGGAAGATTAAGGAAGCTAATTCAATTAATTTTAAAATATTTATATTTATCGTATTTCCTCCAAACTAATTTATTTGACTTATAAACGATATATAATTCAATCATATATGATTAAGTAACTTGTTTAACTTTCTTAATCTTAAAACCTCAAAGGAGAACCCTTGATCAAATAAAAATAATGTGGCATGTTGATTATTTATCAGTATAATTTTTTTTACCTAATACTCCCTTCGGTCCTAATTATAGGATAGAGTCTATAGTGTAACTTGCACTACAAATTTTGTGCTAGCCAGTATATTTCTTCCCATCATATTATAAGTTAGCTTTAGCTACAAATTTCACTCCACAATGCTTTTTTGAAGTTTGGAATCAATCACACATCCCTATCCTCACTCATCGCATACACCTCAAATCTAGTTCATATCAATTAGCCTCCCAAATAACATAATACTGGTCCGCGGCGATGGGTATATTCGTGATCAGAAAAACACTTGGCTTGGTGGTTTAGCTGCAAGCTCACCATAGTTCCACCCATGAACTTTTTGGTTTCATACATAGTTTGAACTTATGTTGGTCATAAGGTTTCAAGAAAGTTGTTTTTGGCTTTGATCCTACAGAGGCAATTGACTTTACTTCTAAAAGTTGTGATAGGAATCAAACATGTAGACGTTAGACTTATTTCAATATGAACCGACAAGTGATAACTGCTCAATATTTTTAGAAGTCATGACTCTAGAGATTGATGAAGGTTAACATTTTTTTTTTTTTTTTTAGTTTTTGATGTTGTAATTAATGTCTCTCTCTGTAGAGATGATGAATTTCAGTTTACATCTGGAAAAAAAGGACACAGCTAAGACACCCTATAAAAACATATCAAAACGACTTTGGTCTAAAATAAAAGGCAAAGCCTTTCATTCCAACATCATTAGATATATAATGTATGTTTATTCATAATTTTTGAAATATTTTTTTCCTGAATTTTAAGATTGGTTGTACTTCTTTATTAGTGTGATTTAGTTTTTTTTTTTAAAGAACACTATAACCTTAAATATAAGTCACTTTTAACTAACTTATAGTATATATAATAGTAAATCGCTTAAAAACATTAAATTTATTATAAACTTTCAAGTGATTTTTAATATTACCTTTATTGATAGAAACTCTAATTTTTATTATAAGTCCATTTCAACTAATTCTTCACATATCAAGGAAAACTACCATGGAAGAGGCTTTTAAGACTAGTTGAAAATAACTTTTTAGACCAAGTTTAAATCCAATTTTGTATTGATTGATTTAAAAAGTTTGTCATTATTAAGACTGAACCTATACCCAGTCTTAAAAGTTATCATTTTAGACCAGTTGATTAGATGATTGGTGTTAAAATGTTTCAATTAATAATAAGAAAATGTCCACATTTTAGACAAGGTAATTTCATACCCGGGTCTAAAAGTGGGATTTTTTTCCTCAAATGTATGATTTATTTTATTTCACGAAGCCCTGTTGGATATTATTTATTAGGCTAAAGTATAGATTTGGTCCCTAAATGCTAACACCGTTAGTCTAACTTAATGGAAAATACTAACTCAACAATTTTAAGCGATGATTGTGCAATTAAATGCCGACTAAGCATGCTTATATATTAGTATTTTAATAAATTAATATTTTAAATCATATTAATTGAAAAATATTTAATTTTTTTCGACAAAAAAATATATTTAATCTTCACAAATTGTGAAAACCCACAAAACTTGATCTGTAAAAATTAATTTTTTCAATTAATAGGATTTAAAATATTAATTTATTAAAATACTAACATATAAGTATGTTTGGTCAGCATTTAATTGCATAGTCATAGCTTAAAACTGTTGAGTCAGTATTTTCCTTTAAGTCAGACTAACGATGTTAACATTAAGTGACCAAACGTGCACTTTACAAACTTAAGGGACTAAAATGATACTAGAGGCAAACATAAAGGACCAAATGTATACTTTAGCCTATTTATTATATCTAAAAATATGCACTATAAATTCTATAGACAGAGACAACCTTAAAAACAAAAATGCAATCGATATAAAAAATAAATATAACTAATATCATGAATCTAAAACCCTATGTTATTAGATAATTAGTGAATCTTAATTCTGACATTTGTTTTTTAAGGTTTACTTTTTTTTGCTTGCATGTTCCCTACCTCTAAAGGAGGTAGATGATTTTTGAATGTTAGATTTAGTGGATGCAATTTTAGTCCTGGCATCTTCATGTTATTGATGCATGATTTATATTGTGAACATCTCTACATTATATGTGGCTACCCATGGATTGACTGCTAGATTGCCATACTTATGCGTTTTGATCCTTCTAGACCTCAAATATGAAATAGCTCTACCCTAGTCTCTAATAATAAATGAGAATATTCTTATTTAATGAATATGAGTATAACGAAGTTAATATACAAGTATGAGAGTGGATTTTATATGTGTGAATATGATCTCTTGAGGAGGAAACCAAACAAAAGGCCAATAATAAGGAAGTAATAACCAGCTAGGTGGAGATACTAGTGACGGGGTGAGAATTAATAACTCTAAATTAGAGGATGAAAAACGTAAGACTGCTAATATAGACTTGGAAGGACAAATTTGTCGACCTAAATGAGTAGGCGTTGATTGTAACAATTCATCACTCATTTAAAAGTTGATTTGCCCAATCATCACAAGGTCATCCAATTCAATGAGTTTTCCTTCCAAGATAGATTACTGGCCTTATCTTTTTCACCATCTAATTTAGATGTTTTAATTATCAACCCGTCACTAATAACTCTACTTACTCAGGTAGCTCCTTAGTATTGACCTTCACTTTGATTTTCGTTTCAACAAAAACCTCAATACACAGCCATATTCAACCATACAAAATAGAATTCTCAATTTTTTATATCAATTATGTTAGTATTAAGCTTCATTAAATCGGATACTCCACCTTTATCACCTAAAATTGAGTTATGCTAGAGCCAAATTCTATCGAAATCTCAAAAGAACCAAAATGCCTAAGATTAGTAAACCTAGCATTCAATCCAAGGGTGGCAGCATTCGACTCTAAGAATGACCTACGATATAAACAAGCATCTATAGCCCCCACACGTCGGGGTTAAAATTACAAACGACACTCCAACCCTACACTCAATAATCATCTAAGCCCTTTCAAGGAGGGGCATCCAAAAAAAAAACTTGAAAAGAACAAAGGCACAAGATTCAATTAATATGTGTACACAAACTTTTGTTCGTGGAATTCATAAATATTGGATTTGTGAAACTTGTCATTTTGAAAATGATACAATGAAATTGCATTATTGTTATAATAACAAGTTCCAAAACTCTAGCCATTACGAATTCCATAGACAAAAATCAAATATAATAACTATAACAACCATAAGGAATATACAGCTAGCAAAAAAATCTAAACCAAGGAACTCAAAATTAACATATCTATGGAAGGAAGGCTTTTTTTGTTTACCAAGTCTTATTAACAATTACATAGAGTTACATATTAGATCAAATTATTTAATGCTCTTCACATGTGTACAAAAACATAAGTGATAACTACAAAAAAAAAAAAAAAAAAAACACTCAACTTAAAGCTCTTCACATTTCTTTTCGGCACTCTTCATACTCCTCTCTACAATTAAAAATAAAAAATAGTAATAAGCATATTAAATACAAATTAGTTGTAAACAAATAAATATGTCCACAAAAAATATAAGTGAAAGCTACAAAAAATCACTCAACTTGGCTCTCTTCATATTACTAGAATTAGTGTTAGTTGTTATTACTGGCCTCTTTGGCATTTAGCTATCGTTTGTGCTGTGAGGTAGTGTTGATTGCCCAAAATTATCACTACTTGCTTCAAATTCAATGTATTACATACAAACCATATGGTCATGAGCTACATTGAACTTGAAGCAAGCATGAATATATTAGCCTACCCACGCCACTATATATATCACATATTGGACACTTTTAGCTCATGAATATGTGGCTTGTTTGGTGCTCATCTAGCCTCTGTGCTATGTATATATGTCTTTGCATATTTAAATCACATGCTGAATTATGTGAAATATGTGGTGTTGTTGATAGGTCTGAATTAATCTCAGCTAAGTGATTAGGGCATATGCCCCAATCAACACCACTACATATATAACAAAGTCACATGCCATGCAAAACTATTAAAAAAAATTATAAAAAGAAAGAAAAGAAGCGAGTATCGTGTGTTTTTATAACTACATCAACCACAAAAAATATACAAGCAATAGAACCAATGTAAACTTTCATGTAAAATTGCAAATATTTTTTACAACCAAACAGAGAGAATATTGATCAAGAAGAACATTTCCATCTATGTAGATGTAAGAATAACATGGAATTTTGAATCAGGGTTTCGATAAAGAAGGAAAAGAAGTATCTAGGGTTTGTGAAAGACAATGATTAAAACTTTTATGCAAGCAAAGACAATGAAAGAGAACACTGACAGAATGCGACATCAAAATATCTATTGAGGGTTTTGGAAAATCAATGATTTTTACCGAATGCGAGAGCAAAACAATGAAAACAGAGAGGGGGAGCCCAACAGAAAGGAATACCAAGCCATCTCGACGGTGGAAAGAAAGACATCACGGTGGCCGAAGGGAACAGAGAGAGGCAGAGTGCACGCGAGGGATTAAGAGAGGCTAAAGATAAAGAGTAAGCTCGAAAGTGAGTGTATATACTTAAGGCAACCCTTTCTAGACCGATGTCTATAACATTTTTCTACACTGGTTCTCATTAAAGACCAGTGTCAATATGTTAAAAACATTTTTAATTAATAACGACACCGTCTTTCAAATCAACCAAACTGTAATTTTTAGAACAAATAAAGCTTTAGAAACAAGAAGTTTCACCTAAAGGTTGAAACTTTTTCATCAAAACATATTAATAACATGAAATAGATGAGTATAATCATCAACAAGAAATATCCAAAGACACAAAATTTTTCATTAATCATCACCTAAAGGCGGCAATGTACATACATGAAATTAAAATTACATCAAAATATTATATATGGTGATGATCGGCCACAAAATAACAACTACATCAAAATATTATAAAAATAATGGGGTTTCTTGAAACCAAGGCCTTTAAAAGATCATCATCATTCCAGGAGACTCACCATGCCTAGTCTCAATGCTTGATGATGTCGTTGAACACCACAAACATCTCTTCCAATCGTTTGAAGAAGTGATCTTGATTCACCATTACCTCAAGCACGATGCCCTGGAGGCAAAAGATGGCTTCAACGATTTCCTCCAACATCGGAGGTGAAGGGGGATGCAAAAAGGAATTGTCGGTAGCTATCATCAAATGGGAGAGGGGGAACACTGCCTCTTTGATCTTGACATATGCATCAGTGGAAGTGTTGTCGCTCAAACAAGAAAGAGAGAAGTAGAAAGGAACTTTTAAATTTAAATTTAGGAACTAAAGGGCCTTGGTATTTATAAATGGGGCTGATGGCCGGATAATGCAAATGATAATAGCGAGACATGATGATAGGCGTTATAAGTTGAAACATTACGTATTTACACCAGTCACATTGGAAATGCAATCTAAATAATAATTATGAAACTAGATGCTCATCTTATCCAGTGTAAATAAAAAGTGAATGTTAGAAAAATAAACAACATTTATACAGGTCAAGAGTTAAACGATGGTTCAAACATATTTATACCTTATGCCATTACGACCAGTTTGAATATAATTAAATTATATACTACTTCCGGTCCTAATTATAGGAATACTTTTGTAATGCAATTTACACTACAAAAGTGTTCTTTTAATTAGGACCGGAGAGAGTATTTAACATGAATATAATTAAGTTGGATATATGTTATAAATTATGTAATTAAAAAACAACGGAACAAAGATAAAAGAAACATGATCAAGATCAAGATTGAACAAAATGAAGATTAAAAATATATTTTTTTCATTAATAATATATTTTGATCGGGCAGCATCAGTAGATTAAAAAAATGTTTTACATAATAATTAAAAAGACCCAATCTTCCTCCTCATCGCCGGAGGCAGAAGAGGAAGAAGGGGAAGAGGAATAGGCAAGGTTGTCAGAATTATTGTACCTGACGTCATTGGTGTCGAGTACAAGGTTGAACTTACTGTTGACAGTATGGAGCAATGTCACAAGTCTTTCGAGGCGTGTGTCTATAATCCACCCATGCATGGAGTGTTGGGATTCGTACAACGCAGCGGATTAAAATTTCTACGAATCCGTCCCGAGGATCACTCAGGTGCGTTTAAATCAAGGCTAGGGAATCCGGATATTACCTTTGAAAACTCGTTCGCGATTTCTACTTCGTTGAACAGGTGGGCTACCTTTTTCGATCGAGAAGACGACTCTTAGAATCCTCTTCCCTCTCTTGGTATCCACACGAACAATCCTCGTTCACGGCTATGGCGGCGTGCTAGCGCCTCTCTTTTGCGTCTCTCTCTGTTTTTTCACTCTACGGTTTCTCGCGGCTTTTTAGAATACGCTCGATCGAAAGTCCCGTAGGTTTCTAAAACCCGTTCGGCGTATTTAATACAAAATTAATCGTATTAACTTTTTGAATTCAAACTTTAGATCTGGATTAAATATATATTAATTAAATCTATCCGATAGATCTAATATAATAATATTTATTTAATCGAATTAAAAACCAGATCTGAAATTTCGAATTCAAATCTAGATTAAAAAATAGTTAATTAAATCTATCGATAGATTTAATCCAACCTATTTATTTAATCCAAATTTAAAAAGCCTTCGATTTAATTTATCTCAATAAATTAAATCCGAGAAATGATATCTATCTATTTATTTAAATCTGAGATACTAATATCTCAATTTAAATTAAATAGACAATAATATCTTTATTCGAAAATTAAATGAGATACAATATCTCGGTTTGTTTTAGATATTTAATTTATCAAATAAATTAAACATAAAACAAATAATATAATAATAATATTTTAATCTCAATTAAATAATATCATTATATTATTTTCGAATTTAAATATATATATATATATATATATTTACCCTGCATTAAACTCGTATTCATTAATCTCGATTAATCGAGATTCAATGAACCTGGACACTTTTACCCGTGTTGGATTATTCTTTGTGTGCGACCGCAGCCCATATGAGATTGGCGTGGGCCAACACGTGTCGACCCACAAATCGCAAGCGGCCTCTAGCAAGACATTGCGACTACCCAACTCACATGGGGATCGATGACACGATACACCTATCGTACAACCATGTCACGTCCCTTTTGTCACGCGATAATTTGGTCAAGGATGAGGCATGGAGAATGTCAACTTCCTTTTCTTGACCATTACTTTCTCGATTCTCGAGTTAGTCTAATAAGTGAAATGGAAACTCCTTTCCATCACAAGACGGCCGTACATTTCTTAGACTCACTCATCGAGGGCCCAAGATTATCTCTCTACAAATGTGAGGGACAAATTCCATCTTGACCATTCACATCCCTCCGCATGAAAACCACCGATCCCGATCCTAGCCTTTATCATCACTCCGGTCAAAGGTGACTTTTGACTAGGTCAAAGGTCGATGACTCATCATGTAGGAATCCATGATGATCTCAGTCATAGGGCGTCGTGACGCGGTTATACATGAGATAAGCTTATGACTAGATCCATGCAGCTTTCTCATAGTGGGTCGGCCCAAAGACCTTGTACTCTTGCAAGTGCCCATGACTTTGATTCGTATCTCCATACCTTATCAAAGTCATACTGGTCTTAACTCATCTTCGCTCCCACGTAGATGACCGACCAGGGACATTTAGGATAATCTATAAGATATATCCAGTGATATAGTTATCACCATAAACATGCGTATGAAGTGATAACTTAATGGAGAACAATGACTTGCCCCTAGGGCATAATTTCCAACATGGAGTTGTTGAAGAAGTTGCTTGGCTGAAGGTGGTGTAGGAGGCATTAGAGGTGGCTATAAGCCCTTCCACATACCATATTAATGTTCTAGCTAGTGACGAGAGGAAGAGGAGATGAATATGAAGAAACAAAAGCAAGCAAAGTTTTAAATAGACAAGACGGATGAGGATTATTACATTTATTGAAATGGCCACAGATTTTGAAGAGACGCATAGTTGGGAAGTTTACCTTAGAAGCTGAAGAGTCTGAAACATTTAAGATTTGTTATAAAGAAATGATGGTATCTAAGAGGATATTTACACCGGATGTATAAGCATATGATCTGACAGGATTTTAAATTTTTAAATTTTCTTAATATTTAATACTTATTGACACCACAGTACATTGCAACCGATCTAAAAAATCTAAAAAACATTTTTTAGACCGCGAGAAAGCATGATCGGTATTAAGTTGTATCAATATTTACAAAAATGTCATTGGTCATACTTTTTAAACCACCTCTACTTATAGAGGTCTTGATGTAACGGTCTTGGAGGTATTTTTTTAGTAGTGGAATTACAATTAAGTCATGAAATATGTCTTAAATTTATAAAATTTTACAAACTTGTCCTCATTAAAGATTTTGTATTGAAAATATGTTATATATATAAGTAAAATTTAAAAACAGTTATGGACTTATATTTAAAACCACAAGTTTCTCTCACAATGGCCTTAAAAAGGAACCAGGATGGTACCCTATATATATATATATATAACACTCCTTAAAACTATCAAATAGACAAATACCTTATAAAACAATCAACAAGATATTCTAAAAAGTGCCCAGTTTTTTCTTTTAAGATATAGAAAAATTTAAGTGGAAGTAGACATTGACCTATAAGGGTTAGGATACGCTTTCAGGCTCAAAAAGCAATACCAAAACCTCTCTTTTTTGGATAAAAACCGACATCTTAGCTAATTTATATCACTCCTCATTCCTCATTGAAAGTGCCCTGCTATATATGACCTGAAATAGTAAGTCCCAGTAGTAGTTAGAAACCAACTACACGAACATTAATATTAACCACTAAACTCACCAACCTGTCATTGACTTTCGGCTTCACAAGTTTATATTTTGAACATGCAACCTTCGCTTTTTGTACGTTTTCATTGAATGCTTATGATCCCACTCGATGCAAGGTATAATGTCATTTTAGCTACCAAAGGCCAGCTGTTGGCCATTCAATGAACATGTAGGACAACTTATAATTATTTACTACCTGGTCGTTAATATAAAAATTAAATAATGATTTTGTCAACATTAGAAAAATTAATGTACTTTACTTAGTATTTGTAACACACTTTTCTTTTTTTTTTTTTTTTTTTTTTTTACGATGTACATTAAAACTATCTTTAAGAAAGTCCTCATAATATGTGTAATTAATAATGATATTTTTGAAAAACAATTAATAATTTGAAAGATAAAGTGAATTGAGATATTATAATAATTAGGATCAAACTAAACTCTTTATCATGCTCCTCCTATATTTAGATCAAAAGGGAGTGCTATTTATCACATTCTAGAAGGACATTTTAGTCCCAATCATAAGTCACATTTGGATATGTATGTTTATATAGCATTAAGTATTTTAAAGATGTGGGCTATTATATTATTTAGGTTGGATACAATCATTCTATAGTTACCCACAATGCACAACTATAATAGTTTAACGGATGATGTGGCTAAATTACCTTATAATATTGTAGGAAATTTTTGTCTACTTAATCAACCGCTACCTTCATACCAGGAGGAGGTAGACACTCACTGGGCTATTAATGGATTTCAATTTTCATTCAAAAAAAAAAATGCAGAACTATAAGTGGAAAAACATGGTTCCATCTCTCGCCAAGGACCTGAACTTTTGGCAGGAAAAGTTTGAGTAAAAACTTATTCAATTTTTTTTTTGAATAAAAATGAATATATTCATTTAAATGCACATATCATGCCAAAATTAATATCCTAAAGTCATGTAAGACTATCCTTCATCATCTTGCCTCCTCTTCTATGAAAGGTGGGGAAGGTAAAAGATAGTACTTCCGGTCTTAAATATAAAATCTAGTTGACTTTTTTTGAGATTTTAAAAAAGCTAAATATGTTATTTAATCATATTATATATTGTGTATAAATAAATATATATCAATTTTTAAATCATACATATTAGTTTGGAGAGAAAAAAAAGGATAAATATAAATACTTTAAAGTAATTTAATTAGTTTCTTTAAATTTTCTTTTAAAAATCAATTGAATCTTATATTTCAAACCAAATGTAGTACAAAATATCATTATCATGTTCACAAGCTTTTCCGGACTAAAGGCCCATTTGAACCAAAGAAGAGGTAGGAGTGGAAAGGAATAGGAAATATTTTGCTTCCGATGTGCTTGGTTCGCATTGGAAAATAAAATGGATTGATAGAAACATTTTTGTTTGGTTGGAAGAAAATGAGGTAGGAAAAAAAAAAAAGACCATTTTGCCCCTTAACATAGGAATAAAATGGGTTGGCTTTTTCTTCCTCCTCTGTCACCCTCTTTGCATCGTCTTCTTCTTCCACCTCTGTCACCCTCTAGGCATCATCACCACCGTCGACTTTTTCTTCCTCCTCCATCACTGATGGATTTACCATTGTCGGCTTCTTCTTCCACCTCCGTCACCCTCTCGGCATCGTCACCACCATCGGCTTCTTCTTCCTCCTCCTTTGTCACTGACGGATCTGTAGCAACAACGTTGAAGAGACCACCATCGGCTTCTTCTTCCTCTGCCCTCAACCACTATGATATTTTTCGGCGTCTTCCTCTTCAACTCACCCACCGTTGAAGAGGGGTAAGTTGATCTTCTTCCATTTTCTTAATCCACCAGAAAATGGGTTCCCACCAAAATAGGTGGGTATCAATTTTCCCATGTATAAAGTAAAATGACCACAAGTGGAAAACATTTTCCTGAGAAAATGTGGACGCCATTGGATAGAAAATGCCATTTTTTCATTTCCCTCCTCTGATTTGCACTGATCCAAACAAGTGTGCTAAATGATTGGGCCTAAAGAGGCATTGTTGGGCTTACCTTTCTAATTGATACACGGGCTGCATGTTACAAAATCCATATTCCATAAAAATCTAAAATTTAAATTATCTAGAGGAATGTACCAAAAAAAAAAGGAAAAAATTATATAATTATCTAAGATTATGAGGAATGTACCCATAATTCGAAAAAAAAAAAAATTTTCAGAATCTTCCTCTAGAAGATTTTCCCAAAAAAATCCTCTAGAAGAAAAAAAATAAAATTTAAAATACACATAGCTTATTGCTGTGATAAAATAAAAAATATTAAATAAATTCAAACCTCTAAAATCTAACTTGAAGGGAGAATTGGCAACAGTATTAGATATATTCAGCCCGTGATTAATGCTTGGCGGTTTTTAGGGCAAATTGAGGTTTGCTGCACTTAACGATCGAAGTTACGCTTGGTCCGGTAATACCTTCCGGTGAGTATATCTCATCCCTGACCCGTTTAAAATGTGTTCATCTTGTTCCTGCTCGTCCCTGGTCTGTTTATCTCGTCCGTGCTCTGTTTCTGTCGCCGCTGGTCTGTGTCTCGTCCGTGCTCTATTTCTCTCGTCGCTGGTCTGTTTGTCGTCCGTGCTATGTTTGTTAACGAAAGTGGCTGACTTTGTGTTCATCTATGTTCGTTCTGGTCTCTCTTATGCGTCCTATTTCTTGCTCTATGTTTGTTCTGGTCTCTCTTCCGGTGGGTGGCTTAAAGTAACTTGCGTTTCCAATGTCCTTTGCATGCTGGATTAGGAATTTTGGGGGGCTTCCATATTCCATCGTCCTCCTCATCCTAATGTACAGGAATCGAATCATAACCCTGTAATATCCTAAACAAAAAAAGCTCAGACATGATAATAAAAAAACATTACTAGATTTTACCAAAAAAAAAACATTACCAGAAACTGCAGTATGTTCTCAAAGACCCTTTTTTTTGCCAGAACCTGAAACCAAGACCAAGTATTGTTCAACTCATGAATGAGATTTGAACATTCTGTAAATTAACAGAGACACATGAGGTTTTCAGCTGTTTTTTTGGGTCAGAACCTGAAACCAAGACCAAGTGTTTTATTTTATTTCCTTCGTGGGTTACATTGTTTATTTATGGGATATATTTACTGTTTTTGTATACATGTACAATATTTATGGGATAAGTTGCTGCTTGTTGTTCTAATTCATTTGGGATAATTTTGTTTATTTGTTAGATGGATTCTGAAGAGGAATTTGTGATACAATGGTTTTTAATGCGTCAGAGACTTGTAGCCCTTTTTGTTTGTCTTGTTGTCCAGTATTTTATGGTTCAGAAGTGTAATAATAAGAAGAAAAAACGTGCCGTATTTGAGGATTTTTCTATCAATTTGGAGAATGTGGAATTTGATGACCTGTCTCATGGAGCCCAAAGTGAGAGCTCAAAGAGGACTAGAAGCGTTAGTGCAAACGAGGAAAGAGGTACTTCTTCGGATGAAGTTCTAATTGCAAAGCAAATGCAAGCTATAGTAAGTGCTATGAGGGAAGGAAATCTAGTTTTGAGAGATAGATATGCACCACAAATTTCAGGGGAGGACACTTTTAAGCTGATTCAAGAGAGTGGATGTGATGAGGATAAGATCTCTAAAATCTACTGCTACCTCATGAATGATGTTAGCAAACTCAGAGCAGTGATTCAATGCCCCCCTCCTATACGCAAGCAAGTCATTATGAAAATGGTTTTCGGTGTTTAGATTAGCTTGTTGCTTAGAAAATACTTTTAAAGATATTTTATTTTGCCTATTAGGGATGGCTTTTGATGCCAACATACTTTAATTTTCCTTGTCATGGCATTTGATGCCAGTATTCATATTTTGGTTTGCCATATGATGGCATTTGGTGGCCTTTAATGCCATGCTGTCTATCTTTTGGGATGTCTTGTGAGTGGCACTTGATGTCTTACATTAATAAGATTATGATATGATGAACTCCTTATTTTAGTAAGTGACATTGTTTGGTTTTATTATCTTAAATTTAATTATATTCTAATTGTGTGTTATAAATTATCATTTTGTACTTTAACCTTAAAAATTTCAGATGTAAGATTAGATCAACGGTTGTAACACTTTTTACACATTTAAAAAAATTCACATTTATTTTATTTTTACACTTAATTCGTCAAAATTATGGTGTTATATGCATACCAAAGCTTACCTTCATGGTTGGTTTTTGTATAATATTGTTATAGAATATTGTTATATATGTATGTATATATTAAATTTTATTTTTAATTTAGGGCATATAAATATTATTTATAATTAAAATTTATTCTACATTTAATAAAGTTTGGAAAAAATCATTTATAACATAAATAAAATTGTCCCTAATATAAGAGTAAAGTTGTCAATGTGAAAAAAATTTCCTCCTCTCCGCTCTTGAACCAAACAAAGTAACATTAAAATCCTTCGCTTCCTCTTCCTTTTGGTCACTCCAAATAAGGTCTTCCATCAAGTCCTTATTATAAGATACCAACTAACAACCGTATTTATTTCTTTTTATGAGGCACTTGTTTGTTTACAAATAGCATTAAATATATATATTTTTTTTTACCAATAATTGAGGCATTTGTTTATCTACTATTAGAGTTTAAAATAGGGGTAATATTGAAAATTATTTAAAAATAAATTTAATTTTTTTTTTTTATTACCTAAAATTATTAAGTTGGATATTTATAAGTAGATGAGAGAGCTCCATAAAATTAATATAATATTCTATTAGAGTTTAATGCAAAAGTAGGGGTAATATTGATCTGTTATGAAAAAAAAATTATTTAAATTTTAGGATAAATATAAAAATTTTAACCGTTTTTATTAGTCTTTAAAAATTATTAGTTTAAAATATTTTTTAAATAATAAAAAAGAGATTTGAACCCTTAAGAACGGTCTAAGGGGAAAACTCCATTAAAATCCCCTCCCCGCTCCCTCCGTGGTGACCCTAAAGTGTTTTTAGCCAGAAAAAAAGAAGACCCTAAAGTGTTATCTGGTAACTCGAATTTTACTGAAGTAGTTTGGGCTGGAACTCGGATTTGGGATTCAAGATTGAAATCAAACAGATACTCGAACTTCTTCAGCTCATCATTTTTTCTTTCTTCAAGGAAACAAAATCAGCTTGAACAACTTTATTTCTTCGTTTTTTTTTTGGGAACTCTTCGGAGGAAAATTAACTATCGTCGTTGTCAGGCTTCAAACGGAGTGGCGGCGGAGACTTCAAAGTTTGTTCTTCGAAGGAAGAAATTACTAAAGGGACTGCGTTAGGAAGGTGA
Organism: Acacia acuminata; assembly: GCA_019022655.1. Lineage (NCBI taxonomy): Eukaryota > Viridiplantae > Streptophyta > Magnoliopsida > Fabales > Fabaceae > Acacia > Acacia acuminata. The sequence goes on from JAFJYI010000245.1 coordinate 867,436, forward strand.
AATTTTGCGCTTGTTATTCAAGAACTTTCTTCTTTCTTTATAGCCATTATGAAGTGGTATTCTTTCTTGTAACTGGCACAGGAATATGGACGCAAATGTAACCTCCCGTGATCACCAGGATCAAGAAGAATATGTTTTGCTTGATCTGGATAGTGTTTCTGAGAGTGTTGACATTCCTCCAAATGCTAAATATGTTTTAACTGTATGTTATTTAACATATTTTCTCTTTATATTCTTCCCCTGAATGTTTAAATTATTCATGTTCAGATTATTATCCTTTTCTCTAAGAAAAAATTACTTTTAATTAAAGTATCAGATCTTAGCTTCGTAAACTGTTCTTATATTGTGTAGTATTATTTGTAGGGCCTCAATACATTGAACCCAGTGTTGATCATTGATGACAAATTGAAGCTGGTAAGTTGCCTTTGAAATTTTAAATACCCTGCCCGATGAAACCTTTGTATTATATTTGGATGTGAATCTATAAAGAAACTCTTGGCCATGACATGATACATGTTCAGTCTATTTACTTTTCTTCAAACTGATTTCACTATTCATCCATGAGAGTGAAATTCTTTCTCATTCCATCTTTTTGACTAAAATAAAGAGAGCATTTTGATAGAAGTTGAAATCTACCGCAATATTCTCACCCTCTCTCTATGCACGGTGCCTTAAGTGTCAGTTACATTTAGCTAGTTTCTTGCATCGTGGAACTAGTATCATGCATTGTTTGTCTATTGCAGCCGTTTTTCATTTTTTATTAGTCTTTCCATTTATATTTGATACATTTGATTTAAAATTTCAAGACCGATCTTTTTCATCTGTTATAGACTGCTTCCTGGTGGATATTTTGTGTGTGTATGTGTGTATTTTGAATTCTCATCTGAGTGTAGTGATGCTGTCCAGAAGATTTATACTTCATAGCTATTCATTTGGAAGCAACTATGGTAGATGATATATAATGATGGGCTTATGATTAGTAGCCAAGGCTTGAGGGAATGTTGTTGAGGTGGCCGGTGGCCTAGTGCTTGTAACTGATGCACAGGTTGTGAGGTCTGTGGTGTGACAGTGAGAGGGGAGTAAAGTGGTTACTGGGAAATATATATTGTGGCTTGAGGTGTAAGAGAGACAGGAGAAACCATTTGGCTAGTATAATGTCTTTGGTCTTTGTATCAAAGAAAAAAGTCTTTGGTTTCTCGAATATCTTGTGTTCTTCTTGTTGTTTTCCTTTCTTACTGTAACTATGACTGCCATGTGCTACCATCCTATTGCCCATTTGCCGTGGTGGACAGGGATATCAATTATCATTGCCTTGTTTCATAAATAATATCAACTTTAGTTTTGAGTTTCCATCGAATAATTAATTTAAATGTTAACTTCTGCTAGTATTTCCTGAAATCCATTGTCAGAATTGTAGATGGAGTTATTCATGCTGTTGCTGCATTGAAATTTATCTCTGGGTCTGCAACCACTTTGTTTCATTTTTTCTGTCCTCTGAATGTATGATTACTATTCTAAGGGTTGTTATGGTTCCTCATTGTCCATTACAGGTCGGGGAATACCAGGAGACAATTGGCTCATGTATTGTTTTTTCAGAAGAAGGTGAGTTAATATTATGTGCTGAAATCTTCTATAGGGAAAAGGAAATATCTTGGAGTTGGAAAATTAGAATGAATTGTCAAGCAATTCTCGCATGTTAGTGTTTAAATATTGTTTTTGCTGTTTCCACATAACTGAGTTTAGGAAGCTGCTGCTTCATGTCCTCCAAGTATAGTGAACACCATTATTTATTTGCTAGGATGTTAATGTCCTTCCTTGTTAAGAATTTTCTCAGTTTGAAGATGCAATTGCCAAAGTTTTCAGTTACTCCATCTTTTAAGTATATTATTATCTGTGACTGAACTAGTAACTGGGGATTGCAATACAGTCAATCATGTCTTTCTCAAAGCCTCAAGTTGACAATATGTATATATCTAAAAAACTACAAGTAGCAAACAAAGGTTGGTTCAATTGGTAAAGGGTTGGCTTATAGCCTAGGTTGTCAGTTCAAATCCCATCAATGTGAAGACCTTATTGATGAGCGATTTATAAGCATTTTTTGAGTCCGGAGGCATACCTAGGCCTTGGTGAGCCCATAGGACCCAACTCACCTTAACTTTTTCATTTTTTTTTTTTTTTTTTTTTTTTTTTTTTTTTTTTTTTTTTGAGAAAAAACTACAAGTATTAGGAATGTCCTTGTGTCAGATTAGAAGACCAAAGCAACTAGCTGTATTGCCTAAAGAATTGCTCAGCTGTAATTGCTTGATAATGATGTTTCCCTTGCTATTTATATGAAGACAACTGTAACTATAGTTGAAGACATCTTTGTTATAAACTCTTAATGTTTTACATATATCTGTTTTTGTCTTCCGACAACAAAGAAATCGTATGGTTCTAGTTGTATGATAAAGCTTGTTACTTTGCAGATACTCCTGTGGTTCATGAAGAGACAGGACCATCTGAAGCGAATCTTTTCTCTGGAACTAAAATAATTGATTCAAATCAACCTCCAACGAAGCAAGTAAAACCTTCGTGTCAACTTCACAAGGTTCTCAAGTTCAGAATAGCACCCGATTCTGAAATACAAGCTGGAACCATTGAGGAGGCCAAATAATTTAACCAAGATATAGTTTCCACAGCATCTGCCATACATTGCATAGGAATGTGCCTTTCATGGAAATGAGAAATTTAAAGTTAATTAGGCATGTGCATATTTTTAACAAGTTTTTTGATATTACTCTTGAAGTTCCTTTCTTAATTTCTCTCCATTTTATTGGTGTAAAAGGAAGGGGAGAGTCTAATAATATACCACCCCCAACTCTTACCTTTCCTATTTATTGGCTTGAGTTTTCTCTTATCATCCAATTTCATCCAATTGCTTTATTTGATTTTTCAAAAAAGTTTTATGCTCTTTCTTCTACTTTTTGTGTTTTTCCATTAATATATAGATAATTACTACATATAATTAGTATTATTAATCTGTCTTCATTGAGTCTAACATACATTCCCATGAAATGAAACCCACAAGTTACTGTGATGAACTTCACACTCATCAATCCTCTGTAGAATGAATGGAAATATGGAATGAGGTTCTAAAGGTTTAGAATTATTTTTTGTCTTTAGAGTTTGATTGAATTTATTTATAACTTTAAATAATTAGTTTTAGCCCTTATAGGTTTATAAGAACTATAGAAACCAATTGTTAAACTCAATCAATTTTTCTTTTAAACTATAGGAATCAAAACTAATTATTTAAAACCATGAAGACTGAAATCAAAATTATATCAAACTATAAGTACTAATAATGGTATTAACCAAAAAAAAAAAAAAAAAACAACAAATATACTTAGGTCGATTTTGTTGCAGCACAGTATTTTAGTTGGGAGGTAGCACTTGACATTATGTAAATTTATATTTAGCTGCCAAGTCACCCACATGTTCTTGACATGTCCATCTCCTCATAACACATTTAACAACTAAATACGACAACAACCTATCGTTTTAAATTTGCAAAAAAAGGGATTACTTTGGAAAATTTTAAACCAAGGAATCTATTATTGTAAACAAGTGCATCATTATGTGAAAAAGCAGATTCCGCTAGGATTGATGATGAGTTTGAGGGGAGGCTGCTGAAGAAAAAACCTACACTATTCAAATCAATCAAAGATTATAGGCTAATGATCAAACCATGCATGTTCCCTTCAAAAAAATCCAAGTCTTGTGAACTAGGATGAAGTAGGTTCTTCAATATTTAATTGCTCCAAATCATAGTCTCTTTCTCAAATGAATTAATTTCACGCAAACATTCTGTTGGATGCAAAAATTAGGAGTGTGGTTTAAGGAAAAAAACTTAGTAGAGGATGAAAATGGAGTGGCATCAATGTCTGCAAAGACTAGGAAAAAGTGGGTCACTCTTCTTTAAAAATATGAATATAGAATATGGGGTTTCATAAGAACTTTAATCTTTTGTTTTTCCTTGCCTTTCTTCTCTTTGTTCTTTATTTCTCCACTTACTATCTTTTCTACCTTTTATGAAAAGACACTTTATTCATTCTGTCTTCTCTCCAGATTAAAAATTTCAAACATTTCAACTTAGGAGAATCAAATCCTCAGAGTTTTTACCAATTACAGAATTACTTATTTAAAAAAAATATATTATTACCTTGAAAGAAATTGAACAAATATTTATGATAATAATTTAGCTCATCCTTCAAGTATTGATTTTAAATATCATTACCAAGACTTAGTTGATAGTTCTTTATAATTAATGTTTGTAAGCATTATTTGATAATTACTAGTAAACGGCTGTAACCCACTTAACTTATATTTATATAAAATAAGATCTTGTAAGTCATGATCTCTATGCATATTAGATTTTGTAACCATACATCTTTTTAATTTAAATAATTTTTTAGTTTTTATCATGAAAAGAAAATTCTTAGGCCCTTGCATAGCATCCTGGTCTTCATTAAAAGTCGGGTGGAGGGGTATTTTTGTTCTGAAAGTTTTCACTGAGGGGAAATTTTGTCCCAGAAGTTTAACAAGTATAGTAGTTTTGCCTTGACCGTTATCTCAGTTAGTTTTGATTAGTTAATTGACCAAATATGTTGGTGATAGTGCGCATGTCATCCACGTCATTTTTGTTAAGTTACAAAATTGCCCCAAAAATTCTAAATCTAACTTTAAAAAAGGATATGAAGATAGATATATAAACTTTTGGTGTAAGTTTACATCTTAACAAAAATGATGTGAATAACAATATGAACCATTAACTTATCATATTTGCTCAACTAACTTGTCGCCAAAACTAACAAAAAAATAACGGTCAAAGCAAAATTGCTTCCATTTTTTAACTTACGGGCAAAATTTCCCCTTAACTCTTAAAAGTACAACTTGACAAAATCTCAAATACCAAAAGTAGAAACAAGTTCAAACACTAGGAATTGTATTTGTTGGGAGAGGTGAGAAGCTTCGAGGGAAAATCCTTAATCTAATAAAAAAAAGGACATTTAATATATGTTAAGTTGATTAATTTTTTCAAATTTACCTCTTATTTAATAACTAGTATTGAAAAAAAAGTAACCTACATTTTTAATACGGATAAAATTTTTAAAAAAATCATTAATCACTGTCAACAGAGATTTATACCTAGGACAAAAGCTTATTGGACTGATGATTAGGATTTTAATATCAACAAAAATTATTGTAAGGAATTGTTGACATTATTTGTGGGACATTATTGTTTTTTGCTCTTTGATGCTGGTAGTATTTCCTTCCAAATTGAACCTGTGGCATCACTTATGCTGACGTGGCGTCATACTAAGAGTCCACGTGTGAAGAAGCTCGACGACAAAAACAGATGACAGATCCAGCAGAGGCAGAGATGCTGTTTTTTACTAGGCTTCGAGAAGCCATGAAATTCCACGCTCTCAGATTCATTCGTCCCTGCTCCTGATCTTCTCTAGAGAGAGAAAAGATTCGCAAGAAGCAATACTTCTTTAGAGAGAGAGAGAGAAGGCACCAACCTTGACAGCAAGAAAATGCCGTAAACAATCCCAATCCCAAACCCTAGCGTAGCTTTTTGTGCTTTCATTGTGAAAATTGAAGCCCCACCAAACCCCATCACTATCTCGATTCGTTTCTCGGTTGTTCATTTCTTGTTTGTTATGTTTTGCTGCAAATAAGCAGCTTGGAACTTGAATTCGACGATTTTAGGCCAAGAAAAAGAGCCATCGATTCGCACCGTTAAGCCAGTTCGTTTCACTTTTATTCCTTGTTAAGGTTTCGCCAATAGTTTCTTTCCTTTAACTACTACTTTACATTAGATTAATGCTATAACTTTTAGTTGAAAGATCCTCCTTTGTTTCTCCTTCGCTAACTGAATTCGTATTACATTATTTCACCATCATATAGTGTGTTCAATCTATCTTGCTGTTCTTCTTGTATTCTTCCTTTTCCCCCTTTTTTTCTTGACAAGGGTGTTCTTGATTTGCAGGGAAATTTCCAAGTTTTCTTTGATTATACGGTAATTGTGGGGGTTATGATTAGTTCCCTTCTGATGTTTTATTACCAATCACTGTTTCAATCACCCGCTAATTATCCATTCTGGTACTCAATTTCCCATCCTTTTCTTCCCTCTGATGTCTTCTTTATATGTTGCTTCAATTGCCTGAGATTTCGTCTCAAAATTTGAGACCCTGCTCCAGAACTGAGTTTGTATTTGATGTCACTGTGAAATTCAACTACTGCGATTGTTAAGATTTCGTCTCAATCTCCAACTTGTTTCAATCGCAAAAATTTTTCTTTGGTGGAATTGAAGAGAAGCTGTTAAGGATGGGAGATCGCTTTAGACCTCTTTCCATTGAGGAATTGCCATCACATTTAATTCTAGAGATCCTATGCTCAGGCAGGCTTCGTGCAGTTGACCTTGTTTGTTTAGAGTTGACTTCGAAGACTTTTGGTGGGAATCACGGTTGGTACCCTTTCAAGTTTAGGTCATTAGTGGACTTTGCAGCATATCAGCTATCTGTCTCCCATCTTATCTATTTAAGGATGAGTTTGAATTCTCAGAGGGAGTTATATGATCGATGTGGTGGAAACTGGAAGCGAGCTTTGAGATTTTTGCAGTCCTTGGAACAGTCTTCTGGGATGGCCGAGACATCATCAGGCAATGTACTGTTTCCTTTTGGGAAGGAATCATTTTATTTATATTTGGGATTATCTATGGAGTAACGGAACTAAATTTGTACTACAAAATATTATGTTTCTTAAAAAGCTACAAAGTCATTTAAGTTTTGTGATATGTTTCTCAGAAAGCTACAAAGTCATTTATGTTTTGTGAACGAGTTTTAATTGGGATAGTTCTATTCAACTTATCTATACCCCTTATTGTCCTACATGAAAAAGTTACTGATTTTTCTTAGAAAGATGATTCTGAAGGGACGGATACTTTTGCTTTAATTTGCAACTTCAGGTTGTTTAAACAGAAAACATGATAAAACTCCATTTTTGTGTCTCTGTCTACATAATGCTCGTAATTTAATTAGATATTTTATTGAGGCGTCTGTTAATAATAACAGGCAACCCCAAAAAAAAGAAAAAAAGAAATTGGAGTTTTATATGTTTCAGAAGTTAAATTTCATAGTGTTGAGGAAGATATATGTATTACATTTGCTTTTCCCCTTCAAAAAAGGCATTTCAATATGGAAATTAGTTATAATTGTTGCAAACTTAATTTTCTTGTAGTCTTCCGCCTGTTCTTTCTGAAATGTTACATATATTTATTTGTGGAAAGCTTTTTATTGGCAGATGCAAGTTACGACTGGGAAGTATCACACCTTTGTTATCAGCAATTTTTCTGCCTACTCTTGTGGATCTGCCTTGTGTGGTGTGCTTGGTCATGGTCCTGAAACAACACAATGTGTAGCATTAACAAGGCTTGATTTCCCACCTTTGGCACGTGTGGTTCTTGTGTCAGCCTCCTATAATCATGCAGCTTTTGTCATGCAATCTGGAGAGGTTTGTAACTGCTTGTCCTTTATTGAGACATCCCTGATGAAGTCACTAGTTATTTGTTTGCTCTCAATAAAGAATAGCCTGGGCATAACCATAAATTTTTATTGAGGGTCCAATGAATCTGGATACTAAGCTTAGAATTTTAGTAGAATCCCATTACTGGTTTGCACTTATGATCAAATTGTCTCAGACCCTGATTCTTCCTGCACCTGCACTCCTACTATAATATATCAAACTCCATTACAAGGTTGGGGTAGACCTTTGATTTAAACTGCATTTTCATGGAGGGCCAGGCTAGAAATATAGGTCAAGACATTTTTGGGTTTGAACCTAATAGCTTTTGCTTGTTGGACTAGTTGCCCATTGACAAAGAACAATGGAAGCAACAGGGCTGGGGTAATTGGAAGGTGAGAGATTGGCATATAAGTTCATTATATTTGAACTTTGATTGCCTAAGACACTCCTCTTTCATCATAAATCTATTGTTGAAAGTTGAGTTGAGGCATACGGTAAATTAAGAATCATTAACATGATGTCAGAAGCTGAGAACATTGAGTATAATGCCTTTTAACATTTTCTACCTATAGGATGCTTTTCTCAGTGGGGATAACATGAGCCCATCACTCGAAAACTGAAAATATTTTATATTTTCCCAAGTCAGTGCAAAAAGTCTGGATGTATTTACTTTCAAAGCAGATACTTGAGATTGAAGTAAAGTAGTGTCATGGATTTTTTTCCCCCAAAAGATATTTTTCTATTTGGGGATTAGGATAATATGATCTGGCAGAGTTTTTATGAGAAAGCGGGAATAATAGATTGTGTGATGGACACAAGATAGACTACAAAGCTTAATGATGACGTATCTTGAGCCTGAGGTTTTTGTTACTGCACATTTGTCCATCATAAATTTGAATCACCATAGGTATGTGATAGTAAGTCTACTTATTTCTTTTTTGCTTCTCTTCTGTTCTAAAGTAAATTCCTTAATGTCAAACAACTGAAGAATGTCCTGATGGGAATTTGAAAGGATCCATTCACGAGCAAACAGAAGGAAAGGATACTTTTTAAGGGTGCAGGGCTGACTTTCCTATTTTGGTGTAATTGCTAGACACTTAGCCGCTGCATAGAGTGGCTCGAGTATTTAGCACTGTAGCATTTTGAATACTATGCACAGATGCTTTTGACTATATTAGGCGTAGGAAGGCATGGTAGTGGTATGTTGGATTTTGTATCAGATTGTAGGAGAAGGGAGCTGGTTCTGATATAGAACAGCAACCATCTTGGCTGTGGGAGTAGAAATACTTTCGACAGATTGTAGTAGAGGGAAGCTATTCGGTTTCACTGAGTGGCCTTCGTTCTTAGCTGCAAGAGTTCATACTCTTGACAGATTATTGTATTTTTCAGTGTGTTTCTGCTGTTTGCCTAATTAAATCAGTGTTTTTAGATACTCTTTGGTTGGTTCCTAACAGAATTAAAGGAGACCACACAGAATAGAAATTCAGAAGCCTACAAACTTCCACCAATGCCATCTATGATAAAAGTCGTTAATGAAAGCAGTGAATATCACAAAAACAATTCCTGGAGTTCTTTCTCCTTATACGTCTTTTTCTCGTCTAATGAAAGTGGGTATTAGATTACTTCTTCAGGTTGCTTAGGTAATGCCTAATGTTGCTTTGTCTTTATGTTAGTGGAGCAAAGTGTTACACGTGCAAGCCTTTTGACTGAACCAGCCATCCAGTTACTTCCCAAGCATCTTTTTTACATTAAACTTTTTTGCAATTTACGCACTAATAAGCTCAAATTTCATAATTCAGGCCATAGAAAATGTTTAGATTTCATATTTGTCGTCTTTGGCCTTGAAAAAAATGGCTTTATTTAAATTGTGAATTGATTGATTGCTACTTGTTTCCATCATCAACTTGAGATATTATGTTTGACTAATGTAGGTATTCACATGTGGAGATAATTCTTCATCTTGCTGCGGGCACAGAGATACAAGCCGTCCAATTTTTAGGCCAAGGCTTGTTGAAGCCCTAAAGGGGGTACATTGCACACAGGTAAACTATATAATTCATCGCCCCCATAAGATGATTATTGTTGGCTGGTTTGAAAAATAAGGGTTGGTAGAAGATTATAAGTTCGCACCAAATTTGTGGTTAGAGAGTATTTTTTCTTACTATTAAGAGTAAATCGCATGCTGTAGTCTTCTGCCTTCCCTTAATACTGTTTTGCTTAGGCTTTTACTATAGCTGCTAAAGTAAGGTGACTGTTCTCAGGTTGCAGCAGGGCTTAACTTCACAGTCTTCCTCACTAGACAAGGTCATGTATACACGTGTGGGACCAACACCTCTGGCCAACTTGGTCATGGTGATACTCAGGATGTACCAACTCCTAAACTCGTTGAAATGCTTGTGGGGGTTGGTCCTGTTGTTCAGATAGCTGCTGGACCAAGCTACGTGTTAGCTGTCATGGATAATGGAATAGTATACTCCTTTGGATCAGGCTCTAATTTCTCTCTTGGTCATGGTGAACAACATAATGAGTTTCAGCCACGTGCTATTCAGGCATTTAGAAGAAAAGGTATCCATGTGGTCCATGTTTCTGCTGGTGATGAGCATGCAGTGGCGCTTGATTCAAATGGATTTGTGAGTTCTGTTAAGACCAGACGAAGTCTTGTTTTTGCTAGTTATACATTATTTTGGGTTTCTCTAGTGCTAGTAGGTGTTCTTAGTCAATGCTATTGTTGCTTCAGGTATACACATGGGGCAAGGGCTACTGTGGTGCTTTAGGCCATGGGGATGAAAATGATAAGACAACTCCAGAGATCTTGGCCAGTCTCAAGAGTCACTTGGCTGTTCAGGTATTGTCTCTTTAACTACAAGTTTTGATAATCTGTGTTGTAGGGATAAAATGGTTTACACTGAAAGAAACAGACGGAAACGAAAAGAGGGGCCTAGTTGCAAATAACCCCATTCAACTTTGAACTTCTGGCAAATCACTCCCCCTAGTGTTAATTCTGGCAACTTGCCGCTTATACGTTTCTCTCATTTTCTTCACTTCTTAGCAAGTTGAACAGATTATTTACGGCAAAAGTTCAAGTGGTTGATGTCAAAATCAAAACTACTGAGTATCATTTGCCAAAGGATCAAAATTGATTTATTTTCGGTATTATATCCTATAAAAATCTGAACTTTTTAATTTGGAAAGTTGTAAAATTCAATCATCTCCATCCCTTTGATTTAGAGACTGCATATTCCTATCACAGACATAGTCAAGCTTAGGCTTCTTGTTATCTGTAGGTCTGTGCGAGAAAGAGGAAAACTTTTGTTCTGGTTGATTCTGGTTCAGTCTTTGGCTTCGGGTGGATGGGATTTGGAAGCCTTGGATTTTTGGACAGAAGGCTATCAGATAAAGTCATGAAGCCTCGGATCCTCGATACCCTTCGGCGGACCCATCATGTTTCTCAGATCAGCACTGGACTGTACCATACCGTTGTAATCACCAACCGAGGACAGATCCTTGGTTTTGGAGACAATGAAAGAGCACAACTCGGACAAGAGACATTAAGAGGATGTCTTGAGCCAACAGAAATTTTCATTAACGATACAGACGACGAAGTTCTAGATGCTATTTCATAAAAGAGGCTTTACAGTCCAGTAGCAACCACGTGACCATGTCCTTTGTGGAGGTTTGTACCATTGGATATCACGCAGATACCAAATTCTTTTAGTTTGTAACTGTTAAGATTGCTACTTTATGTTGTACTATAATTGTAGTGACAAAAAAGGAAACTTAACCCAAGAGTTTGTCATTGTTTTCATCAAGTTTATGTTTGTGACGAAACCCATAAAATCTTATGTTGAGACTATGGTGATGGACAAGATAGGGAACTTTCAAAAGGTATGACATTTCTTTTCTTCTCTCTTGCTTCTTTATTATCATGGGTGGCTAAGATCCAATGGTTTTCCTAAATCCTTGATTGTGAGGGTTTATAATTTTCTATAAACATTAAAAACTAGGAAGACAAGCACCATGTCCATTGGCAGCCAAATGAATAATCTATCACCAAAAATTCCAAATCCCATCTCCAAAATTACTCTCCTCCTCTTTATTCAGTCGCTGTTTGAACTTCGTATTGGCCATATCTCATACCCAAATATCTATTTCTCCTCTCATTAAGATATTCCCTGGAGGCAGCATAACCTTATTCCAATAATAAGTTTTTGGTTAGAATTTACCTTATTCTTGATTATACTTAATTATTTTCCTTTTTTAAAAATAACTTCAACTGTCATACTTTGTTTTCTACGAAATTAAATTCTTTTTTCCTTTTCCCTTTTAAATAAAATATATACTTGTACTTTATTTTGGAAATTCTTCTCTTTTTAACTTATTTGCACCTTTCTTTTTTTCAATTTTTATACCGCTATTGCCCATTTGGATGGGCTTTTTAAAAAAAGATTTTTTTTTATATTGGTTTTTAAAAAATATTTTAATTAGAAATCAAAGTTATTTTACGTTTGGATACATCATTTAAGAAGCACTTTTAAATAAATAAATAAAAGTTGTTTGGATGTTAAAATAGAAAAGCACTTTTTTATTAATAAAATTATTGAAATGGGGATAGGACTGTCATTTTATTGAAAATCAAGGGTAATTGATGTAAAAATAAATTACTAAAGAAGAGCCTGTCATTTTTTTTTTCATTCTCTCTCTTCTTTTGCACTTTTTTTAAAGCTACAAATTGAAGCTTTAAAAAAAAAAAAGCAGAATTTTGGCTTTTTTTTTTGTTACGTTTGCTTTTTTTAAAAGCTCTCATCCAAACACATTTATTAATAAAAAAATGCACTTTATTTTTGGAAAAAATCACTTTATATATATGTGTGTGTGTGTGTAAAAAACCATCCAAACGGGTTCAAAATATATATACATACTATTAGCCATTAGGTGAGATGGTTATTCGTCACTACCATAGACAAAACAATATGCGATATATATGTACTGAATAAATGAGACAGTTATTCCCCATTATTATATGTACATGGAGATGCATGTGTGTAAATAAAACTTGTAATATAGTAGTTGAGAGATGCTAGATGAAATTAAAATTGTAATTAAATGCCTTTGGGACTATTAGATGTGATTGCCATTTTTTTTTTCTCTTTCCATGGTTGGTTGTCTTCTTGAAAATATGTTTTCGAAAAGCTCTTGTAGACCTTGTTTCCCTTCCTCACACATTGTTACTTTTCCTCATTAAGTGGGTGGACTCACCCTTTTATTGTATCATTTTTTTCATATTAGTATGCAAATGGGTAGAGCTCAAGTAGGTTCGAACATTTGTGTTATATATCCTTAGATTATATATTAGTTTATTAGTTAAACTAATTAGTTTGAAGAAAAAAATAAAAATAAAAAGACTCTAAAGTAATTTAATCCCATGGTGTCGTAACTTATAATTGGAGAATTTTTTCCATATTAGTATGCAAATGGGTAGAGCTCAAGTATCGAACTTCGTGGACCTACTTTAGGTAGGATAAGTTAGAATCAAGGTGAATCCCACGGTGTCGTAACTATTATGGAGAATTAAGGTCGAGATTATTTTAACTTTTTTGTGTGTTGGACACTTGTGGATTTTATATTGGTCACATGTTACTTTTCCTTTTCTCGTTAGTTGAAACTTTTGTGACGAATTATTATTGTCGGGGAATATTATTTTCTTTAGATAATATATGATGGTATTACATGATAATATTTTTAACTCAGGCTAGCTAGACTAAGGGCCCGTTTGGGTGTTGCTTTTGGAAAATGATTTTCACCATTTACAAGACAAAACCTAAGTTTTGGAGAAATGATTTTGGAAAAAACTGATAGTGTTTGGATGTTTTTATCAGAATAGTTTTTGAGGGATTAAATTTACCAAAAAGGACATTAGCTTTTTGTATAATTGCATTTAAAGGATAAAGTGGTATTTTAAATATCATAAACATTATATTCAATAATAAATACTAAAAATTACATAAAATTGTTAGAAAAATAAATTTATATCATTAGTGAATTATGTAACATGATAAAAATTAGATCAAACATATACGTATTAATAAATTGTACAGAGAAAAAATATTTGTAAAAAAATTCAACATACGTTTTTGCTCAGGAAAAAAAAAATCAACATACAAGTGTGATGTTTCGTAAAATGGTGAGAACGTCTTCAACAAAAAAAAAAAAAAAAAATGGTGAGAACGTGAATTGTCACAGGAGATATGAGGTAGGTTTAAAGGATTAAAATTAAGGGTATTTTGGGGTTTGGTGGGACCCACAATCTGAAAAATGAGTTTTCAAAAGCTAAAAGTGAAAAAAGGTTGGATTTGGCAAAACCTAGGTTTTGAGTCCAAAACCTAGGTTTTAGGTGGAAAATGATTTTGGAGAAAAATTGAGGTGTTTATCAAAACTTTAACAAAATCTAGGTTTTGAAGGCCGCCAAACAGCCCTAAGTAGCGCCAATTTAGCTTGGCTATGCGCCGGTCATGTCCCAAGTTTCAGGTCGTGACATGATCTTCATTGTAACCTCAGTCTACTGTTGTCAATGCACGACTCTTTAATTCAAGAAAATAAATAAATAAATTGACAGCTAAAGAAGAGATTTACTAGTGGATGGTTTAAAAAAGAACATGTAATAAAAATCATAATCTGTAAAAAGAAATATGGGTTTGAAGTTTGAACATGTAATAAACAATGTTAAAAATGTGAGCAATTCATCTGAATAAAGAAACGAGTGTGATACCCCTTAGCAAGTTGCTTAGAAATCTGTCAACCTTTATGTATATGATTATTAGTGTGTTTCAAGGGGAGTTTATATTACAAAATAATCATAATCTGAAGTATTACTCAATGGTCATTATTTTTCTTTAATCAAATTTAATTGACCTTGCTCCTTGATTTCAATACATCATCACATGGGGAGCTTCTTTTATTTTAATGCGATTTCCCTCGTAATTTTCAAACGTCAAGATTCAATCTGCACCAGAATTCTAAAGAATCACAGATTTATTAAATAAATAAATAAAAAGTCATATTATATGTGTTTGCTTGGATGTAATTTCGTTGTTTAAAATTTAAATTAGACATTAACACTAAATTAGAATTACTTAATTTTACACATGGGATCAAATAACTTGAGTTGAGGGGGAATCCCCCAAGACTGCGTCATATCCACTTAATTCATTCATTTGGCTAGTTATTTCCTCCTCTAAAGAAATTGTAAAATAAATCAAAACCATTAAAAATAAGTCAACTAACCTAATTATAAATAAATAAGGATAAATAACATTTTTTTTTTTTGTTTTGGCTAGAAAGTTTTGGAATCAAAAAAAGTTAACTGAGCATCCAGAATTTTTTTGTTTGGATCAAAATTGCCCCAAAAGTTTGAAAGATTAGCAATTTTGTCCTTCGTTCAATCTTAACCATTAAATTGTTACTCAAATTTGTATACTTTTAGAGGCAAAATTGCTTCTAAAAAAACTTCAAATGGAAAAATTCTCTAAAAAAATTCCAGGACTAAAATTGCTTTGTTTTGTTAACTTCCGAAGCAAAATTATTTCCGAAAGAAGCTTCCAGGAGCCTATTACTCTTCAGCCAAAACTTTCAAGATAAAAATAAAAATGATACTTATCCCTAAATAAATATTATAGGCTCGTTGGTCATACTTTTTGTGGATAATCATAGTCATGAATGTTCTTTTCTGTATTGGTAAACAACTATGGTTATAATTATTGAACTCAAACCCGTGCACATGATCATAAATAAGTATAAAGCGTCGTACTTTAATTCAAATCCTCATAGCAGAAGAAGTGCTTAATTTGAACAAATCCATCCAATTTTTATCCACAAAAGAAGCTTAGGAAGAAATGAAGGGAAATCTCAAAAAGAGAAAACGAAATAACATTAATTGAAATGAAGCAAAACAAACATCTAACAATCGCCACTCAAACTCAGGGAAGGTCCATTACCTTTATTCTCAGATACTCTCTCTCTTCCCTACTGCTTCTTAATTTTGTTCCTAATCGTCTAAGCAAATGGCTCCAAGTGTTCTCTAAACACCTTAAGCATATTAGAAAAAGTGACGATACCAACTAAGCTAAAATCATCTTCAATAACCCACAAATAGTTGACTCTGTGAGCAATGGCCTGAATCATGACAGCAACTAGAGAGCTCTTGGGATGGCAAACTATGGCCTCTGCTTTTCTCACCATTCTGGCTGAGTAGCTGAAGGACCTACTATACCTTCCTGATCTTGGTAACGACCTTCTTGGGGACAACCCAGATTCTTCATCTGATGAAGAATATGATGAATCAGTGACCACAGATGACAAAATTGTGAATTCTTCTAGCATCTTCTCCAAGTTCCTCTCCTTCAACCTTGCCTTCACTTCCCTAACTATATCTTCTGGGGGCCCACCGCAATCAATGTAGGCCATTAGATCCCCAGCAGAGAGGGTTGTGATTGCAGCAGCAACAGTCTCATCACAGCAAGCAAGGGTGAAGGGAGAGATCTCACCAATGAAGATTCCTTCACTATCAACAATGGCCACTGAAGTTTGTGCTGTGAGGGAGTTTGAGATGGCTCCTATGGCGGAGGACGCTGGGGCGTAGTAGTCGATGGCCAAGGCCTCGGCGCTGATGATGCCGAGAGTGTCTATGGAGAGAGCAGGGAGTGGAGAGAAGAGCCCTATGGAACCAAGAAGGAAGCGGATCACATCCTCTTGGGTGAGCCAGCAGAACTCATCACCACTGTGGCTTGTGCAAATTGTAGAGCTGTTTGAGGGTTTCTGGTGCTGTTTTCTCCTTGTAATGCTGCTTCTTTTTGCTGGTAATGGCACTACAAGGTTCTGTGCTCCTTGAAGGATCAAATCAATGGCTTCCAATAAGCTGAAAGATCAAAATAAATAGTGGTTAATTGGTGATCATCTGAGCTGTATAAATCAGAGGCAGAAGCAGAGATTCAGCGTGTCCAAAGAAAATGATTGAACAATAACTCCCTCATTGGGAGAAACTATTTCTCCCAAAAGGCTAAAACAAAGACAATTTAAAGTTCAGTTCATTAAAGCTTAAATCTTCTTTCATTCAGACAATCACTCAACAATAACCTAGAAACCGCCCTCCCTGGAAGCAGAAAGTGTTGGATTTTGCCACTTTTCGTTGACATTAAATGATTTCTACAATTTCTGAACAATTCATCAGAAATTTCTTGTCTAAATTTGAGCTTCATGTGTTATTGTGCAGTTAGAACCTCAAATTTGAAGAATTAATTCAAGATCTTACTCACAAACACAATAGACATTTTTTAGTGTTTACTCGCCCAAATGACCGACAGTGGATCCGGATTCTCTCAGTATCCCTTAGTATCTTTGCATCTGAGCCGTCCAAAAGTTGATCTAAAGGCCCAGAATTATCAATGTCAAAAGTACATATAAAAATTTTAAAAACCCTTCTCCAACCATTAGATTTATTTTTGGACGGTTCAGAATTTGCTTCTGAGAGATAATGAAGCAGACGATTCTGAGAGAATCCCCTTCCGTTCAACTTCAGATATAAATGAACTTGTCAGCTAAACAGGCCACTAAATAGTGACATTTTTCCAGCTGTCACTGCAAAAATTGCAGAGGAAAAACAGAACTGCGTGCTTTTCAAGTTTCAACCAAGCAATTAAAATTCCGAAGAAATCTCAAGTGATATACAGTAAACATAGTGAAAATTTAAAAAAAAAAAAAAAAAAAAAAAAAAAAAACAAACAAAGAAAATCACCACAAGAATCTGGGGAGAAGAAAGAAGAAAAGGGGGAAGAGTAGCATTTCCAGAACAAATCATACGGTAAGGGAGAAGTACCTAGAAGATGGCTCAAGATGCCTCACGAGACCTGAAACTTTGGGCAAAATCGCAGAGACAGGCGCTTTCAAGGCAGCCGACGGAGACAAAAGATTCTCCTCTCTGCACAGGTAGCAAATAACGTCGACCATGCACAATTTGCCGACGCATCGGCAGCCTAGGTCGTCGTTGTCCTCGGCAAAGCCGATTCGAGCGGTGACGGAGTGATCGCTACAGTTCCAGACGCTTATGAAGTAGTCGTCGGAGGTTTTGAGGGCAGCTAGGGCGTCGGCGACGGTGGCAGACAGTGGAAGCGGCTTCAGCGCCGGCTTGCCGAGGCAGAGGTCAGATACCTCATGTGCCAGTAAGCTCACTGCCATGCAAGATTGGAACTCCGATCGGAACTGAATGCAGCGGGCTCCGGTGGTTGGCTGCGGTGGCGCTAGGAGGTGGTGGTGAAGGTTTGAGATGAGCAGAGAGGTCTATTTATAAAAAGTAACGAACGCGTCAATGCGTCCTCATACGGACATAATGACTGGGGCGGGGGGTACGGTAAGGGAGATGAGGAAGACAGACACTGTGGGGTCCACTGTTTGCCAGTGAATAATTGTGCTGTTTCCACTTTTTTCCATACTGAGAAGGAGAGAAAAAAGAGAAATTTGATTATCACTTTGCTCTTATTTATAAATTTATTTTAATTAAATTTCATATATTAAAGAAAAGTAGTTATCTCAATAATTATGATGATAAATTTTCAATTTTACTCTCATCTATGATTGAGCATTTTAAAATTGTTTCTTTCTCTCTATTTTTATGAGTACAATTAATATGAGTCAAATTATCATAATCTCATTTATTACATGTAATTGGACTTATAAATAGAACTAATTTTTTAGTTAAAATAAAATTATAAATAAAACCAGACTAGTATGAAAAAAAAAAAAAAAAATTAAGTTGGGTGGATTTCTTTTTTAAAGGAATTAATTAAGCTGTCAGGATCTTGTTGTAATTTTGGAAATGATTTTATTATAATTTAATAAAAACTTGTTAATAAAAATTTTCACCTCCGTCCATATTTTATATTCAAGGTCTCAGGGGTGTGATTGTATGATTCTCATACATCATACAAAATTTAGAAAAATAATAATTGTATTCAGGGATGTGATTTTATAATAATTTTTGAATTAATTATAGTTCGTTAAAAAAATTATATTATATAGAAATATAATTTATTTGTTTTATAATTATAATATGCATAAGGTTTATTATGATTAAAAGTCTAGGATGTCCGATAATATAATCCTAACCAATGGCGGACGTAAGTATAAGGGAATGGGGGCAAGTGTCCACCTTTGAAATGACGTGATTTGGGGATTTTTTTTTCTCTTTTTTTATAAATTAATACATGTTTTAATGATTGTCCACTTAAATTAAGTGTTCACCCTTAATACATCAAGAGTTCAAGACTGCATTTCGTAATCGGATGGGGATAAATAGTTGAATGATTGTTTAGCGCCTTATATTGAAAGAGATGTATTTAATAGCATTGATAATAAGACAATTATGATGGAATTTAAAAAAATAAGGTCTAAAAGGATGACATTGTAATTATTTTCATTGTAATATACTTTTGTCATTGTAAAACTTTCCTTAAAAAAAAAAAAATTGGGGGTGTTGGCCCTGAACCCCCCACTAGTACCTACCCTTCATTAATTTTCTAGATCCGCCACCGATCTGACTACACATTGAAAGTATATATGAAATAACTTATGCATATGTTTTATCCTTTAATTTTAGTATTATGAGGGGACATTGCACACTCAGCAAAAGTATATACCATGTCTGTCACATATTTAAAATGATTTTTATAACATATTAATGCAATTATATATCCATGTGTGTGGGGAGATCACAAGAAAATACCACTCTGGTTTTATTTATAAGTCTCATTTTGACCAAATCACACATACCAAGGAGAGATAGGTAGCTCAATGATTATAGGGTAAAATTTCAACTTTACCCTCATTTATGATTGGGTACCTTTTAACTTTTTCTTCTCTCTCTATTTTCATTGGTATAATAATATGAACAAAATTGTTACAATCTCATTTATTTGGTCAAAAGGGACTTATAACTAGGACCAAATTTTTTTAGTCAAAATGGACTTATAAATAAGACTAGAGTGGTATGATTTAAGCTTCAAAATTTTAAATAGGTGAAAATGAGTTGTCAATCCCACTTGTTGTTAATATCATTGATATTGTTGTAATTTTGAAGTTCAAATGATTATATATATATATATATATATTGACATATGTATCACTTTTTAAAGGAAAAATTAAAACATTAACTCGTAGTTTACAAAGAGCATTTACTTTTAGGCACAAGAATATTCTGCGAACAACGAAGTCTAACCTCCCCAATGTTATCAAGAGCAATCGGTAGATCCTTCTCAAGTATTTGAGGGCCTATTTGGATTAGTGTAAATGGAGTGACAGAATAGGAAAATAGGGATTTTCAAACTGGCAGTAGGCAGTTGGTTCAAGTATTCTATCAAATATGATTTTCCCACATTTTCAATTGGATAAGCGAAAATGGGTTCCCACAAAAAATAGTAGGAACCCATTTTCTGGAGTGCGCTGGAAAATGAACGAAAGACCCAAATACCCTTGATGTGACGATGATGTTATATAAAAATGAGGCCTTTTGGAGATGAGTTAGTAGTAGCAAAGCTGGGGAAAAGAGAAGGAGCTGAAAAATAGAGGTGGCGAGTGGATTTCTAGCGACCATGCAATTTTCCATCAAATCCCGACAAACAATAGGTGGGTTCTTTCTTCTCCGTTGACGTCACTTGTTGATGCACCCATGGTCCCTAGTTGTCGGTGTTGAGCTAAGCAAAGAGGCCATTGCTTAGACGAGTTGTTTCAGAGCATGTGGAGGTGGTGTGAACTCCATGCATGCGACAAATGATGGTAGACCTTATCTTGACCATAAAGAATCCATGTCGTGAATGTCGTTGAATATGTGATATTCACATAATGGAGTGGTATTGACTTGATGCGGTTGGTGGGTGAACAATGGTTGAGAGTGATGTTAGATTAACTGTCATATAACCATGAGTTAAATTATACTATGGAAAATGTATTTCCCCATTATTTTAAGAATATGATTATGTGATGCATAGTTATGTATGTAAATTAACTCCCCCTTGAGGGATGCACATATTTGTGGTGAAGACACTTGTTTAAAAATATGCTTTGTTTCGGTGATACAAAATAAGGGCAAACAGAGCACTGTTTCAATTGCTAAGACTTCTTGCAGCCTATGGGCACATCGTGGTTAACGCCGCATGAATTAAAACGTGATGAGTATATGACGCCCATGGGCACACCATGGTTAACGCGGCTTTCTCTACTTTCTCCTTCAATATTGAAGCCACGTAAAAGAATGTTAGCCTCACATAATGACATTATGCTTTTGGAGATACGTTTATGTTGTAGTTAATCGGACAATTTTTGAATGGAGATTTGGCTACATGCATGTGTTGGGCACATCATGTGCGAGGAGATAAATTTTAAAATGCAGCAACCATGATGCATCGAGAGTGTGCATATGGTTCTAAAAGTAGAAGTAACTTGAGATGAAGTTGATTTAATCCCATCCATCTGATGGGTATATAATGGTATGTAATAGTTATGGCGTAAGTATGAAACACAAATACAAATATGTATTTCATGTGTTCCCCACAAACTTGTACAAATAAAGGAACTATTAGACAACAATCCACCCCATCAGCCTACGTAACGACAAAGCTCGTAAGTCTCTAACTTCCCTCATCCTAGGGTACCAGAAGACTCTTGTTGCACAACCGTAGTTACCCGAGAAAAAGGGACCTCCTTCCCTCTTCACCAATACATGCTGAACAACCACAAGCAGATTCACAGTGTTCGAATGAGACTAAAATCCATCCCACGCATCTCTACTGTCATGTCCCAATACTATACTACTTCTATCAAGTTCATTTTAACAATTACAACAGACAAATGAATTGCACGCAAGTTCAGCGCCCATTCCCTTCACCGAAACCACAATCTAAAGCTCCCTCCTTGGCCATCTCCCTACCAAATTTCATTTTTCAATAGCCCTGGTTTGCCTTCCCTCACACCAGGGGCACCTTTTTGGGCATGAGACTCTTATGAATTATTAAATTAATATATTTTTATTTAGGGGCAAAATTGTATTTATTTTATTTTCCTACCTTATTTTCTTCCAATTAAATAAAAAATTTTCTATCAATTCATTTTTTTCCCAATACGAACCAAATGCGTCGAAGGCTAAATATTTTTCATTAATTTTCATCCTCTTCCTTTCCTTTCAATTCTATTCCCATCTCTTCTTTAGTCCCAACGGACCCTCTTCTTTGGGGTGGCTGTGAAAGAAATATGAAAACATAATATATATATATATATATATGAATTCCAGTTGGATGTCCCACCAAAATTGTCCATATGTTCATTTATGTTTATAATAACAATAATAATACTCGTACTATGATTTCTAGAGGAGCTTGCCAATTTTTCTTTTTCTACCGAACAGCGTCACTTTCAGTCCCAAGACTCACCATTTGTATTTCGTCGTCTTACTCAACCATCATGCCATTTTCCCATATTATCACACTTTTCATATCTGACGCATCACTATCTTCCAACAATTATTTGTTACATTTATGAATAAGATGCTTGTGGCGGAACCCGAATTGTAATTAAAGGGGCGAAAATTATAGAATAAATCTAAGTTTTCATGAAAATATATTTTAATCCCATAAAAATTTTAATATTTTTATTTTAGTCACTAAAATAGAAATATTACAATTTTTATAAGGCTAAAATATAATTTCCTAAAACTTTAGATTCGATTTTATAATTTTAGGAGGGCGACCCAAGGTCCATCCCTACTTGTTCCTCGGCTCCACAATTATCATACCATTGTCATTCTTATTATAAATTAATTTTCACTAATTTTCAGACACACATAACACTTAAGTCATTAAATATATTTTAAAATTTTTCAAATTCTTACATGTCTATCCTCTTTCTTTATTTTTTCAACAAAAATTAAATTAAGGTGAAATTGGAAAAACAATATTTTTGTGTGTTAGAATTAGAAAAAAAAATCATTTAGAATTAGAAAAAAAAAATCATTAATAACCCTTTAAATATATTTACACTTGAGATAAAAAATTTGTCTCACAATTGACTTTATAATAAGGACCAAAGTGATAGAAATCTTATGTTCTTCAATACATCCTTTAATTTGATTTTAAATATAAGAAGTAAAAAAATAATTTACATACTTAGCTTCCTCATATTTTTTAAAAAATTAAGTTAGTTATTTATAAATAATGGTGCATTGGCTTCCTTTCACTTCCCCCTCTTGTCATTTATGTGAATGCAGAAGAAAGTAATTAAGTATTGATTATAGTAAAAAAATCAACATAGAGAGTTCGAAAACAGAATTATATATTAACGAGGAAAAGTGTGTAATATTATATTTAACTGTATGTATCTTGCCCACATGTTGGGTGAGCAGCCAGATGCCGTATCAAACTCAGATCTGGCTTCTATCTTTTGCCCTTAATATCTGCTGCAGTTCTTTGCTGGAATACGGCGCTGATGTTGCATAAATACAAGCTTGTGCTTTTTTTTTAAAAAAAAAAATATATATTTTTAGAATATTGACAACTACTAAAAAGTTACTTCAAGATAATGAATGGTACTGAAAAAATTACTTTATAATCTTAAAAAATTATTTTAGATCTTGAAAAAATATTATGCGATTATATTTTTTTTAAGCATCATTTTTAATACAATTTAGTACATTAAAATATTTTTTCAAGATCGTAAAAGAATTTTTCAAAGTCATGAAGTATTTTTTTTCAATATTCTAAAGGTGAATATCTGCATGAAGCATCCTTTTAATATATTTTAGTACCTTGAAATATTTTTTTCAAGATCCTAAAATGATTTATTTTTAAAGATCATGAAGTATTTTTTCAGTACCAATCAATATTCTAAAGTATATTTTTAGTATATTTTTTTAAGATCCTAAAATAATTTTTTAAAAACATGAAGTATTTTTTAGTACTGTTCAGTATCATAAACTATCTTTTTAATACTTGGATGAAATATTTTTCCAAAAAAAGAAAGAAAAAAAAAAGCACCAGCTTGTATTTGCACTAAAACCGTGCCGTATTCCAACAAAGGACAGCAGCAGATATTAAGCGCAAAGGATACAAGCCAGGTCCATCAAACTCAGCTCAACTCATGAACAACCCTAAATATATTCGTATGGATTCTTTTGTTATCAAATCCATTTATTTTTAAATTCTTTTTAATTATAGTAGTTTTGTTTTCTGAATTAATTTATATGTCTTAATTGTTCGTCTCCATAAATAAAACCCAACACTTCTATGATACTATATATTTTAACTATAGGATAATCATGCCAAATAATTATTGATTTAAAATTCTAAAATAGCTGCACCGTTTTATAGATAGTGTAATTTTCTACCACATTTATAAATATATGCATGAAAATCTTATATTTTATAAGTTATAATTAAATAGCATAGCCGATTCCTTAATCTTATCCATGCATGAAAATTGAGCTTTGCTTAAGATAATAAAATATTTATTAATATATAATTGAAATGACTATTTGATCCCCCAAAACAAAAACAAAAACAAAAACAAAAATAATAATAATAACGTATCTTCATGAAAACATCTGAGTTATTGTATTCAAACATTCTATTTTGATGTGTTAAAAATTATTTAAAAATGCGAAAGATTTATATTCAGTTTTGACAGCTACCATTTTTAAATTTCTTATTTCTTATAACGTGTTGAATTTAAAGGGAAAATTCCATTTAAATACTAAATAAATTTGTAAAACCCCCAGAGGTGACGAATTTGCAAAAGAGCTTAGAGGTGACAAGGACCTTTAGGGGGGTTTTGCAAATTCGCGCCAAATACTATTTTGCCCTTAGGGTTAAATAATTAAAAAAAAAGAAAATACCCCCGCGGTGGGCCCCACCGCCCGCGCCACGAGGCGGCCACCGATCACCGAATCCACCACCGCCGGCGACCCGTGGTGGTCGCCGGCCGACCGGTGGTGGACGGTGGCCGCAAGCCGATCGCGGCGACCATGCGGTGGTCTCCGGGTGGCGGTGGTGGCCCGTGGCACGGCGGCCACCGTGGGCGGTGGCGGTGGGGCCCAACTCCGGGGGGGGTTTTTTTTTTTTTTTAATTATTTAATCCTAAGGGCAAAATAGTAATTTGGCGAATTTGCAAAAAAACCCCCAAAGGTCCTTGTCACCTCTAAGTCTTTTTGTAAATTCGCCACTCCTCTCGGGGTTTTACAAATTCATTTGGTATTTAAATAGAATTTTCCCAATTTAAAGTGACTGCGTATGACTAATTGAAAACCTCTATGGCAGCTATATATGGCCTAATTATATATAGTCATGCATGCACCAAGCAAATAGATTTGAATGGTCAATTTTATACCAACACGTGCATATATGCTATAGTGGCTGGGGCCAGTGACGGACCCAAAAAATAAATGAAGGGTGAGTATTAGTGGCGGGGGATTTAGGGTTGCCCTGATTTTTTTTTTTTTAAAGAAAGTTTTAAATGTATTAAAACCCAAAAGAATATAAACAAGAAAAGAAAATAATATCAAAAAAATATTCATGAAATCAAGTAAATACTAATAATGTAATAAGAGAAGAAATTATTTTACAAACCTGTCATTTAGAAAAGCAAGGCTAAGTCTTTGTTAGAAATGCATTTACATAAATTACTGATGAAGGGTAGACACTCAATAAGTTCAAGTATATATATATTAATAACAAAAGTATATTACAATAAAAATAATCATAATGTCATCCTTCTAGGCCTTATGTTTTAGAATTTCATCATAATTGCCTTATTATTAATGCTATCAAATACATCTTTTTCAATATAAGGCACTAAACAATCATTCAACCATTCATCCCCCATCCGATTATGAAGTGCAGTTTTGATATATTAAAGGTGAGCACTTAATTTAAGAGTGGACAATCATTCAAACATGTATTAATTTTTTTATTAAAAAAAAATTCCAAAATTCAAGGGGGCACTTGCCCCCTTCTCATATACATAGGTCCGCCTATGGCTGGGGCAATTTCTTGCATGAATACTAGCATGTATATGATAAAATGAACATTTAAAAAAAAATCCAATCAAAATTGTTTTCAAAGCTTTTTTTTTTTTGAATATATAGATGTAGTAGTTGACATGAACGAATATAGCTTCAAAATTGTGCTGCTAAACTTGGTCTCAATTATCTTAATGACGTTGTTATAATAATGTTATTTTGAATATATAGATGTAATAGTTGACATGAATGAATATAGCTTCCAAATTGTGCTACTAAACTTGGTCTCAATTATCTTAATTACGTTGTTATAATGATAAGATGTTTCCTGAGTCGGCTAGAATTTCTGATGGGGCTAAGAAAGTTATAGTTCTAGTTGTATATTGAATATAACATATGAAACTCACCTTAAATGCACGAATTTTGAACTCATAATTAATACACACACAAAAGCATCTTTAATATATATATATATATAGGGGATATCATTTCTACGATTCTTTGCGAGAAATTTTTTTTCGCAGCGGCAAGTGGGAAACGATGCCGTTTCCTTTTTTTTTTTTTTAATTTTTTTTTTTCAAAAGACGAAGGGTGGCAAAATCGGTGATTGTGGGGGAAGTGTTCTTTGGGCTATCAACCACACCCTCACCGAAGCCGTGATCTCTGCGTCGTCTGTGAACATCGAAGCCCACACGTTCCTCACCGGTGGAAGTGAACATTTGCGGCCACAAATGATCCTTCAGCATGATTTTCGGAAGGGAATTCAAAGCATGGTAGGAAAAGTGGGTAAGAAGAGTAGGGTCATTCAGCATGGTGTTAAGAAAGTAGGAATATTGTATCAAAAAGGGTCATTCGGAATGGTATTAAATATCGGGCGGACTGGCAAAACATTTTCTAGCTCCGTATACGAGCACGGCCTACATGTGCCTCTTAGCAAGCTTCCGGTGTGTGGTCATTGCTGTGTTTTGAAAGTGAGAGAGTAGTTGAGAGAGCGAGAGAGCGTGGAATAAGTGTGTGTACTGTTTTGGAACCAACAAACGAGAGGAAGCCGGATCGAGAGACGTGGGATTGAGATTGAGAGCGAAGGAAGACCGAAGGGGAATCGGAGAGGAAGTGGTCATTATACATGCACATCACTAACATCAACCCCCAAACATCTTCACTTTCGCCACGTGGACCTCATGATCACGCGTGCCACCCAACTCGTTCTCCTCTTTTTATCTTTATATCATATGCCGTGCAGTGCACCACGGTGAGAGATGATCGCCGTTATTGCCGTCATTTTCAACATCCAACGCCCATGAGCACGTCCCGGTTTTCTTCAACTTCCCTCCTCATATCCATCACACTTTTACATTTTCAAGTGTTAAAAATCTCATCTCAATGTTAACTAAACAACCACCTAAATTTCAACAGAAACACTATAATTTGTTTTCTCTATTTATCTCATCATCAAGTTTCATCATTCTCATACATGTATTTAACCATAAAACCCAGAGGAAATTGAGAGAAAATAATGGAAACAAAGAAAAACGATTATACAATCATGAAAATTGTGGAAAGTCGACAAGCTCGATTTCTTGGCTTGCATGTGCTCGCTCTTTGGTGTTCTGTTTATCTCTATAATTGTGAAAAACGATTATACAATCATGAAAATTGTGGAAAGTCAACACTCTTCCATGATTGGCTATCGGTATATTTTTAAAGGCTCAACAAATTTTGAAGGGTTGACTTACAAGCAACTTTTTTAGAAGTTTAACCTGGTTTAATATATGTTCGGAGTGTTTCTTATCATTTGAACTGGTGTCGATTGTCAGAACTTTTTCATCCCTTTCCTATTCCAGCAAGCAAAGACTTAGCATTCATTTAGCAACCTCCTGATACACACATATATATACACTATATATACCCAGTAAGCAAAACTTGCGTTGGAAACGCTTGGGTTTACTCTTACTCTTGGTGCTTCTCTCATGTTTCTAGTCACCACCTCCTATCAGTCTCACTCTGTTTTTTGGCTTTAAAACAGGGCTTGCCCAGTTGAAACTTTCACTCTCTCCTTCGTTGACTTCCTCTCTTACACTATCAACTCAGCTCTGTTTTTCTTTTAAGGTATCGTGAACGAATGAATATTAAGGAATAGTGAATATATAAGGGATTGAAGGTCGTCCGAGGAGAAAGAAGAGTGGACCGAAGAGGAAGGACCAACGTATATGCAGCGTTGTGAGGCTCCAGATGCATGGGGGCTGCTACGGAAGAAGAAGAAGATTTGCAGAAAAGTTTCTGGTTTGCTGAAAAGGCTCGAGATTTGATTAAAACAAAAAAGATGAAACGGCGTAGTTTAGCGGTTGTTGCAGATATGCTTTTCTGCAGTAACTGCAGAAATGTTAATCCCATATATATATAAGCAAGGGTGGATCTTTTTAATGACAAGGCCCAAAAAAAAAAAAAATGGTGGAAGAAGGAACCGAGTTTGAACAAGATTATCCATGCCCAGCTGATAAAATTGGGTTTCAATGTCTACACTTATTTGGGTAATCGTTGTCTCAATCTGTACTTTGAGTTTAGTAGGGTGAGTGATATCTTGAACGTGTTTGATAATATTAGTTATAAGAACTCTACGTCCTGGAATATCTGCTTAAAAAGGGTTGATCAGAAGTGGTCATCTTGAGAAGGCCCGCCATGTGTTTGCTGAAATGCCTATGAGAGATGTTGTCAGTTGGAACACGATGATTTCAGGTTATTCCTCCCATGGGATTCCTTTATAATAGTGTTCTATCAAGTGCAACAATTGAACTTTTTTCTAAATGCAACAAATTGGAGGATTCTGTACAGCTTTTTAGAGAACAGTACCAATGGAATTCAGCTCTATGCAGTTCCATGATTTCAAGCTATGCTAGCCATGGTTTAGGAGAAGAGGCA
Organism: Acacia acuminata; assembly: GCA_019022655.1. Taxonomy (NCBI): domain Eukaryota; kingdom Viridiplantae; phylum Streptophyta; class Magnoliopsida; order Fabales; family Fabaceae; genus Acacia; species Acacia acuminata. The sequence continues at coordinate 895,970 of JAFJYI010000245.1, forward strand.
TTAAGACTTTTTGTGTTGACCCTGAGGAAGAACCTTAGGCCAACTGAATACATGGTTAGCTATCTGTTGAGTTGTTTTAATTAGTTAATGAGTATGCCTCCCCCCCCCCCCAACAAAAAAAAGAAATTTCCCCAAGATCCGCATAAGTATGTACATATACGTACATACATACATACATACATACATACATACATACATACATACATACATACATATGTGTATGTATATGTATATATTTAAAAGTCTTTTGAGTATAACAAATGAATGCAATTATATTAATATTACATAAAATTCAAAGTATATATTGTTGGAGTCAATGCATTATATGTGGGTGTATAAAATAGGAACAAAGTCCCATATTGTTTGGGAGAGAGATTACAAATGTATATATTCACTACTACAAAACAGGGCTATAATGTCCTATTTTTTTTTTTTTTTTTTATCTATTTAACGTCATTTTTTTTGCGGGACGCCTAACCTAGGGGTGTAGTAAGTGTTTCACTTACGGTGTCTAAAAAAAAGTTAGGACGCCGTAAGTTTCACTTAAGGCATCCAAAAAATAAATTAGACGCTCAAAGTGCCCAATTAATATATATATATATATTTTGCCCCATTGCAACAGTGACAAACCGTGAAGGAAAACAATGAAAAAAAAAATATGAAAATGAACATCAAGAAAGTCTATAAACATCTCAAAGTAGAATGTTTGCATATGAGAATGACACATACAACAACAATCAAGTCTATTTCAAGTAATATAAATATTCTTAGAATATCATCTCAGTTCTTAAAACAAACAAATAGCAATTTCACTCCAACAAAATCCCAGAAAAAGAACAGATCGAGAGATACGGATTTAGAGATGGATCTCACTGGAGCTTCACACGCTAGACACAGATCGAGCGAGATCGAGGGAGCACGGACGGAGGGGCATGGATGGAGGGGCATGGATGGAGGGAGGCCGCCAGTGCTTGGAGCTTCGACACATATAGATCGAGTGTGACTGAGCGAGATCGAGCGAGATATGGACAGAGGGAGCACGAGACCGCCGGCGTTTGGAGCTTTGACACAGATCGAGCGAGGCCGAGTGAGATCGAGCGAGATATGGACAGAGGGAGCATGAGACCGCTGGCGATTGGACCTTCGACATAGATCGAGTGAGGCTGAGCGAGATCTAGGGAGGCCGAACGAGATCGAGGCAGATCCAGCGAGCTTCATCGCAACCCAGGCAGATCCGGTGAGCTATAGGAGTCGGGGAGATGATGGAGTCGGCTGTGAAAGAGAGAAGGCGATGGAGATGAGAGAAGGCAATAGAGAAAGAAAGTGAAGGTCGCGAGATATGACTGAGAATCACGAATCACGAGTTATATTTCAATTAAAAAAAAGTCACAATTTGGCGTCTAATTTTTAAACTTAGACACCAAAAATGCTGTCAGGGCTATTTTTTGGCATATTTTGGGCACTATGGTCCACTTTTTGGCGTCTAACTTTTAAACTTAGACGCCAAAAGTGTTGCTTTTGGCGTCTAAGTTCAAAAGTTAGACACCAAAAGTCAATGTTTTTCACATATAATTATAAAAATGCTACTGTCTTCTTTTTTACTTCCGTTTTTAAAAATAGGTAGCCAATTAGGGAAGTAAATACCATTTTTTATAGTAGTGATTACACCTTATAAGTTTGGGATAGTAAGTAGGCCAAAAAAAGGAGTGGGCTTGTGTGCACAACAGCAAGCCACCAAGAGACAAACATAGTAGAAATCTGATGATCCCCCCTCGTTGGTTGCTTCTATATATATTTTGTCGTTCGATTCACCTTGTACTTGGAGGAACAATCCATTTTATCTCCTTTCATCGGTGGTTGCGGAGTAACAAGACAACGTCTTTAGACGTAACTTAGGGAATTGTGCCAACATATATTGACATCTTCATCACTTTTTAACAGAAAAATTAAAACCCTACTTACAAAGAGCATTTATTTTTAGGCACAAGTATATTTTGCCAACATATATGTGAGTTGGGATTTGAATCCCCAAGTACTTATTGAGAGTAATCGGGAAATCCCTCTCAAGTAAGTTATAGTACTACCTCCGGTCTTAATTATAAGAATACTTTTATAGTACATTGTTCCTATGGATTCGAATCCCCCAAGTACTTATTTAAGTGACAAAAACCCCCGCACTTCACCACCTAAATTGATTGTTAAAAGAGTCAATTTAATATATTTGAATACAAGTCAATAATATTATATGTCAAATGAAAAAGGAGTACAAAATTTTTACTTCATTAAAAGGCAAAGATAGAATACTTAGGAATGGAACAAATTAATTAAAAATTAAAATCTTCTTGGGGTAGGTAAAAAGTTTTACGTGAATTTTTTTTTTTTTAAAAAAAAAACTAATAATAGTAATAATGGGGATTCCTTTTTTTTTTTTTTTTTTTGGTCAAAATATCAGTGGGGACTGGACCAACCTCTTTTACGATAACATTTATGGACACCAGTACTACATTTACTTCTTTTGGGAAAATAATTTATTTTTCTAATAAAAGGCAATGGAAAAAGGGATACACATTGGTTGTTATGACTTATGAAAATAAGAAAATGCAAGAGATGAAGTGAGAAAATTGAAGAAAAAGAGGGAGTAATATCTTATTTATTTGGATGCATACTTGCAATCACTTGATACAAAGCCACTATTTATAGGTTACAAGTCCTTAAATTCTATCCAAAAGCTACAATAAAGATTAAACCTACATAATTATACAACATGTAAGATTTAGAGGTTGTGTACTAATCATGGAAAACTCTCAATAAGCCATTCATGTGGAAGAAAAGTTGCCTATAAAAAAATTATTAACGAGAATGATCTGATAAATTTTTTTTTTTACATAAAAAATATTAATACTTTACAATTTTTGTTCACATAGAGTACTGATATCTTGATTTAGATTCTTCTCACCAACAAAATTTTCAACACTAGACTTTTCCCCAATTATTCCATAAAAAAGGCATGTATAGAAAAACAAAACGACAAACCAACAACTAGTAGAGCCTTTAATTTATCAAGTACAATATACTCAATTTGGGTAGATGAGTTTCATTAGCCACTTGCCAACACAATAAAATGTTTCTCTAAATTGTTATCAATTAATAACCATTTATGATGCATTTGGTGCATTGTCCAAATGGTAATAAAGTAGTCTCCCAATATAACATAATTGTGGGGGTTCCATTTTATAAAGTTGGTTTAGCCCCTTTCAATTATTAAAAAAAAAAACACACACACACACTTTAAGGTGATCAAATTCCCCACCATGCTTGCCTTCTTTGAGATACTCCCTCTAGTCCAGAATGTCACTTTCCAGAATTTTTATTTTGGTCTATAATTTTAGTGACTCAGACAGTATTTGGGTAATATTTATTTGAAAATTTTGCTTTTGTAATTGATGATAAAACGTGGCTTATTGTATTTTTTTTTCCGCTCTTTAGAACCTCATTTAAAGGTAAAGTTCGATTTTTTTAAAAAAAAAAAAAAAAAAATATTCAGACATAATGAGTTAACCGTTTTTTTTTTCTTTCGATGACATAATTGAAACTAACTTGTATTTTGAAGCGTAAAGAGAATATACCTAGTAATTCTCTCCGAAATTGTTAGGCAAGGAAACCAAATTTTTTCATGAACCATAAAAAAGCAAAATCGTAACAACAAGAAAAAGTCAGTTTTCAAATCAATAAAGACATCATTTGTGCAAGTATGTATGACGTTTTATTCAATAATAACGGCACTTCAAATTATATTATCTGTCATTAATTAATGAATTAGAAACTTTGATGCTTGAACTTCTTCTGATGAAATAATATAAAAACAGAGAAGATGAAAGTTGTTTGGATCCTAAACTGCTGTTTTCACATTCCAACAAATACAGTAACAAGGTATCCAAGGAAGCAAAAAAGTGGTGATGAGTTGCTGGTGCTTGCCTCAAATTGTGGAATAGCCCTCTTTCCTTCGAAAAATTTCATTGTTTTACAAATATATATGTGTGTGTGTGTTTTATTATTTTCTAGGAGGGATAAGGGTCTTATTTGCTCTATAAGTTTTTGCTCAAGAGCATTCAGCACCCGAAATTTTTTTGGAGCAAAATTGCCCTGAAAGTTTAAAAACGTAGCAATTTTGCCCTTCCGTTAATCTTGACCGTTAATTTGTTGCTCCAATTTGTAAACTTTCAAGTGTAAAATTACTCCTTAGAAAAACTTTTGGGGCAAAATTGCTCCATTTTGTAAATTTCTGGGGCAATTTTGCCCCAAAAAAAATTTCTAGGTGTTGGGTGTTCTTGATCAAAAACTTTCGGGCAAATAAGACCCTTATCCCTTTTCCAGGAAGACAAAAAATATGATCAATTTTGTCTCTTTAATTTGTTGTTTGTAGTTTGTAACATGAATAAAATTTAATGCCACAAGCTTGATAATATGTGATGTGAGGACAAGTTAATTTATTGTCAAACTTGACATTAAACGTGAAATTGTTGAATTACATCAAACAGGATAAAAACTATGTATCTTTCTTAGAAAATTAAAATAAGGCAAAAGAAAAAATATTTCATGAAATGATTTCATACACTATATAAAATATAAAGCAATTTGTTCTATCTATGCATCATGAAGAATATTGTAAATTATCTCAAACCCTATAAAAAACGCATAAGTATATATTTTAAGTTAAAATTCACTTTATTTAAGATCAAATAATGGAGGCAGGCCATATATTACTTATTAATTAATATGCTAGTGACTTTTAATTTCAAATTCAAAACCATCGATAGGCACTTTTACACTAATTAATTACCAAGTGATGTTTAGTGTGTCAAATACTTACCTTTCAAAAAGTATAGCAAAAATTATTATAGCTAGTGGTAAGAGTTTTTAGGGAAAATTATACCTAAGTCTCAAGTAAGAGAAACAATGATAGAAATATCCCTTGAAATCTCAAATTTGCGATAAAGTCTCATAGGTTTCAAATGTAAAAAGTCCAAAATAACCCTATTCATTAAATAGAGATAGAATGAGTGTATTCATTAAGGGTATTTTGAACTTTTCACATTTAAAATATATTACAAAAATGTCTCACGGTACATCACTATAAGTTTGAGATTTCAATAGATTTTTCTGTCGTATTTTCTCTTACTTATAACTTAGGTGCAGTTTTTCCAAATTTTTTTATATCAATGCCACAATCGTTGTAGTATATATTGTACAAATATCCCACGGGACTTAATTTGCTGTAAATTTGAGATTTTAGAAGACTTTTCTGTCATATTTTCTTCTACTTGAAACTTGTGCAATTTTCCAAAATTTCTATATATCAATGCCACAAGTGTTATAGTATAATATTAAATAATCATTATTTCTTTATCTTCAAACATCAAGTGGCAACTCATCAACTAAACGAAACATATATAGTAGTCTTTATTGATCTTTTTTTCAAACCTAAATGTCAAATGGTCATTATCGTGTGGATATAAAAAGAAACACAAAAAGAGCTCGAGGTAGGTCCTTGTATTAAATTAGGCAAGCTAGCTAATACTTTCTGTTTATTTAATCAATCACTTTTATTTATTGACGTGTCAATTTTAATTTTAAATATATATAATCCTTGTCTTTTTTGCGCTTTAATTATTTCAGCAATCAAACCCGTTATCCTTGTCACGCGACGAACGCGGAAGGGCGTAACGAACATGACATGTGTCTGCTTCGTTGTTTAGATTTCATTAGTTGAAGCAGGTAGATTTGATCTAACTTTTGAAATAGCTTTTTTATTTTCTTAATAATTTACTAGATTCTCCTACATTTTTTTGTAAAAATTAAAATGTTATTAAATTATTGTTTAAAAAATTTCTTTTTAATCAAATTGTTCAAGAAGCATGAGTATTCATCATGGTTATGAAACCGAACCGGATTACACCAGCCGGTTCAAACCGGAAACCAGCGAACTGGCAGTGAAATCGGTTCGGTATGACATAGTGAACCGGCTCACCCGACAATGGCTGGAATCTCCGGTGAGACGCGATGGCTAGAAGAGAAAACAAGCATGGTAGTCGCAGTCGCTGGTGTTGAGGTGAAGAAGGAGCAAGTAGAGAGAGAATGACATAATGAAGGTTACGGGGAGGAGGATAACAATAATGAGAATGTTAGTGTTGTGATTTTGAAAAGCCAAAGAGAAATGTTGCAAAGAAGCTTGATCATTAGAGGTGGAAGTCGTTTCAGTTAAGAATTCAAGCTTTGATCTGACGACATTTAGGATGTAAGGCGGTGGAGAAGCATGGTCGAACGCAAGAGAGAGACAGAAAGATAAAAAAGAGAGAAGCTTAGGGAAATAGAAAGAGGAAAGGAGGTGACCAAAATTTAATCCCCAAAGATAATAAGGACGTGACTGCAAGCCTTATGAAAGAAAGAGAAAAAAAAGAGAAGCATAGAGAAATAGAAAGAAGGGAGGAGGTGGCTGAAATTTAATCCCCAAGGACAATAATGACAGGACTGCAAGCCTTAGGACAATTATGACATGATTGCAAGCCTTATGGAAGAAGTAAAAAGACACTTCACTCTGGAGTTAGCACTGACACTAGGGAGATGCTGCATATGTGCAATTATCTACTCATGGAGGACAGTGCCAACCAAAAGCTTCATCACCAGATTTTCCAACTTGGCAGGCAATAGGAGAAATCTTGGACCCCACCTCCTATGAACGTGATTCGCATTGATGTGGACGGTTCAGTGCGCCAAGATCACCAAGCGGCTTGCGGGGGAGTGTTCAGAAATGCTCAGGGTGAATGGTTGATGGGTTTCTACAAATCTTTAGGCATTCTCTCTGTTATTGAAGCTGAAACGAATGCTATATTGGTAGGGCTAAAAATTGGCCTCCATATGGGTTTTGAGAGAATCTTGCTCTACTGTTATAAATATAGTTTTTCATTTTTGATTTGTTTTTAAGAAAATAGTCTCGATTCTCTCGATACAAATGTAAAAGCCTATATTAATAACAACCTAAAACTTGGCTTTTTTTCATTTACCGTGTCAAAGGCTATTTACAAAACAAATGCTATGTCAACATCCTTATGAGAGATTGCTCTACAGATCACCCACTAAGAGACATCATCGGCGAAATTAGAGATCTCTTGTATCGAATTGGGATGTGGAGTTACACAATACTCTAAGAGATAACATTGCATGTCTTGATTATATGGCCAAAGAAGGTCATGGCGTTGCTGGCGATGTGGAGGTGACCTTGATCCAAACGATTCCTTCAGGCTGCCTTGATATGTTCTTGAGGGATCAACGATCCTCTCACTTGTAATTTATTTTTGGCTTTGTTGTACTAGGGACTAGCTATTTTTAGTCTAGTTCACGAACATTCTTTCAAGCTTCAAGGCTTGTCTTTTCTAATAAAAAAAAAAAGACACTTCACTATCACTCCGTTTTATTTAATGGACATTTACCGTCGTCATACATCTTTTTAATTAGAAAGTAGTAGCCATTAAAGTATTTTTTTTAATAATTTCATATTAATAATTCTATAATATTTACTTTTTCATCGATATGCCCCGATTTGACTCTAATATGACTTACTAATTTTTGACCCACTACCTAATCGGTTTAATGATCGATTCGATTTTAATAACCTTGTTATTTTTTTAAATAACCTTGGTATTGATTCTTCCATTGTCTCAACTCTTTTATACAGGATGTGGATGGGTTATTTATAACTATATATGTCTTCCTTACAATATTCAAGATATAAATAAAATAACAACATAACTAATTATATATACATGAGAAGCCTTGGCATTTTCATAATTGAATATGCAAAAAAGAAAAAAAGAATTGAATCAATCAATCAATTAATTAAATTCATACTACACTTACTTTTTCATATAACGTTATGCACGATTGCAAGGACGCGCGCGCATACACAAAAGATTTAACAAAGAAAGTGACAAAAATAAAGAATTATTTTTTATCAGAGTTATTGAGGCCAAACAATGTGTTCACATGATAATAATTGTCCCGTTCGGTCAATTAAAATATAATATTTAATTCCAAGAATGGCTTTTAGATAAAATATATATTTTAACAAGGGAAGCATTAGTACAAATTTAATAGTTTTTTTTTTTTTTTTTTTTTTGGTCAAACAAATTTAATAGTTTAACTAGGATAGTATCATGTAATCTTTCATATCTACTGCAGGATGTATGTAATATACTGAAAAGTGAAAACCTTTGTAAGCTTTTCTTTTAATGTATAATGCATTTACAGTAAAAAGAATATTTTTAATCGGATTTTAGTACTATTTTCTACAAATTGCTTCTAATATTTAATATAAGATCTACTTAACCAATTTGAATAAATTAAGAAATTTATTAAATTAATTATTTGTTGAAAATATGTATTGGTTTCCATAAAATACCTTTTTAAATCATTTGTATGGAAACTACCTTGATATAAATTCCCTTAAAATATATAAATATAATCCCTAGGAATGATTTAGAAAAAAATGACAAATATAAAGGAACAAGGTGGACTGAAATCTTTTTATCATCAAATTCAATCTCCCGGCCATATTATATAAACTGGAGGCAGAATTTTATTTCTACATTCAATAATTTATAAAAAGGTACATAATCATGTACTACTTTTAATTTTATTTTAGGATTAAAGTGTAAGTTTTTCTTAAAATTTTTCGTTAAGGAGCAATATTATATTAAAAGTTCTTTAAATTTAATGTCACATTGAAAGTTTCAAAATGTAGAAATGTTACCGATACTATTCAAAAACTAACGTATGTATTAACGGTAAAAAACATTATTTTATTTTAACATTTTTAACGAAATATAAACCTAAAAAATTTCTAAAGTATCGTTATTTCTTACTAAAAACTTTCGGCATAAGCTTTGTCCCTAATCCATTTATTTTATGTGTGTACTTTATGTCTAGTCCATTAGAGTTGTTGGAGAAAAACAGAGCACAAATTAATGGACGAGCAGAGACTTAGGAGAAAAGTGAGAAGTGTCTCATCCCATTCCCATCAATGGAGGAATAGACGAATCATTGTAAAAAGTGGAGAACGACAAATTAAAATGAGAAGCGTGTGTTTTAATCATTAGTGGACAACGTTGTCCATCCTTAAAATGATGATTAGATTAGAATCTAATCCCATGGAATGAGCTGATTTCTCCCCACCAAGATAAGGATTGATTAAATTTCAGCGCTTAACTCTACTAATTTGAATCCTAAATCCCCCTCTTGTGCTATTTATAAGGTAAAGGAAAAAATCTATTTTTTATCCTATTTTACTCTTCATTTAATATTGTGTAAATAGTTATTCTCTTAGAAAATGTGTGGTTACATACCCATCTAATCCTATCTGTAGGGTGCTTTCAACATTTTTTACATAGACAAAAAAAACCTTAAACATTATTAAATCTGTCATAAAATACAATAACTTTCCAATTCTACCAAATCAAAACAAAGTTAATATAATGTAATAAGTGAAGGGTTAAATTGTTTATTCACCTCAAAACTTTAATGAGGTGTCTTGTAAATATGATTAAAAAAACTACTCTCTACATATAAATAAGACCAGATGAGTTAGGATAAAGGTGAAAAATCCTTAAATTTTAAGGCAAAGTTTATAAAGTTTAAGATTTTTTGTGTGAAACATGTTATTAGCGTCTTATAAATAAGACCATACGAATACACATATGCTTTTATTTATAAGGTAGAGAGAAGTTTTTTTTTTTTTGCCCTATTTATAATTCATAAGCTTTTATTTGAATTTACAATTTTATCCTTCATTTATTATTATTTTGGCTTTATTTTCACGTGTTATAATATATTTTAAAGAAGAATAAATTTGAAAAGTTATTAATTTTTAGAGAAAACTATAGACAATAATCAAGGGAAGAAAATATTTATTATAAAGGATCTAAACAATTGTAATTATTTAGAAATACCAAAAATAAAAATTGTTTATTGCTAAATTATTATCATTACTGTCATGAAACAGAGTTGATCTTCATTTTATAATTTGATTTTTTTTGTTTTCTCTTTTCACTCATGGAGGTTCAAAGGGTTTTAATCATCGATCTTTATGGATTGCCTCATATTCTTTAAGTCATGCAAATTAGAATATCTATGGACATACTATAATATAAAAATGTGAATACAATTTCGTAAAAGAAAGGAAAACTGTGGAAACAGGCAAATTATACTTATATATGAACCATAAAAATAAAATGAAGAAGAACGATCATCTGAATATATGTACCGTGAACAGGAGCTTGTGATTGAATCTTTTTAATTGGTCTTCTGGATTCACTTGAAGCAACCTTTATGTGTGGAGAAATATATACATAGATAGATGAGGGAGCATGAATTGATATTTAACTGTTAAATAGTTGAGATGGAGTAGAGAATATGTAAGGAGTTGTTCAGGGTTAATTTAGTAGTTAACAAATTATTTTTAAATTTTTTGGTATTTTTAAATGATTATAATTTTTAAATCCTTTATAATAAATATTTTCTTTCCTCAGTCTTTCTCTAATTTTCCCTAAATTTTAAGGCAATTTAATAAAATTCAAGGTCTAAAAGTACCTAATAAATAGAATTAGAGTACATTTTCCTCTAACCTAATCTGGCTCCACTCAGAAAATTAAAGGACATGGCATAATCCTATTTTTAATTTTAGAATCTATGTAGTATGTGGATGAAATTAAATTATGGTAATTAAAATTTATCAATTAATTACTCAAAAAGAGAGTGAAATTTCTAAAGTGAAAACTTATTGGTTAAACAAGATTAAATGGGAGCAGTTAAATCATTCCTTTACAAAATAATATATTATGATAAGTTAAGCATTGGGAATATTTTATTTGGGTCAAACATAAAACCATATCCGCTCATCTTTTTTTCTCATTATATCTCACCAACTCATTTAAGCAATTGATTGAGAATATGAGAGAAAATTCAAAATAATATTGTGACCGTTTCAAATTGATTGGACTAACATAATTTAGAAATTATAAGGTATGATAAAAAAAAAAAATGATGATGAGAAAACCAATCGACCAAATACATATACAAGGTCCAATTATTTGAATTTTAGAATAGTAAAAAAAGGTAATAAAAATATATAAAGAAAATATATTATACATATAAAAACAAGTTTTTTTTTAAAAAGTACTTCTCCGATCTTAAATATAAGATATAGTTTATAGTGAAAATTACACCATAAATTATATCTTATATTTAAATATATAATTTAATTTAATGATTAATGATTGGGACAATTAAATGAATTGGGGTTGGGGCTATATTAGATGATACCCGACCCTACCCCCAATTCAAAACAAAATGGGGCGGTCCTCTGGTCAAGGGTGAGAGTGGAAGAGAAAGAGGCAGAGGGAGAGAGAAATGGGGAGTTTTTTTAGGTCCTCTAATGTATTTAATTTATCTTCCTCTTCTTTGTCTTTTCCTCTTAGTTTCAAAGATTGTTGGTGGTGGAAAATCGGGTGAGGTTTCTTTCATTATCATTTTCTCATAATCTCTAAATTATATCCATCCAATAATTAAAATATCACAATACTACTTTAATTTTTCTCTCATCTTCCCAATCAACGATTCAGATGAGATGAGGAGAAAGAAAACTTATAAGAGGATCTCCTTCTGTGGAAAATCTAGGTTTGCGAGATCACAAATCTTTGGTGTTTCAATTTATTATTTAGCTTTTAATGGCACTAATTGTGTTTGAATAAGAGTTGTATGGTTTATATTTTTATTTAAATAATTGATTTGAGGTAGCTAAGGTTAGGGTTTGATTAGAAAATTATGATTTATGATATTATATTGGGTATGTTAAAACCGAATTTAATGATGTATTCTAATTTATGTGAGGTTATATTGATGATTGAATATATTTGCTTTAAGGTTTATGTAGAAAAGTGAATATTGGAGATGTTATATGAAACTTTAAGTGTTATAAATTGGGTGTTTTTGGAGAAATTGAGGAGATAAATATAGTTTAATGATTCTAAAAGGTAGGAATGAACTAATGAAAAGAATAAATGGGACTGAAATGAGGATTTTTTGAGAAATAGTTATTTATGGATATTCTTCATAAAAGTTAAAGTGATCGAATTTTTGGGAATTTAAGGATAAATTAAAGAAATATTTATGATCAATAATTTTGATGAATGAAATAGAGTTGTTGAATAATTGAAATATAATGGGATAGAGAAATTTAGTTATGATAGAAAATTGAGAATTTTTTAGTTTTGTATTGAAGTAAATAATATGGAGGTTTTATAGAGATTTGAAAAGAGTTTGATTTTTGAATTAGATTTTGAGTTGATATTGATAATGTGACTATTAGAATAGGGTTTGATAAATAGGATTAGTTGAGTTGTTGGAGCTATTATGACGCCAATGTGGATGCCGACTTAGATTGTGGGTGGTCAAATGTGAAAGGTGGGACTTCTAGAGATATTTTATGTCTTTAAATATTTTTGTTAACCACTCAATTAATTTAAGTACTGAATCGTAGTTCTATTTGATTGTTATAGATTAATTTGTGAATTGTGATTGAGATTGGTATGGTAAACTTAGAGTTAGAGAGAGGTAATCACTTTCATTTGTTATGTATGTTGGTATGTTATTTGTGAGTATTAATGATTATGAAAATGAAAATAATATATTGATATTGATTCAACATTTCAATAAGTATTTTAAAATGTTTATTGAGATTAGAAAAGTTATCATAATGTTGATGAGTATTTTGATAGAAATCGCCTTATGAAACCTTATGATTTGAATTGTGGTGTGTGTGTGTGTGAGAGAGAGAGAGAGCTGAGAATTGATATATCATGTCATGTATATGAAGATGATATGAATAGCTTTATATCAATGTCAAAATTTTGAAAAATTCCCATTTAGCCATTTATTGATTATTATTGTGATAATTGGATGGGGACAAGATGTAAGAGTTTATTCTACCACATGGTATAGTCTCTATTGTGCACAATGATTGACTCTCTATTGTTCCGCTAGTTCAATGAGGGACTACCCTGCTGGTTCAATGAAGGGTTACAACACACCACTAATTTAATGAGGGGAAAAGACCTATGGTCTGGGTATGTGCTCTTTGGATTTTGGCGAGTCCTTATCCTATGACCGGTGAGCTTTTTGAGTGGCCAGTAACATAAATATTAACTTAGTTTATGAGTAAAAAATAAGGCGGTTTGGTTATATTGATGAGAGACAACTTGAGAATTGTGATATAGAGATTATGATACAAGAATTGTGATATGAGAAATTGTTATATGAAATTTGTGTTATGGAATTGTGATATATAATATGTGATATAGAATTTGCGACATGAAATTTTGTGAATTATAGTTCTAATACTTTGTTATATAAATTTTCATTTGGCACCTCACAAATACATATTAGCATGTGTGATGGGTTGGATAACTGATTATTGAAGCTTTTATCTCACTCCATTGCTCTTAACATTTTTCATGTAATAATTATTGTGCTGGTTATTTGCGGAATGCTCTGGAGGTTTGATTTTTGTGATGATCTACGTAAAGCCTCTTTCTTTTTATTTATGTGATGAATTGTTGTGTATTATCACTATAGAGCTCATGTTACATACTGTGATGTGATATTTGATATTGCATCGTACTATTTTTTTTTTCATGGATGAATAATTTAAGTGGATATTTGAGAAAAATTGTGGTTTAAATATTTTGATAATTAAATTTGATATGGGGCTTGTGGTCGAATAATTATATTCCAGACTTTGAGAAGTCCAAGGTTCAAATGTGTTGATTAATCATGATTTAGTTTGTGAAATGAAAAAAAAAAAGAGTTTTAATATCCATAATAGATTTTGAATGTTGATTAATGGATAGTTGACTTTCGACAATGTTTGAAAAATAATATTATTCAAAATTGAGTTTAGTTCTAGGTTTATGGTTGAATATTATATTATGATATTCATAAAGCTCAAGGCCCAAATGTTAATTGGAATGATTTTATAAATGAGGAGCTTGCTTTAACAACCATGTTAGGTGGATTGTGCCATTTTCTAACATTGTTTAGCATTCAATCATTAAATGATTTATTTATCATAGATAGATATTTGTAGTAATTTTCTTTTTTTCCAAATCATGGTAGTGTTTTCAAATACTAATTTTTTTTTTTCTATGATTAATATTTAAAAGATGAGTTGAAATATTTTTTATACATACTACGGTATACCTTTGACATAAAATTGTTTCTTTTCTACTATAGTAGTTGAATAAATTATTTAAAAAGGATAAGTGTTTGGTTTATTACGGTTATAAGGAAAGGATTTTTTTTTTTTTACAATAATAATCTCAAATTAAAAGAAAATCATGGATTAAATCGTTTGGATAGCCAAAATTATTATTTTTCAAAAATTACTGTTCATTCTTTTAAATGTGGAAGAAATCAACTTTTTATTTATTTTTATATAAATACAGAAGTCCACATGTCGTAGGGTCCACCACGTGTTGTGTTCAGTTCAGGTCCCTTTGTACAGTTTTGTACTTGCATTTCTTGTCCAGTTGTTGCTTTTGTTCCCATCTACCTACCATTTCTACTTTGATCCGCTGAGAGATCCTTTGTTCTGTTTCTGGTTTTTGAACCTATTCTAATTTCATCGTTGTGTGTGTTGTGTGTTTTTTTTATTAAAAAAATTAAATAAATTATTTAATTATATTATATATATTTGAAATAGTTGTGGGAAAAGTGGTTTATTTTGATTTAACTTATGTAAAATTTATATTGTGTAATATGATTTATGTTTAAAATAACAAGAAGATAAGTAAGCTTTTGTAAAACTGAAGTTGTTTGGAATGGAAGTAACATAAGTAGTTTTTGAGATAATTTAAAAAAAAATTAAAATTAAAATCTAAATTATATTATATGTGTGTGTATATATTGAAAAAAATATAAAAAAAATGTTTGGATGATTAATGGAAAAGCAAGTTTAAAGGTAAAATTATAAAATAATAAAAAAGACATAAATTTTATAAAAATAAAAATAGGTAATGCATTATTTGGAAAAAATTTAAAATACTAAACTACTTAAATTTTATAGGAAAATTGGGGAAAAGTCCAACTGAAAATTTAATTGGTGAGAAATGATCAAATAAGAGTATTGTCATGATTTTTATATAAAAAATTAGCAAGTAATTCTCACCAATTAAATTTCTCATGGACCTAAATCAAAGTACTATAATTATTATTAACATTGGATTGAATTTATATTTAAGAAAAAATTTCATTTATAAGGATTTATAATAAAGAACATAATAGTATTTCAATTCAAAAAAGTGAGATCTAGCATTTTTATTCATAAGCTACTGTTCTCTTTCCACGTTGGAAAAGCCAAAAGTAAGAAATTTTGACTTATGGTTTAAGTTACTTTTTTTTCCAAAAGCCCAATTAAGAAAAAAGTCATGAAAATATCTTCAAAACGTCAAAATCAACAAGCACATTTGGGTATCTAAAAGTAACTTTTGGGATGACACCTATTAGATATTATTTGATTATATATAAGTTTATAAGTCGGACAAATAAATTTGAAGAAACAAATAAAAAGATAAATACTTTTAAATAATTTAATTAGCTTTTTTAATCTCTTAAAAAATAAACTAGGTCTTGTAGTATTTAGGATTGGAAATAGTATTTTTCTTATAATTTTTTTACCCCATTGTTATGAAATATGCTCTTTTGTTATGTAATATAGGTGTCGATTTTTAACCCAAAAAAAGAGTCAATTAACTTTTTTTAAAGAAAATATGGAAGCTAAAAAAAATTACTTAATTATAGCATACATAGCCTATCACTAAATTATATATCAATTTATAAGTGAGGTCAAGTAGCTATTGGAGAAGAATAATAAACATAAATAGTTTAAAGAAATTTGTTTAAAGTTCTTAATTTCCAAAAAAAAAAAAGTTAGTTGAATCTTATATTATATACGAAACGATTAGTCAAGAGATTACATAATATATTCCATGATTTAAATATATAAAAATTAAGAGTTTGAGTGATAATTTAAAGCATGTTTTAAATAAAATACGCTAAATTTATACATTTAAATAAATTTACATTTAATATATTTTTTATTCACAAAATAAAATTCAATGGTTTAATATCTACAATAAATATATATATATATATATGAAATATATAATATTGTTTGATGACTCTTTTTATGGTTTTTATTTCATTGTGAAAGTAAGAAGTAGAAGCTAATTTCATAGCCGTGTGGCAATAGAGAAAACTGGTCGGGGCTTTTCTGCAAATGCAATCGTGTGTATGTGGCCAAACTCGGCGAGCACCTTTTAACTACAGACCAGTGAAAACTCTGTCCTTTCCAGCTTTTATGGATTTTTGTTCTGTATTTTCTCAAACTGATCAGCTCGGCAATAAATCATGAGAAATAGTTCAAACATCCTTTTTTCCCTTAAGAGGAGATAGAACTTAAATATTTCTTTTAAGCATTTGCTGCTGCCTCGTTCTAAGATATGATTCATTACCAAAGGTACGCTTTGGTTGCTGTTTATCTTTTTTCTTTGTTTATAAGACATGAACCAAAGGCTTTTCATTACTAATGACTAAATTGTCTTATTAAGAAGACATGATACTTTTTTCTATTCTCTAAGGTCCCATTCAGTAATGAGTTTCTTTAACATTCATCTCAACATTCGATCCCTTCATTACATTAATAATATATCCATGTTGAAATACATGGATGAAGAAATATCACCAAACTTGTGTGGACACTGGAACCTATAAAAAACGTAAATTACCATATAGAAAACTGAACCCTTTTTTGTTGGCTCATCCAATAAAAAGCAATATAATGGGTTGGTGCAATATAGAACATTATTTTAACAGTTTTTTGCAAGCAATATGGTTGAAATGCAATGGTTGCTTTGTGACAGGATTTTTTTTGATGCTGACATGGATTGATATAATTCATATATAGAAGATAAAAAATAAAAAACTTTTTAACCAAAAAATAAAAATAAAAAACTTTGGCTGCAAATGATATTGAAGAAATGAATATTGCTTAGTGCAACCTCAAGATTTCTTCTTACTTTTAAATCAGTTCTCTAAATCTGGCTTTCTAATATTTGATAACAGGAGTTCTATTTTGCAACTTTGGACAATACAACTAAAACTGTACTATTCATGTACTGATATGGAAGAAAAGACAAATATGACTCTGTCCTCCTTACCCTCATACTATGATGTGTGGCCAAAAATTTTTTGCTGCAATTGACACAAGAGTTGGTATCTAATTCTATTAAGTATATTATTTGCATCCACATACTTGGTTAATGCTTCTACTAAGTTTAATAACCTTAATGGATTAATAAATGTTGTCAATCAAAGTTAATTAAGGTCTTCCATGATGCTTTACTTAATTGTCTTTTAAGTTTAATTTGATACCATACTCACATATATGTATAGGTGAAATATAGGTCTCGAGCAGCATTGGAGACCTAATAGTCTTTAGAAAACATAGTTGAATCTAAAAGGGACACATTTCTGATTTCTGCTGTGAATTTTTTGTTTTTCATGTTTTTTCCATCCTAACTTGTTTGGGAGGTTTTTGTGTTTATAATGACAACTGTGTAGCTTTGTGGCATTTGTTAATTAGTCTATAATGTATATTATAAACTTGAGCCAAGTGAAAATGTGACATCATAGGCTTATTATCAACCCTGCCAATTTTTCCTAAAGTTGCCTAGGCATGTGATATGATAATCTATGTCATATCCTTCAAGCACATGGCCCTTTATAGTTGTAATTTTAGGCATGATACTTTATAGTTTTTTTGTTTTACAGCTTTTATAGCTTTATTGTTCAACAGCTTTTCTGAATCCTTAGTAGAACATGCAAGGATCTAGATCCTTATGAGGGCCGGGAAAGTCATAAACCCCAAAGCCAAATAATGATTAAAAGTATTAAAAGAAAGCCTTCTGAAGGGGCATATATCCACAACTCATATCTGGCCTTGTATCTACCACCTAAACTATATATAGCCTAAGCTCTTAATATGCGGCATATTCTATATTTTCACTATTAGCTTCTACTTGTATGCCCAAGAACCCAATTTTCACTGTTAGCTACTGCCTCTAATCCCGATCATATATCTTGTTTGCAATGCAATGTATACTATAAATAAGATCATATATTAAAAATTGAAGGTAGGTAGTATTAAATATTAGTAATGCCAGTCTGTTGTTTGTCTTGCCTATTTCATTATATTATATTATACTTATAATTATTATACGTAATTTACATTATTGACACTTTTGTAATGATTATGACCAGAGGTAGTATTAGATATCAATGATATAGGTAGTTGTTCCATTTGGAGGTTAGCTTGCCACGTTGGTGGTATCAATCAATTACATGTGAAATATAAAGTTGAGGAAGATTTTGATGAAGGAGGAGATATGAGATCTGAGAGGAAAACGAGAAGACAGGGAGGAAGGGAGAGGGACCAAGAAAGAGGGAAGAAGTTCGTCGCTGTCGCTACTTCGCATATTGAGGGGAGAAGTTGGGAAACGGGGGATGACACGGTGGACGGAGAGCGGCGGTGGGGAATTAGGTCAGAGGGAAGAAGGGAGAGGTAGCGACTGAGGGAAGGCAAGAGAAGACGGTGCGTGAATGGTGAATCTGCAGAGATCGAGTAGGGTAATTTTTATTTTTTTAAAAATAATAAAATAATATTAGTGGGCAGTTGTGGATCATTTTCATCTTTATTTTTTCCTTCCCCTACCAATCTGGACATCATTAATTATGGCCAAATAAGTTTCCATATCAGCATTTTATTTTATTTTTTTGCCAAACTAACAGTTGACAAAGCAGATAGAGATAAACGGTACTGGTTTCTTTTCTTCCATTTAAAATGTTTATAGTCCTTAAAAAAACATATGATGTTTGACTCACTTTCATAAAAGTTTACGATTACTTTTACATATTTACCCTTAAATATATGTCCCTGAATATATTACCCAGTTTCGTAGTGAAATATGAAATTGGTTAGAGTAGCGATAGAGTTATACACATACACATACACACACTATTTCCAGTTGTTAATATAAAATTTGAATATAATGACATAGCATATTTTAGCTCTCTCTCTCTCTCTCTCTATATATATATATATATATATTATTTTTGTTACTTGACAATGTTAACTCTAGATTTAGAATATATAAATAACCATATCTTATGTTCTTACCAACCATATTAACATTATACGGCATGCATGTATATGCGCACACACTAAGAATATTCCATCAAAACACATTATTAATTTAATTCATATATATAATTAAGATTCAATTAATCAAAGTCAGCATCACGTTTGGCCTAATTGTTCTCAACAATGATGACAATGAAGCATCAACTTGTTATATAAAACAGGCAGAATAATCCAAATTTAGGTCAGATACTCGGATCGGAGGAAATTAAAACTGATATATTTACGTACTTCACGTGACTGATAAATGTAAGCGCCTATAGTGAACGATATATTTATCGAAATATATATATATGAACAGTATAATATAAGTAAGGTTGTAGATTGTAATATAAAAATTAGAATTGGAATCATAAATTAGGTATATTGTCAAGCTGTACGACAACAGCTGCCCTTTTTTTTTTCTGTGTGACTTATTAATTACAATTTTTTAAAACCCATGCAAGTTGATGAAACAAAAATAATTAAAATGCGCAAGTTGAACGAGAGATGCACGATCGGGGATGCTTCCGCATAAATATTCGATATATAATTAAATTATGGTGAACTTAATTAATTATTCAAAACAATACAAACAATATTTTCTTTTTCTTTTTGATAACGAGAAAGGAACGGGAATTGTCTGGTGGGATGTTATTTCCATCATTGTTGTGAAACCTAATTTTTTTACATTTTGTAGCTTGTAAAATCGTGGCAACTTACTCTTACCTAGTTAATTTTTTGTTGTTGCTGTTTTTACGTTTATTAAAGATATCGAGGTGATTAGTTAATTGGTTGATGGTCCTAATTTATATAAAGGGTCATAGTTAATGTGTGGAGTGTGTTAGAATGGTGAAATCCGAGAGAGGATGAGGACTTGGATCTCTCTAAAGAAAGAGAAGTCTCTCTCAAATACCCAAGTGACGTTATCACTCTTAAATGAAGGATAATAAGGTTTTATCCAAACGGGTTACAAAACAATTGTTGTATGAGTGTCATTGCTTTTATTCTAATAATGAATGTAAAATACATCAATCTCTTCTGTATTTACTCTAAATTTAAAAGATATCACTTCTATTTTGAAAATCTATAAATATCTTTTAAAATCAAAATATATGTTGCACAAACTTCCTTTCTAATTTTGAAATTCAACTTACATCCATCCAACAGTTAGTTGATCTTTAAATCAAAGCATTAACTTATTATTTTGACCAAAATGCTCCTCCTTAAATTTTTTTTTAATAATAATGTAATTTTTGGCCAAAAAATAATCATTTCATCACATATATTTATCAAAAATTAAAAAGTAAATTTAATATATATTCTTAATTTTTTTGACATACTGATACATTGATTACCATATCTCAAAGTTAATTAATTTTATTTCTTAATAAATTTAAATGTTTAATCTCTTTTTTTATTTATTAAAACTTACTTATGATGTAATTTCTTAAATATATATGTTTAATATCATACTTATGTTTATTAAGAAAATTACTCAAGTTTTTTATCAAGTATTTTCACATATGGTAAACTTTTTCGAAATTTAGTAAAAATATATAAGAGATCATTAATAAGTATTAATGTTAAAAGATAAATTAAGGATATGGTGTAATATATGGGTAAATTGGTAAATAAGATTTATTTTAATTAAAAAAATACTAGATCTGGTTCTCAATATAGGACATATTTTGTGGTGTAATTTGCACTATAAACTATGTCATATATATATTAGGACTATAAACTATATCCTTATATAAGACCAGAGGAGTATAATTAAAGAAAGAATCTTTTTAGAATATTCTTTAGCATTGTTAATGGTTTGGACTAATGTGTATATTTTTTAAAATAAATGAGAGATCTATGTAATTAAAGTAATTAAAAAGGAAGGGTAAATAGAGTATTTTACTCTAAAGAATAATATGATTCTTGATATTTATTGATAATACTTGTTTTCCAATCTCTTCGTTTAACTGTGTTTCTAGCTTACAAAATCATGTCAATTCACTCTTAAATCAGTGTTAACTTTTTAAATTTGATTTATACTTAACACATTATAAAAATACTTATTCTGGTCGATAAGATAAGTAGCCTTTTAAAAGAATTTTCTAGTCTTTAATTTAAGTCATTGAGAGAGTAATTAATACCCATTTATCAATTTTACTGCAGGGATTAATATTTAATTGTGACTCATCGTATTTTTCTCCCTCATTCACAACCTCATTTAATAAAGGATAAATTAGGGAAAAAATTATCAATTTTAGACCGGATAACAAGTGAACCGCTCTTCCTCAATTTTAGTAAGCTGGTTAAAAGTAATTTATATTTTACACTATGCTTTTTTGAATTGACAGTAAAAATTTCTTTTCAAACATAGCTTATATGAGATATATACATGAGAAGATAAACAGCATATGAGATATGTATATAAGAAGAGTTTTATTTGTAGACATGCTTTTCAAATACAAATCCAAACAAAATAATAATAAATAAATAAAAGACACAAATCCAAAGAGGGAGCAGGAGAGAATACATGGATGTGATTTTAATCTGAGGAACTCTCTAGACTCCACCGTTTATGCCACTTGCGGGACAGAACATAAATACATTTGTCAAGTTGAAGTCAACAATTGCGAGCTTTTGAAATGCTTTTAATAAATAAATAAATATATACAGAGAGTAAAACAACAAAGGTGATAAGATACTAAGCTCATCAAGTGAATAAGCTGTCATAATGATCCGTACGTCTCCCATGTGCTGGATAAGTAGAGAGAAGACAGATACATATCCAAATACAAATAATGTCGGCTGGCTCTAATTTGGATTATTTTCACGTACCATACTTGAAAACAACAAACGTACTTGATCCAGCTTTTCTGCTGCAACACGTAAAGTTCTGCTAATTACACATGTGGTTTTGATCCCTACCAGGCTACCACGTTCATGCACATGCATGTCCCCTTTTTATTTGTTCAAACCACATTGTCGTCTTATACCCACTGAGAATCTGATTAATATCTTTAATTGAAAGGAGACCTGGCTTATCTTATTATCGTATCTATCTCTATTTGTGTACGTATTCTCTCCCTTCTCATACACTTGTGATATTATCTTACTCTCTTTTCTTCTTCATTAATTTTGTTACGCTGTCACATATCATGCATATTAGTATATTATTTGACATTATATATTGTGATTTATTTTTCTTGTGGTCCAGATTCATTTATGGTTTTGTCGATCTCTTGAAGTTGATAAGTAGTTGTGGTATGTGAGTCTTCATATATTTTTTGGGTGAGGTAACATGCGCAAATCAATAGATTCCTGGCCCCAAATTATTTTTCTAGGTGGTAATAATTCATAACATGTGCCTCCTCCAGGACATGGATCTTTATTATTTTTTGCTAGCAGTTATATAGAAAATTATTTATAAATATGTTAAACATGATTCTCAATTACCTTACACACACAAAAAGTGTAATTTTTTCAATAGGTGCATGTACTCTCCAATTAAAGTCAATACCCGTTGGAAACTAAATGTAGGCATTTCTGCTAGCAGGGATTCGAACTTTGTATCCTTTGCTATTCAACAATGCACCATCTGGTCAGTATATATACCCCTTCCTGGTCCTTATTATAAATCATAAACTAGCAATTCTCACAAACCAATAAAAACAATTAAAGCCAATAAAGTTGTCCTATAATTTAAGTAACTTCTAATATTACCCCTACTAATTACACTAAACTATAATATTATATTAATTATTATTCTCCCTCACTACCCTTATTAATTATGGGGATAAATGAAACAAATAATTAATACGCTTTGGAAACCAAGCAAGTGCCTTTATAAAAAGGATCAAATACAATTACTAGGTGGTGCCTTATAATAAAAACTAGATAGAGTATTATATAAGACACCTCCAATAATTACCTCACCAAATTTAATGAGAGGGAAGTTAAGTCATTCAATTCGTTATAAAATGAAAGTAATTTTCGAATTTACCGATACCCAAAATCTTGAATTACATCTTAAGACGTGGCAAAACAAAAATTGTATCAAACTTTAAATTGGGACAATTTTTAAAAAATGTAATTAATATCTCACTTGATAACTTATTCATTTTAAAAATTACCTTATAACAGGAACGAGAGCAAGGAGTGTAAACCCCTTTTTAATTATTATATATCTTTTATAAAACAAAATTACTCGATTTACATGTTAAATAAAACAATTTTAAATAATCTATGTCTTACTCTCCCCGTGCTACAAAATTTTGGAAGCTGTAGTGTACTAATAAGTATAAGACAATTCACAAACCTTTGAGGAGTACGTAATTGATATTTTGTGCAATCCAGGTTTGTTTTGTTCATCATGAATAGCCAAACACATCAAAAATAATGAAGCTAAAGAACTTGGATGTGGAATATTTGGTACTGGTGTTCCTCCAAATTATCTCTGGTACTATGTACTCCTACTTAAATTCATCATAAATATTTTCCTCATTATTGTCCTTTCAATTGACACTCCCCATATGATTTTTTTTTTATTAATCAAATTCCATGAACACTTGAATAGCATTTAGGTTCTTGAGTGGTTATAAATTTAATAAATTTAAAATTAGAGAAAACCTAGTTGGGAGATATTCAACTTTTGCATTTAACATTATTAGGAATGAAATTAGTTTCTAATGTTAGTTGAATTTATAAATCGCTTATTCCATCATTATATATTTAATGGCGATGTAATTTGACAATCTGGTTTTTGACCAATCAATTTGATGCTTTGTATTTAATGAAAATCTCAAAAAAAAAAACTACCACTTGAATTGCAAAAGTCTCAGTGATTTTCTAACAAAACGAGTTGCTTAACTATTCTTGTCAATCACATGACAATTGTTATTAATAGGATTTTGAAATTCAAGTGGTTTTTCTATCATTTTTCCTTCTATTTATATATACTTTTTGGAAGAATTAATTAGTAATGATTTTTTTTTTTAAAAAAAAAGGATACTCTTAATTAGTTACAACTAATTATTGTGGTGGTCCTGGTCCTCCTCGAGCACTAACTGGGAATCAAACTGGTCCCAAGAAATAATTGCATATTTGGTCCTACATGTCCCTGGCTCTCCAAAATATTTTTCAACATTGTGTAAAAAAAAATTCAGCACCATTATTTTATTCGGATGTCCAGAATATTTTGTACAAGGAAATGTGTACTGATACATGAATATACCATTAGTGCATTTTTGGCAAACCATAAAAGCGTGGTTTCAAAAGCCATTTTCTATTAGTCTAGACAAAAAAAAAAAAAAAAATTTCACATACTTACTTTATAATTGTAAAAGTTATTCTCCAAACATGCACTTATAGATAACTTTTAAGAAGCACCTGATGTTCTTATTTATCAGAGTCATTTTGCAAAAAAAAAAAAAAAAAATTTAAAAATTAATATTTTTAATAGTAACCTTGGTATGAATATTGTTGACTAGTTATGGTGACGAAAAAGGTTTATACAAACATTTTTAATAACAAGATGAGGTATTTAAGAACATGTATTAATTTTAACTAAATTGTATAAATTACTTAAAAGTGACTCAGGACAAACAAACAAAGAGTATACAATCATCTCTAATTTGACTTTCGTTTGACTTTGAAGCCCAGTTTGTTTATTTTTTTGGTACATTGAAACCCAGTTTACTTTATCTCCAACAAACGAAATTAAGAAATGGTGGGCCGCAAGAAACATAGCCCAATTTTCATATGGGCACTTTACGGGCCTTACAAACCATGATCAGGCTCTGTCTTCTATATTGGGCTCCAATCAGTGGCCCAGTTCCGTCCAAAAGCGATCCAGCTTCATTCTTACACATGCATACAACAACATCAATATCAAAAAAATAAACAACAACATCAACCCCCACCCTGCGTTGGTCAGAGCGGTGGGAGTCTTTTTGGCTCAACGTTAGCGGGTAAAAGGAGATATTCTCACAAAAAGGGAAGATTTTGACTTTGGAGTTATCAAAAAAAAAAAAACATCAACCCCCACCCCCCGGTCTTTGGTTCAACTAGAAAATGGGTCGGATATTCTCACAAAAAGGGAAGATTTTGATTTTGGAGTTGGTTGAAGCGTTGGGAGAGACATCCTTGGAGCCTGCAAAGCAACGATAACCTAGATTAAGGTGGAGGCATGTGTACTTTTAATCCTAAATTCCTTATGGAGTAGGCTTTAAGCGCTATGCCTTTGGACTATAAGTGAAATCAACTCCTTTCCTAAAATTTTTGTATAAAAAAAAACAACAACAACAACATTACTCCAAGTAAGAAGCAGCACTGTGAGAATTTTTTAATCCAGGTAAAAAATGTATTATTATTATTTTTTTTTAAAAAGGACAGCTCAAGTCCCCAAATAACAAGAGAAAACTAATACATTAAAATAAAATACAACACACCTCCTGGCCGCCCAAGAAAAAAATGCAACACACACAAAACCTCTTACTTAAAACTTTAACGCTACTCTCAATTAGTAAAGGGATCAGACACTCTCATTAAAAAGGAGGAGGTTCAATTCTGAAATTAGTCAAGGCTCTGGGAGAGACATCCTAGAGAGTCTATGAAGCAACAGTAGCCCAGGCTAAAGTGGAAGCATGTGTACTCTTAATCCCGAATTCCTTGCAGAGTGAGCTCTAAGCGCCCCTGTTTCGGATCAGAAATGTAGGTGAGCCAAACCCTCTCCTAAAATTTTTTAATAAAAAAAAATTAACATTGTAAAAAAAAAAAAAAAATTTATTCAAATATTCAATTTCCTTGAGAGGCGAGTTGGTTTTGGACGCTTGGCTTCTAAATTCGAAAGGTTAATACATACTACATCGTTGTCAAACTCACGAGTTAACTCTTCGAGTTTACCGTTTTTACGTTCTAACTTACAAAAACGAGTCAAGTCACCGGTAAACACATGTCAGTTATAAACTTGACTAAATTCACGAGTTTATAGATCAAGTTTTCTGCTTTTACGTTTCTAGCTTACAAAACCATGTTAACTTACTTTTTTAATTTGATAACGCTTCAACTAGCTTTATATATAAATTTTATAGAAATTTCTTTGTTAAATATGATAAATAATTAATGTTGATGGATTTAATTTCAATTATTTATATTTAAAATATATTTTAATCAAATTATTGTGATTTTTATAATTTAATTATTTAATTATACACTAGTAATACATATTTAATAATACAAATAAACTCTTACGAGTTTACAATTTGAGTTCACGATACGAGTTTACGCCATTGTCACAGGTCTGCTTAAATTCATAAATTTGACAACCTTGATACATACAATGGGTAAACATTAGCCTAAAGATGTACCCATAACTCGGGTTGTGTTATTTTAAACTTATATGTTTTGCATATATTGAGTTAGCAGATTTTTTTTTTTTTTTTTTTTGCCTGATTGAATATACTTCATACCACTCTCTTTGCTCCTATTTATAAATCCATTTTGACAAAAAATTTGGTTCTATTTATAAGTCCAGTTCATGTAATAAATGAGATTGTGACAATTTTACTTATATTAATTATACTCATGAAGATAGAGAGAGAAGAAAAGTTGAAAAATACTCAATCATAAATAGAGATAGAGTTGAAAACTCACCTTATAATTATTAAGTTAACTTTTTTTTTGTATGTAAAATCTAATCAAAATAAATTTATAAATAAGATCAAAAAGTGATATATACGGGGTGTAACTAGGGGTGAGCAAATCAAAACCGAAACCGAATAATTCGATTTTCGGTTCAGTTCATTTTTTGAAACTAGCTTATTTCGGTTTTTCGGTTCGGTTTTTACAATTTTATTTCGGTTAAAACCGAATAACCGAAATTTTTATTGCATTGGATTGGAAGAATGTTGACATATAGTAGATACAATGCAAATATTTTTGTAAGTAATTTTTCATTATCTTTGTATTTTGTTAATATTTATTATATTATTTCTTTTCTTTTTATTTGATTTATTCTTGTTTTAATTTTGCGTTGCTCTCAATATCTTTCTTCTTATGGATCATTTTATCTTTGGTTCTGTGATGGATGAGTTCTTGCAATTGTTTGAGTTGATGATGTAGTTAGAAACTTAGAATTTGTGATATTGCTGGCTTGCTTTGTCATATTTATGGTTTTGTATAATTTTATACACTTTGTTCTGCCATTGAATTTCTACGACAAAATCATAGGCAGGAATTTTGTCACTGTTGATTTTGTCACTGTCTAGTTGCTGGCTCTATGATGAATTTATTCCATATTTTATTTTAAAATCTGCAACCTATTGTCATACAAGTGAAAATCGATATATACCAGATGCTCCATATAAATTATACTATAGTCAGGTTGCACTCAATAGTCAATATTGAAACAAAACAAAAAAAGTAGATTGGCCTTTTACAGAATTAACCCAAATAAGAAGGCTCACAATAAATCCCAATTTAAACCCAAAAATCTAATTAATTACAAAACCGAACCGAAATATTTTGATATTTTCCATTCAATTTTTTTGATTTTTCAATTTTGAAAATGTACATATTTCAGTTTTAACCAAAAACCGAATGCTCAGCTAGATATAACTTAGCCCACTTGTTCCCTCCATAATTAGAATATTGACAGTTCATGACCAACTGGGGGTGCAATAATAAGACGTGGGGTCCATATGAATAAAGAGAAAAGTAAAAGGCAAAACATGCACTACGGAGAAAAATTGCAATTGCAGAGAGAATTCTAAGTCAAGTTTCGCGACGCCGTACGTTCCTATGTTGAAAGCCTAACATTAATGAAAATCATCCTTAATATGTACCGTCAGTAAGAATATTTTACTAAGAAAATTATAATTTTGAAAATTGGGTTTTACATTCAAGGTACAAATCCAACTTCTAATATAGAATCGTAAGAGTGCTATTCTTCTAACAAATGTGAATAATGGTATAGGCGATGATATATAAACGATAAAATAAAAAATAAAACTAAACAAAAAAAAAAATTGAAATTTTCTTCCCAAAATAATTTAGAAGACATGATGATTACATTCCCACAGTTTTGTTGAGAAAACAGTGGATGTATTGTTTGATTATAAGTGTGTGACGATGAAGAATAATCTTTATCTTTATCTTTATCTCTATTTTTGAATAGGTCCAGGTCCAGAAGTCACAGTGTCTAGCCAATTCCCTTTTTTTTTTCTCTCTCCATATTTTTATTATTTTTTGGGACGTAGACATCACATCTGCCTCAAAACCTTGAACTCTTTCAATGAATTTAATATAAAAGATGTCTCTATCTAACACTAAATATGTGTGATTGAATCATTTTCATGAATGGACCAAAATTGTCACAATGAAACATGTTTCTCTCTCCACTTTTGTCCCATCTCATCGCCAAGGATCATATTTGGCTCCTTTCATTCTCCCTTACGCAACTCAATTCTATTTCAAGCATAAGTATTAAAAAATGATATCCAAGACAAAGATAGATTAATAAAATTAACATTTTTTTCTCTTTCTTTATATTATATAGCGAACCAATGTTTTATTAAAAGAATTATTTGATATTTAGTATTATCAACTAATTCAAACATAAAAAGTGTTGTGCCAAAATAAAATAAAATAAAAAATTCTTTATATATATATATATATATAGTGTTCTTTTGTTGAAGACAATTTTGTTTGAAGTATTGTTGAATACTTCTTTCGATAAGGATTTAAACCTTAATTTGTCACATTGTAAAGGATTAGCCGTCACCATTAGACCCGATATAGTTCTTTCAATCCATAGAACTCAAGAATCATGATTTTTTTGTCAAAAGAAAGTTAAGATATTTTTCCATAACCCAAGATAAATTGAATCAAAAGTGTCATTTGAGCGTGGGCAGACAAGAAACACTCTGGTTGCTTCTAAAAAAATTGACAAGCAGCTCATGATTTTGTGGTCCAATATGTACGTGCATGTTTAGTAAACTATAAAATCGTCCTTCAAAAGTTTTTTTTTTTGTAAGTCTAGACAAAACTTTTCTTACATATTTATTTCATAAATCGTAAAAGTTATTCTAAAAAACTAATCCAAACATGATAGTAAGTAGAAACAACTAAAGTCTTTAGATTTGATGGCACATAAAAGGCATTAGGTTTGGGGTTCGATCCCATTGCTTCTTAGGCACTTGCCATCCAAATTAAAAGACAAAATTACAACTCCTAATCCATGGGTTCAATGGTTGAAGGATTGGATAAGTTTACTAAAAGGAGCGAGTTCGATCCCTAAAATCATTGCGGCGCTAGGAAGCCATCCCGTATCCAGAAAAAACATGGAAATTGAAGTTAATTGCCACGTGGGTAATGCTCTACCTTAACCAATGACCTAGGCACACTAAGGTCACTAAAAGGGCAGTGTGTGGTTGACAAACACTTAGGTTATGTGTGGCCGGGTAGGATGGCTTGTGAGTGAGCTTGACCCCTACTTAAAATTTTCATCATATTTGGCCCTTAGATTAGACAAATTGGCTAAAAAAATAAATCATTTGATTAATGTTATGATAGATTTTGATCATAACATTTTTTTTTTTTTTTTTGCATAATACGTGCAAGCGCATGCTTGAAGGCGAGAGAGATAGGACCTAGAGCATAAAGACTAGTCCTAAAAACAAAACAAAAGGAACAAAGCTAGGATCGACAGGCCAATTGGTCCTTCCGCACCATTTCACGGCACCCTCGAGGAACAAGTAGGAATAAGGATCGCGTCGCATCAACGGGAGCATTATGTCCTTCCTTTGCCAAATAATCAAGCACATGCAATGTTCTCTCTATGAGTATAGTGTAGTTCCACACTCCAATTCGGAAAAGGAGATCTCGATATCTCCAATGATGTCTTTCGGCGGGTGATCATCTTATCCCCAGGTCTCTCATGAGCATATTGATCGCCTCCGGTGAATCCGAGTAGAGCAAGAATTTCGAGGCCCAATTGTTGAGCCATTGTCGGACCTAACATGATGGCATGCGTTCCGCCTCTATAACCGTTCGGAGCCCTAGGGGCTTGTAGAACCCCATCAACCATTGTCCCTGTGAGTCCCTGATGAATCCTCCACATGCCGCTTGGAACTGCTGACGAACCGATCCGTCAACGTCGATACGAACCACGTTCCCAATAGGGGGGTCCAAGACTTTTCGTCATTCCTGTCAAGTTGGAAAATTTGGTGAGATAAACTGTTATTAACACTACTTTCCAACATAAAGTAATTGCACAAGTGAAGCATCTCCCTGGTATCAGTGTTTACGCCTTGGAATAAGGATTTACATATGGAAGTCCAGATAATCCAACATCCCAAGCTAAAGACTCTTGACCAGGGGAAATTCTGAAACTTCCCTTTTCCTGGCTTGTGTTTGGTATTCCAATTGAGCCAACCCCGCAAATTACCCGCAAAAAGCGGGAAACATAATTAGATTTTAAGATTCGTTTCCGAAATTCTGGCTCTTTCACGATCCCGAATCACATGAAGCACGCTCTCTTCACTATTACAATGAAAAGGACAAAGGTCGTTGTTCTTGGTAAGCCCAATCCTCGGCTCTATGAGCGTTAGTGGCAAGTTTTTCATGGCCAACTTGCCACATGAAATATTTAACCTTTTCCGGAACTTGCCATTTCCACATCATAGACCGAAGTGATTATTACTTTGCCTGTCCCGAGAGAGGTATTGATAAGCCGATTTAAGCGAAAAGCCTCCATCCTTCGCAATTCTCCAAGTAAAGCGAGTCATGTAAGTTGTTCTTGGGTAGATGCATTCTAGAGATAGTCCTAATGATATCAACGGGAAGAACCCCTTGCCATCCGTTCATGTCCCAATGACCATTCATCAATACGTGATCTCTCGCGATTCTTCTCCATTTATTGAGGTCGGATTATTAACATAAGTGAAAAGGGGCGCTCCGGGGAAGCCAAAGATCAGACCAAAACTTAGTGTCGGCTCCATTGTTAACTTTTCTCCCAACTCCACTCATGAACTTGTCCCAAACCTCCACTGATAGCTTTCCAGCCGATGAGGAACTTTTTTTGAAACTTTAGGCATAGATGAATTTCCACAATTATACTTGGCCCATAAGCATTGAACCCACAAAGCATGTTTTTCAGTCAGGAGGCTCTAACATAATTTCATAATAAACGCCTTATTCTAACGTCTAAGATTCTTGAATCTAAGGCCCCCTTGTTTCTTTGCTTGGGTAACTTTATCCCAAGCAATCAGATGCATCTTCCTGGCATCCTCATCCTGCGACCATAGGAATTTCCTTGATAGTTTATCGATTTCATTTAAAGTACAAATGGGCAAGAGAGTTGATTGCATGTAATAAGCGGGGGAGAGATGCTAACACCGATTTAATCAACACCAACCGACCAGCAATAGTTAGGAATTTGCTTTTCCCCATAGACAACTTAGCTCTAGCCTTTTGCACAATAGGATGATACGTGGCTTTAGTGATTCTTTTATGGATAATCGGCACTCCCAAATATTTCCCCCGATCCGGTGTAATTCCAATGCCAAGCATATGGCTAAGCTCGAGGGCTTTATTAAAATTAACACTTGTGGAGCAAAACATCCTTGATTTATCAACATTAATTCTGTGGCCGGAGACTTCACAAAAGTGTTGCATTACTTTACGGATCTCAATCATTTGATTAGTTGAGGCCTCAGCAAAGAGAATAAGATCATCGGCAAAGAAAAGATGGGATAGCTGGGGTCCTCCCCTTTTGAAGGTAAAAGGCTTCCATCGGCGAGCCTGACATTCCGCTTTAATAAGGTGGCCCAGCCGCTCCATACACAAAACAAAGATATACGGGCTTAATGGATCACCTTGTCTAACGCCTCGGTAGGTCGAAAGTTTGACATTCATCCCCATTCCATAAGATAGACATAGAGGTCGTGGATATACATGCCATAAGAAGATCAACCAAGTTCCTCTCCAAATTCAAGCAAAGAAGCGTATTTTCAATAAATCCCCAATCAAGCCCTGTCATAAGCTTTTTCCATATCAATCTTTACAGAACAAACCCTTTCCTCCTACCCTTCTTCCTCATAGAATGAATGACCTCCTGGGCAATTAGGATGTTATCACATGTGGATCTATCGGGGAATAAAACCGCATTGCTCGGGACTTATGAGATGGCCCATAATGCCTCGAATACATTCGCCAAAACCTTAGTAATAATTTTAAAACTTGCATTGCACAAGGATATGGGACGAAACTCACGTAACGAAGTTGGGTTATCAACCTTGGGTATGAGGACAATCTTGGATTTATTGATTGCGGCCATGTTGGAAGGATTATCAAAACAATCTTCAATGAACTTGCATATTTTATCCCCCACAACATCCCACTGAGACTGGAAAAAATGAGCATTAAGACCATCCGGACCCGGGGCTTTAAAGGCCCCATAGCGAAAGTAGCATTCTTTATTTCCACCCTAGTGACTTTACTTGATAACATGTATAGATCATTCTCAGCAATGGACGGAAAGTTCGAGACGAAATCACCGGGATTTGTCACAGAGGCATCCCGACTGTAAAGATTATAGAAGAAATCGTGTGCCATTTTTTTTGCTGTGTCATGATCTTCAATCCAGTGCCCTTCGTCATTAAGAATTCCTCCGATTCGCTGCTTTCTCCTCTTGATCATGGTAGATGCATGAAAATATCTCGTATTTCGATCACCCCTTGCAGCCATTTACTTCTGGATTTCTGAAACCAGGTGATTTCCTCTTGAGTAGCCACCTTATGATAGTCTTCCCATAGCTTTTTCTCAAGTTTGAACAAACCAGTCTGTAAGTTCATCCTTCTACTTCTATCAATCCCCTCCAGCCGACGAATCAACTCTTTCCTCTTTTTTGTAAAATTACCAACTCTGTTGTCGTTCCAATCCGAAGCAGTGGTTTGAAATTTTTGCAGGCCTTGAATCCAATCAGTCTCATGCCACGCTTCCTTGGTGATATCCTTAAAATCATTTTCCAGGGTCCACGCAACCTGATAGGCAAAATTCTTTTGAAAGCTCCTTCTCAGGGTTGACGAGTTCACGTTCACCACCACCACTCGTGATCGGACTTAAACTTAAGCTCATGTCGGTTGCAAAATTTGAAAAAGAATTAATCCAATTGAAGTTAGTAAAAACCCAGTCCGGCCTTTCTTTGAGCCCTGGATCCTTGCCTCGATGAGGTGCGTATCATCAATACACTCCTTGAATTGTTGCATGGAGGCCCAAGATGGATCAGCTCCTCCCAGTTTATCATTAACAGACAAGTAAGCATTAAAATCACCCAAGACTAACTAAGGAAGATTAGAATTGGCCAGAGAACGGAGAGAGTTCCATAAGGTGGTTCTACCAGATGTGGTAGTTTCCCCATAAACAACGGTACACATGAATCGATGTACTATTCGAAGATCCCGATTTGGCAATGGAGCACTGGGTTGTGGAGGTAATATAAGTAATATCAAAAGCATTGTTATTCCATAAGATCCAAATGCCCCCGAGAACCCCGTAGATTCGACCCGAATCCAATTACTAAAACCAAGTTTACGGCAAACTTTATCAGCTCTGTTTCCACTAATACGCGGCTCCGAGAAGGCAAAGAATGTCAACAAAGTATTTGCTAACAATATCTTTAATATTTAAAGGGAAGGCACGGCTCAGGTCCCCCTATAATTCCGAGGATGCAACAATCATTAAAATAATTAAATACAAGATAAGGGAAATAAATACTTACCTGGGCTATCCGGCTTTACCTTCTGTGAGTCTCCTCGGCACAAATGGAATCGCGTACCTCCCCGCCTCGGAAATTGCTCAAGTTGAGTTTTTTAGACCTTGTATTTCCATTGCCTTCCAAAAAATCCAGTGTATCTTCATTAGGGTCCCATTGGTCCGTGATTGCAAATTAATAGGATGAGATTCGATTGCCTTGCTCCATGTGTGGGTCCTCGTGGATGCGGTCTTTGGTAGACCCAATGTTGGAAATTAATGTTGGAGGTAAATCCTGGATCATGGCGTTAAGGTTTCCCTGTAAAATAGAGTGAATCCGATGTCCTTTGAATTTTTTTTTCTCAATAGATTTTTTAGGTCCCAAATGAGGCACAATATTGGAATTGGATTTCCCTTCATTGTCTTGAGAGGTCGCCATGCTTTGTCCAGGATGAGGGGTATTGAGTGGTTCTGGCACCAAAGAGGGCCCAGCAGCGTCACATGTAACTCCCAGCCCATTTAAGTGGCTTTCTCCCAACATTTGTCCATCTTTTTGCAATTCATGGCCAACTGGGCCTAGCCGGACGAGAGGCTTGGAAGGCCCATTTCCACATTCATTTTCACGTGGTTGGCCAAGAGAAATGGGAGGCCCACTTGCACACAACTCCCCACCATGCGCATCAGCTGGATCCACGGTTTTGGGTTCTTTGGGTCTATATTGGACCTTTAATTTCAAACCCATTTGAGGCTTTAGGTTAGATACTTTACCAGTGGCATCTTCCCGCTACCCCGCACCTCGATTTGACCGAAGGAAAATTTGGGGATCCAATTTCAGCTTGACGAGGAAGGTTCTTTCTTTGCCACAATCTCCGTACGCGTTAGCTCGTTCTCTTCGTCGGCCGAGATCTTCTTCTTGGAGATTTTCCAGTAGCGACAAATCGGAGTTTGGCCTTACCGATGACCCCCTCAACGTCCTCACACCGGTCCCCGATGAAGTACGATGGCTATCAGCTTCGCCGTTGCAAGAATCTGCTCCGGCCTGATCGCAGGTGAACGAGCATCCAAGGGCCGAATGCATCCTCCGTTTTTGAAGCCGGAGATAACGCCACTGGATTGGGTGGAGGCTGCATTGAAGAATGTTGTGCTGGGCAAACTTCACCTTGGCTGTCCGATGACGATGATCTAGAAGGACACTCCTCTCGTCTGTGCCCATACCGTCCATAGGTAAAGCAAATGAGTGTGAGACCCTCATATTCAACATTAAATAAGGAACCCGCCACAATCACCTTAGGCACCGGTTTTTTGTAAATTTAATTCAAACACGAGATCCTTACATACTTTCCTCTCTGAATTCTCGGTATTGCATTTTGACAATCATGAAGAGTGTTCATGTCCACTTTAAGCGTGCGACCAATTCTATCTCCCAATCGTGATATACACTTTTTGTTATAGCAATGCATTGGTATGTCTGGAATACGCACCCACGTTGCCACTCTCCCTAATGGATTCAGATAGGGATTGAAATATGGTGTCCACCTTTGAATTAAAACACACTGTTGTTTAATAACCCAAGGACCCTCATACAAAACCTTTCGGTAATGTGACCTCCATAGCTCTTTATCTTGAAACCTGACCACAAAATAATTATTCGGTATATCAATAAGCTCTGTAGAATTAGAGAGAGAAAGGAGAAATATAATCTGAATTGCTTGTCTATTCATGTACATAGTATAAGGTATTTATACACAAGAGAGGGAATAAGAGAGTTAATGAGACATAATGACTCATTATGTAGATTGATTCCCTAATTACTATAATCCCGATTGTCTCTATAATATCTTTCCTAATATAATATACTTCCTAATATAATATACTTCCTAAAATATATATTTCCTAAAACATATATTTCCTAACACTCCCCTCAAGTTGGAGCATAGATATTAATCAAGCCCAACTTGTTACAAAGATATTCAACCCGAGTCCCACTTAAAGCTTTCGTTAGAAGGTCACCCAATTGGTCACTAGATCGCACATGCCCGGTGGACACAAAGTTCTCCTTGATCTTATCGCGTACAAAGTGACAATCAATCTCAATGTGTTTCGTACGTTCATGAAACACGGAGTTGGAGGCTATATGTAGAGCGAGCTTTATTATCACACCACAACTTCGCGGGTAACGACGTGGCAAGACCAACCTCCTTCATTAATCGGGTGAAGCCACACAATCTCTTGTGTAGATTGAGACATGGTTCTATACTCGGCTTGCGCACTCGACTTTGAAACCACATCTTGCTTCTTACTCTTCCACGATACTAAATTTCCACCAACAAACACACAATATCCTGTGGTGGATCTTACGGTAGCTGTGACCCGCATGATCTCGCATCACGTAAACACTCAATCTTGTTGTGGCCATGATTCGTATAGAGAATACCACGACTGGTGAGCCCTTCAAATAATATAAGACATGTTCCAAAGCTTCCCATCGAGCAACGGTTGGTGCGAGTCATGAATTGACTAAGCACACTAACGGGAAAGGTCACATCGGGGCGGGTTACCGTAAGATAGTTCAATTTCCCAACTAGCCTACGATATCTCTCGGGATAGGCAAACGGCTTGATCTTTTCGGATCAACTTTCTTTCGTACATCCTCAGGTAGCTCATTAAACGATATGCGGTCATCCATGTCCAAGAAGGGATTAGGAATCATGGGAACGCTACTCGGTGTTGCTCCGAGTTTCCCAGTTTCTTTTAACAGATCAGGAACATACTTCCTCTGTGTCAAAAGGATGTCTTTCTTACTTCTCATAACTTCTATCCCAAGAAAGTACTTCAAAGGACCCAAATCCTTTGTTTGGAAATGAGAATTGAGGAAGGCCTTAAGTGATGAGATTCCCAAAGCATTGCTACCCGTAATAACAATATCATCAACATATACCACTAACAAAATCATTCCAAAGATCATCTGGCGATAAAACCTGAGAATGGTCACACTTACTTTGACTCGAGACCAAACTTCTTAACCGAGCTAAACTGTCAAACCAAGCACGAGGGCTTTGCTTCGAGGCCATACAAAGACTTTTGAAGATGACATACCTTCGCACGCTCCCCCTGAGCAACAAAACCAGGTGGTTGCTCCATGTATACTTCCTCAAGAAGATCGCCATTCAAGAACGCATTCTTAACATCCAAGCGATGAAGATCCCAACCATAATTGGCTGCCATAGAAATGAAGAGGCGAACGAGAGGGACGGTTTTGCCACGGGAGAGAAGGTTTCCGAATAGTCAACACCATAGGTCCGAGCATAACCCTTGGCAACCGAGTCGAGCTTTCAAACGTTCCAAGGAGCCATCCACTTTCGTTTTGATCGTGAACACCCACTTACATCCAATAGCCTTCTTGCCAAGAGGCAAATCAACGAGATTCCAGGTACCAGCCTTATCAAGGGCCACCATTTCGTCTTCCATCGCAGCACGCCAACCGGGATGGGTCAAGGCTTGTTGGAGGCTAGTGGGAATTGTGAAGAGTCTAAGGATGCTATGAAGGAACATGATGGAGGAGACAAATGATTATAGGAAACAAAGGAAGAAATAGGATAGGTGCAAGTACGCTTACCTTTACGTAAGGCAATAGGCAAATCATCAGGAGGATCAAACACTATGTCAGATTCAGTGGTAGAAAGGGAATGATCAGGAGTATCAAGGATAGCGAGCCTTTGGTCTTTGGGTCGAAGTAGGAGCGGGGAAGAACTAATGCCGGATCAAACGTCGAAGCGGTCATCGGTGGGTCATGAACCTGGTCGACAACATTACTTGCCCTAGCGGGGCCAAGTCGAGATGCTTGCACTTGGTGGGAAGCGAACCTTATAGACCAAGAGATCATCGGGACTATCGGAAGTGGCATATGTAGAGACAAGAGATGGGGGTGGAGTAGAGACGGGGAAAAAATGAAGTTGACTCGTGGAACGTGACATCGGTGGACACAAGGTAACGACGAAGAGTGGGAGAATAGCACCGATAACCCTTTCGAACCCTAGAATACCCAAGGAAGACACACCTAAGAGACTTGGGATCAAGTTTGGTAACAGTGGGCCGAACATCGCGAACAAAACAGAGACAACCAAAGATTTTAGGGTCAACGGGGAAACGGGGTTTGGAAGGAAACAAGGTAGTGTATGGAGTGGCACCATTGAGAACAAGAGGGGACATACGATTAATAAGGAAGCATGCGATAGACACGGCGTCGGCCCAAAAAGGTTTAGGAACATTCATTTGAAACATGAGAGCCGAGCGACTTCTAATAAGTGTCGGTTCTTACGTTCGCAACACCATTTTGAGCCGGTGTATCGGACATGAGGGTGATGAAGCATGCCATCTTTGGAGCATATAGGTTTGAAATTGGGCAGAAAAGTATTCTTTAGCATTGTCACTCCGTAAGGTTTTGTGACACACCAAAGCGAGTTTTGATTTCAAAGCACAAAAATTGCAAAAGTGAGAAAACAACTCGAACGAGTTTTCATCAAATAAAGCCGGGTGGTACGAGAGAAATCATCGACAAAAGTAACAAAGTACCTAAAACCAGGTTTAGACTCGACGGGACATGGACCCCAAACGTCGAATGGACTAAATCAAATGGAGATGCGGCTCGTTTATGAACCCGAGGTGCTAAGTGAACACGATGATGCTTAGCAACCGACATGACTCACATTCTAAAGAAGACACATTACGGAATTGAGGATACATCCTCTTCAAAGAAGACAAAGACACATGACCTAAACGACAATGAATATCAAAGAGGGAGGAACCACCGAGCAAGCAAGCGAGCACGGTACGATCCTCAAGAAAGTAATGGCCACAGATTCATAGCCCCTACCAATAACTCTCTTCGTCGTAAGATCTGAATCAAACAATGGTCGGGAAATAAAGTAATGAAACAATTTGATTGGCGCGTAAGCTTACTAGGAGACAAAAGATTAAATGTAAGGTCAGGGACATTGAGGACATGGGATAAGGGAACAGACGGGGTAAGTTCAACCGTGCCAGAGCCAATAACACGAGAATAAGAGCCGTTGGCAATTGTTATGGAGGGATTGGCATAAGGCACATACGAGGAAAACACATGGTGGTTACTGTCATATGATCGATAGACCGGAATCGATGATCCACTTCAAGGAAGAAGTAGCAAGACTAGAAGCAAGATTACTGTACCAAGAGCAGGAAGAACTAGACGTAGATGCGGCCATCAAGCCGTACCGAAGTAGGTTGAGTTCCACAACAAATAATAGGTGAAGTTCCAAACAACAAATATCAAGAGTGAAGAAAAGAAAGACCAATGAACCGTGAAACAACTCAAAGGAAGCCAAATACTAACTCCTTCACCGAAAAAAAAATCTCACGAGAACAAGGGACACCTTGAACCTTTCAAATCACCTTCTTGGGGTGTTGACCAAAGCAACTAGAGCCCAAATACCAACTAAAGGCAAATCGATTGGAAGACGACCAAAAACACAAATCCTAGTAGCCCCACCGGCTACCAAACAAGAAACAAGGCAAAGCAACTCCACCAACCACCAAACAGCGAAATAACGATCACCGGAGGTCAAGCAAGATGAAAAACGCGGAAAGAACGCCACAAATACCCTCTGTCAATCCTTAACCGGAGAGACCCGCACCACAAGCTGGGAAGATGCCAAGGAAAGAAAGTCGGCCGGAAAAGTGAGAAAACACCGAGAACTCGCCGGAAATTTGACTCACGCGCCGCGCGTGAAAACACAACCAAATTGTCGACGGCGTCGAAAGCGATCGGACCACGGGGAAATGCCGATCGGAGGGAGGAGACACCGTTGGTATGGCGCGTGTATCTAGGAGACACCAAACACGAAGCCGTATGTTCACTCTCTCTCTCACCGTAACGTGAATCGAGACGACGGTGCGGCGAAAATAAAAAACGGAACCCTGTTTTGCTCGATGCCATGTAGAATTAGAGAGAGAAAGGAGAAATATGGTGCGAATTGCTTGTCTATTCATGTACATAGTATAAGGTATTTATACACAAGAGAGGGAATAAGAGAGTTAATGAGACATAATGACTCATTATGTAGATTGATTCCCTAATTACTATAATCCCGATTGTCTCTATAATATCTTTCCTAATATAATATACTTCCTAATATAATATACTTCCTAAAATATATATTTCCTAAAACATATATTTCCTAACAAGCTCAAAGGATGAAAAGCCCCATAGTTTAGCCAGAAGCACCTTCAATACATATAAATTGAATTTCCTGCCAAGAACCGTGAGGATCAGTGCATAGTTCCATGGTTCACACCACTCATTGTATTCCTCCTATGTACATGGCGCAACTGGATACATCTCCATGAGTTTCTTCATCTCATCAGATTCCTCTGGCAATTTCCAACTTATTTCTTTATCATCCGTAAACAGATCATCCTCTTCCATTACACGGCCTACGTGTGCAATCCCATTAAACCCCATGAGTGAAGCGCGATAGGAAGGGAATTTTGGTTGCTTTCCTTCATTTTTACTTTGGTTCCCTGTTCCCGCATTTCTTTGCTTGCTCATTCGATCGTTTCCGCTTCTTTTTTGACCATATTTTCATCCATAATAACAAGTGGCGGCTCATCGGTTTTCTTTTTCTTTTTTTGATCATCATTACCCTCGGTGGTGGCGGTGCGGAGGAAGCTTAGTTGGCGGAGTCAGTTATCGGGGAAGTGTTGGTTGAGTCCATTCAGAGAGATTTTGGTTCAGCAGCAGGTCGGGTTTTTGGCACTTTTGATAAAGAAATTTTGTACCTTTTGATCATAACATATTAATCACCTCATGCAACGCACTACAGAGAAATCTCGTTTTCTTATTAAAAGAAACAAAATTGGTTTTACCAAGAAACAATGAGACCGGTTTGGTTAGGTAGGTTTAACCTAGGTTTAGTGTTTATCGAGAATTTTATGATTTCAAAATTTTATATTTAATTCTATATATTTTCAAAATTTACAAATTAAAACTTTATGAAAAACTCAAAATGTCTACTTTCTAATATGAAAAAAAAAATCACTCAAAAATATTATCATTTGATTTTCAACTACCCCTTCAAATTCATTTTTTTACTGGTTTAGTGTTGGATTAGCCTTTATTTAACTTTAATCTAACTAATTGGCCCTTAATCAACTACTCCGACTAGTTCGGTACTTGCTTTTAATCTCGCACTCTTGACTCTTCCAATTTCTCCAAAAGAAAACTCTTCTAATTAAAAGCAAAATTTACAAGTAAAAATCCATAGCAGAAAATCCCTCGTATACGAAACTACGAATAGTCTTTTCGCCAACATGAATCAATGACTTTGGCCTCCAAACTTGGGAAAAGGAAGCTACCCTCCTCACGGCCTCACAGCCTTCCCAAGATAACGACAAGAGACTGGGAGAGGTGGAATGAAGTAGCCAATAACAGTGACAATGTGGTCCCCACAAGTTAACTCTGCGAAACAAACAAACGAAACAGCTTCTGAATCTCATCTGACAAAAAGATAAAGTTCCCACCAACTCATTGGAATTTGAGAATCTTATCCATCCATCTCAGTCTCCCGCCCACAATAACATAATTAACCATAACCACCCCAACTCAACCATGGGTTAACGCAAGATCCTTCCTTTATAAATACCCACATCAACCCGCCATTAAAGTTCCTATCTTGTTCCTTTCTTTGTGAGAGTTTGAGACAGAATCATCGGAAATTTCAGAATGTTGGCCATTTTTCACAACGCGTTTGCTCATCCGCCGGAGGAGCTTCACAGTCCTGCTTCGTACAATGGCTCTAAGAAGCCTAAGCTTCCCCAGGAGACTCTCGCAGAGTTTCTTTCTCGCCATCCTCACAACACTTGCTCTATGAGCTTCGGTGAGGCTGCTGTGCTTGCTTACGTCCGTCCTGATCGACCATTTTCCGTTCATCAGAGGTTAATTCTTTATCATATCTAACAAACTTGCTTACTTTCCTCTGTTTCTGGACTACTGGTTTTGTTTTTGTCTCTTTCCTTCTTCTATCAAGCAAAGATCGTTGCTTTTCTGTTGCTTGTTTTTATAATCAGCTAGGTTGAAGAGAACCCACTTTTTGTTTTTAATTGCCTCCATCGAATTAAAGATCCTATCAGTATCATGTGTTTTGTTTGTGGTTCTGTTATTCCAAATGAAATAGACCCCACTTTGGAATTTTCACTTTCGCAGGTTGTTTTGTGGGCATGAGGACGTATACTGTCTCTTCCTTGGGAGCTTGAACAATTTGAATGTTCTGAACAAGCAATATGGGTTGACAAAGGGCGCAAACGAGGCCATGTTTGTGATTGAAGCTTACAAGACTCTTAGAGACAGGGGACCATACCCTGCAGATCAAGTGGTGAAAGATCTTGATGGCAGCTTTGCCTTTGTTGTCTATGACAGTAAGGTTGGAAGCGTTTTTGCTGCACTGGTATGTCTGACTTAGACCATAGACCTCGTTTTTCGGATAAAAAACAGTTAATTTGTGCCTGCATCCATACAGGTCATAGAGAATTTTACCAAAACATGAAATTTGGTTTCAGGGTTCAGACGGGGGAGTGAAGCTGTATTGGGGAATTGCAGCTGATGGGTCAGTGGTTATCTCTGATGATCTTGAAGTCATCAAAGAGGGATGTTCCAAATCCTTTGCTCCCTTTCCAACAGGTACTGTTTCAGCTTCATTTCTGGTCTAGTATGGACATATCTTATCAATCCTCATTTCATTTCATGCTTTTTCTTTACGTTCTTCTTAGGCGTGCT
This sequence comes from Acacia acuminata, assembly GCA_019022655.1. Classification (NCBI taxonomy): domain Eukaryota; kingdom Viridiplantae; phylum Streptophyta; class Magnoliopsida; order Fabales; family Fabaceae; genus Acacia; species Acacia acuminata. The sequence goes on from JAFJYI010000245.1 coordinate 938,872, forward strand.
TGTCCAGCCAAGAAGCACCTAAACAAATATTAATGGCATTTTTTTTATATATATTTTATTTATTTAGATTAAATTATATGTCTCTGAAATATTTTTAAAAATATTTTTTACACTCAGTATCTCAAATTAATTAATTTCAGAATATTAGTGTTGTGGAAAATTTATTTGTAAATGCAGGACTAAAAATTAATTAATTTGGGATACTAGTAAAAAAAAATCATTTCAGCATAAAACAAATAATTTAATATAAATAAATAAAATATTAAAAAAATGTCATCAATATTTTTTTATGTGCTTTTTAAGAGAACAAACACCAAAGAAATATATAAAGAAAAACATGGAATGGGGATCCCATATCTTTAGCTCAATTTGGTGTATTAAAGGTCATACTTGCTCTTATACTTGTCATAATACACCAACTAAGAATACAAGTATTCTGTCTTTTTTACAAGGCATATAATACTTTTTTACATAATAATTTTTTATAAGGGATTTATAAGTTTTTAATCGGCATTAATTTATATATATATATATATACCCATATTTAATAAAAACAGTGAAAAAGAGTAACAATTAAGGTTATTTGAGTGTAGTGTATTTGGAGGGTAATAATGAAAGTCACTTTAATTTTAATTTTAGGATAATTTTAATTGCTTTTATAGATTTATGAGAATTAATAATTGATATTTTATAATAAAGACTTGAGAAAACAAGTGGGAAATCCTTTTCAAGGCCCATATTACCAAAAAAATCCAAAAAAAAGCAAGATTCTGAAAATTCGAGAAAAGGTCCTTCAGAATTTACTGAGTTGTTAAAGATGATATAGTTGTTAGTGAAGTCTTGATGCTGATATAGTTGTTAACTGGGCTGATTTAATTGTTAACAACAATTTTTTAACAACTATATCAGTACCCCGCTAACAACTATATCAGCCCCATTAACAACTCACGTTGAGTCTTTTCTAAGATTTTCAAAATCTTTGGGTCTTTTCTGAAATTTTCAGAATCTTAGGACTCTTTTTTAGGATTTTTTTGGTAATAAATATTGGCCTTGAAAAGGACTTTCCCAAAACAAGTGGCCTAGGATAGCCTAATAAGTTACCTTTAGTACAATTCCTCTCAATATGATATTTGAATTCAATTTCTTTTTATGTCGCAGGGTGCATGTTTCACAGTGAAGGAGGATTGATGAGTTTTGAGCATCCAATGAATAAGGTGAAGGCAATGCCAAGGGTTGACAGTGAAGGGACAATGTGTGGGGCCAACTTCAAGGTTGATAGGTACACCAGAGTCAATAGTATCCCTCGCGTGGGAAGTCAGACTAATTGGATGGATTGGGATCATCACCAAGCTTAAGTCTAATAATAGCGTTTCATTTGCCTTTTTATTATTAGGGATAAAGAGCTAGGCCCCACTTGAATAATCTTAACTATTGTACTGTTTAATAGTGAGACAGACAACAATAAGCTTGTGTCTTGAAATGTAAATTACAGAGAAATGCGTGTTGCCGCTTGCTGTCTATAACACTATAGCTCATATCTTCTGATTAATATAAGATCTTGTTTGTAGTAGCTTTTATCCTGTCCTTAATATAAGACCTTGTTCGTAGTTAAGGACAGGATACAGCAGTAGTAGTAGTGTCATACAATCATGTCTGAATATGGTCTAGTTGAGTTACTCAGTTGTGGTAAGAGTTGGTTTTAATTTCTATGGATTAATCAACAAATATAACCGGCTTCAAACTTGGTTTATTGACGCTTACATTTGAAAACATATAATACCAAACTGAGCTGCATACACAACGTGGAAACAAGTTCAAAAGCTGCACATACATGTGCCAAATATGAGTGTGTATATAAGTACCCAAAAAAATGCTTATATATAATCTTCCAATAATGTCTAATAGTATGGTAAAAAAAATAAAAAATAATGTCTAATAGAAAATTACACTTCCAATAAGTGAGCTATGGCATGAGCCAGACAGAATTGGCAAATTTTTTTAGAACGGACTCAGCCACACCAAAATGATGAAAACTTGAGTCCGATAAGCAAAACATTCCCAAGTCAGCATTCCAAATATGACCAGCTACGTGGTACTTGTTGAAAGCATAATATATGCAATTCCTTTTAGGCACATCTTTTTCATCCAAACCGACGGTTGAGATCACCTTACAGCTTTCCGAGTCAACACAAATCAAACGATCACCCAAGTCTAAAACCTCCACCCATTCACAAACCCCTACTTTATTAGTATTATTCGTCCTTCTTCTTCTTCTTCTTCTTTCCAACTTGAAAACCCTAAACCCTCTCCTTGTATTATTTTCAACCATTATTATATCTCCAAAAAATGGATCAAGAACTAGGTAAACACCTTCAATTTTGATTTCTGGAAGACGACCAATCGCCATAGGCTTTTCTTGCTTTAGAGCAATACTATGATCGCTCTGGTTATACTTATCCAACTCAAGCAGATTATGAACTTCTATAAGATGATATATTGTTTTACCCACAAGACCATACAATAAATTGCTTGTGCTATGTCTGTAAATTTTCTCTCTCTACTCCCAACTGAATTTCCAACACTAATCTGTTAATGTACAGAAAATTATTCCACAAGAAGTAAGACCCGCCACATAATCCGGCTCATCATCTGGGCAATTATCATATGGAGCTGAAGTTGCCACCATTTTTGTGACCTGGGGAATGTGATAATCACCATTATCATTCGTCATTGGCGGTACCCTAGACATAGGGTTGAAGAAGTAGGCTCGACTGTATGATGATACTTAGTATTATTATCCGTATCTTCCCCCATGCAATGTTCCACGTTGTTGTTGTGACATCATTTGGTGAGATAAGGCTTATTGTTGTCGTCCTTATCATAGTTGTTATTGTAGATTCAGACACGAGTAACCAACTATCAACTGTGCCAAGAACAAGTAGATTTCTAGGGTATATATTATTTTCAAATCTCAAGGTTCTTTCTTTTCCAACCTCAAAGAAGCAAGGAACTTTGTTTCTAAGGTGAGTGCTAGGGCATATATAGGAGAAGTAATGGGATTTGAGGAAGAGGATAACAGTGTTTGTTTTTAACGGCGTTAGCAAGTAGTGAGTGCCAAGATGAACAAACCAAACCAAAGTTATAGAAGTCACTGGAGCTCAATCTTCTTAATATTGATTCTGCAGCATCTTGGTTCAAATAATTCCATTCTTCGCTGTGTTTCTTCTTTCTCATTTTCTTCCCATTATTATTGCTTTGAATGTCCATATTGATATAATCACAACCTGCTATAAAGTTTGAATTTGAATCCTTAATTATAATAATCTAATCAACAAAAAAATCAAATAATCACACAATGACAAGAGAAGATTCTACATATAAATCAGAAACTAACGAAAAAAAGTTCAGAATGTCATCAGTTACGTTATATTACATATACATATATAGATGCGTGTGTGTCATTATACTAGCTATTTGATGAAGTGGACAGACCCAAAAGAAAATGGAATAACACATATTATTGATCCACCAAAAATATATCTTTACAATCTGCCTTTGGACAAAACAGCCTGGTCTGGTTCGCTTCGAAATTTCTTTCGAAATGGTCCGTTTTGAGCCCATCATTAGATCTTAAATTAGGTTAAAAGAGGAGAGGGAAGGCATTGCTTTATTCATTCCTCTCCTCAGCTCAGCTGATGTTGGACTCCACAAAGTAGAGTGAGAGGGGCAAGAGTGTGATTTCTCTTTTCTTACTATCCAAGTAATAATAAAAATAAAAATAAAAGCGGATTAATTTCCTACCCAGCATGTTACTTTTCTCCAATTCTCTATTATGACTTGTTGAGTTGAACAAAGTATCTTATTATTGGATCAACTTAATTAATAAATACAATTGAAAGTTCTGTATTTATATACAAACAATCATATCTAAAGGCCCAATATACAAAACCCAACTATATAGTTCATAGAAATACAAATACAAATCAAATACTACAAACTGCACCAATCTCAACACCCCCTTCAAATTGGGGGCTAAACAAGTCTATAACTCCTAACTTACTAATGATCCTATCCTGTATCTTTTTACCTACAACCTTAGTCAAGATATTTACCTCTTGACTATAAGATTGAACATGTTGCAAAACAATTAACTTCTTTAGAAGCTTTTCTCGAACAAAATAAAGAAATCTATCTTGAAGTCCTTTACAATAATAGGAGAAGTAGCTGAAAAAATCAGGACTTAACGGTTTGGAGGCAGGAAATGAATCAATTGCTCAAGGTTGGAACTCTGGTACTTGACTGGAATTTTCTCATCATTTCTGCCATTGATACAAATGGTACTGATGCTGCTAACATAAACCTTTCTATCCTGCTCGTTAATTCTACTAGCATTTGAAGAGATACCGACATTGCTAGTGGTTAAACTCAGTTTTGACTTGTGCGGCAAAATTTGAGGTTTGACGTTCAGAATCTGTCTTGCTTTTCCTCCTTCCAATTTCCGCCTCTTAATGGATTGATTTTCTTGCAATAAGTGGGGAGTCCCAGCGGTACTCTTCATTGTTGATGACAGTAACCGAGCTTTTGTCCTTACTGCTGATGGTGGTAATTTTGTCTTCATTTCTGATGACTGCCACTGTGCTTTGGTCTTCAATGCTGATAGATTTTTAACTAAAGCAGCTATCTTTTTAGCTGTCTCTTGCTTCTTGGAAATCGTGGTTGCACTCCTAGGCAAAACAAGTCAAAGACCAAGGGAGAATAAAGAAAACAAAAAACAAAAACAAAAGAAAACTAAACTAAACTAAAACTTAAAAAATGAAAGTTCCAATCACAAACAATAAGTAAACAAAAGCATCTCAACACCTCTCATGTCCAAGTGATCTTCTCATAAATTAAGAAAGCAAACATCATGGCAATTTACTTGATAAAGGGGAACCTAAGTTAGAAATCCCTCTTCAAAGATAATGTGTATGTCACTCTTCACTTAAAAGTGTATAAGTTTGTGTTTGCACTCAAGTTTATCCCTATCCAATACTCTTAGGCTTGACAAAAATCTAAATTCTCCACAATAAAGCAAGTGCATACATAAATCCAAAGGACTTTTATTAGGTTGTAATGGGGTTAATGTTAAGAAAGAAAGGGTATGGTATTTGGAAAAACAAAGTAAATATCTTAAAAGATGAAGAGAATGATACAATAGAGAATATGAGATGCAAGAAACTAAACCAAACCCGAATGAATCATCATTCTTTTTCTTTTTCTCCTTTTTTTCTTTTTTTGTCCTCTCATTTTTTTCTTTTTTCTTTTCCTTTTTTTCCCCTTCATTTTTTTTTCCTTTTTTTCCCTTTTTCAAGATAACCTACCATATTTTTCATAATGACCCAATTCCTAATTTTGTGCATGTTCTTCCATCCAAAACAGATATAATGCAATGCTCTTCAACTCCCAAGACATTCAACAGGGTAGAGATATATTTTTTTTTTTGGCTATAGGTGTAGACGAAATGGAAAAAAAATATAGGCTCAAAGGGCTAAACAAACGATATATGGATGAAAATGGTAGGCTTTTTGGCTTATCGACTAAAATGAAGTAAATGTCTTTATCATTTTTATGAATACAAATGCATAGAATGTGGTCTCAAATAAGATTCAAGTCAAGTTCTAGATCAAGTAAAGAGATAGGGGTACATACAAAAAAAATATATGTATTAGGCTCAAAATCTCACTAGGAATATGATCACTAGCCTAAATTCACCAAAGTCAAATCTATTGCCACTAGGTTCACCAACTCAAAATATGATCAATCACTTTTCAAATCGAAAATGTATCATACTAAAGTTACTTAAAACTTGCACTTTTCACATTGAAATTTTTTCTTTCTTTTCTTGAAAACAAGGAACAAAAACCAAAGCAAAAACTAAAATCTTTTTATTTTTCTCATTTTAAAAACAAAAACCAAAAACCAAAAGTAAGAACAAAATCCCCCCCCCCACTTAAATCATGCATTGTCCTCAATACAAAATATAGGTCTAACCAATAATGACAAGCAATGAAAGTGAAAGAGTAAGGAAGGAACCAGACTATTAAAAGCTTGGAGACTCAAATGAAGTAGCATAATTGGCTTCTCTCCCTTGTCTCGTTGTAAGTCACACGAAAGCACTAGTGATGTCCTCTTTTGATGTTCAGCAAATATCGCCTTTTTTAAGATGCACAAATAACGTTTCAGCTCAAGTATAGAAGGTGTTTGGATAGGAGGAATCAATCCATGTACTCGCATAAAATTATAGCACTAAGCAGTATCTCGTCCCACATAAATATAATTAATAAAACTCAATTGATCAAGAACAAAGGAAGATCCCAAAAGAAATTGATAAACAGAAAGTATTGGAACTTCCAGGTATTTTGAACAATCCACAAAGTCAATATGACTCTCCTCGAAGAGTCGATTTTCTAAAGAATGAATCAAGTGATCACTTAAAATGGTCTCACCATGCTTGCTCAAATCATCACACAAGACAAATTCTACCTGTGAAACATCATGATTCAATATGGTTTTACCCTCTAAATGCATATCTAAATCAAGGCTTCCCCCACACTTATCTTTAATAGTATCCCTACTAACAATAGTCATGTTAATATCATGAGCAATAGAGATATTACTTTCTTCATTCAAAGCATCATCATGGTTAATGTTAAGCAGGGTATCTTTAAAATCAATAGTGTTAGAGGTGTCAACAATAATTTCTTCATCAACTTCCTCATCCGAATCAATAGAATTCATAGGATTGGAGGCATGAGAAGAAGTATCAATGCATGCATTACAAGATTCAGTATAATTTAAGTCAATGGAACTATTCAATTCAGAAACAGCATCAGTGCATGCATACTCAGATAATGTACCAATCATCCCATCATTTGAAGTGGTAGAAGAAAAAAAGGGATGAATCATTAAAGGGTGAGAGTATATTACCACATGAAAATTCACCTTGAACTTCTAAATCTTCACTCTGGCGATTATTGTTAAATGCATTTGACCACTCCCTTATTTGAATGTCTCGATCTTGAAGCCGCTCTCCCTTGTCTTGGAGGAGTTTCATCATAACATCCAGCTTGTTTGATAATCTTGAATGCTCGTCATGAACTGGAACAGTTTGATTGACATATCCAAAATTTGAGTGATCATGGCATCCAGGATTATATGCATTTGAATATAGATCATATTTTTTGCCACCTTGAGTCGTGGGTCTAGAAGGATATATTGCATTGCAAAATTCAGCTCCGTCATTTAGGTAGGGGCAAGAGTCAGTAGCATGAGTGGCTAAAGAGCAAATAAGACAAAGTGACCCTATTAAAGCGAAGAGATAGGTCGGGGTAAAAGAAGTAGAGGACCCCATAGGATTGACCATTTTAGAAGAATTTTGCATATGGGACGTAGCCATTTTTTCCATAGTAGATGCAAGCCTATCAATTATGCTCTCCAGGCGAGACTCAGAATTAGAAGAAAGTAATCCCACCTCATATATCTGCTCATGATCAACACCATAGTCATAATGATAAGGCACGAAGTATAAGTTATTTCCATAAATTGAATCATTCCAAGACATCATATGAGGGATCAAGTTCAACTTTTTAAGAGTGGATTAGATCCAATAAACAATTACCTAATAAATCACTTAGAACTCAAACCTAAAGCCTAACCATTGCTCCTTGGCAACAATGCCAAAATTGATGCGTTGCTTTTGTCATTAAAGCAATCAATTAAACTAGGTCCTAATTAATTATGCAATATAGGGTCAACCTAGGTAATTCTCTCAAGGAGCAATCTGTGGGTTTTTCTTTAGGTTGAATTTAGGTGATTAAAAAAATGTAATGGAATGAACCTAAACTAAAGTGCAAGATACTACTATCTAAATGAAATTAAACTAACTAAATGCACTAATGCAATTGACTCTAAACCCTAAATGAGAATGAAACTAATTTATATGAATTTGAATGCAATTTTTGGGGGGGTTTTGTTATGAGAGAAGAATTAAAATCCTAAGAAGATTAATTAAAAGCAAATCAAATCGAACAACAAAGATTTTGGAGGGATATGATGATGGAGGGGATAACTTAAGAATTACATGGAGTTAACTTTCTTAGCCCAAACCAATTAATTAGACCAAAGGGAGATTAATGAATTTAGTGACCTAATTGAACATGGGAAACCCTCTAGCTCAATAACACATATTCCACTAGAAAACTCATAATGAAATAAGCGGTGGCTAATTAAACTCATTAAAAACCAATCACAAAATAATCTTAGAAATCTTGTTTACAATTATCCAATTGAACAACTAGATAATTTATCAACCCAATTAAACAATTAAGACGATAAACCAAATTGACAATTAAATTAATAACGAAAACTCAATGATTAATTTAATTGACAATTCAAAGGTTGCAAACAAAAATCTAGCAATTGTCTCAAGCATAAAAACTTTAAATTATCAATTAAATCCAAAAGAAATATGTACGTTTACAATCTAGAACTAGATTGTTTTCAATTAACACAACTTGAAATCCTTTAAAACTAAATTATCTCAAGTCTTGAATTAAAAAGATAAAAAGAACAACACTCCCTTATGATCTTCAAGTGTAAGTTCCTAGGCTTTAGATTCCTCCATGCTCCTTCCAAGTTATCTCCTAAAAGAGCTTAAGCTTGCATGAAAAGTGTCCTCCCTCCAAAGTCCAAGCAATCTGTCACAGGCATTAGGAAAGAATAAGAAGAATTGATGATTAATCAAGTCCCTTGGTCCCACGCATCCACCGGAGGAGTATGAATTAAATTAATTGATGGAATTGAAATAAAGGCTGCGTCTCGGTGTGAATCCGTGTGTTGCGTCCGTCTCGGTTCTCAATGAGAGCGTGAGTCCCATTCTATAGAGGGGAGCGTTTTGGGTACCAACTTAAGCCCATTAAAATTTAAGAAGCCCAACAAAATTCCACCATTAGATCTTCTTTTAGGTCTCAAGGTCAATTATGCATTGTAGGATCTTCTAACATGCTTTTTCTTGTCCGCAAGAACTAAATAAAATCGTGATCTATTATATATTCAGAAATATAATTCAATCGAGAAGATATCAATCAAAATATTAATAATTTCAGCTCAATAATATCATAATTAATTGATTTATATTATTTTCTAAATTTGGCTAACAATTCAAATATTATCTAGTGAATCCAAATTAACCTAAAATAATCTCCAAAATAAATGAATAAGACAAGATAAAATATATCAAAATTGAGATTTATCAGCCGTCACTACTCTTCTCTGCAATGCTATAGATGGATTGGGTGTACATGCTTCTTTAGCAATTTCAATGGATGCTCCTACCGGATTTAAGCTCGCACTCTCCCCTTCATCAGTATGTGGATGACTTCTTTCTATGTCACCAGAAACCTCATCTTCACTACAAGGTGCTTCTTCCTTAAGATTAGTGATCGTGCATTGTGGCTTATTATTGTCACTTACGCATGCGTCTTCCCCATCATAATCATTGCAACTTCTTTTCTTTCTGACTTCGCTGGGACGTGTATCTTCCTTTATTTTGGCACTTATGCTCTGAGGTTGAATCTTGACATCCAAATTATCATCATCATCAGCTTTTAGGTCGGTTGACCCTGATGTCTTCGCGTTTTATCAGCTTCGCTAAAATCGCACAAGCTCTCAACGGTAATAGATCTTCCAGTCTTGATTTTTGGCATGAATGGTGAAGGTGCGTAAGATAGAGCAGTTTCAAACCAGAGTTCTGCTCTGCTCGCGTCCTCCTCAAACTCTGCCTTCGTAAAAGCAAAGAACCCTGGTGCCGAGAATTCATATGTCTCATCGATCATCGTGATCCGGCCTGTGCTTTCCTCAGCCACGGCCATTTTCAGATTCAGTTTTCAGTGGAAGACTTTTACTGATTCGGGTTTCTTCAGTTCTGGATGCCGAGCGTAAGGACGATCTCAGTGCCGGAGACGGCGTTTTTGTCAATGCGTTGTTGGTCGGCCGAAGAAGAATGAAGATTCCGAAGTTCTAGCGTCTTTCGTCAATCGCAAAAAATCACTGTTCTTGGCTTTGAATCCACAACGATACATCTTGGGACTGAGAACGTTCATTGCGTGAACGGAAGTGTACAGGAATGCGGCTATCCTTAGCAGGGTTTCAGAAGTTCCTTGCCCATTTCAGGGCTAATCAGACAATTTGAGCAAGAGATGGGAGGGAGACTGTGATTAACGTGCTGCAGCCTGGATCATTGGGGATCGTAGAACATAAATTTTCAGCTAAGGAGATTAGCGAGGCTAAAGCTACATTCCATGGAGCCAGAGCCAGAGACAGAGGCACACTAGTGGCTATGGGGTCAAGTGCAGACATACACAATTTAAAAAGGTTAAAGTATACATTTGGTCCTTTATATTTGTCTCTAGTATCATTTTAGTCCCTTAAATTTGTAAAGTGCATATTTGGTCCTTTAATGTTAACACCGTTAGTTTGACTTAACGGAAAATACTGACTCAACAATTTCAAGCGATGATGTGCAATTAAATGCTGACCAAACATATTTAATGTTAGTATTTTAATAAATTAATATTTCAAATCTTATTAATTGAAAAATATTTAATCTTCTTCGACAAAAAAATATATTTAATCTTTACAAACCGTGAAAAACCGTAGAGTCTATGAAAATTAAATATTTTTCAATTAATAGGATTTAAAATATTAATTTATTAAAATACTAACATATAAGCATGTTTAGTCAGCATTTAATACACTATCATCGCTTAAAATTGTTGAGTCAGTATTTTTCCAAGTTAAGTCGATTAACAATGTTAACATTAAAGGATCAAATGTGCACTTTACAAACTTAAGGACTAAAATGATGCCAGAGGCAAACATGAAGAACCAAATATATACTTTAGCCATTTGAAAAATATATATATTATGAAGGACTTTCAATACAACATATCTAATTGGGAATTGGGATGGATGGTTAAGACTTTCCACAATTACCAACAAGTCCGGTTTGACTCCTCCCTTGTGTTTTTTTTTTTCCTAATTTCCAAATCTTTCACCCACTCCTCGTCCCTTTTTTCTTGGTCGAGCACTCCTCCTCTTTTTTTTTTTTTTTTTTTTTTTTTTTTTTTAAAATCCCCAAATCTATCACCCACTTCTCCTCCCCCTTTTTTTTTGGTCGAACACTCATCCTCCCTTGAGAAGCTGTTAGAGACAAGTTCAAAGAACTTTCAAAGCTTTTCACCTATTCTCCTTGGCTCTTTAACGAAACCTTTGTCTGAGTGGGAGAGTTATCCAGCATATTACTACCAAGTAAGGAGCTCTTTACTTCCTAAATTTTGTATTATACTTTACTGTTGCAGATGTTGATTAGAACAAATGACCGATTGACTTTTATTCAACATAAAAACATGTAATTATTGGTTTCATAAAACAGTATGTTGTTGTATGCATTTAAAACTTTCCCTAAAAAATTTCGCCTACAAACCTAAAATCCTAGTTCTGTCAATGAGCTGTAGCAAATTGGAAAATAAATGCGAGCCTAGACAATAGAAACATTGTTCTGAAAGACTATATTCAGAAATGAAGAAATTCTAGTTCCATCAGTGAAAAGGAATGACCAATTTTGCTTTGATACGATATTGATGAGTTGAACAAAGTATCTTGTTATTGAATCAACTTAATTAACAAATATAACTGAGAGTTCTGTATTCATAAATAAACAACTATACCTAAACTGACTCAATATACAAGACCCAACTATATAGTCCATAGAAATACAAATACAAACTAAATACTACAAACTACACTAATCTCAACACGACTCATCAAGATTCTTCAATAGCTTTTTTTTTTTTTCCAGGAAGAATTTGAAAATTATAAAAAGAAAATTCAAAAGTTAAAAAAGAAAGGTAGCAAACACTTTGACCTCCTAAACCTTAAATGACTCAATCAATTGATCACTATGCGTCAACGAGGAGTGACATAGTTGGTTAAGGCCCCGGCCTCCACCCCAAAAGGAAGGAGGTTCGATACCACTAGTCAATGTGAAGACCTCATTAGTGGGTGATTTATAAAATCTCCATAAGTCTTTCTTTGAATCGAGACATGCCCTAGCTTTGGTGGGGTACCAGGTGTACGCCCCACCTAAACTTTTATATATATAAAAAAAAAAAAAAAACAAAAAACAAAAATTGATCACTATGCTGCGATACAGTTGAGCCTCAAAGCATTAATCATTATATATATATAGACTGGCGGGTTATATTTTAGCTTATTTGATAATCTGAAATATTAGTTTATTTTATCTTTTTGTACTTTTTTTTTTACTTGAAATTGAAATTTTTTACGTTTGAATTTATCTTGTTCTATTATTTCCTTTTTATTTGTTCTGATGGAAAATTTTTATCAATTCTGATTATGACCTTTTGCAAATGCTATTGTTTATAATATCTTTGGATTACCACGGCAAAAAGATATGTTTAGTCCCTCAATTTTGAATTAATTTTTATTTAAATCTTTTAACTATTTTAAGTTTCATTATTATGGAATCCTTTAACTTTGATTGTATAAGTTGATTTTTTTTTTTTTTTACTAAAGGAAGAAGATACCACTAGCGCCTCATAAGTAAACTTTCATCAATCATTCCATTCAAACGTTGGAGATTTAAAAACAAATTAAAGGAATGAAGGAAAATGAAAAAAATAATTAGGAACTTCTTCCATAAGTGTGGTATGCCTTCGTAGTATGGCTCCTACTAGGGGTGGGTATGTCCATCAAGCAATGCGTTGCTTGCTTAATCAACAAGAAAGGAAGAAGATGCCCAAAATCTATACATTTGGTCATTATTATAATGTATTAAATGTACATTAATGTGACAATTGAAATTCAAATATTTGTTAGGCTTGGTAATTACGTCTCTACAAAGAGAGAGGGATAAGAGCGAGAAGCCAAGAGCTAGAAAAGGAGGTTGGACTTTTGGGTTTTTACAATTCCAATTCTAACTCTTTTTTTTTTGGGCTTTTACAATTACAATTGGTTTTAGATGCATTTTTAAAAAAATAAAAGGTGCTAGCCCGCCAACCTAAAATTTTTATATATAAAATAAATAAATAGGATAGCCCGGATAACCGCATTAACTTGGGTCTTTGCGGGGTGTAAAAATACCAACCCTAACCCACCCCACAACCCGTAGGTTGATCCCATATTACCAACTCTAGTTCCTACATGCAATAAATCCATGCATAGCATAAATCTGCCATACAAACACATCATGATTGCACAATCACAATTTGTCTGAGAAAACAATGGATGAAGTGTTTTAACTGATAATTATTTGGAAAAATCACATTAAGATTCTAATTAAGAAAAATAATATTAAAAAAGTCTTATAACTTGTTAATGATAGTTTTTTCATTTGTCATTAATAAGTTATGAGAATTTTCGGATATTATTTTTTTTAGTTTAGATCTTGATGTGATTTTCCCTAATTATATTTTTGATGGGGATGCTCCATCTGTTGGATGAGTTTAAAAGCTCTAATTCCCAAACCAAATCCTTATGACTCTTGAGTATATTATTCTTCGTCTCTCACTTTCCCCCTTATTTTATTTCACTCAATGCTGATCGTGTTTTTTTTTTTTTTTTTTTTTTTTTTCAACAACTCACACACTCATTATACTCTCCACAAAAGATCTGAATTCTCAACTTACATGCTTAAGAAAGATTTAGGAGAAGTGTTGGGCATCGTTCGGTTATAAAGAGTGTATTTGAGATAAGATCTGATGGGAAAAATAAGTCTATCAGATGGGGAAAAAATTGAGTGTTTGGGATGATATCACTGTTTGATGGGCTTCTGAGGTTGATGTGAAACGGGCCCAAAGCTTTGACCATCCCATCTGTAGGCCCCAAAATCAGCGCCCTGGACCCATCACCCATTTGCTGAGAGAGCCCAGTAGGGCGAGCCCAAGAAGGCAAGGCCATCATCCCAGTTCCCTTTTAACGAATTATTGCATAAACGCCATCTCAGTCTTGAAAGGTCATATTCAACCCCTATGGATGATGATGAATGTTTGGTTTTTAAAAAATAATTTGTTATTCATTTATTTTAAAATTTTAATAACTTCTTCATGAATCTTCATTAGCTTATTAGATTATTTTTAAATTCACACATTATCTATTAGTTTGAACTTACACCATCAGCCACTATGGCCTTTGTTGGCTTCCAAAGTTAGTATGGATAAACAAATAAACAGATGGCTTCAATCATGAGCTTGCCTGGTCTTGTTACTTTTGTCTCCAAACAAGGGAAGCTGCCTTCTTATCCCATAGTAACACGAAGTCAAGGATCCAATGACAGTGTCACAGAGACAATGTGGGGCCATCACAAAAGATAAAGCCCCACCAACTCATCGCAATTTGTCCCCACCAACTCATCGCAATTTGTGAATCTTATCCATCTTATACTTGGATCTACGCCCACAATTACATTATAATCAACCCAACTCAACCTTGGATTAACTCAAGATCCGTCTTTTTAAATACCCTCATCAACCCATGATGAAAATTCCTATCTTCTTTTTCTTTCTTTCGTTGTGAGAGTTTGAGACAGAATCATCAGAAATTCAGAATGTTGGCTATTTTTCACAAGGCGTTTGCTCATCCGCCGGAGGAACTTCACAGTCCTGCTTCCTACAATGGCTCTAAGAAGCCTAAGCTACCTGAGGAAACCCTCAGAGAGTTTCTTTCTCGCCATCCTCACAACACTTGCTCTATGAGCGTTGGTCAGGCTGCTGTGCTTGGCTATGTCCGTCCTGATCGACCATTTTCTGTTCATCAGAGGTAACAAACTTCATTACTTTTTATTGGTATTGGAAGCACTTTACATTATGGTAGGTAACTTTCACAGTCTAATGAATCTGATAAATATTTAATGGAATGGTTAAGAGATTATCTATGGTTAAGCTCTTCACAACGTATCATTAGATATGGTATGAAAGTTTAAGTGAGCGTGAATGTTCTTATTTGGACTACTTTTTCTGTTTCTGACTTAGCTTACTGGTTTTTCTCACCGTGAACAAACCCATTTTGTCTCTTTTCTTCATCTATCAAGCAAAGATCGTTGCTTTTCTATTCCTTGTTTTATAGTCAACAAGGTTGAAGAAAACCCACTTTGTGTGCTTTCTTGTCTCCATCGAATTCAGATCCTTTTGTTCTGTTTGTGGTTCTGTTATTCCAAATGAAATAGACCCCACTTTGGAATTTTCATTCTCGCAGGTTGTTTTGTGGGCATGAGGATATATACTGTCTCTTCCTGGGGAGCTTGAACAATCTAAATGTTCTGAACAAGCAATATGGGTTGACAAAGGTCACAAACGAGGCCATGTTTGTGATTGAAGCTTACAAGACTCTTAGAGACAGAGGACCTTACCCTGCAGATCAAGTGGTAAAGGATCTTGATGGCAGCTTTGCCTTTGTTATCTATGACAGCAAGGTTGGAAGTGTTTTTGCTGCACTGGTATGTCTTCCATAGATTATAGACCTAGTTTTACAAATCAAAACTACTTAATTTGTGCCTGCATCCAAACAGGGTCATAAAGAATCTCACCAAAACATGAAAATTTTGGTTTCAGGGTTCAGATGGGGGAGTGAAGCTGTACTGGGGAATTGCAGCAGATGGGTCAGTGGTTATCTCAGATGATCTTGAAGTCATCAAAGAGGGATGTTCCAAATCCTATGCCCCCTTTCCAACAGGTACTGTTCCGTCTTCATTACTGGTCTAACATGGACATATCTTTAGTTCAATGTGGTTTTTAAAGATCATACTCGCTCCTAAGGGTAAAATTAGACTAGGCCTCTATCAAGCGGCCTGCAGTCTGACCTGTTTGTTAAAAAGGCCAAACCAAAACCTATTTAAAAGTCTAAATATGTAAATAGGCTAGGCCTATTTTGTTAAGGCCAGGGTTGTAAACTTTCAGACCTAACCTATTTACACATTAAATAAATATAATTATATTTATATCATATAAGTAACACAATGTTTATTGTTTTTCATTCTTATATTCTAATTTCAAGTTATATTTCTATAGTTTTTTATAGGCTAAAGTGTATAAAGCTTATTTATGACATCTAAGACCTACAATATGATGCCTTTTTTTAAAAGCCTACTTTAGCTTTAAACTCAATCAGACCTTGTGAAGGTTCAAACTTGAGCCTAAAAAAAAAAAAGCATGATTTCAACCTCGACCTTCGCCTCCATTATAGGCTCAGGCACTGTTTTAGCCAAAACTTGATCTGACCTATTTCCATGCCTACTTGCTCCTATTCTTATCATAACAAACCAAAACTAATAAGTATTTTCAATCAAAAACATTAAATTTATTTTTTCATGTATGTTATATTTAATAAAATAGTGAGAAAGAATAATCATTAATATGATATTTTAGTTTAATGTATTTGGTTAGAATAATATTAGAAGTCATTTTAATTTTAGGATAATTTTAATGCTTTTAATATTTTTATTAATTTGTAAGAATTAATAATTTACGCCTTATAATAAAAAAGTAAGTGGCCTAGAATTGCCAAGTAAGTCACCTTTAGTAATTAGTACAATTCCTCTCAATATGATATTTGAATTCAATTTATTTTATATTGCAGGGTGCATGTTTCACAGTGAAGGGGGATTGATGAGCTTTGAGCATCCAATGAATAAGGTGAAGGCAATGCCAAGGGTTGACAGTGAAGGGGCAATGTGTGGGGCCAACTTCAAGGTTGATAGGTACACCAGAGTCAATAGTATCCCTCGCGTTGGAAGTCAGACCAATTGGATGGATTGGGATCAGCACTAAGCTAAAGTCTGGTAATTTAGTGTTAGATTTGCCTTTTTATTATGGGAAAATTCTACTCAGTTTTAAGTTAGGAAAAATACCACTTCCCTTAAAATTTCTAATTTATATATAAGTCCTGTGAAATATTTAGATAATATATTTCAATTGTGAAACAAAATATGTTTAATTAAAACAAAGAAAAAGACAAAAAAATCAAACTTTCTCAAACCTTGGATCCTCAACTCTCTCTCCTCATTCCTTGCCCTACCACTCACTATCTGCCTAATCATTTTCTCATTATTAAATTAAATCATATCCATCTTATCAATTACAATACTACTTTAATATCTTTCTCATCTTTCCAATCAACGGTACAGATGGGTTGATAAGGGAAAAAGAGAAAAAGGATAATGAGAAGATGCTCCCTACCTCCAGTCATTTCGGTGGTGCCGACACCTCTCATTGGCACCATCGCTCTAGCGCCTGTAAAGCTCAATGGTGGCGCCGCCGCTTGCTACTTTTGTATGGCATGCCATATTGCTATCTAGAGGCACTACTGGGTTATTATTAAATCATATTCATCCAATCAATCACAATATTACTTTAACTTCTCTCTCTCTCTTCCTAAAGTTCACTCTCAGTTCTTCCTGTTTTGCTTCTATTGCTGGAATCGAGAATTCTTACCTACTCTTCTCCTCTTTAGTTGTTCTTCCTAATCATTCTCGATTTCAATTTCAATTTCAATTTCTTGCCATCTCTTGATTCTTTCTATCCCTTTTAGTTTTCCTGTATTTTGCTTCGGATGAATCCGAAATTTCATTTTAAAGGAGTTTTTCTATTTTGTGAGGAAAAAAATAAAACGCATATCGAGGAGAGAAATATTGGGTTTGATTTTGTTTGCCTCCTACTTTATTTCATTAAGTTTATTTTGATTTTTTCATAATTGAATTATATTATTTAAATGTCATACGGGACTCATCTTTAAATTAAAGATTTGAAGAGACTTTATAATTATATTATCTCTAACTGCATGAAGTTTTCCCTTTTATTATTAGGGACAAAGTGCTAGGCCCCACTTGGATAGGGCCTACTCCTCTGTAGTATAGTCTATGGTCTATCTCTGCGTCATCACGCTTTCTAGCTTTCTGGAGAATGATGAGAAGATAAGGTCAAGGCTTGAAATGAAATGTAAATTCAAGAAAAAGTTTGGGTGTGTCCAGGCTTCAACCTTATCCTTACCTTACAAAATTTCCCTTATCTGCTTTCTGGCTTTTGACTTTGTTTTCATGTTCTTTGTTTTCTTAATATAATGTCATGTTTCCTTTTGAATTTTGGGTTAAGGGGAAAAATATGTTTTTTTTTTCTTTTTGAAACAGCGTTCAATATCAAGTATTATTTTAGATACAAAAATGACTATGTGATTATAAATTATATACAAAAAAAATACCCTTTGACTGTTATTTTTTTGTTTTATTTTTTGCTGATTGGATGATGATGTGGCTTTCAAGGTGCAAAAAACACGTGTGATTTGGTTAAAAAACATCTAACATAAAATTTTTTTAGGTGCAAAAACACCGGTTAATCATTAGTTTGATTTTTTTTGCTAATTGGACGATCACGTGATTTTCAAAGCAATTGTGTGGAAAAAAAATATGTCGACCAGACAGGCGGATCCGAGAAATTTATGGAAGGGGGCACTATTGTTGGGGGTGGGGGCGGGGTTCGGGGGCGCCCTCGAAAAAAAATTTTCACTTGTGTCAAAAGCACAAAAAAATAATACATGATTCAGAAGGTTTTCACTTGTTATCGGTTGTAATTTTTATCATAAGTGAGTGTTTAAAATTGATAGAAAATTAGAAACCTACATCCTCCAAACAATTTTTTGTGTTGGGAATATCCATCTAAAATGAGAAAAAAAAATCTTAAGAAAGTCGGATCTTTTCCGTTGAGGTCACAATGCTAAAATATGTCCTCAAGTATTTTTATAGGGGAAAGAAGAGTAAGGAGCAAAAGTAAGCTGGTGTTGAGGAAGACATAAAAAGGGGGCAAAAAAATAAATTAAATTAAATTAAAAAATTTATAAATTTAAATAATAATAATAATAATAAAACGGAAAATCAAGGGGCACGTTCTTATCTCTTGGATCTATTCACCCTTGTAACAACATTGTACCTAAAAATCAGAACCTATCCAATACGGATATAATGTTATGTTTTCATGTTCTTTTTGCTCTTAATATAATGTCATGTTTCCTTCTGAATATTAAACGTTTTGGAGTGGATTGTTCATACATTTTGGCCTTGCTCCTGCATTCAGAACAAAGGTTATGATATTAAAGTATGTCTTTCTTTTTTTCTTTTTTTTTTTTTGACAAAGATATTACAGTATGTTTGGTTCTTTCGAGGGGATCAAATATCTAGGAAGGTAAAAGAAACAAGAAAGGGGGTTAAGGGGCCATTTTTCCCTAACCGTTATCTTAATTAGTTTTGTTTGTTAGTTAACAAAAAATGTTAGGTAGACAATTCACATGTCATTTTTTTGAGATAAAACTTTGCTTTGGAAACTTTAAATCTAACTTTGAAAAAATATTTAGTAAATAACACATAAACTTCTAAGGTAAATTTTCATCAACAAAAATGACGTTGATGGCATATGAACTTCCAGTTCAATATATTTAGTCAATTAATAGTTAGAATTAACTAACATAACAATCAAGACAAAATTGCTCCGGAAAACTTTTAGGGTAAAATTGACATTTAACCCTAAGAAATAATAGGAACCAAATTTTTGCAACAAAAATATATCTACGGCAGATCCACCGTTTTGATATTACAATAATCAACAATCAACAAGATATCCAAACATTAAGTGCCAAACCAGTTTTGATCATCTGATTGGATACTCAGTAATATTATTCCTCAAAGAGTACCCATTGATCAAAGAATTGTGGATAACAACATTAGGTTTTCATGGAATTTGTGAACAAATCACCATGAAAGTCCAGTGCTTTCCAACCTTATTATGCATATGGAAAATGAAAATGTTGCCGAATGAAGAGAAAGGGAAGCCATGTCGCCCAAATGATAGTACTTGAAGCAATTTGTGGAACCCCTCCTCCATGGATTCAGTGGTTAGAGATTTGAAAACTCTTATAAATGGAGAGGGTTAGAATCCTGATACTGTAGCGGCGTTGGGGGAGGCATCCGAGCTTGGGAAACAGGGTAACGTAGATTGAGGTGAAGGCATATGTATTCTCAATATTGAATCTTCTCGTGAAGCAGGTTCAGGCGTCATTCCGCTTGGGATCGTAAGTGCCTTCTTTTCTAAAATTTATATATAAAAATTTATATAAAAAAAAAAAAGAACAAGAATCAATCTGTGGATACATGGAGGCTGCAACTATGCTGGGAAATGGGATTCAGAAATGGTATTCGTTCTACTTTTGTTCACAATAAGATCATAATGGGATGCTCACTGCAAGTATGGAAGATTCAAGCCTTATTGAAAATGGATTAGCAGGTTGCTCTCAAACATGTCTACAGAGAATGTAACAACAGGTTGGGCTGCTAGTTTGTGTTTTTTGGCCTTCGGCCTTCTTGGTACTTCATTTGTTTTATCCATGAAAAGAAGCCCATTATATTGTGTATCATTTTCTTTATATTTTTTATTTTCATAAATCCTTTTAAAAGCCACTTCAAATATTTAAATTCTAATTTGGGTTGTTAAGCTCATTAAATCCATAATCAGGTCATTTGACCTAAATTGGGATGTTGAAATTTTGTCAATTTTCCTCAATGCCCTTGTTTTTTATGAACTATTTTTTTACGCCATACATACGTGTAATGTGTAAAATATGAAACTAGCTTCAAAAACCTACACACACACAATTAGAAGGGTTTGGGATTAAATTCCCCATTCGTTTAACTTCTTTTCTTTGTAATGTTCGCTTTTAATCCATCTTTCAAAAAAAAAAAAAAAAAACACTAGAAGGGTGCGTGTGTGCGTATATGTAGGAAAGGAAATTACATAAGAGAAAGGAGCGAAATAAAATCATAAATAAATTTATATCTAAGTTACGGTCTGACTGGTCTCCCAACGTGGAGAGAGAATGAGTGATCTTCTAGGGAGAGAATCAAAGAAGGCTGGATAGTGGTCTCCCAAGATAGGACGTGGAGAGAGAATGAGTGATCAATTCTAGGGAGAGAATCAAATGAGGGTGAGGACCAATAGAGTAAACTTATCAAATTCTGAAATCTTGTTTTAGGTCCTTTGACTTAATTAAGGATTTGTTAAATTTAATTATCTAATCTAGAATTTGGACAATTCAACCGCACACATTCACTATAAATAACGGGTGTTGATCCCTAAAATCATATTCACCATGTAAAAGTAAAAACCCAGTTATTTGGATGTATGGTTCCCCCCCTAACGATCTCAATCACGGAAACACCATATGCTTCATTTCTGCATTCTCATTGAAGAAAACCATACAAGCAGCCAGGTACTTCTCTCCTTCATATTCATTAATTCCTTCATTTTCTATCTTGTTAAGCCCTGCATTTTCGTTTTATTTCAACTATCAAACAGATTATAAATCGTTTCTCATTCCATTAGATTTCTCAGGAATAATGTCTTCAACTTTGAATATCTCATCAAGTGATAATCCCTTCCACCATGTCATGTCTATTATCATTGCTTCTATTCTCTAACCTCTCTGCATATCACAATGTTGATTCTAACCAGATGCAGATTGCAGATTGATAATCCCTCATGAGATGTCAGTTTCTCTACTAGTTTAAGCAAAATATTCCCTCAACGAGAAGCAGATATGGAGAGGTATTAATCATATTTGTTATTCCTGCGCTATTCTCAAACACCACTTCCATCTGTGCTTTTTGCATTGATATTGCACGCGACACAGGATTCCACAACAAAACTGTAAATTAAGTGTAAAAGAATCTTCATTGACATTTGTCATTCAATAAGCTTTTCCCATTCTCATTACTCTACATTTCCCGACTACATCAACCCAATCGGTTTCTAAATTCCTGCTGTACTCTCTTTTTTTTCCTTCCTTTTTTTTTCCCTTCTCTTTTTTAACAATTTCTTTTCCCCATCTTTCTGCGCCAATCGGAATGGCAACCTATCTCCTCGTCCGATAAGCATGGCAACAAGAGAGGAAAGTGGAACAACCCTCTACTATTACAGATCTCACCCAATATCTCTCTGTACAAATCTTCAACTAATGGAGAAAGCGACATCTACCACCTTCTGAGATGAAAAATCATCCAACCCAATTCTCCCCAAGCATTTTATATCACCTCTTCCTTATATCCGAAGTGGCAATCCGAAATTTTGGAAAGTTCTTATTTCCCCTCGAAGGCCAGCAGTTACAATCACCATACCCCATGCCGACATGTTTTGGATTGCCCCATTGGAGAGATCTATACTGACTCGAGGGTTCGGTTCCGTGGAGCCACTAAAAGTTTTTCTTCCGGCCATGTCGCGGAAATTCTATCAAAGAAGTAATCATTTGTTGTGCTTGCAATTGTTCCATGAAGAGGACTGTTGGTGCATCCAGATGCTGATTGCGAACCATCTGTGCCAAAATTTTCCTCCACTGGGGTAGGAGGATGATTGGCGGACATGACATCATCCAGAATATTGTCATCCGCAGTCTGTTCTCCAGAGAAAGTATCGGGCATTTCCCAAGCGTCGCCCATACCAGGCCAGGGAATCGCCACTGAAACATCTTTACAGTGAAAATGTTCATATGATTGCGTTACAGTGACGCCTTTGCTCCGGTTAGGTCTGCAATCGGCTTCATTTTTCCATATATACACATGGGAATCCTCACTTGCTGAGATTACATATTTACTATTTGCTGTGAGAGAGGCAGAAATCTGGCTATTTGGGTTACGAAATCCTGCACAACACCAACATCAGTATCTCCACATACTTCATGTCAACCTAAAGAAAGCTGGAAAAAAAAAGATATTCACTAAGAAAGCAAAGAATAATGAGTCAAATAAAGGAATTCCCACATCTCACTCTAAAAACATTTGATAAATACTAGAAATCTCCATGCTACACCGTAACCTACCCTATAACTATAATAAACACTTGCTTTAAGAATATTTCAATGTCTGAACAAAATATAAACTACAGAAAAATTAGGTAAATACAAGGACTGCTTGATATTTGACGCCAGCATAGGTTTGCTGGCTAGAGTCGATTGAAGGAGAAAACCCAGTAGTTGAGGTCATTGAGGATAAACTCAACCTCTCGCAAGTCCCAACTAAACCAATAAAACAATAGTCTAAATTTTGACCAGATCATATCATAGTATTATCTCCAAAAATCTCCATTCAGATTAAAGTAATTTACTAAAAATTATTATCCTCACTTTTTATATTATTATTACTAATTCAAATATCGATTTTACCTTTGAACTTATGAACCAGATCAACACCATCAACAACCCGAATTCTTGAATCAGCAGAAGTGATAAGTACTTCTGAAGAACTTCCTGGGGCAAACTGCACACAAAAATCAAGTACCAAGAAAAACATGAGCTGCTGTCATCAGTCAAGGCAAATACACCAGATTATACATTCTCCTGTTATTTTCCCCACTTCTTGAAGATCAAAAGGGGGTGGGGTTGATTTCATATAACAAAGCTATTAAGCCATTATATACCTGGAAGCCGGTTATTTTCTTGTGATGCGATTTCTTTTTCTTGTTCTGCAAATTGATTTGACTTTTCTGTTGCAACTTATTATCTGAATAAAATTTGAAAACAATATTACAATTCGTGATTCTACAATCGTAATAATGTACCTTAAAAGGATATATTCAGAATAAGGAGTCACTAGAAGTACCAGATGTATCATATAAATGGCAGCTACCCTTGTAAGAACCAACTAATGCACCCTGCAAAAACAGCAACCTTTACTTTATTACAACTTACAAAGTCAACTTTGGAAGCTTGAAATGATGCATATTAACCATTGACGACCTGCCCATCAGATGTATAGCAAGCCGCAGTGACCATCTCATGTAGGTCAGTATAGTCAACAACTTGATGATCAGGAATGCTCCATATGCGAACCTTAGAATCCAGTGATCCACTAATGAAGTATCTATCATCAACAGGATTAAACTGGATGCAGGTTACTGTGTCAAGACAGAAAAAGATTGAAGCAAAAGGTATATATTAGCAAGAAACAGAAGGTGGGGAAGAATAGACTTGCTTACATACATAAGTTTAACAAACTTAAAAACGTGAAAGAACTCTGGAAAAAAATTCACTTCTAAATTAAAATAACAAAAATCAGGGTATGTTAAGACATAATAACTACATGTACTCACCATAGTCACTGTGCGAAAAAATTTTCAAACAAGTCTGGCTGGTCAAGTGCCACAGCCGCACTGTTTTGTCCATAGAAGATGAGAGCAAATGCTGATCAAAAGGAAGAACGAAAATTTATTACTATAATCATCTAAAAATACAAGATATTAACCCATATTTCTAAAAGACACCGCACTGCTTAATGATGAAATCACTTGGGATAAACAGATTAACTTGGGAAAATTCCACAGAAATAATTAGACAAGTCTCTTAGAGCTTTTTAAATCACACGTCCTAAACTAGCACATCATCTATCCTTAAACTCAATCCTAAACCTGTCAGAATCATTTCAATTATACAAAAAAAGATTACACTTACATAACAAAATTGTAAATATATTTGAAACCAAACTGAGCACCAGAAAAGGGGAATTCTGTGGCCCTTTAAAAGGAAGAGTCCTAAGTTGAGACTCAAGTGTATTTTCAAACAATATTAAATTACGGGACAAGAGAAGAAAAAAAGATAGACAATGACAAAACCTGTTGTTATGCCTCCGCCCTATGAAGATAAAAAAGTTAAAAAGGGAATACTGACAAATTGGACAAAATTATAGGCTTACAACAAAATGATCCCAACCACTACATAGCTCTCTCATTCCAGATATCAACGAGCTAATGACCCAACTAATATACAAACAAAAGCCTCTCACAAGAGTTACTGACCTGAACACCTTTTGTTCTTTTTGGTATTCTCAACAGAACATTTCAGTTCCCTTTACCTACAGCAGCATATTATTTCTACAGTTCAATGCAGCAATTGCTGATAAACTGGATGTATCAACCTCATAGAATATTTCACTATTCGTCAGCCTTATTTCTTTACAAGGTCAACACCAGAAGCCATCCAGCTCAATTAAGCAAGCAAGCTAACTTTGTTGTCAAAAGCCAAACTAGTACTAGAACATGGGGCTATCAAACAGACTGTAAACAACCTAGAATTGTGTGGGAAAAAAGTTCTACTTCTTGCTGAAACAGAACTTTCACTTTGTATTCCTATGATTCGTAAAAAAACTTGGGACCACAATAACAAATAAAACCCAAAACCAGGGTTACAAGAACAAGCACTGTAGAAGCTAGAGCACAGATACCATCATAATCCAAACAGACAAAAAAATCAATAAAAGACAATAGCCTCAGCCTTATCAAAATGTATGAAGCATTATTCCATTGATTTCACTAAAACCATGCCGGAATCAAACTACTAGTTGCGTAATTCAATTGAAAGTATAACAGAAAACTTCAACAGTATAAATAATATTCCCATGTGAAACTTAAAATCTAGATTACCACTACGTTATTCACCGCCAAAAGAACTGGCCTGTTTCAGTGAATTAAGAAACTCTATTTCATGGATTATGTATGCAAAAGCACAGAACTCCGTCTAAGCAAATCCATCACTGGAACCAATGATAATGGTATAATTTAGGGGAAAAATATATTCCTGATAAACAAGATCAGTATATCCGCCATCTGATATAATAACATCATTTCATCGCAAATGATTCCAATCAGACATTGAGAGAACTGATGTATATTCAGAATTAGAGGTATCGTTAAAGAAAAGAAGCTAACCTGAGACTTGGACCAAGATAGATCAAGGACATCATTATGATGGCCTTGGAATGAGCAAATGGGTTTTTCTGCGAGAGCAAAAATAGTTTCTGGAACCACTAATTGGTCCAAGCTCAAAGATTTTCTGCTTGTGGATGACCTCCCCCTTCTCTTCTTGTCTGGAAGACTGTCCCTTGCGGGGGAGAGAAGAATTGGCTCCGGCGATCCATTCACAACAAACAACATGTTCATGTTCCCATCTTCTGCTTTCTCCATCAGTAGCTCTCCCTTCCTCTCTGACTCCACAACTTGCCAAACATGTATTACACAATCCTCACCTGCACTGGCAAGATATTTCCCATCCAAACTAAACTTAATGCTCCAAATAGATCCATTATGAGCCTGTATTTCCTGGCTTTTATAAAGTCCTGTAAGCTCTTTACAAGACTTCCCATACTGCCTAACCCGTACTTTCTCAGGCCCGTGAAATGAACCATCCTGGCTATCATCGGTTGCTGAGCTTGACCTGCGCCCACCCTTCTCAGATGAGGTATCTCTTTCATCACTACTTCGTCTCTCTTTATAACCCGCCATAGTGCTCGCAACACTCTTGATACTCTTAAGCCAACCAACCTTCTTCTTTGGCTTGGAACTCCCTCCACTGCCACCACTTGCATTAGAATCTATATTATCCTTATTTCCCTCCTCAACATTTTGCCGTCTCATTAATTCTTGAACTATTGGAGAGTGCCCAACCGTCATCTCAAACTCCTCCATAGTCAACTGCCTTCCAGTCCCCACTTCTTTGAGTTTGCTCCACGTTCCGTCTTCCCTAACCTCCTTGACTACAAACTCCTTCCCATTATCAAGATCTCTTATGGTACACACTTGTTCGTTTACGCTGTCAACCCCATTACAGTCCACAACCTCCTCAACCTCCGCACCTGCAATTTCAGAAACGGAACCCACCAAACTATGACCGAAATCCACACTCAAGTTCGAAGATTCGCTCTGAATTTCATCCACCCTTTTACAATTTTTCCCAGAAGGCGGCTTATTAAGGGAAGCGGCACTAGCAACTGGTGATCCATTACCATTAACTCCCCTTGACTTAAAGACGAGATTACGGTTATTTACAAGTGAACCGGTCTCGGGCGCGACCGAATGAATAGAAAGAATTGAAGAAGAAGAACAAAAAGAAGACTTATTACAACGATCATGAGACTGAGCAGACATAGACGAGTCACAGCGATCCGCTGCCCCGTCTGATTTCGATCGGAACATGCCGGTGGAACTGCTGGAACTTGCAGCCTGTTGACGGCTCAAGTGATCGGACAAAGCCGATCGCTCAAACTCTCCATTGCCCATTTCTCTAAGATCAGCGGCGGAGGCAGGCTTTCCCCGGGACAATGATGGGTCACCGCTGAGGCCCATCTCGTGGAGGAGACGGGTCCGGCGTTCCAACACCGAGGAGGGTTCGGAGATCCATATATCAAACTTAGAGATGGCGACTGGGAATTTGGGGACAGGGAAGGGCTGGTTGGAACCATAATTGGGAGAGTTGGAATTGGAGTCGTTATCGTCGTCGGAGTTAGAAGTGGAACAAGAACAAGATGAGGAAACTAGGCGGTCGTGGGACTCGTAGAAGCACTCGTCTTCCTCTTCTTCGTCCCCGGCTCTGCTCATCGTTTATTGGGCATTCCCATTTGAATGAAAATGCCCAAAAATCGATCAGATCAGAATGGGATTTCAACCGAGTAGATATCTCTGAAGAACGTGATATGGTATTTGGGTTTGGATCTGCAGCGCTATTGGTTGCGCCGAAGAGGAAGAGTAAATTTGCGCGAAAAAGCAATAGGAAGAGATCGGACAAGAAAGGGGACGAAACGAAGCGAGTTTTTGGGTTAGAACTCAGATCCAATGAGAGAGTGTGAGTTAGCGAAAGGGATTTGGGAACGAAGCCCTATGCTATTGTGTGTTGGGGTTTGGCGAGCAATGTTTTTTGTGGAGAGAGAGAGAGAGGGAGAGAGAGGGAAAGATGATTTCTTTTCAATATAAAATGTCTGAGAAAGTGGAAACGAAATTTCTTTTGGATTTTAGGATACAGATGGAAAATAAAATAGTGATGGGAAAATTGGGGTTTCTGTTGTTTGGCCTTTTTTCTTCGTATACATGTTTCCCTTTCAAGAATAGAAAAGAATGGTTGGGTGATTCTACCGTTTGGAATAACTTGTTTGTATGGTAATACCAATCCCTTCTTCTTCTTCTTCCTCTTCTTCCTTCTAACTTTTGGCCCACCGTATGGGTACATCAATAATAAAATTCTTTCCATTAGCTTCATTTGAAACTAGCCTAATAAGAATGATAATTGTTCATATAAAACTAACAATACAATTGATAATATTTGAACTTACAAGTTACAACATCACGCTTAAGAATGACTAGAAAAAAAGGGTTAAGATGTAGATTAGTCAATGATATATTACGTTAGGAGCATTTCACACAAAAATATTTTGAATATATCAAAAATACTAATGAAAAAATAAATTGATGAAAGTAACACAATCCATATTTTTGTCTATTTGCTGAAATTTTAAATTTTCCATTGGTATTTTTGCTTTCTTTCAATTGTTTATTGGTATTTTTAATACATTCAAAACATTTTTGTGTCAGATGCTTTTAACGTAACACTTTGTTGGTCGTCTGCGCACCTTAACCCAAAAAAATATTAGTGTTATTGGGTAACAATACCCTGAAAAATTTTGCTAACTTCTGAAAACATAGTTTCTCTCTGTTTATTATGGTATTGCATATATACTTTTCAATATAAGAAGATGAAATTCCAAATACCTTTATACCAAATCAAATTGGATTATTTCTATCAAGAAAATCAAGCTAGATTCTTTCCAGCAATAGAAGGTTTTCATATAGATAATTTGAGCATGAGATCTATTTTACCCATCCTTAAATTTTTTTAAAAAAATTATGAGACACTAAGACTATCCTTCAGGTAACAACAACAAACCCTTGTCATGGATTTTTTTTCATATGTATCTGATATCCTATCCTATCTCCTTTTCACTTGGAGGATTTATCGGGGCCAGGTTAATCCGGATCCGTCCTAGATCGGCCTCCTTAGTGGAAGGGAAGAGCTTCCAATGCCACATGCTCCATTCACAACTTCGAATTGAGGATCTGCTTAAGAGATAACGAGTATCTTACCACTCAATCCTAATAGGTATTGATACCCTTGTCATGGTATTAAGTGCAAAAGGTAGATTCTTTTAACTGGGTTTGATCCATATATGAACACTACGAATCAAATAGTCAAACATTTAATTAAGACATTAAAATTCCTCATCACTCTTGTGGTCCAAATTTTACTATACATGACTGACTTTAAGAGTGGGAAAACAGTGAAGAGCAAAAGAAAACATTTGGGTAAATAGTTGAAGAAGCACATTGGAATGAATCAAAGGGAATAGAAACAACATGGGGTGGCATGATTAAGGTGAAAGTACTATAGAGTGATGTAGATATATGTCCAACCAACAAAGGTTTTGTGATGTTTACAAGTTGTTTGTTGTCTTCCTTCTCTAAAGGGGGTGTTGCAATTTTGAGGGACACCATGATTATGTCTTGGATTAGCATTTTAATTTCCACACAAAGAACCATTTTTCCTTATTTATTGATTTGTTTTTGTTATCTTTTGGGGAATTCAAAGTTCACCAAAGTCATTAAAGCTAAGGGTTTTAGGGACATTTGTAATCATGCTTGTTGGGGACAAAATAAAATAAAGCTAAACACATATAATGTCATTATGCCTTTCACTTAATTACTTTAACTTTGAAATTAAGTCATTTGTTTCGTCTTTGCTTCCTCTAAAAAGCTCACCTGAATCATCCCCACTTTTACTTACTTTATACACACACACACACACCATTTCTTTTGTTCTCAAACCATCGTTGAATTCTTATTTAAAATTTTATCAAGAAAGAAACTTATTTGATGTATAAACAATACCTTAATTAAAGAGACATATTTAATTCAGAAAATTATGTTTTATTCAATATTAAATGCTAAGATCAGGTTTGTTAATAACTGAATATCATCAGCTACTTATTTTAATTAATTGGATATCTTACCTAATTATTGCGCAATGAAAATGTCGATAGTGTAAAAAAAAATAAAAATAAATCGTAATAATGAGATTCTTTAAATTGACAAAATAAAGTCCCATTGAAAGCATCTCAAGTGATAAAGACAATCGATCGAAGTGGAATTTGATAAGACAAACAAAGTTGACATGCAGGGTTAACAATCATTTTGAAGCAGGGTAAAAAAATTAATTAGGCAATATATAATAAAAAAGTGGTGGGATGGAATTATATTTTTTTTAGGAGAAAATGATGTGCATATATAATATTGTAATTAGAAAATTAAATGAAGTAAATAATGTTTGGGTGAAGAAAATAAAAAAGAATTAAAAGAAAGAGAAAGACTTTACAGATCATATAAGAACATGGAGACAAATAATGAGGAATCAAGGCGTAACAAGTGCAAAATTCATCAACACATGCTCTCGCATATTCTGTCCACATTTTCTGACATTTATTCTTCTTCTTCTTTTTCGTTCTTCTTTGCTTCCTCACAACCTCTTCTTCTTCTTCTTGCATAATCTCTATTATTACACCTCCATTTGGTTCTCACACACTTCCAATTATTAGTTCGGTTGATACGGAGTGGTCTCATATGATCCTAATTATAAGTACTAACTTTGGTCCTAATTATAAGATTGTGTTAACTTCATTTGGAGAGATTAAAGAAGCTAAATAAGTTACTTAATCGTATTATATGTTGTGTATCATTAGATTATATATCAGCTTATAAGTCAAACTAATTAGTTTGAATAAAAATACTCTAAAGTAATTTAATTAACTTTCTTAATCTTTCCAAAATAGTCAACTTTATCTTATAATTAGGATCGGAGAGAATATATTGTTTAGCAATTAGCATAATTTGAAGTTGTTAAGTTTAGAGTATCTTAACTCTAATAAGTTTTCAGAACCTAACTCACTTAAATTTAAAGTAACAAGAATATTTGAGGCTTATGATGCTTATTATATTAATAGTATTTTTTATTTAATAGTAATTGTAATAATTTCAATTATTTTGCATTCAATGACACAGGATTTTTTTAGGGAGAATATTATTTAGGTCACAATCAAAGGAAATAATATACTGATAATAATAACCCTTTCATTTGTTAATGGAGACTTTTTTGATAGTATATTATTTGTCTAGGAACCTAAATGATATTCTCCCCATTTTTTACCTACAAGTTTTTTTTTTTCCTTTAATTTTTTCAGTGGATTCATTATGTGCATGTTTCCTCCTAAGAATTTTGTTTCTTAATTAGGGAAAAAGAGCATCTGCAACTACAATTATGAAAATTATTTAATTAAAATATTACAAGTGTAGATGATAAACATATTTTCTTACAACTCAATATTTCAGGGATTGTATGCATGGGATGTATTTGAATGGAATCATTTTGGTCCGTAGAAGCTGCATGCATTGAATCTCGACTAAAATTTGATAATAAAAAAATCTCGATTAAAATCAATCACAGTCAAGTCAAATAAAAAATATTATTTCCTCCAAAAAGAAGTCAAATAAAACCTATTATCTACTAATTTCGGTATTAAATATAAGATCAGCCTTAAATATAAGACCCCTGTTGATATTTTTGAAAA
Source organism: Acacia acuminata (assembly GCA_019022655.1). Taxonomy (NCBI): domain Eukaryota; kingdom Viridiplantae; phylum Streptophyta; class Magnoliopsida; order Fabales; family Fabaceae; genus Acacia; species Acacia acuminata. The sequence goes on from JAFJYI010000245.1 coordinate 970,448, forward strand.
AATTAAGTAAGTAAAATAAGTTACTTTAAAATGTTTATACTCATCATTTTTTTTAAACTAATTTGTATTACTTGTATATTGATAAATAATCTAATGATACACATCTTATGATACGATTAAAATAACTTATTTAGCTTCATTAATCTCTCTAGAAAAGTTAAATTTGTCTTATATTATGAACTAAAAAAGGTAAAATGATAAAGATCTACAACCAGTGCTTTCTTTTTTATTCACGAGAGATGAACTTATAATCCTTTTCTTTTCCTTGTTTGGGTTCCATGTACCTAAAAGCTTATTTAAGAATTTTGGAAATTGGTACCACACAAAATCACAAGCAAACAAATGTTTATTACATTATTGGATTTTAAGAAAACATAAAAAACGTCAAACGTTATAAATTTATCAACGTGGCCGCATGTGTCATAGGGGGTTCATCGAAGAATATTCTTTGCCTGATGCCATTTCTGCTCATAAACAAATGTCATAGAAAAATCAAACCCATAAAACTAAGATTCCACGAGTTGTCCATTTGGAGAAGTTATGATTTTTGCCAGTATTAATTTGCAGTCCACGATAATTAAAAATACAAAAAAAAAAAAAAAAAAGTTAGCGAATTAAAAAATTATTGATGTCCCAGTTACTCAACTCTTATTTGTAATGTAAATTATTGCTAAAAATTGAATTACATGACTTCATGTGGGACTTGAACTTATATGGATCACACCATCTCTTTATTTTGAGTTTTATTATAATGAAAGTTTAGAAGCCAACAATAATTTATAGTAACTATTTTTTTTATAAAAAGCTTCAATCAACTCTTATAATGTCCACACGTGGAGAACGATGTTGGTTCCTTAATGGTTGGTGATTTTATGATTAGTAAAGAAACAATGGTTGAGATGCAATTTTACCAACAAATTTTTTTCTTAAAAATGTTTAGTACAAATAAGTTTTGCAAGGAGAAAAATATACATAAACAATTTAAAATGGAGCAAATTTAACAACACAGCCTTTAACTTTTTTCAAACGTGTGCTACTTGAAATTCTCCAGCTAGATAATCCTAAGTCATAGTTAAGGGTTTCAGATAGGGAATTGCTTAGTGCAGTGCGTGCTAGATAATCCATCGGTCATTTTCTCTCACGCTGTCAAGGAGTTGGGTCCCTAGGACGTCAACCCATTCCAAACAAGTTCATTCGACTCGAGACGCAAGCTATCCCAAGACTCCTTTACTTCTCAAGACTCATTCCACCTATTGCTCATCATTTTCTTCTTCTATCGAATTAATGAGAATGAACATTAGAACCCTATTGGTTAGAGAATGAATACTTGAAACCCTTAAATTATCTGACTCTAGATTTCCAATTGGACAATTTTAAGTAGCATATAACGGAGTAACGGACGTTTGAAAAAAGTTGACAAGATTGTTAAATTTGCTTTATTTTAAATTGTTTATGTGTACTTTTTCCACTTGTAAAACATATTTGTGTCACACACTGCTAGGGAAAAATTTTATTGGTAAAACTGTGCATGTGCCTTGACCCAAGAAAAAATGATGAGAGGCAACCAGATCATAGTTCATTCTCCTTCATGTCTTTAATACAAGGTTAAATAACTAATTTGTGAGTATTAAAAACTTAGTTAAGTTAATATTTCTGTAACAAATGTGTATAATTGCTCTGAACACGCAATAAAATTACCGTTAAGGAAATCTCTTGATATGCTATTGATACTTTAGTGGAAGAAAATTATAAATTTGGAAGATAAATTGAATTGAGGCATTATATGTATGACTAAAACAAACTCTTATCTAGTTTTTATATATGGGTTTATCGTTTGTCATGTCACTTGACATAAGGTTATGTTAAGTCACCCTAAAGCTACGTCATTTTTGGGTTAGAAGAATTAATGAACTCTTAAAACGACATAGTTTTTGGGTTAAGAGAATTAATGAAGAATCTTTCGGTAAAATTCATATAATAAATACAAAAGCATCCTTAATTAATTTCTCTAACTCCCAAAATGACGTAGTTTTGAGGTGACTTAACATAATCTTATGTCATATATGACACGACAAACAAAAATTTATATTTTTGACATAAAGTATTATATAAAGTATTGGATTAGCTTTGAATGGTTGAAATTTAATACATTATATGAATTATTATAATATTAAAAACAAAAATGCGTACACACAAAAATATAATTTAAACTATTAAAATTTAATATGAATACATTAACACAGTAAATTTTTATTAAAATATTTTATAATTTTGTTTATACTTTATCCTCATCGGTCTGCATTTCTAGACTGTGTTTGTATATGTTAAATTTATATATTTATTTTTGTTATTTAATATTATAATTAATGATATTGTTATAATGCATTAAACCTTAATTATTGGAAGTTGATCCCATGGTAGAGATAAGTAAATTGAGAGGAAAAAAATTATTAATTTCAAAGAAATTTAATATGCCAATTATAAATATCTATGTAAATTTCACTCTTCCAATTTTAAAATCAAATTTAACTGTGTTAAATTTCTGAGATTCAATTCACCTGAAAAGAAGGAAAAAGGAGGAAAGTGGTTGAAAACCTAACAAAGTAAATGTGGGGGTGGTTTCACCACCTCCACCACCTCCTGATTTAACCCAAAAGGATGAAATTTAACAAAAGTGGAGTTACGTTGAAATAAAGAACATGGATTGAAAAAGAGAAGGTTAATTAATTATGGCATATAATACAACAATTGTAGTGGTCGGAGGAGACCAAAAAGAAACATCTATCACCTTAATTCCTTTATAAATAACTGATATTCCCATTTTCTCCCTAAATTTACAGTTACACTTCATTAAAAAAACAGCACAAAGTTGGCATATTTCACTGTTTAATTTTTGTTTTTACCTCAGCCCATCACGATATCTAATTATTTACTTTGATTTCCCAACACACAAAAACAACTCATAGTATGATTCATTCATTTCCTAATAAATTTTTTACTTCTCTCTCTGTTTTTTCTCTCTATTTTCAACTGATATCAACACATTATATGTTTAAAATGTATTTAACATTTATAAATTATAAACAATATAGTTCATATCTCATCTAGTATTTTTTTATTATTATTATAATTCCTTGTCAAATGTCATCAGCTAATTCATATTTTTATATATACTAACCAAATAAACACAAATCATCGGATTTTTTTTTTTTTTCCGTGTACAATTGTCTCTCTTTATTTTGCCTTTAACATTTTATTCTGCGTGTGATTTGAATATTTCTTATCAATAAGTTATTGTATTATTAATTGTAAAGTCGAAAATAATCGCCACCGTCGTAACTGAATTAATCTCATCTTCAATATTTTTTTTTTTTTTTTTTTTTTTGGTAATTGATTTCATATAAGTTATTATTTCAATACGGTGGTTTTAAAATGAAAATACAACACACTCCTTACATTACGTAAAGCACATGCATGTGTGTGTATATCACTTTGGAATTGTTGTAAGCGAAAAACTGGAAGTGATTTGCGTTGAAAAGCAATTGATGATCTTCCTCAATAAATTTGGTTCAGCTCCAACTAATAACTTCTATCTATCTAGCCGGATATAAGATGTTTTTTTATACGTACAGTTCGCAGAGCTAGCTAGGCGTATTTTTTCTTATTTATTTTGGTTCATGTCCTATTTCTTATTCTGTATTATGTAAACTTGTTGTCCTGAATAACATTTTATCTTTATTAAAAAAAAAACATATAAACACACCTTTTACTTACCTTTTGTTGTAAATATTGTGTAAGGATATGTTAAAGAAAAAGTCTCTCCAACATATTGGATTGTTTAAATGAAGAGAGATGAATTTTGAGAAATTATGTTATTTGTGTTTATTCATGAATTTAATAGAGTTATGAATTTTTAATTAAAAAGATATAGTTCTTCAAGATATACCGATCAAAGCATTGATTCATTGTGACACCATTTAAGGGAGAGTAAGAAGCCTCAGTAATCTCTTAACTGAATTATTTATCTTTTGTCAGTTCTGTCATTGGGTATCTTTATAAGAAGAGTTCATTTAACCTTGGGGAGATATTGATTCTTATTTACTGGTGGAGTTGCGAAATATCTTTTAAGGACATTATCTTCAGATATAGCTCGAACCAAATATTTTTCTTATTTTTTTACTGGTTTCACCAACACCTTTCTCATCCCTTATCTTCACCAATAATGTCGATTTACCTTTGGCCTTCACATGAACAAAGTACAATATTCTCATGTTAGTTTTACTTTCTTATATCATATAAAACACATGTATATATGCATATGTGTATTTATACAAATACAGAGAGAGAGGAACTAGTTAGTATGGTTGGCCGCCCACATTAGCCCTCCAACCCATTTTTATTTAATGCTCTCTCTTTGGTGATAATATATATATATATATATATATATAGAGAGAGAGAGAGAGAGAGAGAGTAATAAGTGAAGGAATCCATGGATTGTGGATGTTACGTTGTAGCTATGGTTGGTGACTTAGTGGTCCAAATCCCTACTACCCCATAAATATTGGACTAAATATGCTCCTCCCCTACTCCTCCTTCACATGTTCATATAGACTTTATATACACAATATCAAAATTAAAATAAAATAGTTTCATGATTAGAATAACTGTTAATAGTTTACATACACACACACACATTTAAACTATAGTACATACTCTTCTTGTTCTTAATATAAGACATATTTGGGGAGTTGATATTAGTTCTAAATATAATACCAATTTTTCATGTTCACCAATCTTTTTTTTTTAAATTTGCCCTTATTGATTCTTCCTTAATAATAATCAAGGTGGTAAGGAGATGAGAAAATTAAGGAAGGTAGCTAGAGTGTTTTAGAAATTAAAATACATATCATATTAATTAACTTAATCAACTTTTTTAATCAAATTATCAAATCAGATAAATATGTCGTATATATATATATATATTAAAATTTGAAGGTGTATTAGTTTAAGATAAGTCATGCCATCTTCGTAACTTGTTAATCAATTAGTTAGTACTGTAACCTTTAAGGACTCTGTGTAATTTGATGTTTGATTACAATTTTCAACCTAAAACGCAAGAAGTTAACTGCAGGGCATTAATATTTGGCCTACAGTCACACAACATACATATAAACAAAATAAAGCATCCATATAATATAAAAAATCTCAATAAATGATATACTACTTTTGAGTTATGAATTAATGGTGCACCTCTTTTCTTTTCCTTTTTTTCCCTCTCCAATTTCGGCTGCAAGGTCATGCCAGATAATCCATCGGTCATTTTCTCTCACGCTGCCACAGAGTTAGGTCCCTGGTTCAACCCATTCCAAACAAGTTCATCTGACTCAACAATCGACGCAAGCTGTCTGAGACTCCTTTACTTCTCACAACTCATTCAACTTGTTGATCATCTTTGTCTTCTTCTATTGAAATTAAGGAGAATGAACATGAGAACCCTATTGGTCCAATTTTTGGGGAGGAGAATGAATACTTGAAACCCTTAAATTTGACTTTAGATTTCCAGTTGGACAATTTCAAATAGCACATAATGAACATTTGAAAAAAAGTTAACGGGATTGTTAAATTTGCTTATTTAAAATTGTTTATGTGTATTTTTGTCCATTACAAAATTTATTTGTACAAGATGTTCCAAGGGAACAACTTTATTGGTAAAATTGTAAATGTGCCTTAACCCCAAAAAAAATAATGATGAGAGGCAACTAGATCATAGTTTATACTCTTTCATGTCTTTAATACCATGTTAAATAACTAATTTATGAATATTAAAAAATTAGTTAAGTTTATATTTCTGTAACAAATGTGTATAATTTGTTTGTCTGAAATACACTTTTTAATTTTGTATAAAATTACCCTTAATTAGGTAAGTTTATTGATACTTTAGGGGAAGAAAATTATAAATTTAGAAGATAAAATGATTTGATGCATTATATTTATGACCAAAACAAATTTTTATCTAACTTTTATATTTATGAACGGAAGTATTATATAGAGTAATAATTTACTTTGAATGATTGAAATTTAATACATTATAATATTTATCTAACTTTTATTATTTATGAAATTAAATAATTAAAATATAAAAATGACAACAATTTGATTTAAATATATTTAAAGAATAATTGAAATTAAATCCATCAATATTAATCATTTATCATATTTAATAAAGAAATTTCTATATTGAGCATAAATTTAATACATTATAATAAAATTATTATAATATATATATAGAAGCGTAAAAAAAAATGCATTCGCTGATACGCATAAATATATAAATATAAACTATTAAAATTTAATATGAATAGTTGAATACATTAACACGGTAAATTTTTATTAAAATATTTTATAATTTTGTTTATACTTTATCCTCATCGGTCTGCATTTCTAGACTGTGTTTGTATAGGTTAAATTTTATATGTTTATTTTTTTCTTTAATATTATAATTAATAATATTGTGATAATGTATCAAACCTTAATTATTGGAAGTTGATCCCATGGTAGAGATAGAGATAAGTAAATTGAGAGGAAATGGAGAGAAAAAACAGATTATTAATTTCATGGAAATTTAATAATTCAATTATAAATATCTATGTAAATTTCACTCTCTAAATTTTAAAACATAGTCTAACTGTGTTGAATTTCTGAGATTCAACTCACCTAAATTTTCTTCCAACACTGAAAAGAAGGAAAAAGGAGGAAAGTGGTTGAAAACCTAACAAAGTAAATGTGGGGTGGTTTCACCACCTCCACCACCTCCTGATTTAACCCAAAAGGATGAAAATTAACTAAAGTGGAGTTACGTTGAAATAAAGAACATGGATTGAAAAAAGGAAGGGTAATTAATTATGGCATAATACAACAAATGTAGTGGTCGGAGGAGACCAAAAAGAAACATCTATCACCTTAATTTCTTTATAAATAACTGATATTCCCATTTTCTCCCTAAATTTACAGTTACCCTTCATAAAAAAACAGCACAAAGTTGGCATGTTTCACTGTTTAATTTTTGTTTTTACCTCAGCCCCTCACAATATGTAATTATTTACTTTGATTTCCCAACACAAATAACAACTCAGTATAATTGATTCATTCATTTCCTAATAAATTTTTTACTTCTCTCTAAGTTTTGTTTCTCTATTTTCAACTGATATCAATACATTATATGTTTAAAATGTATTTAACATTTATAAATTATAAACAATATAGTTCATATCTCATCTAGTATTTTTTTTTTTAATTCCTTGTCAAATGTCATCAGCTAATCCATATTTTTATATATACTAACCAAATAAACACAAATCATCGGATTTTTTTTTTTTTTTTTTGTGCATGTACCATTGTCTCTCTTTATTTTGCCTTAACATTTTATTCTGCGTGTGATTTGAATATTTCTAATCAATAAGTTATTGTATTATTAATTATAAAGTCTAAAATAATCGCCACCGTCGTAACTGACTAACTTAATTCATCTCATCTTCAAGATTTCTCTCTCTGTTTTTTTTAATCGATTTCACATAATTTTATTATTTCAATACGGTGGTTTTAAAATGAAAATACAACACACTCCTTACATTATATAAAGCTCATGCATGCGTATATTCTGGAACTGTCGTAAGGGAAAAACTGGAAGTGATTCGCGTTGAAAAAGCAATTGATGATCTTCCTCAATAAATTTGGTTCAGCTACAACTAATAACTTCTATCTATCTAGCCGGATAATTTTTTGTTTTTTTGTTTTAAATGTTTTTCCTGTTAGTACGTCCAGTTCGCAGAGCTAGGTAGGCGTGTTTTTTTTTTTTTTTGGGTTCATGCATGTCCTATTTCTTATTCTGTATTATATAAACTTGTTGTCTCAGAATAACATTTTATCTTTATTTTTAAAAAAAACATATAACACATCTTTTACTTACCTTTTGTTGTAAATATTGTGTAAGGGTCTGTTAAAGAAAAAGTCTCTCCAGCATATTGGCTTGTTTAAATGATGAGATGTATTTTGAGAAGTTGTGTTGTTAAAAATTACGAGATTTATGTTAATTCATGAATTTAATAGATAGTTATAACATTTTATAATTAAAAAGATATAGTGCTTCAAGAGACATCAATCAAGGCATTGATTCAATGTTTACCATAAAACCATTTAAAGGAAGGTAAGAAGCAGTGCTCAGTAATCTCTTACTGATTGAGTTATTTATATTCTGTTAGTTCTGTCACCCTGTATCATTATAGGAAAGGTTTATTTAACTTTGGGGAGACGTTGATTCCTATTTATCAAGGAAGCTGCGAAATATTTCTTAAGGACATTATCTTCAGAACCAAATGTTTTCTTATTTTTTTAGTGGTTTCGCCAACACCTTTCTTATCCCTTATCTTCACCAATAATGTCGTTCTACCTTTAGCCTTCACATGAACGAAGTACAACATTCTCATGTTGGTTTTACTTTCTTATATCATAAAATATAAAACACATGTATATATATGTATATGTGTATGTGTGTATTTATACAAACACAGAAAGAGAGTGGAACTAGTTAGTGTAGTTGGCCGCCCACATTAGTCCCTCCAACCCATTTTTATTTAATGCTCTCTTAGGTGATCTGGTGATATATATATATATATAATATTTAGAGAATAATAAGTGAAGGAACCCATGGATTGTGGTTGTGTAGCTGTGTGTGTGTAGCTATGGTTGGTGACTTAGTGGTCCAAATCCCTACAACCCCATAAATATTGGACTAAATATGCTCCTCTCCCTACTTCTCCTTCACATGTTCATATAGACTCTATACACAATATCAAAATTAAAATAAAATAGTTTTATAGGTATAATAACTGTTAATAGTTTTTACACACACATATATATTAAACTAAAGTTTATACTTCTTTAGTACTTAATAAAAAAAATATTTTGGGAGTTGATATTGGTATTAATATAAGACAAATTTTTTCGTATTTGTCAATTTTTTTAAATTTACCCTTATTGATATTCTTTCAATAATAATCAATGAGGCAAGGAGATGAGAGAATTAAGGAAGGTAACTAAGGTGTTTTAGAAATTAAAATATATATATCATATTAATTAAAATGTTTTAAATATTAAAATACATATCATATTAACTAACTTAATCAACTTCTTTAATTTAATCAAATCAAATAAATATGATCTTATATTAAAAATTAAAGATGTAATTAATCATTTCTTTGATTTAATCAAATTAGATAAATATCATATATTAAAAATTAAAGATATATTATGCAGTAGTAGTTTAAGATAAGTCATGCTATATTCGTAACTTGTTAATCAACTAGCTGGTACTGTAACCTTTAAGGACTTTGGGTATAATTTGATGTTTGATTACAACCTAAAACGTAAGAAGTTAACTGTAGGGCATTAATATTTGGTTTACAGTCACACTCACACTACATATATAAACAAAATAAAGCATCCATATAATATAAAAATGTCAATAAATCATTCTACATTTGAGTTATGAATTAATAGTACTGCACCTCCTTTCCCCCCCCCCCCTATCCAAATCTGGCCCATTCAATGTATGGTATCTATATGGTTTTTGTTTTCCTTAATGTTTTGTCACTGTATATGTATATATAACAGCTAATTATTGTACTATGCTCAATTTGAAAAATGAAATAATTATAGAAAAACTCAAAAAAGGATAAAATAATATCTCTACAATTTATATGGTTGATGTGGCCTTTCCTTTGAGTTGAGTCTTCCTCTTGAAGAGCACAGCAAGGAATAGCTAAGCTTGGAGCAAGTTTTTGTTTCGTTTCTCTTTAATTCGTACGTTCGAAGCAGGGTACTAAAGATTTCATGAGATCTAATTTTGTACTTCACAAGTTCATTTGAATTTTTAACGTCACTGCTCACGTTAGTCACTTAATTGGGACTCACATATAAAAAAAATGAACATCGTTGCATATTTAGTGACTGAATATGAAAATTAAATAATACTGCCTCCCATTCTAACTGTAAGACTTGTGTTTGTAAAAAAATAATAACTCACATGCGTGTTGGGACTTGATTCGACATAGATAAATGTCTTCATTTCATTCATCACTTTAGCATTTCCTGAGTGTGAGTCATTCTCAGATCATTGCTTCATTACATTCTTCAAGGAAAAATAAAACAAAACAAAATTTCAGACAAAACCTATTTAAGATTAGATTGTTAATTTTTTATGACATGTCAAGAAAAGCTAATTGTAATTTACTTAAATGCTCATTTGGGAAGCATAAAAAGTGTTTTTAACTGCAAAATTGCCATTAGTTTCTTACATGTTCATGTGATTTTTGTATTAAGAAAAAAAGATTGGAAAGAAACATAAATAAGCAAACATAGATTAACAACCAGCGCGCGGAGTTGGAGCCGTGTGAATATAAAAAAATATCTTTAATATCGGAGAACTATCTTTTTTTCCCCTTATTTATATTAATCAAAAGTTATATCAAAGTATGACAATTACAATAAATTAAACAAACTGGAATAAGAAGACTAACAAATACAATAAAAACAAGCCAAATGTAAGGAAAACTAATCAACATTGAAAAGATGGGAATAAAAGTAACATCAATGACAACATCGGTTTCCTAGACATCTAAGGTTAGAAGTGACATGAAAAAATGTATTGGTTGGAAAACTCATGCTAGCTATAGGGCACACTTTATTATAAGAATAAGCTGCAAATTAATCAGCTATATAATTGCCCCATTTTGGGTAAAGGATAAAGATAACCTAACCTCAAAAGAAAGAAGACAAGTGATGTCCTGAAGAATACTTTTACTTCTCCATTAAAGCAAATATGGTGACGTCGACCACCCATCAAACAAATTTTGGCTAACACTAGCGTTTTGGATTCGCTACCATTGAACAAACCAAATAATATATGATTTCTTATAGGTAAAGCACATAGCATTAGCGACAATCAATAAAACCCTTTCCCAAAAATTGCAAATGACACAACAGAAAACATCACCACTAATACCCAAAACCACAAAAATAGTAGAAACAAACAGACATAAAACAAAAAAAGCAGAAGAAAAGGATGGACGTCCCCTCCACAGGAGATCCTCGGCGAGGGAGACACCATGACAATAGGTCCTACCGCCTCAAGACAGACCTAAAAAGGGAGAGAAAAAAACTCATCCTAGAGGCGAGAGGATCACAATCGCACACAAAATCAGAAGGATGCCACTGTTGGAATGATGGTGAAGACAGAGAACATAGAAAGGCCGGTGTCGGTGAAAATAGAAGCTCGCCGATGTGTGTCGCTATTCCGATCTAAAAATCGCGGCTTCAACCTTCTCTGACGCTACCAGCTTCTGGTTCTTTAGACTCCACTCTGCTTCACTATCGCGGTTGGGGTTTGAGATTAGACTTGTTGGCGGCAAAGACACTGCCAGCAAGAGAGAAACCCTAGTATTGGAAGATGGGAGAGAGTGAGAGAGTCATGAGAGGGAGTTGAGCGTCTCAAGAGAAAGAGAAGAGAGTAGCTAAAAAGAAAAAAAAAAAAAAAAAATCACTAACGAGAACCATCTATTACAATGTTTAAATTGGAGTCGGTGAGATGGCCTTATCAATTGAAAAAGCAAAGATGAAAAATAATGACAGATTGAAATTAATCGTACTTACACAGTTACACCATACCAAAAGCTAGCTGGGAAAGAAATTGATGTTGGTGGGGTTGGGGTTGAGGGTTTTACTATATTATAAATATATAATTGTACCCTAGCTAGCTCCAGCTATCACTGCAAGTACCATGCACACACGTATATTGATCAAATCAAAATTGTAAAGGGAAGAAGGTGCAACAAAAATCAAACATGAATCATGAGGGCACTCAAATCACACGATACATGACGACATATGAACGACAGCAACAGATTGATACATTTGACAAACGATGATTTAACGTTTGACGTACGGTTGCCTGTTGGCATCGTGTTCATGCATCTTTATATGCACCTTGTTAATTTCTTAATTATGATCGCCTTGTAACCGATGAAAAAGCCAAATTGCGACTGTTCAAAGACTCAAAGCCGTACTAATTAGGGTTTCATCTCATTAATTATATTGCTAATAATGCTAATTATACACACATAATAATCGTAGTTTCTCCCTTAATTTGACTCTAGTTCCATCGTCGAGGCAGGGTCTAGACAGATATTTCTATATATTTCTATATTAAAAAAACGTTGTATTTTCATGTCTTTACAATTACTTTACGGCATGGAAGAAAAGCGCTTGTTATTTGCTCTTCAAAGGGATTTGTAAGTCTAACTATAATTATAAGCGTAACAACTGGAGTAGATCCTGATATCGTTTTTGTTTTCTTTACTATATCCCTCATGAGTCATAAATTTATTTGGATCATTGATTGGGAAGATAAGAAAAAAATTAAAGTAAAAATGTGATCTTTTAAATTGATTGGACATACATGATATAAAGATTATGATGGATGATAATGATAAAAGGATGATGAAAGAAACCAAACCCACTATAACAAGACCTTGTGATATTTTAATGGATATAATAAATTTGATTCAATTATTTTGTTTCTTTTAGAAATTATCTTATTTATATATTGAATTTTAGTATAAAGTGAGGGTACTAAAGATTTCATGAGATCTCTATTTTTGTACTTCACAAGTTCGTTTGAATTTTCAACGTCACTCCTCAAGCTAATCATTTGATTGGGACATGGTTTTTAGACAAAAATTAACATCGTTGCATATTTAGTGACTGAATATGAAAAATAAATAACGAGCAAATTTTATTAAAAGAATACAGGATCAAATTTATTTCAATCAAGGATAAAAATATTTTAAAATTTCATTGATAGAATTAAGGATTCAAAATGAAAATTAGTTTTGTTAAATATGATAAATTATGAATGTTGATATATTTAATTTCAATTATTTAAATTTAAAATATATTTAAATTAATTTGTTTTCATTTTTATATTTTAATTATCTAATTATAACTATTAATACATATTTAATTATAAAAATAAATTCTTACAAATTTATAATTTGAGTTTACTTCATAGTTACAAATTTGCTTAAACTCCTAAGTGTAACAACTTTAATTATATCAAATTAAAAAAAGCATATATGAAAAATTATAACAGCTAGAAGGTAATAGAACTCATACCATGCCAAAAGCTGGGAAAGAAATTGATGTTGGTTTTGGCTTAGAAGTTTTACTATATTATAAATATATGACTTTTGAAGACAATATATCTATTTTAATATATTATAAATAACATGCCCTAGCTAGCTCCAGCCGTCACTACAAATTTCGTCCACACCCAAATATATTGATCAAATCAAAATTGTGTAATGAGAAAAAGTGCCACAAAAATCAAACATGAATCATGAATGAACTCAAATCAAACGACATGATAACGACAACAACAGGTTGATATATTTGACAATCAACGATATAACGTTGGACGTACGGTGGCTTGTTGGCATCGTGTTCATGCATCTCTTTTAATTTCTTAATTATTTTCGTCTTCTATGTGATAAAAAAAAGCCTAATTGCGACTGGTCAAAGCCCTAATAATTAGGTTTCAGCTTATTAATTATATTGCTAGTGCTAATTATATACACACAATAATCATAGTTTCTCCTTTAATTTGACTCACTTGTTAGTCTGTCGTCTATAATTATAAGCATAAGTACATTTTGTTGTAGTTCTAGTAATTAGGGCTGCAGTCAAACCGTAACCACCCCTTTTGACTCCACTAAATTGTGATTATTAAATAAATTATATTCAAATCTTCTCCTACTCCTCCATCCATCTTTGTTTATAAGATTTGATTTGGATTTTTATTTTATCCCTAAGTTAACATATAAGTCTGCATGATCCAATTTTTAAAATCTAATTATTACTTATTAAAGGAAAGAAAATCAGGTCAAAAAAAAAAGGAAAGAAATAATACTTGCATTATATTATACACCTTATGGTTCAAATTATAAGTCAGTTTCAACCACTTCATTGGGACTATATATAAAAACATGGTCAATTTATTAAATTTGTCTTAAATTAAGAGAATAATTTAATTTTACCTATATTAAATTAGGTTTTGAATGAAAGAGAAAAATACAATAAGTCATGTTTAAACATTAATTAAATATACAAAACTGGTAAAATAAACTTACACTTAAAATGATTTATATTATGAATAAATACAAATTTCCATGAACTTAGTAATATTTTGGATAGAATAAATTGATTTTGCTTCATCATTTATCAATGTGCACAATTAAAGGATTCTTGTTCGGTTAAGTCCTTCATTTTATACATTTCAAAAATAAATATTGAATCAACAAATTTTGTGGATTTCTAATAAGGATGTTTATGGCCTAAGTTTATAAATGTGATCCAGCTATTTGAGTGAAAAATACTACCTCCGGCAATAAATATAATATCTAGTATTTATATCTATTTTTTTTTAAAAATAATTAAAAAGAGAGATTAATGATGTTAAATAAATTATTTTGAAATATTTACATCTATCATTTTTTCCTTAAAAATAATTAATCTAACTTATAAACTCATATATAATCTACCATATATTATAAATTAATAACATATTTAGCTACCTTATTATGAAATTGAGCGGTGAAGATGCAGCCAATAAAGCCAGCATTGTCTTTAATTTTTTCTTGAGCCAAAAAAATTAAAGCCAGCTTTAGTCAAACACTACAGACCATGATCGCCTTCACTCTCTCTCTCGTTTTTTTATCAATCTCTTTCACTTCTCATCTTCCATCACGTGATGCACGGCCCTGCAAGCCTAGCTATCTATGTAGTATATAGGTAGCCCCTCTTTGTACCTTTCTTACTTGGTTTACGAGTTCCTTTTTTTTTTTAATAAAAATATATCATATTATTCATAATTTATAGATATTTTGAAAGATTGTATTCACTTTTTAGTTCAAATAAAACCAACCTTTGATGTCTGTATATCGTATTATTACATGTTTAGAACATTGAAAAGCTTTTGCATACATTATAAATTGTATTTATTAACAAACATTCAAAATAAATTATCAAATTCCGAGTTTTTTTTTTCTCTTGGATGAATTGAAGTAGTTGTCTACGTATATTGCTTTTTTTTTTTTTTTTTTTTTTTTTTTTTGGCTAAGGTCTATGTATATAGCTACTCAATATAAAATGATGAAAAGTGATATAATGAACGAGCGAAGCAACTTTTCCATTTAAGTATAATTTCAAACGTCAATCGTTTAAATTAGAGAAGATGATTCTCTCTTCATTTTTTTTTTTATATTCCTCATTAGCCTTATTTAAATTGTTGATTGAGAAGGATATGATTTAAAAATTATGAGAAAATGATAATAAAAAGAAACCCAACTCACTGCTTTAGTGGTAGACAACAACAATTTTGATGAAAGCAAGCAATTCTTAGCTATTAGTATAAGATACCTAAATATCATAATATCAAACCCTTTTTTTTCAACTCAAAGTAACGCCATATCTTGACCTATTGCCATGAAATGGGACTTAAATGCCAATGTCAAATCTTGATTGTGTCTAATAGAAAAATTAGTTCCTCACAAACATGACACTCGAATGTTCTAATTAATCTCTATAGAAAGATATGTTAATAGTTAATAATAAAAATACATTGAACAAGAAAGATTAGTGCTCATAAGAACGGTTAATATATACCATTGTTTAAAAATTCTTTCAATTTCATAAAACTTTGAACAATATGCTTAGAAAAACTAACATCTCGCACCACACTTATTTTTTTCCCCATCGTAGTTATATGAACATGATTTGCTTTATATATCTATCGACCTGTGAATCGTGATTTACTTTATGATATTTTTAATATTTTATAAAAACTAACGGTTAAGATATTATTTTGATTTTAAACTCTATACACAATACAAAATAAAGTTTTAATAAAATGAGAGTAAAAAAAGTAAGCAAACCCTCCCAATTAAATTAGAACAGTGCGCGATGATAATAATGAGCTCTTAGTGTTTATAAGGTGGCAGATTTTTATTTTTATTTTTATTTTTTTTTACAGCTGGTTTTAGTTTATTTATATCCTTTGTAATAAAATACGAATTAGGTAAAGTCAAAACCTAGAAAGTGACGGCCAAAAGCTATCTTAGTGCCACCACATACATAATACCTTGAGGGATGAGCCCTAAATATCCAATTATCCAAACATGACCAAAGAATTGAGGTTTTCTAAATGCTTGCAAGCTTATATATATCCAGATCTGCTATATATTAATAATATATTTTAAAAAAAACGCGTTAAACGAAAGCAGCTTAATGAATAGTCAAAGAAAAAAATTATATACATCATTATCTGTGTGTGTCTATATATATATATATATATATATGAGATTTGACCTATTTAATTGGGGGTTACAGCTCATGTGATTCTTGCGTCTCAAGTTTTAGTGAACTCGTGCAACATTATTATTATTTTTTTAAAATTGCTTTTTCAGAATACGAAGCCATGAGCCATGGACTGTAGTGGCGGTGAAGAATAGTATAAATAACTGGGAAAATGAGTATAAAAGTAATACTAAAATAAACTATATAGCTTGTATTATTCTCTTTATATATACATATATATTACGCAGAAAGAGATTGGAATATGTATTTGTAAAAGTGAATTAATGTTGCTAAAATTATCTCTTAACATATATAATTAAGATTGGAATATATATACATTCACAACTCTAAATATATAATGCTATTTTTAGTAATATATATTCTTTATATATATCAATGTAATATGTAGGGGAGTGAATATATGCTATTAACAAATTATAATAATAAACAACTCAAAGTCAAATTTTATACAACTAATTTTTAAAAGGAAAGGCACAAAAAGAAGCAATATAATTGAGGTGCTCAAGGGAGCTAGTGGCTTGAGGTTGTGACAAATTATATAATACGGGACATAGCTAGATTAATTGCAAGAGAGGCAAAGGTTGAGACTTGAGACCAAGTCAAGCAGGTCATATAATATTTGACCCTATGTTTGTTTATGGCAATCACATGTATAAAATAAAATAATCCCAAGTTGCTTTTGAGGGTGATCTTTCTTTTAATTATCTTCTCTCATCATCTCATTCTAAAATTACACTGAAGAAACCTTGGGACAAAGCTTTGCCTTCATAGCAATGATTGTTCCAACTAAGCGCCTTTGATTTCATCAAGCATGCATAGACATTTTATATTGAAAATGAATGTCATCCTTTTTACTCATTAGATATCATCAACTCTGATTTTTACTATAAAATTTCGTTCATTGTGTAGATTACATTATGAACGATATCTTATATTAAGGACCGAATGTAGTATTTTAAAATTTATTATGTTGTACTATCTCTAATCCTAAATATGAGACCCGACTAGCTTTTTTTGGAAAGATTAAAGAAGCTAAATAAGTTACTTAACTAAAGCATATGTTGTCAATCATTCTATGTAATCTCAATATCAAAATATAATATCATTCTATATATATAGCATATGTTGTAAATCATATTCTTTTTCTTCTGACTGTATTTTGTGTTTTCAACCCCCACATTAGATTGAAAACGGTGGATCATGGCCTAAGATTATCAAATATGACGAGAGGTATTTTGATTTAAAAGTTTAGGGTTTCTTCTCTGCTGTTGTATATTTTTCTATATTCCTACATATGCGTGGCTCTAATTAATAACTTAGAATCTGTCTTACAATCCTCGTATTCACTGTCAAATATTATTTATGAAGCAGATAGACACAAACATCAGCTGTGAAATGCTTTGTGATGACGCTCTCTTCTGCCCTGAGCCTGAGATAGTGTTCAGACAATGCTTATACGTTAAGTTACAGAAGACGTGACCAAGGCTTCATTTCCTGCGAATACTCAAAAATAAAAGGTGGTTCCTGTTTTTTACACACGCAGGTATCGCAGTCAGAGTATTTCTCTGAGAATGATTCTATTCATAGAGTTTTTTCAACCACAACTTCACTTAACAATTACTCCTTCCTTAGTTGCTAAATATAAGATTTTTTTTTTTAATTAAGGAAGTTAAATAAGTTACTTAATCATATCATATGTTTTGTTTCCTTGAATTATATATGTTTATTAGTCAAAATAATTAGTTTGGTGAGAAAAAAATATTCTAAGGTAATTTAATTAGCTTATTTAATTTCTTAAAAAACAATCAACTTAGTTAATCTTATATTTAGGATCAGAAAGAGTAATTAACTTAATTATAACCCACAAATAAAAGGAGAAAAAGGAGTGATTGGCTTTACAGTCTAATGATACGAAAGGTTCTTGTAACTGAGGTCGTGAGTTTGTTCAATTTATAATTTCAATCGTTTTGCTCTCAAGTTCACCTAACGAATTAATATATCTCATTAATCAGCCATATGGATCATGAGATTGATTAATTAATTAAATAGGAAAAAAATATTAAGCAATAAATAATGCAGTTATTTTATGCATATGTTTGCTCCACCTCTTAACTAAAGCCATTGAATTCGATCCCAGCCAAAAATTATAAACAAACAAGGGAAATGGAGAGAAGTGGTTGGGTGATTGAGGGTGGGGGACCATCTAATTTGTGGTTTTGGTTTCGTATTTTCTCAAATACCTTTTTTAGTTTAATATATTGAATTAAATTTTTTAACTATCTTCCATAATGAAGACGATGAACCATGTCTGATCCCTGGTTTCATTTATTTAGTTTTTCTGGAATAATAGCGATATTCCCATTTATTCAGAAAATATAAACCACACGGATTCCTGAATTGAAGGAGGCAAAAAGATGATAATGAAATTCCAAACAACTTTTTTGTTGCTTGGAAAATCAGCAATTTTTGTTATTCCCAGTCTTTTTCTTTGCTCTCATTATCAACATATCCATCCAATATAATATTAAATTTATAAAATATATTAATTGCACATCTTCAATTTTAAATAAAATATATTTTAAAAATGTGTCTTAGGGTTGTAAGTTTTAGCTCTTGTGTTCCAATCAAATAAATGATGAGGTGTCCTGAATAAGAGAGAAAGTCAATGTTCTTATGCTTACAACTTTTCCAGAAATTCAATCTTATTTATAGGTCAACGATGAGATTTGGCATCAAACAACAAGAACAAGACAAGCAAAAATATGTTAGTCATTTGATGTATTAATTAAAAAAAAATGTATGTTTTTTGATTTTATTGCAAGATTTGTTAATAACATTATAAAAATAAGATTTTGGTTATAATATTTTTGAATTGAGAGATAATATAATGATTGTAAAATTGATTGAAGGTAAAATTACCTTCTTTCATATTTGTAAAAATTACGTGAATTTCTCCTCTACTTAAAAATATTTCCAGTAAATGCCACATTTCAGCCACATTTTTGTTCTCCCCTGGCCATCCATATTTTTTTTATGTTGAATTTGGTATGTAAAGTTTAAACATATGAAATGTGGGAGAGATTTTCAGCCTCCACGAATATGACACTCGATCATTGAATCACATATTAATTAGGCATGCTGCAACATAATTTAGTGCATCGAATTTGAATTGATTTTAATTACGCCTACATACTAATATAGCAATATAGGGCATATTTTTTAATTTTTGATGAGTAACTACAAAAATGATAATCATATCACACACACCCAGTTTTTAATCATTTTCTTGGGTTTTTACAAAAATGATAATTAAAAATAATGTTAGAGATAATAAATTAATCACCATAAAAAATTGTATAAAACAACATTTTGTTTAATGTATATCAACTATTGTAGCAAATAATATAATATATAAGTAATAAAGAGCAAATTTTTCATCACATTCCACCCAAGAAAATTAATTAACGTGTTTGATTTACACACACACACATTTTCCTAAATTTTATATATGTGTCTTCATAAATAATATTGATGTTATTATATATTGGCTTAACTTAAACCACATTAACCAACATCATTATCAACCTAATAATTCCTTGTTAATCTTTATTAACACATTTTCTTTTTAATTCCATTGCTAAAAAAATCTAATCTACCCATAATCCTGATAGAGATTTAATTTCTGGTTGACCTCCACTTATAATAATCCCTCACTGCCATTAATTATAATTAAATAAATACAGAGTTAGATAGTGATTTCTGATTGGCATGCACTACCTTACATATAATTTATTCACTGTCATCTATTAATCTAACCATCATTCTGGAATGCTCTTATTATATACTATGCTTTTTAATTAATGTCAATTATGAGGTTTAATTATTAATAAAACAAGAACACTGAAATTCTTCAGAAGCAAAAAATTTCAGATCTTTTCTCTAAAACAATGCAGACACTACACATGTCTTGATTCCCACAACAGCCTGTTGTATGTATATATGATTTATATCAAAAGCGAAATTAATTAATAATTAATTAAAGTACTGAAGAAAATATAATTCAACCATTTAGAAATTTGCAGTGGGTAACAGTGAGATGTAACATGCTCTGGATTAAACTAATTAATTAATCAAGCTGTGAGATGGAATTATTATTAATATATTAATTATTGGTTAATTAGTGATATCACTCCCATGTGTTGTATGATAAGTGATGACTCTATATATTCTCATTATAGGCTGCTTAGCTTCTTGGAAGGTTCATATCACATGTAATCATGTCCTCCTCAGTCAGTTACGTGGCTGAATTTGATTGGATATTATTACTATTTTAGATGCGTTACTCAATCATTGTGGCGGGTTTATAAATCAGTACGTCAATCTGAGATACAAAGAATATGAGGTTATCATTACCCAAAATATATATCCTAGCTTAGACATATAGAATAGGCCCCTAGATATATATTGACCCCACATCTATATAGCTAGGCCACACTATATGTTAATGCAAGCATTTTTAGGACCATGAATAAAAAATATATTAAAACAATGAAAATTATACTATAATTATATTGGGAAAAAAAAATCTAATCTTTCCTTTTAAGAAATTATTTTTTATTTTTTAAATAATAGTGATACCTTATAGCCACACACACATCCAAGTACTAACTCTTATTTGATTCTTAGAAATATGTTGGACTATGATCATATAACAAAAATAATGTAAATATACTTTATCTTTGTTTGTGTTTGAGTTGGCATTCAAAAAATATGTTTATATAAATCAAAACAAAACTCATTTTACATATTTCTCTCTTAATCACGTTAGAAAAATAGTTTATACCGCTACTCCAGACTAGCACGTAAAATCACTTCTCCAACTTATGTGTGTCTTGAGAACAAGACAATATTGCGCCAAAACCAAGGATTTTATATATATATATATATATATATATATTCATCCAAACACTATATTCATCACTGTTTTTGGAAATTGATTGTTGGTCCACAACCATAATATTGACTGAAGCTATACAGCTTACTACACTAAAAATCTATATTTTCTCTAAAATATATTCCAAACACAATCTTAATGTGCGTTTGGGTTGCCAGTGAAATTAATTATTATGCTTTATAAAATAAATACGCGAGAGTAGTTTTGATTGAATAATAATCACTAAGCAAGAATAAAGAATAGCTCAATGAAATTTTCCCTTCAATTGTTATGATAATCTATTAATAGATTTTCATGGGAAATTAAATATTTTTAAATGGGCATGCATGAAAACAGTGAATTCTTGATGAAAAATGAAGTGAAAAAAAAAAACAGGAAGTTTTGGAAAGAAAGAAAGATATATATAATTGCAAGTAAGAAAGATGTCATTTTCATAAACTGCACAAAACTGAGAGCACATGTGGTACCTAATTATATATGAACCTCTCTTTTACTTTCTTCCTGGGTTCATATGCATGAGCACTGTACTATTCCTCCGAATTGGAATTTAAAAGATCAAATAGGAAAATTCAGGTAAAAAAAGAGAGGAGAAAACACAAGGACGCTAAACAAATAAATGCACAAGTTGGCCACCTATATTATGAATATAGATAATATGATTTAGCTGGCCTTAGTTGAAATATAGGAAAAATAGGATAATTTGTTTCAAAGGTTAGTGCGAAACAGTGAACTGCAAAGTAAAATCTCTACATGTGGACTCAGTTTAATACTTTAATTTACCAGAATCTTCGTACTACCCTAACCCATTATATGTACTATTATTTTTATTATTCTAAATATAAGATTCAATTGACTTCTTTTAGAGATTAAGAAAATAAAATAAGTTATTTAATCATATCATATATTGTTATGATTAAATTATTTATATCAGTTTATAAGTTGAACAAATTAATTTTAAGACAAATTTATAAAAATAAATACTTTAAATGGAAAATCTTAAAAAAATATCACTAAAACTTTAAAATCATAAATAAATGATTTATCAATAAACTGTTCTTATTGATCCTATCAATAATTGCTTTCAACTGGATTTTATTATTGATCAATATAGTATTGTTAATTCATGTCTTTTAGTGTTTCTTTTTAACTTATTTCAAGTTATATATTTTTTATAATATAGCATAATATAGTATAGGACTGTAATTCATGTTTGTTTCCATGTCTACCCATAATTAATGAGGGTTTTAGTAATAATTAATATAATATTGTTTTTAGGGATTATTTACCACTTATTACAACCAAGACAACTAGAAGCCAAGTATGTATATTCTTCCTCTCTCGCCATCTGTTAACTTCCACGTACCTCAATGATTCATATACCAGATGGTGCCCTCTCAGCTCTCATCTCTCATCTCTCATCTCTGTGCGTGCGTGTGTATGTGTGTATTACAAAGCTTTGAATGCCTGTTTCATGGTTTCTGTGTTCATTTTCAGGAATCAGCTTTGAGCAGAGAAGAGCACGAGGGCAACATGTTGGTTCAGAGATGCTTAAAAATGGGAGAGAGTGACGGAAGGACAAAGATGATAAAAGTGAAATCTGGGTGACGTGATGAAGAAACAGATGCTACTAGGATTTTCTGAGGGGCTATTAATTAAGAATCTCCCTCTCTGTCAAATTTATGAGCAGCTTTATGTGGATGATATCACCATGCATGCGTTTGCAGATGCCCGTCTTTCACATAACCAGTCCATTTTCAGGTTTTCATCAACCACAAGTACCCTCCTCTACTCTCAACATAGTTACATAAAATAATATTTTTTATTTTATTTTAGAAAAAAGAAATTAGAATACATTGCTGCTTACTTAATTATGATTCGGGCTGAGTCAGTTTCTTATCTTTTTATTTTCATATTATTATCATTCTCATCTATTTGAGTTATGAGTAGTAAGTTAGAAGCTGAAGGAGTAAAAAGTTTAATCTTTCGAGGATAATTATCAACAACATTTTATAAGTATATTAGCAATTAATACACTCTTTAACTGGTTTTTAGTATAGGAGTTAAATAACTAATTTATATAGATTATAGAAATTAGTTCTTCCAATTATGTTAATTTTTCTAAAGAACTCATTTATAATTATTATTTGCATTGAAACCATATATTCATTTATGGAAATCCTTGTGCTATATGTACTACTCAATAACGATAATTGGGGAAGAAGATATAAATTTAAGAGATATAATAGTTTAACGTTTGAGAGATTTGTGTGTTTTTGACAAATTAAGATTAGTGATAATTTCAACTAAACTTGAGATGCATGATTTGTGCTTCTTTTTTTCAAAAGTAAAATTTTATTTAGTTTTAAAAGAATTGAAAATAGTCTATATAATAACAAGCTGTTGGTTGAAATAATAAGCGGTCTCACTCATAATAAAGAGAGGACAAGTTTGAATCTCGGCAAGCACACTTATTAGAAGAGTTTTAACTTTAACGATCCGGCCCAATAGAGATTAGGCTCTAAATCCAAAGTGATTTGGGGATACTTTGGGTTTTTTTAAAAATTAGTCGATATAATTTACTCCTAAAAAAACTTAAAAGAAACATGTGCTTGAAAAATGATACTAGTACAAAATATATTGTAATGGAAATTTCATAAATTTTGGGTTGTGAAATGTAATTTTGCCTTTGTTTGGGGAAGTAACTATGTTTGGAACATAAGGAAGAGGAACAAGAGATTTAGTGAATGCATTGATTTAGTAGTTGAATGCTTAAGGCGATCTCATAAGTCTCCATTAAGTACTCAAAAGGACCGTCTCTGGGTCTTGGTGGGGACCGATGTCGAACCCTCCAAAACTTTTTCTTATCAAAAAAAAAAAAAACTATGTTTGGAACATAAGGAAGAGGAACAAGAGGGTAGTGAATGCATTGATTTGGTAGTTGGATGCTTAAAAAGATTAAAGTAAAAGTACACTTGAGTTTTTATTTTTATTTTAAAGCATACTCAACATCAAATATTTTTTTAGGAATAAAAGTGACTATGAATTTTTTAAATGAGTGTAAAAGTCACATATTCCATTATTTTAAAGACCTTGACCATGAGTTTTAACTTTGTTGACTAAAAATGATGAATGGGAGCATGATGTGGAGAAATAATAAACAACTTGGAAAATGAGATGCTGACATGGCAAGGGAAATATGATGTGAATATGAAATAAATATAAATAACAAAAATAAAAATAAAAAGGAAATAAAATGGGGATTAAACAAAATTTAGGATTAACGTTTTCATGAGAGACAAATCGAGAACCAAATCATGAGAAAGTAAGGAAGATGTCAAGTTTGATTAAAAGAGTTGGAGACACTGATAGTAAAATTGGAAGTGAGATTATAGGCAATATCGACACCCCATGAATTATATATATATATATATATATATTAATATGAAAAAGTTTAGATTGTGGTAGATAACGGTAACCCACCAGAACCAGGACACGTCTCCAATCTTAAAGAGCGGTTACAGATCGCGGCATGAATAATAACATAGAACTTGGAAAAAAAAAAATTTGTGGTCTTGCATGGGCCCCCTCAAGTTTACAGTTCATAGTCTGAGTCTCACATGATTGGGCTGTTCTTAGTATGGGCCTTTGAAGGCCCAGTAAGTGACACAGACTTTCTTGAACAATGAAATGAAATGGTGCCCAGCCCATATTTAATGGTGTGTAGGTTTTCTTACAAACATTATATCGGCCCTTGGGTCCAAATATTTTGGATCAGACATTTCCCTCCAATCTGATGAGATTCCGTTATGTTTTTAGGAAAATGATTTTTTTTTTGAAATTATAAAATTCCAAATCAAGCTTATTACTAAGAATCGATAAGGTAATAACAAAATTTGATAAGAAATTCACAACCCATTTTATAAAATATACAGATTTTAAAATTTGAAAGTTCTTTCTCTATCATTTTCCCTATTTTGTTTTGTTTTGTTTTTACTTGATCAGTTCAGTCATTTAAAATTTTATATTTTAAATTCATTTTGTAACAAAACTATATTGGATATATCCCTTGGAAACCTTTTGTCCCTTTTTTTGCTTACTTTGAAACATTTTTTTATTTGGTTGAGGGTATAATCCCTCAAGTCTTTAGCTTAAAGGATTTTCATCTTTTGCGCTTCTATGAATTTGTTCTTTCTTCTTTATAAGGTAGGGTTATTTCGGGGCCCGGTTTTGGTGCCAACCCATCTCATCTGGACCGTCCAAATGAGATTTGGACGGTCTAGATTTGATATTTTTTAAAAATTGGAGTTGGAGATGGAGAGGAATGAGCGGATGAACCCGTAGCAAGAAGGAAAAAGCTCGGATTGAAGCTCAATTGGAGGAGAAACTTGAGCTGGAGCACGAAGACCGAAGAAGGCACAAGAAGAAGGAGGACTGGAGGAGAGTTGACGGTCTCACGGCCGCCCGGCGGCGAGGCGGAACACAGAGTTGAGAGGCTGGGAGGAGGGTCGGAACGAGAGACGATAGCTGCAGAGTCGCAGAGATTTGCGTTTACAAGCTGAATGGAATGGGCGAATGGCACTTTGAGACTCACTCTAACACGATTTGCGGCAGAGTTAACTAGGGTCTCTAGGGCAAATTTTCCTTCTTTTTTTTTTTTTTTTTTTTCGAAAAACGCTGCGTTTTTTACATTGAAACGAAGCGTTTTTACGTTTTTTTTCCCTGGTCTCTGTTTTTTGAAGAAACAAAACTCGTTTTACTCATTTCAACCAATAGTTTATTAGTAACTCAGAAATAAATTTTTCTAGTTATGGACTCCAAACAATTGAGTTCCTCTCTCTGACACATACCATACATAATTTTTGTAATATTTTGTAAAAATTCTTTTATATATAATATAAAATCTATAACAAATTGTATTATTAATGCACTTGTGCAGCTTATTCTTCAAAATTTATATAAAGCAGGAGAGGAAAAAAAAGCTGAAGTTTATAAATATATGGTAGTGTCAAAATTTTCAACTATAATAAACAGCATGAAGTTTATTCAACAATATACTTAAATTAAAAAAGTATATCCTGATGAACAAATGACATTTTAATAAAGTGTCACAGAACTTTTCGTTCGATAATAAGATGTTCCTGCATATTCTTAAAAACAAATAAGAAATTTTAATAATATTAACAAAACTAAAGTTGAATCAATATAAATAATTTGAGAACGTTTGTTTTAAACAATCCTTCAACTCTGGATATAAGTTCTGAAGGCCAAAAAAAAAAAAAAAAAAAAAAAAATAAATAAAAGACCTCTGGATATAAGCGAAGCAGAGACGATGCAGTGAGAGCAAAAAAGTACAGATTTTGTTATTGGTATGAATATAACAAAACGGAGGGAACACAATTAGTAGCAAAGGCACAAAAACTAAGCAGTCCTAAATGAAGAAAACAAACAAAAGAATCATAAAATGGTAGGCAAAGTAAGCAAGTATACATACATTGTTTAAGATCCACCTATACGGAAACCTTAGAAAAGAAAAAACAATGACAAAAATCACTTGAAGGTTCCCAAACCGACACCGGTGTCAGGAGCACCACCGTAGGGTTGGAAGCTGTCACTGGCCTTTGAGAAGTAGAAGTAGTAGAGCTCAGAGACGATGCTGTTGAAGAAGACGAAGGTGGCTCCAGCAGCAAACACTCCTTTCCTCACCGTCTGGCACGATGGTGGATTCTCCCCGAAGATGGTTCTGTACTTTGTGTGGTATGCGTTTCTTACTGACCCTGCCAACAAGCATACTTCTGCTATGAAGAAAAACACCCTGCACCGCACATGAAACACCATCACTTCAAAACACAGAAAAGTGATTTATATATATAACAATGTGTTTGGATTAGAGTTTGCAAAACTTGTTCAATGAAGCCTATGGAACGAAAGCTCGTACCAGCAGGTGATGAAAAGAACAAGAGCAATAGCCCTGGAACCACCAGGGCTGAGAGGCTTGCCACAACAGAAACATTTGCTGGCGACCGTTATGATGGCTTGGCTGAGCATGAGCAACATAAGTGCTCCTACACCATATCCAGTTGATATGTCTGAGTCATACACACAGTAGTTATAGTTCATTTCCTTGTCCTGTACCACTGTCGCCTGCCAAATCATGTACACAACACAAAAGTTTCATTCTTTTCTTGTTACGCACCAACCTAAGAATCAAGAACTTTGAATACCAACAAAGGTTGGCTTAGTTGGTACTATAAGGTTAAGGTTATGAGTTGTGAGGATCTTGTAAGTGGGTGATCGTAAGTATAATTAAAAGACTTTTTAAACCTGAAACTCACATCACCTAAACTTTTTATTATTAAAAAAAATGTAAAGTCCCAGTTCTTGGGCTTAGATTTAAGCCCGTGAAATCTCAAGACTAAGCCCACCAAATTGGGCTTTGTGAACCATGAGACAACTTAGCCCCATTAGGGATTGCACTTTGATGCAGAAAAGAATAAAGAGCAAGCTTTGGCTGAAAAAGAAAGAAAAAGGGCCAGCACTTTGATACTGACATAAGACTGAAACTTTTCCTTTACGCATATGGATGAGTTTCCCAGGTATAGATAGGTAAAAGGGGAAATCTATAGTTTAGAAACAGAGCAAATCTTGTTGGGTGTAAGCAGGAGAAACAATAAATCATGTATAGATCCGGAAATCTAATGTTAAATTTAGCCCCAAGAAACCACTATAAAGAATGTATAAATGCACATTATGCAAGATTGTTTCATTTGAATATCACTATGAATGAACAGAAATAAACCATTTTGTAGTACAAAGTACAAACAATTTTGCCAAACTTAGACGGATCACAGCATAGAAACAGAGGAGAGACTGTTTGTGGCTTAAATTCAAACAGATGGTAAACCCAATATCAAAATGCCACATTTCAACATATGCTTGATCCCATCCACTTTTCTTGGAGTAAAAAACAACATTGAATTCAAACCCATAATCTCATTTCCAAACCAAACCTTGCTATTTCCCTTAACAAGATATTCTGCAGAACATTCACAAATCACAAACCCAGAAACGAAAACATCAGTGAGTCCAAACCAGATTCTCATGTCCAAAGGATTTCTGTCGGAAATCAAATGATATAAAATTCATTTTCTTCCCCTTCACAAGATATTTACAACCATTTACAAACACAAAAACAAAAAACATGATCTTGTCTTGTAATGACAGAGAAAGCAGAGCAGATGGTGAGAAAACAGAGGATGAAAACTGGAAAAAGATTGAATACTCACAGTGCTTCTTCTTTGCTCAGCAGCTACAGCCAATGCAAAAGCGATTAAGTCGATCACAAAGACAGAAACGAGCAAGATCTTGGAAGCCATGGATGATTAAAGAGAGTGCCAGAAGCAACAGAAAGCAAGCCTGATCTCTATTTATACGGCTCTGTTCCTCAAGGCACTCGCAATGTAAGAGAACCAGCTAGCTCTCAATAATATAGCTGAGGATTGAAGCTATATTATGCAGCAAATAACATAAAAACCATGAAACTTATTTAAAATAAAGAATAGCACTGAAGGAAAAAGACGTCGCACCAATGAACTAATGCTGAAAATGCGTATCTCACCTGCTAACAGTGA
The DNA here is from genome assembly GCA_019022655.1 of Acacia acuminata. Classification (NCBI taxonomy): domain Eukaryota; kingdom Viridiplantae; phylum Streptophyta; class Magnoliopsida; order Fabales; family Fabaceae; genus Acacia; species Acacia acuminata. The sequence continues at coordinate 999,515 of JAFJYI010000245.1, forward strand.
ATCTACCTAACAAGTCATGGTCTTTTCTCACGCTTTGCTGCAAAAAATTTAAACTTCACATACAAGCCTTATGTATACTTTTTATTTTCATTGGATACGTTAAAGTTATTGAGATGGTTATGTTTAACGTTAAGAAAATTGAGTATAATTAGTATTAATGGGTCCTTTGGGTCCCTAAAGGTAGGGCTGTTCATGTATATGTCTGTCTCTACTCTCTACAGTGGCGGAGCTTCTTAAGGGTCAGAGGGGGCTATGACCCCAAAAAAAAAAAAAAAAAAATTGTCTTAAATATTTAATATAAAATAAAATTTTTTATACAAAATTTATACGTTTGGCCCAAAAAATTATACATTTATATCAAAAATTTATACATTTGGCCTCTCTAAAGATTCCCCCAATTAGTTAATGAGTATACATTTACCCCCCAAAACATTTATCCCAAAGACTCTCTATCCGTCATTTAATGATTATATCATTATTAAATATTTAGGAAAGAGTCATTAGTTTGTAAGAAGAATTATTTCTAATTATATTTATAGGTAACATCCGGAATACATGAAGAGGGCATTATAGGAATTGGAGGTGGCCAAGTGGACAGTAGAAGAAGCAAATTGACTCCCCATATTAACTCCTAATGTTCATTAATATTGGCCATCAGGGTTGTTTAAATGTACTATCTGTGCATCAAACTTCTCACATTAATATATTTGCTAATTGCGTCACTCTTTTTTTAAAAAAATAATTCATAAATTTCATACTTTAGAATCAGAAAGGTTAGCTATTAATAAAATATTTAGACTGTATAGGTTTGTCATTAACTTCCATCCAAGGGTTAATTTTGTTTTTTTCAAAAAAATATTTAGGGGGTGAGTAATCATTAGTTTGTAAGAAGCATTATATAATACTCATCTCATCCTTAATATAAGATATATTTAGAGAGTTTGATCTTGGTCCTTAATATAAGATATAGTTTACATATTTATTAATCTTTTTTCTAATTTACCTTTATTGAAGTTTCCTTAACAATAATCAAGGAGGAAAATGAATGAATGAATTAAGGCAAATGACTAGAATGTTTTAAAAATACATTTCATATTAATTACCTCAACTGACTTCCTTAATATAATCAAATTTGTTAAATACACATTTGATTCTTAATATAAGACATATTTACCTAATTTAATTAGATTAAAGAAGCTAGTTAAGTTAGTTAATATGATATATATTTTCTAAAACACCATATCCACCTTCTTTAATTCCCTAATTTTTCTCCTCTTTGATTATTATTGAGAGGGCATTAATAAGGGTAAATTAGGAAAAAATCATAAATATAAAAATTTTATCTTAAATTTAGGATCAAGATCAACTCTTCAAATATAAAGATTAGATGAGCACAATCTTTAGTTGTTCCCCAAGGTGCTTGTGCAATCCTGAAAGTGAAGGCACAAGTGAAAAGAGGAGGAAAATTTATAGTATTTAGCTATTTATTCACATTTTTGTAAAATCTTTTTAATGAAATCAATCATCAATATACGATACATGATATAAAATTCATAAGAAAAATAGTATTTGCTACTCTTTTTACCCTATTATGAGCACGTGAAAACAACTTTATATAAATTAAAGAATTTAATTAAAATTAGTTATTTACGGTAAAATATCAAAACTACCTTCAACAAAAGTCATTAGTTAGTAAGTTTTATATTTAACTAGGGATACAAGGTAAAAAAGATACTACCTGGGCCATAATATGGGATTTACTTAGTTAATTTTGATAGATTAATTAAATTAGGTATTTGTTAAAAATATGTGTTGGTCTATTTTTTGATTTGAATTAGAGTTTATATCTCCATGCTAGCCACTTTAGACATGAGACTAGTCCCTTTTGAGGTTTAAAGTATATAAGGTTTTTGTTTTTCTCAATAAGTACGCTTCCAGAATTCAAACTTATATTCTCTTCCTTACAAACTTTGTTGGTCTTTCCAAAACATATTCATAAAAGTCATTTGATGTCAATTCCTTTAACATGTACAATCAATAGGTATAATTTAAGCACACAGAAAATAGAAGGAAAGATAAATATAGGGGATAAAGTGGATTAATGACTTAAATTTAAAATCAAATCATCTAACCTTCCAGCTAGCTCTTATATTAAAGAATTATGATAGTAATATTTATTATAAAACATTTTATATATATTATGAATCATGTTATTTATTTGGTGGGTAATACCAAATGTTCGTACCTAAAGGAAGGCTGGAGAAGAAGCAAATTAAATTGACTCCCCAATTTTTTTTATTTTTTGGTCAAAAATTGACTACCCAAATTAGCTCACTAGTTTTTTTTTTTTTTTTTTAAAAAAAAAAATTATTGTCATATCTTCACATGCTGTAATATTTGATCATCATATTATTCTATTATATGCTAAACTAACATAATTTCAAAACATGTCAAACTTAAATAGTAAATACAGTTGAATTGTATCGAGTCAAAGTTTCAGGATCAAGTTTTAGTTTTTACTTTTTATTAAGAGAAAGAAGAAGAAATAAAAGAAAAGAATTGGTTGGATACAAGATGGTGGTGGGTAGGAGAGGACGATGGCATAAATGAATTGGAAAGGAAGGAAAAGAAGTGAGATGTCACAATACTCAACAGAATAATTATTCTTCCCATGGCCAAAGAAAAAAGAAAGCTTCTTCTTCCCACAATCTTCAAACTCTTTATATCCATTTTCCCTTTAATTATTCTTCCCCTCCAAGCAATCTCTTCATCTCTCATCCATGTGTCTCCCACAAGATTATATATATTCATGTTTTTTTTTATTTTAATAATTATGTACTCATCTGTTTATTCATTTTCCCCGACAAAAAAAGCGTGGTACGAAAAAATTATTTTAATTATTTGTTAGATTGAGTTGGGATTATTTTAATAATCACTTTTGATAATTAACAAACCCAGTTTTGAAAGAGTAAGCAATAATTAAGTGATTGTGTATTAATATATAATAAATATATTTTTCACCGATTGTAATTATGTAGTAAAGGTTGCCGCATCGATTCTCTTGATATTTGTAAAATTTAGATTTCATAAAAAAATGTTACTTGTCAACAATGATTCCTAGCTTAAGTTGGAAGAATCTGATTCCCCTGAGAGTTGGAATACTGTTATATGTAGAGACATCAAATTGAATCTTGTTGTGAATATGTGAAACTTCTCAGTAAATAAAGTGTCAGTACGCTCATCACATATACTTTTTTGAGTTTGTATGTTTTTATAACCCAAATAAGCTTTAATTTAGAACCCATCTCATATAAACTTCAACAAATGTTGTGAAAAAAAAGAAGGAAATTAGAAATTCTCTTCCTCACTTGTATAGTTATAAAGCCCTTAATTTTGGATTTTTTTTTTTTTTTTTTTTTGAGATTGGAGAGATTATATCCTAAAAATATTCTCTCCATTTTTTTAAACACATATAACTATGCATTTAAGCTAATAAAACATAAGTTACAAAGTATCAGAGTAATATACAGAAAGTATTGTAGAGTCTAACAGGCATTCCTTATTTGAGTATGTGTTTTGATGTGCGTTAGTTTGACCAATTTACAACGGATAGGAAAACAACTGGGATAAGCAACATGGTTTTGTCAGAAGATAAAAGTCATTGATTCCCAAAGTGCCTGCAATTATAATTAAAGGACTCCAAAAGTTTGATGTAAGGAGCTAGCAACCATTGTTAAAAGTAAGATTGTAATAGAAATGCCATGACCATGGTTGTTAGTCTTAATAAGTTTGAAGCAGACGGATATTAGTTCAATTCCATAGGGATATATTGGCAGTTTCTACTTTGTATTCCTTGTTGAAAATTATCTTCTTTCTGTTGTTGTTGGAGTAGAACCTAACTGATGATGAAGGCACGTGATTTAGCTTGTATGCTGATTCAATCACCTGCAATGGAGAAATTTTGGAACCTGCACGACAAATTGCACTCCTTGTAAACCATATAGAATCTAAAATCTAAAAAGGTAGATAGGTCATAAAGTTTCTAGGATCATTGTGGTCCATCAATCATATAATTACTATCGAGTCTTGTAACCTTTTAATAGGGTCAGAGTCAATCTTTAGACTAGCGTTACAGCCAAATCAACAAACTCTGAAAAAGGAGACAATATAAGAATAAATGCTTTAAATATTCATTGTTATAATTACAAAAAGAACATACCTTAGTAGAAGCCAAGTGTCTATGATGCATTGACACAAGAATAGATTTGTTGGCAAGATACATCTAACAATCTTCCATAAGAGTAATTGAATTCTAGGAGATAAAGACGAGCTCCAAATTAATTTACATACCTCATTATCTGATTGACTGGATTGCCTAGAAATAAATTGAAGCAATCGGTAGCTGTCTCGTACAATGTATATTCCTGAATTATTAGCAAACTACCAGGGCGGAGCCAGAAATTGCAAGTAGGGGGTGAAAATTACGGAATAGAATGCAGGTGTTCATGCAATTATATTTCAGCTTCATAAACATCTCAATATTTTCATTTTAGTCCCTCTATGAAACTTTTAGTAGGGACTAAATTGAAAATAGTGAAATTTTTATGAGACTAAAATATAATTTTCTAAAAATTTAGTTCAAATTCTGTAATTTTAGGGGTGGACCACCCCCAACTTCCACCCTTGAGATCAGGTGTTTCAAAAAAATTTGAACCACCTGCCCAAGATAGAGTGAGGATATATAATAAATGGATATTCCAAGAACCGTTAGGGCGCAATATAAAGTAACTACAAGTTAATGCTATTTTAACATTCTAAAAAGGACAAATAGTAAATCAGTATATATATATATATATATATTTTTTTTATTTTCACCATTAATTTATATCAGTTAAACAATCAAAGGTTTTACAAACCACCACTTCTTTCCAACAAAGTACACAGACAAAGAATAATTCTTTTGTGTGTGTTCATATTATATAATATCATCTTTTGATCTGCCTGAAGACTTTCACCAAAAATCGTCCATGACAATTATGGCCTTTCCTTGGCCAGAGATGGCACATTCATACAAAATCTGTGTGCACTTTTTGCTTCAAAGAATCACAGGGAATGTAACTACAGGAAATAATGATTACTGAACATTTGTTTATTATATCATCAAGAAATCATGAAATGGAATTTATATTTTATTAGAAAAAAATAAAAATGAAAATCAAATGATATTTTAGTACCTGCAAAGGCAAAAAAATAAAATAAAAAGAGAGAGAAATAGAGAGTATAAATGCCCGAATGTGATTTATCAAGGGCATAAATGTTAAAACGTTGATCTACAGAGGCTTGAATCCAGATGACATACATAAAATTATAGGGTTAAGGTGTACTTTTGCTAAGATTTTTTTTTTTTTTTTTTTTTTTTTCCAGAGGGTGTCCGATACAAATAAGTTTTGGAAGGGTTAAAAATACCAATAATCTATTTTAAAAAGGTCACAAATTCACAAAAACCAGTAAATTTTAGTAAACTTCGTTAGGGTTTTTTCCCCAATAATTTAACAACCGTTTGGTCAAATTGAACGGCTTTGATTAATTTGCATTCTTTTAAATTGTTTATTAATATTTTTTCCTATTCCAAAACTTATTTGTGTCAGTCGCTTTTCAGGAAAAACTATGTTAGTAAAATTGCACATTAACCCAAAATTATACAATGGAGATAACATGATTTGTTGTAATATATTATAATCAAAATTACATCGGATCATTTTATTGTGCCAACTTATCATGCGAAGAATTAACAAAATGCATTAGGATTATAACTTGTTGCCCTGAACTGAATGGATTAGGTTTCTTTCCTAATCATTTTCTTATTATCCCTCATCATCTCTAAATCATATCTATCTAATCAATCACAATACTACTTTAACATCTCTCTCCTCTTCCCAATCAATGGCCCAGATGGGCTTATGAGAGAAAAGGAGGAGAAAAAAAATGAGGAGGAGATCCTCTTCCGAACTGAACCAAACATGTTTTTCTTTTCCTTTTTTTTTTTTTTTTTTTTGGTCAGAACCAAACATGCCATTACTCATTAACTCGCGCGTGGATGTGATTTAAAATTGTAATCCTCTCGTACGTAATACTCCCTCCGACCGATCCTAAATATAAGATAAAGTTGACCTTTTTTTTAGAGAGATTAAAGAAGCTAAATAAATCACTTAACTATGTTATGTTTTGTGTATCCCCAGATTATACGTGGAGAGATTAAAGAAAATAAATAAGTTATTTAATCATATCATATATTGTGTATCTTTAGATTATATATTATTTTATTAGTCAAACTAATTAGTTTAAAAAAATAAATAAAAAACAAATAGTTTAAAGAAATTTAATTAGCTTCTTAATTTTATTTAGGACCAAGATTTACTCCCCAATTTATCTTATATTAAGGAGTGAAGGGAGTATTAAGTGGTGGGTAATTTAATTTTGCAACCATTTTTACTCGTCATCAAAACATTATATTCTCTGAAGCGGAAAATCTTGATGCGATCGATTCCTGCTATACTTAAACATATTATTGAGCCAAATCAAACTATATAGTGTGCTCAAATAATGTCCAAAATATATATGTAAATAAACCCCATAAGAGAATTAGCTTGTTCACCTTCTTGTTCTTTGTTTGATCTGTGTTGCAATTCTATGAACCAAAGTGAAGAAGCCGTCTGCACCAAAAGTAATGTGGTCTAAAGCAATTAGGGCTGTTCTTGTATGGCTCATCAAGCCAGAAGGATGGGAAAAACCTCTTATAAGTGGTGCTGGTGACCCTTTTTCTTGCACAATCTTCTGATTACTTAGTACCTATTTAAATTAGCGGTAGAAATTGTTTTTCCAACGTGATTTATAGTATACAAAATAAGTATACGAAAAGAGTTTTCTCTCATGTCATGTAAATGTGCTTTTCATCAAATGCTAATTCAAACACACCCTTACTTTTTTATTTGAGCCCTGAAATCTTCTGATTGTTTACTGAACATATTTCTGAATAATTTCTAGATAGATACGTATGACCTAATATCAGAGGAAAAGTGGTGTTAGTGTTTTGTATTTGTTGATATATAAAGTTGATTGTCTATTATTAGAATATCCACGTGATGTATATTGATTTCTGCATTTATTGCTGTCTCTCTTCTGTATACTCTAGCATTTAATCCTTTACCCTTTTGCCTTACCTTCTTGTTCACTCCTTGCACCTTTGTTTTCTCTACTTTTGATGAGGACATAGGAGACGGCATGACCAAGGCAACAAACTTGGAGGACATTCAAGGTCTTGGTGGCCCAATGACAAGAGCAAAAGCTAACAAGGCTAAAGAGGCCCTAAATCTCCCTGGTGACCACCTTACTTGAGACAAGCCCAAGTCTAAAGGAAGAAGAGGTAGAAGAAGAATAAGCCTCAATGGATATGCATGAAGGCTTCAATTTACTTGGCCCAAATTCTACATTTAGTTTTATCTTTCGTCATTTAGTTAAACTTTTGTAATAAGGCTTATTGGGCTCGCTTATTGGGCTTTGTGTGTAAGCGATTTAGGTTAAACTTAATATGGGTGTTGTCCACTTTGTATAAGGGAACACCATAGCTTTTGAGACGGCAGATTTGAATGAAGAGTTAACCTTTTTGGTTGAGAGACAAGCTTCTTTAGGGTTCTTTTGAGAATCTCTCGAACTTATCAAGGGTTTCAATCCTTGTGGCGTTCTTGGCTTATCAATTCCTCGGAATTGTGGCGCCTACGATTTTCGTTCTAAATTTCTCGGTTTCGTATCTCCAGATTTCCTTATCGTTTTCCGGTGTTTCTTGAGCCAAATTCGTAGTTCAGAAAGCCATCTTTCGCTCGTTCTAGAATCACTTGAATCAAAGGTCCGTAGCGTGAGATACATTTCGTTCTTTCGGGACGCTGCGTTTTCGTTCCATATTTCTTGGTTTTGTAACTCCCGATTCCTTTATTCTTTTTCGGTGTTTCTTGAGTCAAAATCGTGTTTCGAAAGCGAACTTTCACCTCGTTTTGGAATCACTCAATTCGAGGTGCGTAGCGTGGGATACGTTTGATTCTTATCGACGCGTTGGTGGCCGAATTTCCCGCGCGAAATTCCATTCCTAGCGATCCAATCATTCTATTCTTTCGGGAATCATATCATCTGGTATCAAAGCAAAGGTTCTATGATTGGAATTGGGTTATCTTTTCTTGATTGTTTACATCCAATCTGGTCACACATTTGGTAACCCTAGTCCCTAAATTTGTGTTTTTGATTTTTGAATTGTCCAATTTGTTTTATTTGTTTTTGTTTGTCCTAATTTGTTCTTAGCTTGTTGTTTCTTTCAATTTCTTGTTCTTGAGTTTGTTCTTTCTTGTTGAGAATTCAATTCCTTAAATTTTGCACTTGGTTCTTGGTGTTCATCCTTGATTCATCATTGTTCTTGAATTTTATTCCTTTTGTTGAAGAATCGGGTGTCATAAAAACAAAAAGAAAAGAAAGAAAGAAAAAGGAAAAATAAAAGAAAAGAAAAGAAAAAAAAAAAAAAAAAAAAGAAAAGAAAAAAAAAAAAAAAAAAAGAAAAAAAAAAAAAACTATACAAAGACCTTGCTATTCAATTACACACACTACTACGTGTGAACGTGTGAACCAAGTCCAAAGTGTCTTCCTTGAATAATTCCTCCAAATTGTTTTGGACTTTCTTTGTCTTGTCTTCTTGACATCAATTCTAGAGTTTGGGGATTGTACTCTTGAGTGTTCTTGGAGATTCGTTAAGAACTTAAAGAGAGCTATTGAGTGGTAAAAGGCAAGAGAGAACACTACACAAAAAGCCTTATAGAGAGCAACAAACACGAGTGATACATTTTTAAGAGTGTAAACACGTGAGCGAGTGGTGAGGTCCTATTACTTTTGTTCTTTTCCTTGAATTATGGCGAGTACGGGTGGTGAAGGTGTTCCTCCTCCTATAGGAGATAACAGATTGCTAATTGAAGCCATTACAACTCAAATGAAAAGGATGATGAGGGAACACACGAGAGGAGTTATATGAGAGAATTGATAGAATAGAAAATCAGAGGAATCATGATGAAGATAGACGAAGAGTGAGGGATGAAAGAAGGAGAAGAAGAGATCATGAGAATGATGCTAGAGAGGATAGAATTAAGGGAGTGAAGCTTAATATACCATCCTTTAAGGGAAAAAGTGATCCGGAGGCCTATTTAGAGTGGGAACTAAAGATTGAGCACTTATTTGCATGTCACAATTATGCGAAGAGAAGAAAATGAAGGTGGCACCATGGAGTTTAGTGATTATGCTCTCATTTGGTGGAACCAATTGCAAAGGGAGAGGGTGAGATATGAAGAACCATTGGTGGATAGTTGGGTGGAGATGAAAAGGCTAATGAGAAGAAGATTTGTTCCTTCCCATTATCATCGAGACCTTCACAATAAACTTCAAAGACTCACACAAGGTAACAAGAGTGTAGATGAGTATTATAAAGAGATGGAGGTGTCCTTGATTAGAGCAAATATTAGTGAAGAACGGGAGGCTACTATGGCACGTTTCTTGCATGGGCTGAATGGTGATATAAGGGATGTTGTGGAGTTGCAAAACTATGTGGAGTTGGAGGATTTAGTGCAACAAGCTAGTAAGGTAGAACAACAACTCAAGAGAAAGGGTTTTATGAGGAAAAACTCTTCAAATTTTAATCCTTCAAGCTGGAAGGATAGAAATAAGAAGGAGGGAGGTTCTTCATCAAGCAATCCCTTGCTACACCTTAAAGGACTCAAACTAAATCCAATGAGATCCCTAAAAAGACAAGGAGTAGTGAAATAAAATGCTTCAAGTGTTTGGTGAGAGGTCACATAGCTTGAGAATGTCCTACTAAGAAGACTATGTTACTTAAAGAGGATGGAGAGCTTACTAGTGAGTCTTCTTCGATTCTGCCTCACATGATGATGAAGATGAGTATATTGAAGAAATAATTCCAGAAGGAGATTTGTTTATGGTAAGAAGGATGTTGGGTAGCCAAGCAAAAGACATGGATGATAGTCAAAGAGAGAACATCTTTCATTCTAGATGCCTTATCCAAGGAAAGGTATGTTCTTTAATTATTGATGGAGGAGTTGTACCAATGTTGCAAGTGCTAGAATGGTGTCTAAATTGGGCATTGGAACCAAACCTCACCCGCTGCCATAGAAGCTTCAATGGCTTAGTGAGGATGGTGAAGTGACCGTAAGCAAACAAGTGGAGGTGAACTTCTCCGTAGGAAAATATGATGATACAGTTTTATATGATGTGGTACCAATGGAGGCTTGTCATTTGCTTCTTGGGAGACCTTGGCGGTATGATAAGAAAGTTATGCATGATGGTTGCACCAACAAGTTCTCTTTTGTACATAACGAACGCAAGACTATTCTTGCACCTTTGACACCAAGAGAAGTTAGTGAGGATCATTTAAAAATGAGAGAAAAAAGAAAGCAAGAGAGAAAAGAGAGTGGAAGAGAGCAAGAAAAAAAAAAGAGAAAAAGAGAGAAAAGCACCAAACTTGTTTATAAAAGAAAAAGAGGTGAAAAAGGCAATGCATTTGAAAAAGCCAATGCTCTTACTTTTAAGTAAAGAGAATAATTTTACAGATGCAAGTCCAACTAACTCTCTTCCAAATGCGGTTTCTAATTTGTTGCGGGAATTTAAAGATGTTTTTCCTAAAGAGGTACCTTACGGACTACCACCTCTAAGAGGCATAGAACATCAAATTGATCTCATGCCAGGAGCTTCATTTGTTGGGATCCGTACAACGCAGCGGATTAAAATTTCTACGAATCCCGTCCCGAGGATCACTCAGGCGCGTTTAAATCAAGGCTAGGGAATCCGGATATTACCTTTTAAGAACTCGTTCGTGGTTTCTTCTTCGTTGAACAGGTGGGCTACCTTCTCGATCAGCAGAAGACGACTCTTAGAATCCTCTTCCTCTACCGGTATCCACACGAACAATCCTCGTACACGGCTACGCAGCGTGCTAGCGCCTCTTGTGCGTCTCTCTCTCGGTTTTCACTCTAGGGTTTCTCGCGGCTTTTCGTAATACGCTCGATCGAAAGTCCGTAGGTTTCTAAAACCTATTCGGCGTATTTAATACAAAATTAATCGTATTAACCTTTTTGAATTCAAACTTTAGATCGGATTAAATATATATTAATTAAATCTATCCGATAGATCTAATATAATAATATTTATTTAATCGAATTAAAAACCAGATCTCGAAATTTCGAATTCAAATCTAGATTAAAAAATAGTTAATTAAATCTATCGATAGATTTAATCCAACCTATTTATTTAATCCAAATTCAAAAAAGCCTTCGATTTAATTTATCTCAATAAATTAAATCCAGAAATGATATCTATCTATTTATTTAAATCGAGATACTAATATCTCAATTTAAATTAAATAGACAATAATATCTTTATTCGAAAATTAAATGAGATACAATATCTCGGTTTGTTTTAGATATTTAATTTATCAAATAAATTAAACATAAAACAAATAATATAATAATAATATTTTAATCTCAATTAAATAATATCATTATATTATTTTCGAATTTAAATATATATATATATATATATATATTTACCCTGCATTAAACTCAAGTATTCATTAATCTCAGATCAATCGAGATTCAATGAACCTGGACACTTTTACCCGTGTTGGATTATTCTTGTGTGCGACCTGCAGCCCATATGAGATTGGCGGTGGGCCAACACCGTGTCGACCCCCACAAATCGCAAGCGGCCTCTAGCAAGACATTGCGACTACCCAATTCACATGGGGATCGATGACACGATACACCTATCGTACAACCTTGTCACGTCCCTTTTGTCACGCGATAATTCGGTCAAGGATGAGGCATGGAGAATGTCAACTTCCTTTTCTTGACCATTACTTTCTCGATTCTCGAGTTAGTCTAATAAGTGAAATGGAAACTACTTTCCATCACAGTACGGCCGTACATTTCTTAGACTCACTCATCGAGGGGCCCAGTTTTATCTCTCTACAAATGTGAGGGACAAATTCCATCTTGACCATTCACATCCCTCCGCATGAAAACAACTGATCCCGATCCTAGCCTTTATCATCACCCGGTCAAAGGTGACTTTTGATTAGGTCAAAGGTCGTGACTCATCATGTAGGAATCCATGATGATCTCGGGTCATAGGGCGTCGTGACGCGGTTATACATGAGATAAGCTTATGACTAGATCATGCGGCTTTCTCATAGTGGGTCGGTCCAAAGACCTTGTACTCTTACAAGTGCCCATGACTTTGATTCGTATCTCTATACCTTATCAAAGTCATGCGGTCTTAACTCATCTTCGCTCCCGCGTAGATGACCGACCCGGACATTTAGGATAATCTATAAGATATATCCAGGGATATAGTTATCACCATAAACATGCGTATGAAGTGATAACTTAATGGAGAACAATGACTTGCCCCTAGGGCATAATTTCCAACATCATTGCCTAACAACTCTGTCTTTCAGCATAAAGATGGTAAGAGTAAGGCTGAATATGTGCGGAAACTACATGAGAAGGTAAAGGCAAACATTGAAAAAAAGGTAGAGAGTTACGTCAAGCAAGCGAACAAAGGAAGGAAAAAGGTAGTGTTTGACCCAGGTGATGGGGTTTGGGTTCATTTGAGAAAAGAGAGGTTTCCTGCCCAAAGGAAATCTAAGCTTCAACAAAGGGGAGATGGTCCTTTCCAAGTGCTAACCAAGATTAATGATAATGCCTATAAAATAGTTCCCCCTGGTGAGTATGGTGTAAGCACTACTTTTAATGTGGTGATTTGTCCCTTTTTGATGCAAAAGCGAGAAGGGGATTATAATTTGAGGACAAATTCTTCGAAGAAGGAGGGAATGATGAGGACATAGGAGGCGGCATGACCAAGGCAACAAACTTGGAGGACATTCAAGGTCTTGGTGGCTCAATGACAAGAGCAAAAGCTAACAAGGCTAAAGAGGCCCTAAATCTCCTGGTGACCACCTTACTTGAGACAAGCCCAAGTCTAAAGGAAGAAGAGGCCGAAGAAGAATAAGCCTCAATGGATATGCATGAAGGCTTCAATTTACTTGGCCCAAATTCTGCACTTAGTTTTATCTTTCGAGTCATTTAGTTAAACTTTTGTAATAAGGCTTATTAGGCTCGCTTATTGGGCTTTGTGTGTAAGCGATTTAGGTTAAACTTAATATGGGTGTTGTCAACTATATAAGGGAACACCATAGCTTTTGAGACGGCAGATTTGAATGAAGAGTTAACCTTTTTGGTGAGAGACAAGCTTCTTTAGGGTTCTTTTGAGAATCTCGAACTTATCAAGGGTTTCAATCCTTGTGGCGTTCTTGGCTTATCAATTCCTCGGAATTGTGGCGCCTACGATTTTCGTTCTAAATTTCTCGGTTTCGTATCTCAGATTTCCTTATCGTTTTCGGTGTTTCTTGAGCCAAATTCGTAGTTCGAAAGCCATCTTTCGCTCGTTTGGAATCACTTGAATCCAAGGTCTCGTAGCGCGAGATACATTCGTTCTTTCGGGACGCTACGGTTTTCGTTCCATATTTCTTGGTTTCGTAACTCGATTCCCTTATTCTTTTTCGGTGTTTCTTGAGTCAAAATCGTGTTTCGAAAGCGAACTTTCACCTCGTTTTGGAATCACTCAATTCGAGGTCCGTAGTGTGGGATACGTTTGATTCTTATCGACGTTGGTGGCCGAATTTCCCGCGCGAAATTCCATTCCTAGCGATCCAATCGTCCTATTCTTTCGGGAATCATATCAACTTTTATTCTCTTGGACATTCTAGAAGTATTCTTTTTCAATTTATGCATATGTGTTTATAATATTTTAGCTACTATTCTTTTTTTTCCCTTTACTAATGACTCGCAGGTTCAATCATTTTTGTATTGAAGTTTTCAAATATTGGTATATATGGATTATTACGATTATAATGACTCGCAGCTGCGGTTTTTTGGTAGGAATAATATTAATAAAATTGTTGACATATATATAATTGCACTGAGATGGCTCATACATATATATAAATATATAATGACCTAATGTCAAAAGGATATCAGTGGGATATATTAATCAAAAGTTTGAAATCGAGAGATAATTTATTATTTCCCTCATATATTGTCAAAGTTGAAGCCAAACTTTCCCCACATGGATTTGTTCACTGCATTAAATACTGGTTGCGATATATGTACCATGATTGACATGAAGAATTAATTCATGATATTAATAAAACATGCTAGCTCCTGTCCTTAATAAAACAAACTCAATCTTATATTCTCTCTGGCCAACCAATTGGCTTCTTCTTCTTCTTCTTCTTTTTTTAAGAAAAATTAAGAAAGCTAAATAAACTATTAATCATAACATATGTTACGTATCATTAAATTATATATCGGTTTATGAGTCAAGAAAATTAGTTTTTTTAAAGAAATAAATATAAATACTTTAAGTCATTTATTTAGTTTTTTAATCTTTCTAAAAAAGTCACCGATCTTCTTATATTAAGGATCGGATGAAGTATTAAGGACTACAAATAGTTAGTCACTCTCTATTTTTTTTTCCAAGTACAATTATCCTCCTATTAGAAATAATTAGGTTCGAGATATTATTGGGAACTATATATGGGCACCTCTTCCAGGGGAGATTTAAACATTGCTTCATAACGTATTGGTTAGTCTCTTGTTTTGAAATAGAAAGTGATGATCTCAATCTCTCTTTTTGGTTTTGCTTAAATTCTGATTTCCAAACCTAATTGAAGGTGACTAATATAAGAAAGTTGTTTTGTTTTGATTCAACTGAATTGTAGCAAGAAAGTGATGTATAGTGCAAAGTTGAAGAATGTGAGAAGAGGAGGAGGCTCACAATCATAAAGCAGTCACGAGCTGATATTGCTCAACGCCTCCACATACAATTATGGCTGCTTCCACCGTGCCCTATCCTCCAAGGTACTTTCTATACCTCTTAATTGGTTTCATGACTTTGATTCTATTAATAATAAAGACAATATTTGACACCAAAATATGGGATCGTATAGGCTCGGGATCCCCGTGAAATTAAAGTAGACAGAAATATAAAGAGATTTGGTGGGATATCACTTGTTATATATATGATCAGATTTTGAATCCTGATATAAAATACCATTGATCGAAATACACCAGAAACACAAATATATGGATTTAACAAGGACGAGTGCAATTAGTTTGCTGCATATGTATGATCAGATTTTGTGCATCGAATTAAAGTTGTACCAGAAAATGAGAAGGCTCAGGTTGATAGAAGATGACATAGCTAGCTCAAGAGCATTACCATGGGATGTTGGGATGAATGAGTTGAAACATCTCGAGATGGGTATTACTATTATATAACTTCAAGTTCTCAATCCGCTGTATTGTACATATATAACTACTGTTTTTCCCGCTGAAAAGCGTGTCGGTGTTTCATATATAAATGTTGAAAAAAGAAGTTAAAAAAGGACGAATTGCTTTCATTGAGAGTCGAACTCAAGACCTCCCGCTTACTAAACGGGTGCTCTAACCAACTGAGCTATGAAAGCTTGTTGCGCAGTGATTCCCTTCTAATAACAATTGTTAAAGGTAACTACACTATTTGGTCCATAATCGTCAAAGCCCCATGAATCTCGTATTAGATGAAGCTTTTTTTTTTTCCGACTTATAAAATGGTTTTAAGTTCTTCAATGTTTTATTATTATTATGTAATGTATTTTATTTTTTATTTTGGGTATAAAAGGTAGATTATGCCCCTGTATTTTTCCCAAAACTCAAAATGAACTGCACTTTTGAAAGCTTGAAGCTCCTTATGTACTTTTATGTCGATAATAAATAATGGTATCTTATTTTGGTTTTATATAGTCCATTACTCCATTGATCATGTTTACCTGTGAGACATGTTGGTTTCTGAGCCCACAGCTAAGTTCAGGCAGATGCATCAACAGCACCCAGGTTTGCTTATGCTGAAGAACATAATAACAAACTAATAACTAACAATAAAATTTATTAGTTTTACGTTTACCCTTTAGACAGCAGGCTTGCAATAGCATGAATTTAAGGTATACAATTTTATTTCATATTTTGATGGATAATCACACCAATTTTCCTTGAATACACGCAATGAAGATTCATTACACAAAACTCTCAACATCAAAAAATTCAAAAATTCTGGTATTCACAAAACAGAATCAGCCCACGTACAAAGTAGTAACGATCACCTGTGTGACCCCTTTTCTTCATATTAAGTTACATTACAAACAAATCCCTGCATATGACAGCTTATTGTTATGTTTGGCAAGCAGTAAAAAACCTACAATCTCAACTTCTTCTTCCAAAGAAAAGAAGCTTACGAAACCCTTTTGCAGCTTTAGAAGAATCCTCACCACTGTTCCATTTCTTCCGCGAATGGCCTGCTTGTGGGGGGGTGGAAGTTTCTATCCCAGATTTTTTGGGTGACGCCGGAGAATTTTCATGAGATTCATGATAGACCTTGGAGTCCACAGCAGACATTGAAGGGGTAAGAGTCTTATTAGGTGATGCTGCTTTAGGATTTATGATCACATCATTCGTATCTTCTGGTTTGTCTTCTCTAGGAGCTGAAGATACCTTGTCCAGTACTTCACCTTTTGACAGATTTCTTCCAAATGTGTGACCTTGATTTGGCACAGAGTTTGTGTCAAGTTGGCCAACATTTTCAAGCATGGAATCCGTTTCTGAAATAGATTGTCCTGCATTTTTCTCCATAGAAGTCCTCGGTACCTCTTTAATGTCTTTCAATCCAACAACATTGAAATTATCCGGCTCAACAGATTGGGTTTCGCTATGTTTCAATGGCAACACTACTTCACCTTCCATATCATGTGGAGTCTGAGCATTAGTGTCAGAAGGAAGTGCTCCATTTAGTTTCTTTTTGCCATCCTTTTGTTTTGAAGATTTGACTTCTTTAGGACTCAGTTTCTTCTTTTCTGCACCAGCAGTCTTTTTCGGAAGAAGCGGACTCACTTTCTTCTTTTCTGCACTAGCAGCCTTTTTTGGAATAGGCGCATTTGCCTTTGAGGGAGGTTTCTCTGCTGTAACTGATTTTGCTTGAGTTGTTGAAGCCTTCTGACTTACTCGAGCAGTGGCAAGGCGCTCTATAGTCGAATTCCTGAGGACTGGCCTGTGCAATTTTTTAGTCTCCTCTGTAGATGGATCAATGTTAGGCTTCTTATTCCTCACTGAAGTTAAGGAAGTCTTATTTCCTGTTCCAGTCTTGGAACTTTTTTCAGCAATTCTTCTTTGGCGTTGAATCATTAGCTCCTCCATTTTCTTTCTATTTTCTTCTTCCTATGTAGGAAAAGAGGGCATACAAGTGAAAAAAATCAGAACAGTGCAAGGCGCTCTAATCGAACAATGAAATAGATCTGAGTGATTTAGAACATTTGAAAGGTGAAAACATTCCATATGTATGTGGTGTCAAATAGAAGTGTTTTAATACTTAACAATGGAAGCAAGAAAGAGCACCCTACAAAAACACAGATAAAGATGTTCCAAACACTATTGGTTAGTGAAGCTACATCCAGCAGTTTGATCCAAATAAGTATGCCCCCTTAAAAAAGTGGTGAAATCCACAGCAATCTAGAAGAGAACTAACTTTACCCCCCAACTCTTAAAATCTATGGTCAAGTACCGATTAATGATGTACTACATAATATAGTGATTGAGCACCCAGTTTCTAGCTCATGACTTGTAAGTTGATATTGTGCAGAGCCTTCAGCTAATTCAGTAAAATCAAGCTCACAATTAGCAAGAGAAAACTTTGTCAATTATAAGCCGCTTAAACAGATTAAAAAGAAATGAGCACTTTGGTTTGGAGCTGCACAAGCAAGGGTAGAAATTATAGGCCACTTCGTGAAAGCTTTCGTGCCAACAAACAATTTTCTACTCTTCATAACAAACTGACAGTGACTAGCACTATTGTTGGTTATGGAATAAAAGCACAGAAACATCCCAAAATGATAAGAACATGTTTAGAGTATTCTTTTTCGCTTAATTTTCCAGGGAAATTAATAGAACCCAATACAAGTTACCTTGTCATATTTGCTCTTCACTCCTGTGGTTCTGCTTCCCGGGGATGCTTTGCTTCTTGATGTGATATCAGATCTGCTCTTCCCAAGAGAACCATTCAGGGGTTTAGACTTGGTTTCTTTACTTGAAACTTTCCCTGTTCGAACTCCAGAAGTTTTGGTACCTGTGCCCTTAGTAATAGACGGCTGCTTTTCATCTGTTTCAACATCCAAAGGCTTGCTATTTTGTTCTTTTGATGGAATAGTTTCATAATCCATTTCCAAAGTCCAAGGTGCCACACTCTGCTCCACAGCTGTTTCACGATCAAGCACCATGCAAAGATCATTTGGCTCTTGGGCATTTACTTTTTCACTCCTATTGGGTAAACTTTCTTGCCTGCTGTTTGCAAATTCAGTAGAAACAATGTCTGAATCCAAGCTTATTTGTGCTGCTGATAGGGAACTGAACTGGTTTTCTGATGAACAAGATTGGATCATAAAAGAGTCATCAGCCAATACACCTTTGTTGTTTTTGTCAGCATGAGAACCACCAGCAGCAACTGACGATGAAATGCAATCCCCATTGAAAATACTAAAATCTTTGTTTCCATCTTCATTTGCTGCTTTACCTGACTGGCAGACAATATACCAATCCTCTTCTTTACGGCGTTTAGCGATGGAAGATTCTGTGCCAGAGCTACGTAGAACAGCAGAAGAATAGTTCACTGATTCTTCATTTCCCTTTGAAAGCATAAACTCTTCATCTGTGCTATTTATTTTCCTCACAATTGCAGATCCATCATTGCCTTCCTTATAATATTCAATACGAGTTTGACCCCCACTGTCAAATTTACCACCCGTCACAATAAAGGAATCATTTGAAACTGCTCTCATTACTTTGTCAGATTTTGGATTGAATGCAGATGACCTTTCATGCTCCATATTTTTATCCCCAGCATATTCATCCTCAAACTGTACAGTAAGCTTTTCTGCACCAGATGTAGGCTCCTCTTCTCTCAAAAGAAGACTCTGGAAAGCACCCCAGTTGTCATTGTCTTTGATTACTGCTTTAGTTTCCTGACCAGCAGCACTATCGTTTTGCCTGCCAGGGAGTTTTGTCTTATCTCTTTTCTTGTGATGCCGGGAGGCTGACTTGTGTCTTCTCTCCAATGAATCCAGAGCTTCCTCTACCTGATGCTTTAAGGAATCCCCATTGACGTATTCTTCATCATCTGTCAAACTCCCCTCTGAGATACTACCCTTTTCACCATCTCCATTAGAGGTTATATAATTAATATTGCGGATAACAACCTTCCTCGAGGACTTCTTTCCATGTTTCTTTTTTCCACTTTTATGTCGTTCCTCTGAATCATTCCCATTACTAGAGTTGTCAGATGTAGTTGATTCATCTTCTTCAGAGTTCTCCTGTGCTTGGGAATGTTTCTTCTTTTTAATAGATCCTTTACGACTCCAGCGATCTTCCAGCTCTTGGTCAATGCCAACATGAGAATCTTCCATGTTTGGAGGCCAATGCATATTCCCTGGAAAATATGAGGAGGGAATCTGCATACCAGGATAGAGGTATCCTTGATAAGGTGGCATTTGTTGAAATACAGGACCCTGGAAATGGTGGTACTGAGGAAGATGATTTGGCCATGGCATTGGCCTTTGAGTCCTTCCATCTGTTGGCAAGCCATTGTCTGCATATTTTCAAAGTGATAAATACTGATCAAAAAGCTCTTATGGTATCTGCACAAGATTTATGTTGTTTGATTTGATATTTTCCAACACAATTTCAAAAAATCAGGAACACACTCATGAACTCCAACAAGTATTTTCGCAGGTCTGATTTAGGGTCAGCTATGCATAACAATTCTATTTTTATAGGGAAATTTATGTACAATTTCTCAGCATTCCCAAAATCTAGAAATTCTTTTTTGTTTGTGAATGAAGAAAAGAGACTGAAACAAGGGAGATTTTACATTGGTTATGAATGCAGTAAAGAAGAAGTACAGAAATGATACCTAGATTAATGTCCATACTTGCATGGCTTGGGGTTGACTCAGAGACTGATGCATCAACAAAGCCATTTTGCTTCCCACCAGCATCATTATCTTCACCAGCAAGTATAATTCCTGATGTTCTCAAGTATGGCAATTCTGGACGAGAATGTGCCTGCATTGCTGCTATCTCATCAATCCAGAGCCTATCTTCATTCTTCTGCTTGATCAGTTCAAGGAAATTATTGCATGCTTCCCTAAACAAAACAGAAATTAATATTCCATAGCAAAACTTCAAAAGCTTCTTCACGTAAAAAGTGAAGAAGAAGCTATTTTAAGTTCCTGATGCAGGTATCATCCTGGCTATGGCATGTCAAATCAAATTAAATCATCTCTATTTATGTATTCATGCATTCCAAGAGGCGACACAAGAGAGTATAACAGTGTATGAGAATACTATTCACTTCCTCTCTATCTCTCTAAATGGATCTCTCCAAATAACGTATGGAACAAAACTAAGTTAAGAGGACACCCAAGGAGTTACAAGATATGTGACAATAAATAACATATAAAAAGTGAAAATATGTAAAAATAAATAAATAAATGTACTAACACTTGAATGAGGTCTAAAAATTCTTTTCTTTGTCCTGATTTTGTAGTAAATCAATGTTACAGTGAGTTCCAAGTAATGCAGTTATTTACTAGTATTTCAGCATTCAGCCAACCTTAAACGAGATGCTCCAAAAGTATCAGCAAAGCATATAAGGTCATCTATAGAGTCCAGGTCAAATCCTGCAACTAAAGCACGAGCATATGCCATCGCTTGCTCTTTACGAAGCATTGCTTTCCGATTATCCAGAACTCGTTGAAGGCGAACCCTGATTATCAATCACAGACAGGAAAAAAAATTTCAGGACAATTTAAATTTATTTTGATGAATAAAAAATGTCTTACAAGAAAGAATAAACTTCAAACACTACCTGGAATTTTCTTCACATTCAGCTTGGTCAGTTCCATTAAGTTCATCTTTCTGCTAAAATGCAGAAGGTGGCATAGGGTCAATACATGGCCAAATTTACCAAGGTAAGCTCAGCAAGATTTATATATGCATACCTTCGAGATAGTATTTGACCTTTTGGAGTTCCCATCTGCATATGAGACATTACCCGTTAGCTTCAGTTCAGGAAATGAATTATTTTAACACAATTCATCAAACAAGGAAAGTTATCGAGTTCCTTATCCATCGCTTGATTTACTTGCATATATACTCTGTTAATACTGAAAGCGCAAATTCAGCAAAAAGAACTTGTCTTTTTCCTTTCTTTCTTTCTACTAATCCTGTTTTATCATGGGATTGAAATGATCTTTGCGGATGGCGCAGCGAATGGAGACGTTTTGTGTGTGTGTGTGTGTGTGTGTGGCTCGAATAGAGACGTTTTTAACTATACATGTATGTCTACTACCCCCATGAAACTGACCCCATAGAAATCAGTAGCTTATCCCACTTTATACAAAGTTTGAAGTGAAAAGACCGACCTACTATGCCTTTATGAATTAATAGTTGCGTCGAGGAAGTGGATGAAAATTAAAAAGTAATCTTTTAAGAAAACTGATCAAATAAGGTAAGAACAGACGCAGTTTCAGATACCCAGTACCTTCTGCCTCTGCCCCCACACTGCTGTTCTCGCTTGATTGAATAGAACTTTCAATCTGCACAATCTCTTTCTCGATTGTCACCAGCCTTTCCAAGACTTCCGGCGAGCTTACGAATCTCACAAACCTGTCGAAAATGCATTGAAACAGATAGATAAGCTCGTGCATGACTATACAACATAGTATTCACAGTAAAAATCGTTGATCTAATCCAAAGCTTGGATTTCTCAACATTTTAGAAACTTATGATATAATGTATCAACATTCCATGTAAGTACAAAAATACAGAACTAATCAGAAAGTTGAGGGATAACGAATCACCTCTGGAGGGTGGCTTTGGTGAACCAGGGAGGGTGAGCACCAGAAGGACGAAGAATAATCGAATACCCACCTTTGGAAATCTGATCCTTAGCCGTTTTGAGATGTGGAAGAAACGGTTCTAAGAGTCCTGAAGCAACACTCTCGCTCACAACTCCAGCAACGATCACGAGGTCACATCTTCAACGAAGAAGTGACAAAACAAACAGAAAACAAAAATCACAAAGTGCAACAAAAAACCACAACATTGACAGCCCAATTACTAACAAAATTTCCAAGTGTGAATGAAAATGTGAAGTTGCAAAACCTGGTGCGAGTTGGGGTGAGCTGAAAAAGAGCGTGATCGATACGAGTATGGGGGTCCATATCCGAAGGAGAATAACAATCAATTCGAAATCTGACTCGAGTCGCAGTTAGATTTGGACCCCAAATGCCAGTCTCTGGGATTGTGAGATGCTTGATTCACATGGAATGAAAGAGAAGACGAAGAAGAAGGAGGAGCACATGGAGGGTGAGTGAAAGCAGGGGATTTTGTGGGAGTTTTTGAAGGTGGGTCCAAGAGAACATGGGGTCTCCTTGGATTTCAGAGACAGGGTGTTTCCGTAGAAAGAGAATGTAGAGAAACAAAGTGGTGGCGTAACAAGTGGTTGAGAGGTCCATTTCATGTATCTGTTAGCTTATCGTCCAAGAGAGAAATGGTGAGAGTGAGAGAGAGAACTTTGTCGTGCTTTTAATTTGTCGGTGTCACACGAAGAATTGGATTGAAGAAAGTAATGGTGGTAAGGCGAGTGAGAGGTGGTGTAAGGAATAATAACAGTAGTTGCTATCACTCCATCAGTATCTGTGACTGCCAACTACAATATGGAAAAGAAGAAGGTGGCTACTGGCTACTGGCTACTGGCTACTTTCCCATCACGCAAACGTGAAATTCCATTTCTAGTTACTACGTTCACAGTGGCAACTTAGCAAATAGTAGCAATTTACAACGCACACGCTACAAAATAAATATAGAAGTGACTGGCCTCGTGAAACGAAAACTATTTGAGCTCTTAACTTGCAAAAAGGGGAACCCTCCACATCTTAATTATGTAACAGTATGGTAGTAAGTGTCCCACGATCAGTGAAATGACAGACTCAAAATACTGAAAAAGAAAAGAGAAACAAACAAGCTTTTTTTTATGACAGATAGATAATGAAGAAAATAATTATAAAATGTTTTATAAATTAATAATGGGAAGTAGCCACAAAATATTTAGTAAATATTTAATTTAATATTTTGATTATTTCCTTAAACATCTAAGTGATTTTTTTACATAACAACATATTAATAAATACCCGACATCTTACCCGCACGAGCATGCATGAGTCGTTATCAAAAAAAATATAGAAGTGACCTTTTGTTCAACAGGCTAGGAGTTGTAACAATTAAAGCTCTTGAGTTCGAGTTATGAGAATATAATAGTGTTAAATACTTGATAGTAAAGTTGTCCTCCGAACTTGTTGATCCGAATTAGTCTAAACCTTCAATAGACGCAAAGATATATATATTTGTGTGTGTGTGACTTTTTTTGGGCATATTATCCAAATCAGGAATAGCAATTAACTCATCAATTTTTTTTTTAAATTAGAAAAAAAAAAATTAAAACCTTACACGTATTCAGAATATGAATGAATCCTATAATATAATGGTGTTTGTAAAAGTTGAAATGAAAATGGAGTTACATGAACAAGAATTTGGGGAATCCTCATATATATATATATATATATATATAAAAGGTGGACAGACAAAATGATTAATGAGATCCTCATTTAATTAATTAATTTAAACTGATATTAAGTGGTTTTTCCTGGACCTATGAATAGTGAACATAGTAATATAGCATATTTATCATTTGTTGGAGAATCTCCATGCTATAAGTAGTCTTATTAATTATTATTATTATATGCCAAATAAGTACGCGAATGTTTATTGGATAATATTCTTAGTACATGAAAGTACTTTTTCATGAAGTGTGCCATCCTAATTAAGACATTGATACTTCATCTAAAAACACTATTGCCTAATGATTTCATATTGGTATATGGGGAGAAGATGGTGCTATATTTTCAATTAATTAATCATATTATTATTGATATTGATGATTGATGTTACTTAATTATATTTTGGCCATTATTATATACAAATAAATTTGATTGTAAAATCAGCTACAGTTAAAATGTGAAGCACATAATTAATCTGAGATCATATAATTAATTACCATGTTATGAATATTTTAGAAATTTATGTGTAAACCTATTTTTTCTTCTCTCTGACGCATATATATTTATATATCAAAAATAATTTAATTGTTGACATAACTCACTAACTTGGCCAATATATATTTATATATATATATAAACTACTTCCTCCGGTTATAATTATATGAGATATTTATCTAATTTTGGAGAAATTAAAAATAGTAGTTAAATCAGTTAATTATATTTATTTTCACAACATGCCCTTAGTTAAACTTTAAAATGACATTTAATTATTTTGATTATCTATTCTTTGTTAGGATCTCTACTAACTCACAAACGATTTCTCCAAACTCTCACATAGTCCGATGTCGTCACCAATATCTCTCAACAACTTCCAACCTACTCTTAGAGGTTGAAAATATAATTTAATAGTGATTTCATTATTAAATATGAAAAAAAATTGCTCAATCTTATTTTATTACAAAAATAAAAAAGTAGTAGAATTGAGGTGTATGGGTACTAATGAGTTGCAAGCATTACTCACTTTAAGAATATATGTACATTATTAGATATTATTTTCTTTAATTATTATTGAGAAAGTGTCAATTAATATGGTTATTTTGGGAATAAAATTGACAAAAGTTAGAGCTTTGTTTTATAATTGGATCAAGATTAACTTCCAAATATTATCTTATAATTAAAATTGAAGAGAGTACTTACTAATCACAAATTTGTTTGGAAAAATGACAGTAGAAGTAAATAAATTAAGTAAAATCAACAAAAAAAGAAGGTATGAGAATGTATCAAATAAAAAGGCAATAATTAGGGTCAACTTCCATGAATATATACAGTGAAGCAATCGATCTCATGAGCATTTCCTTCGGTTGGAAAGTTACGTATCAGCAGACATAAACTTTAATTATATTTTTGGCCAACAGACATAAACACTAATTGATTAATTAATTAAACTGAAAAGCCATCATTTATTAGTGAAGGCTATGATTGCAACTTTGTTTTTCTTAGGTCATTATTAATTAAATTATTTTATGTCAACGATCCAACTACCACAAACAACATGCGATTTAATTTAATTTGAGACATAATCTTAGCAATTATGATATTTATTAAAAAATATATATATATTTAGAAGTGACTAATCTCTATATATCAAATACGATTGGTTTTGGTTAATCTGCCCATGATGGCGTGCGTGATGGGCGGTTTGGAACAGTTATCCCTGTATATAAGTATATATTATAGCCTTTTTTATTGATTTTTTTTTTTTTAGCAAGGTTCTAAAACTAAACCAATGATTTGAAGGAGCATTTCAGATCCAATTAGACCGTAATAGTTTATTCTTCTAAGGGTAAAGGAGCATTTTTGCCAATCAACTATAGATGCAGTGAGGATCTCTTTGGATCTAAAGGATCAAGGATCAATGGGTTTCCCAAAGCCACAAGGCCACTAGTCTCAAGCATTAAACTCACTTACCAACTCCGCCTTCAATGAAAAATTGAAGATTTCAAATAATTAATATGAAATCCTATTTTTTTTTTAATAGAAAAAATCGATTTTTAAAAAAACTCAAAGATTCAACATATACCTTATGGAAAAAGGTTGATGGTTGGATCGAGGCAAAGGAACCAAAAGCGAAGCGGAGGAAGTCGATGAGGATGAGGACTGACCACCACCAGGCCTCAAGCTTATTCGATCACCTTGCCGCATAACCGAGGAGATTTGGACGAGTCCGGGTTTCACAGTTTCAGAACAATGTTTTTTAGCCAACTTGAAGGAACATTTCAGATCCAATCCTACAAACAAGGTAATACCGTAATAGTTTATTCTTCTAATAAATGATTTTTTAATACTCCATTCGATCTTAATTATATGAACACTTTTATATAGGATGTAGTATTTTATTTATAGTGCATAGTTATGCTGTCTTAATTCGTTCCAAAAAGAAGAATTTTTGTTTTGGATATTTTTTATAAATTATTATGCAGTTGAATGACTTTACGTACAATGAATAATGGTAATAAAAATTTTAAATCAGACAAATATTCCCTAAACAAGAAAATGACAACCATTTATCCTCATTATGAGTGACCTAATAATAAGTTCCAAGAGCCTAACATTCTTTTTTCCCTTATCTTTTGTCTTATAGTAATTGATAATTGATGAGAATTATTCAGCCGGCCTATTTATTTTTTAAATATAAAGACATGGATAAAGTAAATATAGTTACAATAATAGTATTTCATTTTTTTAAATAATATAAAATATTATTATCTGCACAAAAGTATTTCCAAATATTTGCATAAAATATTTTATAACTTGGAAAATATAACTGAAATTAAAATTAATTTTAAAATGATATAAAACATAATTGAGAAATTCAATATTATATACATATACACTATTAAAAAAAAAAAAAAATAAAAATACATACTCCCATATTCCCATTTCCTGGGTAAAGATCCCATATTCCTCCTAAAAAGTAAGTGGGCTATGCATGAATTGAGTAAATTTTATTTTTTTATGGAACTTGAGTATTTTTAAGTTACTTTGGATTTGGATCTAATATTTGTTGAGTTGGAAGCATTAAGGTTAAAGCCTTCTCGATAAGCACATTTTTAAGGATTCAAACTTATGTACTCCTCCTTAGTGACGAAACCGCTTACCATATCAACCAATAATTTGTTGAATGAATTGAGTAAATTTTATATATTCAAACGTGAAATGTATAATTTGTATTTTAAAAATGTGTGGCATTAAAAATATTAGAAAAACGCACCTTTTGTTTGTAAGGTGGTGTTCAAATTAGATTAAAATTCTTATAATTTTTACTAAGAATATTGATCTCTATAATTTTAGTCAACTTTTAATCTAAGCCCCTGCACTACTATTACATGTAGGACTTTTTACTCAAGTCAGGAATGATTTTTCACACTGATTTGCGAAGGATATTATAAAAGAAGGCATGGTAGAATATGCACTAAATTTATATTTAAAAAATAACCAAAGTATGGATGAGTTTTCACTTCGTTTACACTAAATAACCCACGTAGAAACTCATTCTTTTATAGTGTTATTATCACATTAGTAACATGTTATCTCTATAGGGACTATAATGAAAATTAGCTATAATTTTAATAATTGATTACTTAATAAAATACAAGCCAAAATCTCTAACTAATTAAGTTTCAATGAGCGAGCCAATCAATCTTTGTATTAAAGTCACAATTGTCACTAATTCAGATATTCAATTAGTACTTTCTTCAGTTCAAGCTTGTTCATACAATGCAAAAAGCATACTTGCAGGCTCAAAAGACACAATTTTTTTAACCCAAGTAAGTTCTTTTTGCTCGAGTACCCAAGTAAGTTCACCATGCATGATTTCAGAGAAAAAAGGCGTTTCCCAAAATATATACTTTATGTGTCACACACACGCACAAATATTATATGCACTTAGCTTGGTGCGATGCCTGTTTAAAGCCTATGGGTTTATTTGGGTTGACAGTAAGAGCGATGGCTTAAAAGCTATTAGATTTTAAAAAAAAACTCGGTAGGAGCGGTGGCTTAAAAGCCATCTGATTTGTATTTGGATTGATAGTGATAGAAGTGGCGGAACCCATGTTAAAAAAAGCGTTTTTGGAAAAAGCGTTTTTTTGAGCGCTTTTTTGAGCGTTAGGAGCTTTTTCCTTAACGCTCAACCCAAACGGATCAAATGGGCGTTGCCAACGTTAGTGGACTTTTTTTTAAAATTGCTGGTCCTAACGCTCCTAACGAGCTCCAAACAGGCACTATATGAATTAGAAAAAGGTGGCAAATTAATTGAACATCCAGAAACCATAACAAAGAATAATATATGGGTTTGAGGCAGCTAGAGATTCTATTAATGGAAATATATAGTTTGGCGAGAAAAGGTGTAAGAGAAAAGCAAAGCATGTAGCTGAAGCCGAGCTTATTAGCTGGAAATATAATGACATATCTTCTCAATGATGAAGATGGTAGAACTCCCTGTCTCACGAGACTGACCATTATCAAAACGATACTCTCAATATATATATCGATGGGTCCAATTGAAAACAAGTTAAATATATTAATTGCTTTGTTATAATAATAATAATTAAGCATTGACATGAAGTT
Source organism: Acacia acuminata (assembly GCA_019022655.1). NCBI lineage: Eukaryota > Viridiplantae > Streptophyta > Magnoliopsida > Fabales > Fabaceae > Acacia > Acacia acuminata. Next base: position 1,028,000 of record JAFJYI010000245.1, read on the forward strand.
TTAACCAACCCTAAAACACAAGCAATCCTCATCCGATCCATTCCAACCCCCACCTGCAACACACACAATCTCATATTCAACTCTATGATCTATTTGTCTCTTTCTCTCTTATTATAGCTCATTATTTTGTCAAAAGCATCTTTAAACGAGTCAGTTTTGGTTGCGTTAGATGTGACTTCTCTCCCAAGATATCTAACCTTTCATTTATCTTGACACATCTGACTGTGTATATATGGATGTCGAATCAATGAATATGATTAAATCAACAGTCAGTTGAATGAGAACTTGAACTTGACACATTGCTATGCACAATCCCTACATGCTATGCATGTAGTTTTTTCCCCCCACAACATTAAGAGTTTTCCTTTCAAGGTTTAAAAAGCAAAGAATTTTAATATCCCTCAATAAATGGGCTAGCTTCACAACATTCAGATTTGTGTTTTTTTTATTTATGATGAGATGAGTCCACTAGCCACCTTAATCAGAACTTAATATAAGAGGAGAAATGTTTGATTGTCGGCAAACCCACATTTCCTCAAAAGTTGGATCTAGAGAAAGTATTTTTTGGATGTCCACTAATATCACAAATTGTCACCAAGCTATGATATCTATAAACACTCTCGTATATAAATATCCAAACATCTCCTTTAAGATCACTTTCTGAAGCATGATGCATTGAGTTGGAATCCAAAGGTTTGTTATTATGACTTATGAGTCCCACATTTGAGTAGCCTCATAAGTGGAGTGATATTTATAAATTTAAGGGAATTTCACACCCTTCTAATAATTAAGCTGATATTTCAGAATTGTACTCTCCCTTTAACCTTATATCAATTACATTGGCACTACCACCGAGAGCTCAATATTTGTGAAGACATCCCCTCTTAAGAGGGATGTATTGTTACAAGTCTCATATTGTGAGGCCTGACAAGTAGTGTGGTTAGCTTTATAAATTTAAGGAACTCTCCCTCATAATAGACAAATATTTTAGAATTAAGTTCTCCCTTTGAGCTAATGTTCATTACATTGGCTCTCTCGTTGAGAAATCGACATGTATAAAAAACGCTACCCACACAACAAGAGGATGAGCAAAATGCGATGAAAGTATCAAAAAAATTCCCTCTTGAGGGGGGTGCATTGTTATAAATTTGAAAGTTTAATTTTCCTCATAATAAACCAGCCTTTTGAGGTTGAACTCTCCCTTTAAACTTAAGCTAATTGCATTGGGCATAATGATGGCATGAGTTATTGCAAAAGTAACTCGGTGGAAGCCATAAGCCTCATTCAAAACGAATATTTTGGTATTAGGTAGAGGGTTTTTCCTTTTTTGCCAGAATGATGTTAGAGGTTATATGTTTTCATAAAGAAAAATGGGATAAATACCAATTTTGTCATGGAAGTTTTGGTTTTGAAGCACCCAACACTCGGAAGTTTTTTTGGTATTATTTTTTGTCCCGGAAGTTTACAAACGTAGTAATTTTGCCCATCAGTTGATCATAACCGTTGGATTGATCATTCTTGCTGGTATCATTTTTACCCGGAAGTTTACAAAAATTTGTTCCTAAAAAAAACTTTCGAGGCAAATTTGCTTCGAAAAAACTTCCGGGGGCATATTTGCTCCTTTTTGTAAACTTTCGGGGTAAAAATGATACCCAAAAAACTTCCGGATGCTGGATACCCCCTAACTAATACTTCCGTGACAAAAATGGTATTTAACCCAAGAAAAATAAATGTGCTGAGATTGTCTTACTCATCAAGCTCATCACATGGACACCAACATTATGCCTTTTAGCACACTCTTGACTAAGGTGCAATGATCTCATCATTGCTGATTTATCCGAGGATTTTTTTATTTTCCTTTTCATCCTTTTTGTCGCAGCATTCTTTTTTTTCCAAGGAAAAAAAAAACTTAAAAAACAATACTAAAAAAATATCTATGACAAAACCAACGGTGAAAATAAATTCTTGCCAATGCAAAATTCCATGGGTATATTATCGCGTGACTTTATATATGGTAAGGATTTTCCATGAGAAATTTATAAAAATTAGTGGAAGAAAACTATTACTCCCTCAGATCCTAAATATAAGATAAAGTTTGTTATGGACCCAAGTAATGAGCCCGGTAGGGTCAGGTCCAAAGAGAGGAATTATTAACCGTATCCTTCTTAATCAGGTAAGAGAGCAGTTATCCCAGGATGATACCAACACCGATGATAGTGCAGGTAGTGAGGCGAAAGTCGTGCCAATCATGGGAACAAACCATCAGGAGGATCGAAACCCTAGGAGATCACTATAAATAGGGAGGCATTCTTTGGGTGCACGGTACACACACATCCTCTAATGACTATTTAGATTCAGTCTCACTGTGCACACACCCCACCTTTTTGGCGTCTTGTGTTGCTTGGTGATCTCCAGTCATTCAGTGTTATCTTCCCCATAGGTAGCATTGTATGACTCTCTCTTGAGTGTTTGGTTATTTGAACATCCTTGAGAGCCACCTGATCAAACATAAACCATTCACTAGTCTGTTAAGGCTAGACATTTGTGTTCCATATTGGAACAAAGTTGATTTTTTTGGGGGAGATTAAGGAAGCTAAGTATGTTACTTAATTATATAATATGTTGTGCATTCTCAGATTAAATATTAGTTTATTAGTCAAAATGATTATTTTGAAGAAAAAATAAAAATAAAAATACTCTAAATGTAATTTAATTAGCTTCATTAATTTTTTTTTTAAAAGGCAACTCTGTTTTATTTTTAGGACCGAAAGTAATACCTTATGATGTATTAGGCTACTAAATCAAATGGGCCGAGCCTACATGGAGGAAGGTATTATAAACAAAGTCTGAGCCCAATAAGGTAAAGAGGGCCCATCATAACGTCTTAATCCATCTGTGTGTATTCCTTCTGAGCCATTCCAGAAAATCAGAAGAGCAAGTTGTTAGGATGAAACTCAAAAAAACATTCTCCCACACACAAAGATCATACTTCCAGTCTCTAATATAAGAGCCAATTTGCTCATTACTAGAGAGATTAAAAAAGTTAGACAAGTTAGTTAATTATAGTATATATTATGTATCATTGGATTATTTATCAATTTATAAGTCAAGTAAATTAATTTGGAGATAAAAGATAAATATAAATACTTTTAAAGTAAATTATTTAGCCCTTTTAATCTAAAAAAAAGCCGCCAATTAACTTTTATATTAAGAATTAAAAAGAGCATTTGAGTTCAACCCTTGTACCTTTGTCAAACATGACATCTTGTGTTGTCTTATTGCCGACTTAAGTATACTTTTTTATGTGTCAAGTGTAAAAATACACATATGGTTTCATCTAATACCAAGTATTTTTTTTTTGAGTTTAAAAGTGATTATGTGGTTATAAAAGTGGAACAAAAGTAACATATTCCGTTAAAGTGACCGTGGGCCCCATTAACATAAAATAATTGAATATGTAAATTTTGCTCCATTTTTGTAACAATATAATCACTTTTACAAAAAAAAAAAAAAACATTTGGTTTTAGACACACTTTTAGAAAAACTACAAGTATATGTTTGCACCTTAACCCTTTTTTTTTTTTAATAGCATTTCAAATCAGCACAAAATAATGTATCATTTTTGTTTGTTTGTGATTAAGACTGAATTTATTAAAATTATTGTAATTGATGTAGTTGCTTTGATTAGTCCTTTTTGGTTTGTAATTAAGATAAAATAGTGTTTGATTGATAGGAGATTTTTTTTTTTTTTTAATAAGCATATGTATTTTCTTATTGGAAACAATTATATTTAAAGATCGTCAAATACAAAATGTAAACACCTCTTCCAACAGAGATTTGGTTTAAAACAAATCAAAGAGGAGGGAAGGATTAAACAATTTTAAAAAAGTGTCTCGGCCCAACAAAACAAAACATTTAAAAACATAACAACAACATTACACTTGAAAAGGCTTGTGTAGATCAAGATTGTTTGAGGTTCATTTCCCCTATGTCTTAATTTTTATCTTTGTTTGTATTTTTGGCTTTTTAGCCTTTGCTTTTTATCAACAAAAAAAAAAAAAAAAAAACATTACACTTGAGAAAACAATATGTACAACAAGAAGATGCCGGTTTGGGCTCTAGACACAGACTTATAAAATTCCTTCTAACTATTCCTGAAGTGATATGAATCATTCCATGATTTTCACCTAGGTTGGTTGAGAGGCTACAGAAAAATTTTCCTCTTTTCCGATTTTAGTTCAAAGTGTGAGAATGGAGAAAATAGTATTGAGATTACTGTGGGTTTGACTGAGGATGAATCCGCATTAGTTGGAACCGAAGATTTTAGTGAACCGAATGATAAAAAAAAAAAGCTATTAATTTAGTTAATAAGATTGTGACATTAAGAGATGACATTTCCGAGCGTGGATCCACCTGCTAAATTATCACACGGTATTGTAGGTAGCCTATGATCAACCTCCTCCAAGTATCTATCCACGAAAGATGATGCAAAAATCTTATATTGCCAACTATTGCTTTGGAATTTCTCTTGATGAGTAATGTTCTCCGGTTTATATTATTAATATTAATATTATTATTATTTACATAATTTTTAGGAAAGAGGTTGGACTTATCTATGATTTAAGGGTATGCAAAGTCTCCTTCCTCCTGCAGATGATAATGTTAGGTAGGGCGAGCCGTTTATCACTCTCAGACATTTAGCTAGACACTCAAGAATTATGATGTTTTTCCAACACTTTGGCCAAATCTACCGGTTTCCATTGAAAAACACATAAAAAGGTAAATTAGCGGGCCCGCTAAGCCCGGCCACCTCTCTGGGCCGCACAAAAAAGGTGAAAAAGGGCGTGACTGGACTAACCTTTTACAGGTCGGGCTTTCAATTTCAGTCGAGCTCGTTTAACCCTGTGCCGTACCTCCGCCGTCGACTTCCGCCGTCTCTCTGTTCACCTGTCGCCCCTCGCTCTTCTTCTTTACTCTCGAGTCTCGAATTCGAATCTCTGCGCCTTTGCTGCCTCTGCCTCTCGCCCTTGCCTCTCCCAGCTAGCCATCCACTTCCTTCTTTGTGAGTTCGTGTGCTTTTGGGCTTTGCTTCCAGGTCCGTCTCCTCTATAGACTCCAATTTTAAATTCACTTTATGATTTTTTTGCCTGAATTCTGAATGAGTTTGTGTTTGAAATTTTGAGTACTGACTACTGAGTTATAGCATTATTCTTTGGCTTCACTAGCACTGAACAGGATCAGTAATCGTTCAGTTCAATCGATTATTCTTGATTTACGTTTCACACAATGTTGGACGAGAGCAAGTTTGACGTGAATTTGAAATTGTGGGCGCTTCGAATACCTTGCCAACTGTGCAAGGTTGCCACTCGAATACTCAACGGGTACTCATTTCTCTCTTTATGGCTGCGTGTTCTATCTGTCTTGTTATTTCTGATTCAAGTTTCATTATTGTACAGTTACTTGCTTGACAAGCCCCGAGTTAAACCTATCACGGGGGACCCAACATGTGAGAAAAATCGTTACCTGATATTATCTGAGAGTGTTCGAAATCAAGGTATGAATTTCTGAACTCTTGCCTCACCCTTCGAGTAATCCTTCCTTCACGTCTTATTCTTATACATTCACTATATTGATCTAGAACAATAAATTTTATTTTATGTATATAATGCCTATGTCACTCATCATCAGGCATTTATGTTTCCCGGTCATTCGATCTATTTGACATAGTTAGCAGGATTGCAGGTAGCTGCGAAAGTAGAGCCAATCTGACTTATAAAATCTTATAGTTCTTAATATTATGCCAATTCAGAAAATATTTTTCTTAAAGATATGTTTTTGTTGTTATTTAGTTCTGTGTTGTCAGTGACATATGCCTTGACTGCCATTTTGTGTGAGTGAGAAGCGTCATCTAAATTAGAATTCACTGACTACATTTTATGTTCTTGCGTTTCCTCTCTATTTCATTTGTCAAATATATTCAAATACTCCCTTCATTTTTTAATATAAGATCCAATTGACCTTTTTTTGGAAAAATTAAGGAAGCTCAATAAGTAATTTAATTATAGCATATATGGTATATTATTAGATTAGTAGTTTATAAGTCAAACAAATTAGTTTGGTAAAAAAATGATAAATATAAATACTTTGAAGTAATTTATTCAGCTTCTTTAATATCTCTAAAAAAGATAACTAGGTCTTATATTAAAGACCAGAGGTACTTTTATGTTTAACATATCCTAACATATCTGTATCTTGCCCTCACTTTCAAGAATCATTGATGAAGTTTTGTGAATAGACCTTACTTTCTTATTCTTCAGAATGCTTGGCTTTACTTTTTTTTTTTTTTTTTTTTTTTTTTTTGGTGATCCTTCTGTAATATTTATACTTTCAGCCAACATTTTTATCTGACTTGATTATGATCATGGGGCAGATTTATCTGATATACCGGAGAAAAAGCTTGATGAGCTAAAGGGGTTGTGTGAGATTGAAGTTCTGCCCTATACATTGACACTAGGGTATTCATACTGGAGTGCTGGTGAGTGTGCTATTCTCCCAAGTGTGCTGTGGATGCTACATTTTGACCAATTCCTTTTCCTTTTTGACAAAAAACTGGGTAGAGGAAGCACCTTTAGATCTATGTAAATACCTTGCCTAGTATAGTAGTATTTTGTTGGATGGAGTGGAGTTCAATTTTTCTTTAATTCTTGGGACTCAAGATTTTCTTGATTGATTGATGATAAATGAATTGTGCTGTGGTTAATAATGTTTGGAAGGCTATAGGCAGCTGATAGCTCTTATTAATATTTGCTTTAAAGTATCTTCTTTAACACATGAGCTTGGTAGAACTTTGGGTTTCCTATGCACTGTTTGAATAACAAATGTAATTCCAATGCTGTAACCACTTGTCTAGCATGGAAAAATTTGCTTGCAGTTTAAATGTTATATTGTTACCTTTCACTTTGAAATTTTAAGGAAAAAAAATTTCATCCAAAAAGAAAAGAGGATAAAAATTTAAAATACTTGAATAGTTATATACAGCTGCAGTATTTTCTCCTGTTTTACAATTATCATATCCTATCTAAGGATGACTATTAGCTAAATTATTCAATTATAGATGTGTAATGATTCATGTCTCATTCAATATGCTTACTCTCCCTTTGCTAATGTTTTAAATTTTCTGAATTTCTGTATTTGTAGATCATGTGCTGAAGCAGATGCTTCCTCCTGGAGTCGAGGTGCCATCATCTTTTGAAACAATAGTTAAGTATTCAGTTCATTTTGATTTTGAAGGTCAAAAAGAAAATTTCATTTTGATTTTTAACATAGCCCTCCGGGTTATACTCTTCTGCTATATTAATAATTTTTTTTTTTTTTTTTTTTTTTTTTTTTTGTTTCTTTTTCTTTTTCTTTCTTCATTATGTTATATGTGTTTTTATGTTGAGCCTACTGCTCATACTTTTTTGATTCTTTGATTTTCTTAACCTCTAGGGGCCGCATGAGCTGGCCAATTTTGTTAACAGTAAGGTGTCTTTGGTCAGTCACTAATTGTAACCTAACATTTGGGCTACGCATGCAGGTCACATTGCTCACTTAAACTTACATGACGAATTACTCCCGTACAAAGATGTTATTGCTAAGGTTCTATACGATGTAAGTTAGACTACTTCTGGCTTTAAATGCAACTCGTTCAATGTTTAGTTGGTGTTTGTTGCTGTTCTTGTTTCTCTTTTCGGCATATGGAGATGAGATTGTTCTCTTAAAAAAGATTATTTCCTGTTCAAATGCTTTAATAATAGTCGGTATTACTCCTTTTTTGGGCATCTCAATGTAATGGTTGCAGAAATGTTGAAACTTTCAGCTTTTAAATCCTTGTTTTCTATGCTTTTTTTTTTTCCTGGCCTGTCATAATGAGAAGCCATTATTTGCTGGTTAAAGTAGGTGTTAAAAAAGCATGCATCTATTAATGGTGTCTGTTTTAGTTATGATGTCTTGATCTTCAGAAATCGTTATGCTGGTATTTGATTTAAGCATAATGGATGACCTGTTTGAACAGAGCTTTTATAAGTGTCTTTATGAAAAATTTCTAAGGTTTTTGCTTGACTAAATTTTCCCCAGCACCTCAGGATCCAAGAAATAATTATCTAAAAGCTCTGAATTGCTATATTGACGATGATGCAAAAATTAAACTGACTTAATATTTATAATTTTCATCATGCATGTGTTTTATCATACTCATTCCTTCTATTTATGTCTGTGTGCTAACAATTTGTGCAGAAAAATCATCCAAGAATCAAAACTGTTGTTAACAAAGTTGGAACCATCACAAATGAATTTCGTGTGCCCAAGTTTGAAGTTTTAGCAGGAGAACATGATATGGTTACAGAAGTGAAGCAATATGGGGCCACTTTCAGGTTAGATTACAGTTTGGTTTATTGGAATTCGAGGTTGGAACATGAACACAGAAGGCTGGTTTCTCAGTTCCAAGCAGGGGAGACCATTTGTGATATGTTTGCTGGAATAGGTCCTTTTGCTATTCCTGCAGCACAGAAAGGATGCATAGTGTATGCAAATGACTTAAATCCTGATAGTGTTCAGTATTTGAAGATAAATGCAAAAATCAACAAGGTTGATGATCGCATTCGTGCATATAATATGGATGCAAGAAACTTCATCTCCCACTTGATGGAAGTCCCTAAGACTGAGATTAGAATAGAATCTAATGTCCCCATAGCAAAGACTGGTGAAACATGCAAGATACATGACAATTCTGAATCACATTTAGGAAATGAGAGATTAACTGGTAATATCTCTGTTAGCAAATTATTGCAAAGTATCAATTAGTGTGAAATAAATGAGAACAGGTTTTCTGATCCTAATATGTCCATTGCAGTTGAAACAAAAGACCTTGGAGATGGCATTAACACCAGTGTGGAGGATGCTCAAGGTTCAATGGGAAATGTTACTACATCTGCTACTGCTGGTAAAAGATCTTCTGATAGTCTTCAAGAAGGTATTCTGGAGACTTTAGTAAAACATATGGCTGCTGAGAGATGTAGCAATTACTTTATCTTATTGTGCATGATGTATTTCTGCAATTTTCATTTCCAAACTCATAGATCCATAAAACCATATTGTCTAACACTATTCCATCTTCCTAAACAAAATTAAAGCATTGATTCTGATATTCTATGTGACTGAAGCTTGAATGTAAAGCATGCAATTATTTTCCTTGTCGCAGGTGTTGCTGAAGATGGTAATAGGAAAGGAAGCACAAACAAGAGAGTAAAAGGCCCTGATATTTCCCATACCAAAACATGGGAACATATTGATCATGTTATAATGAATTTACCTGCATCTGCTATTCAGTTTCTAGGTAGGGATGCCATCTGATGTCAATATTTTTTCCGCCTAACTCTTGAGCCATTTTTACCTCTTGGGTGATACTTTTTGATACATAACCAAAACAGAAGAAAAGAAGGATACTCCAGAACAAGTCCAATATTTCTAAAATGAAGAAACTTGACTCTGGGCCCAATATGCTAGAAGCAATCCTTAGGCCCAAAATCATCATTCAAATCCCTAAATTGGACCCTAATTCTCAAGTTAAAAAGTGTGATTAACAACACCAATTTGTAAGGTTTATCAATGAGCATTTGCATCACTTTTATTTTTCTGTCATCTAATAGGAGCTTTCTTTTAGTTTGTTGTTGGGAGGCTATACTAATTTTAATTGCTTTGGAATTTAGTTTGATTAAGAATTTGTTGTAACTTGTAAAGTTTTTTATACTCACACTTGGTGTGAGTCATGTATCCTCGTGATTCATCTTTATGATGAACCATTGGCGTTCTGTATGAGTTATAGCCTCATTGTAAAAACTAGCCATCATAATCTAAGACTGATCCTTATCCAAGTTCTTCTTGGCTGTTTTCAGTGTGATTTATTCTTTCAATATATTTAGACTGTTATCTGACATCATATGTATCCTGGCAGATACATTCAGGGGATTAATCCAGAGGAAATATTGGCAGGGACATCTACCATGGGTCCATTGCTATTGTTTCATTCGGTCAACTGAAACTCCTGAATCTATACTAGCTGTGAGTTCACTTTGTTGCTTATTGTTTTACCTCCTTGCCTCAAGAAAATGCCTTTTGATACGTTGTGTTTTTTTAGTAACTGAAGTCCCTTTTATTTCGTCGGACTGTTGAACTCTCTAGCAGGAGGCAGGGTCTGCTATAAAGGCTCAGATACAAGACCCAGTATTTCATCGGGTCAGGGATGTGGCTCCAAACAAGGCACTGATAATTTATTATCACCATTAAACTCACTTACCCAACTTGCTTAATTCCTTGATACATGGAATATGCATAACCATCCACTAACTACTTTATTTTTCTTAATTATGCAGGTAATGTATTGTTTAAGCTTCAGGATTCCAGAGGCATGCTGCAGGGAAGATGTTCGCTGACATTTTGCTTAGCTTTTCAGTTTAATATCCTTCTCTCTTCAGGGTTCAACTTAGCCAATGCGTGCGCATGCACGGGAACATGACATTCCTATCTGACTCAGACCAGTATGTTGAATCACACACACACACTCACACTTCAAGGCTTTGAGAAATAGAAGGCTGACCTAAGTATCCTCTTTCTTAATTCATTTTCCCTGAGAAGTGTTATATTCTAGATTTGTAGTACACTTTTAAATGTTTAGCTACAGTAGTTATGGTTCTTCTAAAGGCGAAATATTCCTGTTGTGGTTTGTTCTTTGAAATTGCGTTAGCACCATGCTATGCATTTTTGAAATCAAACTGTATCATTACATTAGTATTTCATGACTTCTGGTTGTGCTGTTATACATGCGGATGTATGCATGTTCACATGCGTGCCTTCACATACACGCGCACGCACCCTCACATATGTATGTGTAATGTATATAGGTATTTCTGCCAAGTTTGTTCTTTAGACAGTAGGAGTGTTCAATCGGGACAAGGGGGAGTTAAGCATTATACTCGTATCCTATGAAGCTACTTGTGGATTTCTTATTCATGGATGCGTGTATTTTCTATTAACATTCATGTGAATAAAGTATAATAGTATATCTTGTAGAGTGATCTGGATATGCCCCATAGTAGTATACTTATGGCTGCGTTTTTGACTTCAAGAATCGAACAATAGGAATAGGAATCATCCTTGCGGGTATACAATTGACCTCTCACTCACAGTTTCGTGTCACTAAGTTATAAACAAAAATTAGATAGCTAAAAAAAAGGACTATTTAAACTTAGGGTAAAGGAATAAAAATATAAATGTGCTTTATCCTTGGGGGCGTTCAGCACCATATGCTTTTTTTGGGAGTAAAAGTACCTACTTGGTTAGGAAAGTGAAGCAAAAATCCCACATTCCGTTATTGACCGTTTCTGACCAGACGGAACCCATTTTAAAAGCGCAAGGAAAGATTAATTTGCTATACACGCCCATCTTCTCCAAGATCCACCAGACCTAGACTTTATCGGATTGGTTCTGAGTGTTACCCACAGTTGTCGTCTCATTCCTCTGTTTTCCACTCCAACTCCATTGGTAGGAACTTGCAAAGAAACTAAACTCAGAGTTGAAAACTTCATTTGCATGCACATATATGTCTGGAAACCATAATTTCACACCAACACATTCTGATAGTTCTTGATGTAAAGCAAAAATTAAAGGCAATGATAGACAAGGCGATGAAAGATACTCTCTTTGTATGGATCCAAAAACAGAGGTAAACTTTGAGCACAAAAAAAACAGAGGTAAACGTTGTAGTAGCAACAGAAGATAGTGTGCATGCGCGGGCGGGTCAAAGTTAAACAGCTTTCAAATAATATAATTTTCCAAGATGGCAACTGGAAGAAGAATAATCATTATATGTCAGCCCATTCTACTTGATTTGGTTTTTCCAACTTATAGTAAAAAAAAGGGATGAGTTATAATGGCTAGGAGGCGTGGGATCCGTCGGAAAATATGTCAGCCCATATTATAATGATTATTCTTCTTCCAGTTGCCATCTTGGAAAATTATATTATTTGAAAGCTGTTTAACTTTGACCCGCCTGCGCATGCACACTATCTTCTATTGCTACTACAACGTTTACCTCTGTTTTTGGTTCCATAAAAAGAGAGTATCTTTCATTGCCTTGTATATCATTGCCTTTAATTTTTGCTTTACATCAAGAACTATCAGAATGTGTTGGTGTGAAATTATGGTTTCCAGACATATATGTGCATGCAAATGAAGTTTTCAACTCTGAGTTTAGTTTCTTTGCAAGTTCCTACTAGTGGAGTTAGTGGCGGAGCCATGATTTAAAGTTTGTGGGTGTATAATTAGTGGTGGGATTTTGGGGTTCGGTGCCCCCGAATTTTTTTTTAAGGAGGATAAAATGCAACCCATTTATTCGTAAAGTTTAGGACCAGAAATGTGGTTCAATTGAAAAGTATTTCTAAGGAAATCAATTTAAACAGAAAATCTACTCTAATCCCATAGGCATACAGATACTTAGACAATCTATATAATCATCTAATCAAACCACATCATTTGTTAAATCATACAATCAACTGAACCAATTAATCAAAATCAATGCCTCACACATTGAAATAATTAATTAAAGATGCAAGGAAAGAATACTAGATGCCAAGAAGAACTGTAGGTATGACAAATCTCAGAAGTCCAGCTTCCAGCTTGCCGTAGCATAGTCCTGTTCAGATCGGATGCTTTATAGCAGTAACTAGAAAAGCTATTAGATCCAAGACTCCTACAGAATATATGGAAAATGATTACTTCAGAGTTCAGAATATATGTAAAAGGAAAAAGAGGGAAAAGAGAAATTGCTTCAAGGGTAAAACAAAAGGCTAAAGCCAAAACTGAAACATATTGTCTTTCTCAACAAACTAGCATCTTGAGGGCTAATCGGCGAGACAATGAGCACGGAGGCGCACGGTGAGGGCTAATCGGCGAGACAAGAGGGCATCGTCTTCTTGAACGGCGACCTCCTTCTGGTGGGCACGGCAGACGAACTGGGTGAGCTTGGCGGTGATCGGGTGGCGCTGGGCGGAGGAGGATCTGGCGGCAGAACTCGGAAGGAGAAGAGAGGGCATGGGGACGGACGGGAAAAATCGCGAATGGGAGTCACGGGGATTAATTTTGAAGGGTTCTTTCATTTATTAAAAAAAAATTTCTTAAAGTTTGTGACCGCACATGCGGTCATCTCGCCCGAACGTGCCTCCGCCCCGAGTGGAGTTGGAGTGGAAAACAGAGGAATGAGACGACAAGCGTGGGTAACACTCAGAACCAATCGATAGAGTCTAGGTCGGTGGATCTTGGAGAAGATGGGCGTGTATAGCAAATTAATCTTTCCTTGCGCTTTAAAAATGGGTTCCGTCTGGTCAGAAATGGTAGATAATGGAATGTGGGATTTTTACTTCATTTTCCTAACCACGTGGGTATTTTTGCTCCCAAAAAGAGTATATGGTATGCTTGGCGCTCCCAAGAATAAAGTACATGTGTATTTTTACTCCTTTACCCTTAAACTTATATGCTTTATCTTCCTAAAAACAAAACAAAACAAAAGAAAAGGAGAAAGGGACAAAAAATCCAACCAGAGATAGGGCGACCGTCCTTGTGTCCTGGAACACTACGTCATATTATCTAGGGAAATTGCTAAAAAAGATGAAATGATAAAAACATTTGAAATCTTTAATTAAATTTACAGAAAAAGAGTGTAAAAAAGGCAAGCTGAAGTTGTATTTTATTTATTTATTTATTTTTTTGTTTGTTTCTTGGAGACTTTGTATGCTTTGTAAAAAATTTATAACATTTTTCATGTCATGTATTTTAACTTGTTTTTTCTATAATTTTTATGAGTGTTTAAGAGAGAATTTCCTTTTTATCCTTTATACCATATGTTTCATACTACAATTTCTCCTATTATGACAAGCTGGTAATTGATAACTATCCACAGAGTCAAAAAAGAATATGTATTGGCATAAAAATGTACCTTTTGGATATACATTACTTGCTTTTAATTCTTCTACATGACACGTTGGATTCAAGTCAGATGGATTTTAGAAATATAAAGTATAAGTGTTTACGAACTTATTTCATTTGTTATTTATGAGTAAGACCAACGACTGATGACTGATTTGTTTCATATTTTTGCGTATATCCATTTTATTCTAGTCATTGTTATTATATATATACACAAAAAAATTAATAACTTACATTTATGTTTATAGATAATCATACAAGCTAAGCAATGTATTCTTTGTTTTATTGGGTACAATTATTCTTCTAATTACATGCTTGAAAGTTTTACTTGGGAATCATGGAATCTAAAGAAATTATCCTGCTTTGAAATTGTCAAATTGTGTACACAGAGTAGTTACGTAGAGACTATTGAGTAAACTTACAGATCATGTCTATATATGGTTCACATTTTTTTCTCTTCAAAGACGATTGTTTATGTGAATCAATACCCATATATTAGAAAATAAAACAATTTTTTTCTTTGCCAACACATAAAATAGAACTTTCTATTTTATTGTATTTTATGCAGTCATTATGTTCAGGTTCCTGGCCACCCCCAACACAAGCATTTCCTCTAGGACTTGAACTCGAGACCTAGAGGACCTATAAACTAGTTTAGAACCCCGGCAATGTGCGGGCGCAAAGAGAAAAAAATTATGATCTTTAAAAAGAGACCAAAATCTAATGGTAAAAAAAAAAAGAAAAAAGACAGACTGTATTATATTTTGAAAGGAGACTAGTAAAACCCTCATTTATTATATCTTCTTGTAGACATGATCATATATATATATATATATATATATATATTTATTTATTTCTTTACCGATGGGTAAATTAAGATAGTTATACTGTGGACCAAAAACCTATTCAGAAAGTTTCTATTTTTTAATTGAATTATGATCTTTCAACTTAAGAGAAATAAGTGATCATGGTTAGGAATTTATAATATATCAATATTGTAAAATTCTAAATTTCTATAATAAGTGGGAAGTTAAAAAAAATTATGCCAGCAAGGAGGTCTTGGGTTTATTGTTTTTTCCGGTTGATTTATCAAACATTTGCAATTTCCTTTTTTCAACAGGCATGAAGTCATGGATTCTTACTATTTTTAAATTTTTTATTTAAGAGAATATAGGAAGCTCTAATTTATGAAATTTTCTATGATTATATTTGATTTCAGATAAATTTAAACTTTAATATTCAAAGTTATTATTAAAACATTCAGATTTCCGGATTCACATTGTTGGTGAAAAAAAAATTCCCAATCCAATTCTTTATTGATTTCATTGAATTGCATTTTCTCTAATTTTTATTTTTAACTCAGTCTCATCATTATTCATAAAAATTAATAAAAATTTTAAAATTTATTGATTATGTCTACAAATAAAATAAATTTAGCCAAAGTAGCAATTTTTTTGAAGTTTAAAAACATAGCTTGAATGTTGCCCCCGTTAAAAACCCTAATGTCATTGTTAGTTTACCGTTAGAGCAGTTAATGGAGGGCAACATTGCTACGTTTTAAACTTCACGGCAACATTCTTACGCCAAAAACTTCGGGCAAAATTACTGGGCGCGTCTTGGGACAAAATTGATACTTAACCCATGAAATTTAATAGAACACAAAAGGACAAATTAAAGGTCAAGCTCGATGGACAAACAAAAACAAAAGATGAAATCACTGTGACATGCATCAAAGCGTCGCTTAATTTTGTTTTTTTTAATCCAAGGTGATTAATTAATTCATGCTGTTATGACCCACACACTAATCATACACATAAATTTAGTGTAAAGAACACAGCTGCCATTGAACCAAAGGTTATTGACAGGCTCATTTCTCTTAAATTACATAAATTTAGATTATATATATATATATATATAAATTTTTTATTTTTTTTTGTATGTATTATGTGTGCCTATTCTCTCATTTTTCTAGAAGGAAAAAAATGTCAACGCCTATTCGGCTGTTCCTCATTAAATTTACTCATGATAACTAATACTAACTTCATAAATATAAGAGTTTGTTGATTAATTTGGTGAGATTAAAGAAGTTAAATAGATTACTAATAAATTATAACATTATTAGATGATTTCTTTAAAATATTTATGTGTATCATTAGATTATATATTACTATCTCCCGGTCCTAATTATAGGACCTATTTACCAGAATTTAGAGGGATTAAGGAAAGAAGTTAAATTAGTTAATTATGTGTATTTTCCTAAAATACCCTTATCCAAGTTAAAATATACTAATTGTTATTATTGGAATGAAGTTGAAATAATACCCGCTCTTTGTCACACTCACGTCACTTGCACCTTCTCGCTGGCTCACACACTACTCACTTTTGTTTGCCTCCCATCTGTTTCTTTATTCTTTATTAATCGGTGATTGTTTGTATTAATTTTTAGAAAATAATTTTTACAATTTAAAATATAAGTATATAAGAGAAGTTTTATTTCAAACGATAGAAAATGACTTTTAAAACCATTTTTGAGAAATTATTGTGTGAACATGATTTGCCATATCATTTATTGTACAACCAATTAAAACATAACAACTTAAAACAACATAGTATAATTTAGGTGTATATGACATTAATAAGTTGCAAACATTATTTATTTTATAAAATATATAGGTGTATTATTAAATTATTATTGTCTTTAATTATTATTGAGAAAATATAAATAGGGGTATTATAGGAAAAAATTGACAAAAGTTAAAACTTGCTCTTATAATTAGGACCAAAACCAACTCCAAAATTTGCTCCTATAATTAGGACCGGAGGGAGTATTATCTCGGGTTCTAATAATATAAACACTTTTGTTTTTGTTTACACTACAAATGCGTTTTTATAATTAGGACCGGAAAGAGTAATTCATAAGTTAGCTAAATTAATTTGGAGAACGATGATAAACATAAAATTTTTAAAATAATTTATTTAACTTCAATGTCAACTACCAATTGGCTTAAAGAATCAAATATTCCTTAGAACTATTCCACTGAAACCCACATGAAGCAAACTCTTGGCGATCCATGCAGGAGGTCTATCGATAATTCTATATATATAGATACCTCATCTCTCACTCTATTTACTCTAAAAAATATCAAACTCATAATTAGTTAAAGCATTATCATCATGCAGTCCCGATGCATCCTCAATTTTCAAGGCAGGATGTTCAGAGCCTACCCTTCACCAAACCTTCTCAACAACGATCGCTGCGACGTGTTCATCAGCCACCGAAGCATCGACACCAAAAGAACTGTCTCCACTCTTCTCTACGATCACCTTCGCCGGCTAGGTTTTTGCCCTTTCTTGGACAACAAGACAATGAAGCCCGGCGATAAGCTCTTCCACAAGATCAACAATGCCATTGTGGAGTGTAAGCTCGGTGTTGCCGTCTTCTCTCCTCGCTACTGTGAATCATTCTTTTGCCTTCATGAGTTGGTCCTCATGTTGGAGCGCCAGAAGAAGCTCATTCCTATATTTTGTGATATTAAGCCGTCGCAGTTGACGGTCAACACCGCCAAGTTGTCAGTGGAGCCGGAGGAGCTCTGGCGGTTCAAGTGGGCCCTTGAGGAGGCTAAGTACACCGTCGGCCTCAGATTCAACTCCTCCACAGGGTATGCTTAATTGATAATTAATGAAATCATTTCTCATCATAGTTATAATATTAGAATAAAGGAAAAAACATAGAATTATTTTTTGTGTAGAATTATTTTTTGTGTGTGGAAATGCAGGAACTTTTCAGACATTATAAATTGCGCTTCTGAAATCATCATCACCACCCTGATGGAGCTGGAGGATGAAGAGAAGCTGCCAATGGCAGTTTGAATTATATTAATATATATAATTATTAAAAACAATATTATATATTTAAATTTATATATTACATATTTTTTTTTTCATCCTTATGTTGTTAGTCGAGGCAAAGGCCGTGTGACACCCGGCTTTTATTACCATGATAGTGACACCTTACCTTAAGATGAGATATCATACCAGTGTATGTACACAGGCAAAATATGTTTGAAGGTATCTATGTTATCTATGTATATACAATACACTAGCCATATAAGGCTAAAAAAAAAAAAAAAAAATCTAATTATAAGGGATGGAAAGATTATACAGAAGGTCAACATAAAGCTATCTAGCCATCTTCTCAGTCATCAACAATGACTACACCTTCGCCTTTTGAGTTGCTTGCCTCTTATGTATGTGAATTTTATGGAAATAAGTGAGATTCATGAGAATCCCAGTAGTAACCACAGTCACTCATAATATGCAAGTTCACGAAGCATGTAAAACAAGTCATCACATCAGTTAATCAGCATATTCAACATACTCACAATGCATCAATCATCACATATCATGAGAACATAGCCCAATCATTAAACAGATTGCATATCATGTCTTATTGCCTTTGGACACACAGTCCCATAATAATGTTGAATGCACATCAAGTCTTACAGCCCCATCAGGTCTTATAGTCTCAGGACACATAGTCTAATCACCCATATATTAATGAAACGAATATAATCGATGGCACAAACAAACATGTAGAACAATTACATAATATATGAGGGTAAGAGTTACTACCTGTTGACCTTTCGAACACTCTACCTTCACCAAATCCTTTTGATTTGCTTCTCTTGTGATATGTGTAACATCCCAAATTTCGGGATTTTAAATTTGAATATTATGTGGGAAATTAATTATGAAATTTGGCTAAAAATAATTATGAGAATAATTATTTGAGACTTAGGCTTATTTCTTTTCCTTAATTTATTTTTGGAAAAGAATAATTCAATTAAGGGAAAAATTTATGCCTAAAAATTATAGAATTAATGTATGAGAATTAAATGGGGAATTTGGCCAAATGATTAAATTACGAGTTAAGGATCAAATTAAATTTACCAATAAACTATTGGTCCAGGAGCACTCAACACAATAAACTCTTATCTGGACCTTAAATACCAACCAACTTTTTAAAAGGTAAACTGAGCACAATGCCGTTAATTCAGAAACTAACGTCCGTCTATCTCTCTCCTTCTCTCATTCATTCCCTCTTCATCCATCTTCTTCCTTTTCTTCACCGATCCTCCTTCCTCTTCACGAAACACCTTCTTCTTCATCTTCTCTCTCTGATCTGTCTTGAGTCGCAGATCCGATGGCGAGATAGATGGCGAGTTGTTCATGTGTAGCGGTACTAGTAGCTTTGAGTGACCCCCGGAGGAAGAGAGGATTATGATAAGAGACATTGCTCTCGCTGCCGAAGCTAATATCGAGAGAGGGAGACCTTTTACTTGATTACCCAGAGGTTCGATTCTTCTTTCTTTCCTCCCCTACCCTCCTTTTCCTTTTCTATAGACTTCCTGTTTTTCACGCTTCAAAAAATACACGAGACAAACCTCGGAATAACTGCGCGAAGTGTTCTCGGTCCGCATCCACGATCCGGCTAATATCGTATTCATTAGAACTAAAGTCGTTGGAGCAAAGACCCATCACGCACAATTCTTTTCATTAGGCGTGTAATGAAATCTTATACTCTTTTCCTTTTCTTTCTTGTTCTTAAATCCTATTTAGGTACTCGATTTCTTTGGAGGGCTAAGGTCGAAGAACTGAGTAGGACAAAGTGAAGGAAAATCGGAGTTTTTCTTCCCTATTTCGTTTTGGGTCATATAACTCGACATTGTTTCGATTGAGAAAATGGGGCGCCGCTAGAATTGGCTGATCCCCACCATCAAGGTTTTAGTTTGTGCTTGGACCCCAATTTTATTTGCTCTCTATTTTTTGGAATTTTTTTGCACCCAAGTATCTCAAATTAATTAGTTTCCATGATACTAGTGTTACAGATAAATGCAGGATTGGAAACTAATTAATTTGAGATACTAGGTGCAAAAAAAATTCCAAAAAGCAGCATATAATTTCAATCTAAATAAATACAATATATAAAAAAATTAAAAAAAATATGCTCATACCTCTAATATAGGTATGAGCACATAATTGGACACATAAGAATGTGCACCAAATGTGCACCCACTGAAATGTAGCAAAAGATCATAGTGAGAAATCACGTTACCTGCTTTAATCATTCTTAGATAGATTACCCCGCCATACTTCACTGCTTTTCATTAATTAAGATATGACAACAGTGGCCATACTCCATTCAGCTGACAGTAGCCATTCTTCTCGAGCCACACACACACACACACACATTCAACCCATTCTTCTTTTTCAGTCAAGGCACGCAACCACAGAGTGATTAGAGCCAGCGAGAGCATCAGTAACCATGCCTCTAGAGCAGCTCACCCATCAGACTTCACCATGCTCTCGGACTCATAAGTGTCTGGGCTATATATCTATATCCATGCTCTTTGTATTTTCTTTTATCATATGTGTGACTCAACCAGAACCAAGTTTGAGAGTGAGAAAGAGTCCAAGAATAGAGAGAGAGAGAGAGAGAGAGAGAGAGAGAGAGAGAGAGAGAGCAGAGACACACCTGGTTTTCTCTACCTTGTTTCATATCGGTCAAGCAGAAAGCGCGATAGTTACAAAGAGCGTGTGTTTTATACAAAGAATCGGGTGAGCTTAGGTCCCTTTTCCTCCTGATTTCAAATGATATTTAAAAAAAAAAAACTTTGTTGTCATTATAATATATATATATATACACACACTAGCTGACACATATATAGATATAAGTGAGTGTTTAAGTTACGACATAAGAAGGAAAAAAAACTGAAACCAAACTGATGGATAGATATGTTTCTTTTCGTTGCTACTCATGGAGGAAGAGTTTGCTGTCTTTAAAACACCCTTGCTACAAATGAAAAACTGAAAATTGACGCTGTTATATATGTGTGTATACTAGCTGACACATATATAGATATAAGTAAGTGTTTAAGTTAAGGCATAAGAAGGAAAAAATGTTGGAAATTAGAGATATAACAAGATGAAAATCAATAACTCAATACTTCTATTATAATTTCGAACAATACACTCTGTTTCTTTCAATACACAACTTCCTCTTGCTCTGTTTTTTTTTCCTCTCTAAGTGCTGCATCACTTTGTTTTCTATCTCTCTATCTCTCTTCTTTTCTGATCGGATACAATGCATAATCTACAACTGAAACATATTTATAGACATTACTTAAACCGCCTAGCTATTATTTTATTAATTTCTTAACAGCTTCTTTGAATTCGTTGCATCTTTAATTTTCTTGTAGCTTCCTGTTGCTTCTCATTTCCGTCATATTTTTGTGCAGCTTCTTCACACGCCTTCTACAATCTTCATGTTAACTCTACAATATTTGCTGCAGCTTCATTATTTTCTTCATGGCTAAGTTATATTTATTTTTTATTCATATTGTTTTACTGACTCATGCCTTCATTTCTTCATTTGTATGACAACCAGGCTTCCACTTGATTCTTGACTTTTCTATTACTAACATGATCCTTCCACATAAATCTGGATTGGCGGTGAAGCTAGATAAAAATTGAGTTTGAATTTCTAACACTCCCCCTCAAACTCGATTTTTCATACCAATCATATATTTGAACTTGTTGAATGTATCAGTCTTCAATGGCTTTGTAAATATATCTGCTAGTTGTTCTTCAGTCCTGCAATAGATTAACTCCATAACTTTATTCTTTACTTGCTCCTGAATAAAATGATATTTGGTGTCAATGTGTTTGCTCCGATTGTGAGAGACTAGATTCTTTGCTAGTGAAATTGCTGACTTGTTGTCCACATGTATGGTGATTGAACCTTCTTGCTCATGATGTAACTCTTTCAAAATATTCTTTAGTCATATTGCTTGACATGTGCATGCTGCAGCGGCTATGTATTCAGCTTCACATGATGAAAGAGCAACTGTCTGTTGTTTCTTTGACGACCATGAAAATATTGCCGAGCCTATATGAAATGCATATCCCGAAGTACTCTTCCGATCATCTATATCTCCACCATAATCACTATCTGAATAACCAATTAACTTTGAATCTTGAGAATGCGTATAGAACAGCCCATGATTGATAGTTCCTTTGATGTATCTCAAAATTCTCTTTGTTGCACGGAAATGATCTTGCTTTGGCTGCTCCATGTATCTGCTAATTAAACCAACTGCATACATAATATCTGGTCTAGTGAAAGTTAAGTATCTCAAGCTTCCGACCAAGCTCTTGTATAGTGTTGGGTTTATGGGTTTTCTTGTTGAATGAGCTATCAACTTCGTTCCTTTTTCTATCGATGTTGTCATAGGCTTGCAATCTTTCATTCTAAACCTGCTCAATATTTCTTGTGCATATTTCTTTTGTGACATAAATATTCCTTCCTCCATTTGTTCCACCTCAACTCCAAGGAAATAAGACATCTCTCCAATATCTGTCATTTCAAATTCTCTAGTCATAGCTTTCTTAAATTCGACAAACATACTTGGATTATTTCCTGTGAAGATCATATCTTCCACATATAGACATATGATCATTATATCTCCATCTTCACTCATTTTTGTGTATAAAGCATGCAGTATGGGCTCTTCACAAATCCATTCTTATGAAAGTATTCATCTATTCTTGTGTTCCATGCTCTTGGAGCTTGCTTCAATCCATATAGTGCCTTCTTCAATCGGTAAACTTTGTCCTCTTCTCCTTTTACTACGTATCCTGGTGGTTGTTCAATGTAGACTTCTTCTTCTAAGTAGCCATTAAGGAAAGCTGACTTCACATCCATCTGATATATCTTCCATTTGTTTTGTGCTGATATTGCTGTAAGAAGTTTGATAGTGTCTATCCTTGAACCTGGTGCAAAAACCTCTTCATAATCAATTCCATATTTCTGCTTGTAGCCTTTAGCAACTAATCTCGCCTTGTGCTTCTCCACCTTTCCTTCTTTGTTGGTCTTTGTCTTGTATACCCACTTTACTCCAATGGGCTTATGCTCCTTAGGCATAGTTGTGAGCTCCCACATGTCATTCCTTTGAATTGCGGCGATTTCATCGTTCATAGCTTTCTTCCACATTTCATCTTTTGCTGCTTCTTCATATGTCATTGGATCACATTCAGCTACCAAACAAAATAATGAATAATCAAGTGTGGTTTGTACCGGATCTGTAGCATCATAGATATCACTTAAGCTCCTCATTTTTGTTGTTACTCCCCCTGAATTGTTGCTACTGCTACTGCTTCTTGTTGTTGATGGTGTAGATGCAGGGGTTGTTGGATTAGGACTTGGTGGAGGAGATTGATCATTATCTGCTTCAACTGTTTGGTCTTTTGATTCAATATATCATCTTTAAAGAATAAACCTTCCACTCTTTTCTCGTCATCACTCCATTTCCAGTAGTCTGCTTCATCGAACTCTACATCTCTTGAAACAATTAGCTTTTTGGTTAGAGGATTATAAAATCTGTAGGCTTTGCTTCGATGCTCGTAGCCAATGAAAATGCATTTTTCTCCTTTGTCATCTAACTTCTTCCTCTTTTGATCTGGAATATGAGCATATGCAATGCAACCAAAGATTCTTAGATGGCTAACCTTTGGCTTCCTACCACTCCATGCTTCATCTGGAGTTTTGAACTTGACACTTTTTGTTGGACAACGATTTAATAGATAGGCAGCACATTGAACAACTTTGGCCCAAAATGTTCTCGGCATATGTTTTCCTTTTAACATACTTCTTGCCATATCCAGAATTGTGCGATTCTTCCTTTATGCAATTCCATTTTGTTGTGGCGTGTAGGAAGCTGTTAGCTAATGAATTATTCCATGTTCCTAGCAAAATGCTTCAAATAATCTGGAAGTGTATTCTCCTCTCCTATCTGTTCTGAGCACCTTTAAATACTGACCACTTTGTTTTTCTGCCATTGACTTAAACTCCTTGAATTTATCAAGAGCTTCGGATTTTTCTTTGAGGATATACACCCAAGCTTTTCTGCTGAAATCATCAATGAATGTGATATAGTACCTGTTTCCTCCAAGTGAAGGAATGTCAAGTGGACCAGCTATATCTGAGTGAACTAGTTGCAGTGGCCTTTTTGTTCTCCATGACTTGCCAACATCAAATCTTAGTCTATGTTGCTTTCCTCGCATGCATCCTTCACATAGTTGATCTGGATGATTTATTGTTGGCAATCCGGTCACCATCTTTGCTTTTGATAATAGCTTCAGACCAGTGAATCCGAGATGACCAAATCTGAGATGCCACAACCATGAACTATCTTCAATGGTAGACTTCATGCATTTGATTCCATTTGTCTTTATATTCAACTTGAATAGACGATTGCTTGTCATTTCAACTTTCACTATCAATTCTCCTTCTGATTTCTCATGGTGAGAGAGCTATCTTTTAAATGAATGTCATATCCTTTCTCTAATAGCTGACCAATAATGAGGAGATTGCTCTTCAAAGATGGTATATAATAGACATCTGTAATGTATCCTCTATCTCCATTCTTTGTAAATACATAATATTACTTTGCCTTTAACTGCGGTTTTTGTGTGATCACCGAATGTGACTTCTCCTTGGATTCCTTCATTCAACTCTATGAATAACTCCTTTCTACCACACATATGATTGCTTGCTCCAGTATCAAGGTACCATACATTTTTTCCAGTATCTTTTTCACCTTTGTAAGTCAACAAGACGGTTGGTTCATCAGGTTGTACTACATTTATTGTGTAATGACTTCTCCCCTCAACTTTAGCAGCATCTCTGCACTCATAACTGAGATGACCAAATCTATGGCAATTATAACATTGCAATTGAGATTTATCACTTCGTTGTTGATATCTGCCTCCTCCTCTGGACAAGAATCCTTGACCTCGGCTTGGGCCACGACCTCGATTATATGACCCTTGACCACGTTCATATTCTGCTGTGTAAGTTTCAAATCTTCCATTTGATCGGCCATATCCACTACGTCCACCACGACCACCTCGGGTGTTATATCCACCTCTATATCCACCACGATTTCCTCTGCCACGTACATAGCTGCTACTGGCTTGATTTTCATTTAGCGATAATTTGGTCTACAAAGCTTGCTCCAAGTTACTAGAGCATTCATTTAGATTCATTCTTTGTTTGTGGGCTTGAAGAGAACCCACAAGCTCATCAATGGACATAACTGACAAGTCTTTGGCTTCTTCAATGGCAGTGACAATGTAATCAAACTTTCTTGTTAATGACCGTAGAATTTTCTCTATTATTCTGACATCTTCTAAAGTCTCTCCGTTTCTTTTCATTTCTTTAGCCACCTTTTGCACTCGTGAGACATAATCAGTAACTGGCTCTATATTTTGCATTTTTAAATTCTCAAATTCAGCTCTAGGTGATTGCAGTCTTACCATCTTGGCTTTGTCTACACCTTCACAAGATTTTTGTAAAATCTCCCATGCATTTTTGGAAGTTTTTGCATCTAATATTTTTTCAAAGGTTGATTCATCAACACCTTGAAAAATTAAGAATAGAGCCTTTTTGTCTTTCTTCCAAGATTCCTTAAGCGTCTTTCTCTGAGCATCTCGTTAAACTCCGCTTCGTATTTGCATTGGCGGGCTCCGTGTATCCATCCTCAACAAGGTCCCATATATCTTGGGAACCTAGTAACGTCTTCATTTGAATACTCCAATTTCCATAATTGCCTTTTGACAATTTTGGAATTACCATCTCCGCCATCTTTATCGACCTGGCTTTGATACCACTTGTTGGAAATTAGAGATATAACAAGATGAAAATCAATAACTCAATACTTCTATTATAATTTCGAACAATACACTCTGTTTCTTTCAATACACAACTCCCTCTTGCTCTGTTTTTTTTTTTCTCTCTAAGTGCTGCAGCACTTTGTTTTCTATCTCTCTATCTCTATTCTTTTCTGATTGGATACAATGCATAATCTACAACTGAAACATATTTATAGACATTACTTAAACCACCTAGCTATTATTTTATTAATTTCTTAACACCGTCTTTCAGCTTCTTCATTGCATCTTTAATTTTCTTGTAGCTTCCTGTTGCTTCTCATTGCCGTCATATTTTTGTGCAGCTTCTTCACACGCCTTCTACAATCTTCGTGTTGACTCTACAATATTGCTGCAGCTTCATTATTTTCTTCATGGCTAAGTTATATTTATTTTTTATTCATATTGTTTTACAGCTCATGCCTTCATTTCTTCATTCGTATGACAACTCAGGCTTCCACTTGATTCTTGACTTTTCTATTACTAACATGATCCTTCCACATAAATCTGGATTGGCGGTGAAGCTAGATAAAAATTGAGTTTGAATTTCTAACAAAAAATTCTGAAACCAAACTAATGGATAGATATGTTTCTTTTCGTTGCTACTCATGGAGGAAGAGTTTGCTGTCATTAAAACAACCTTGCTACAAATGAAAAACTGAAAATTGATGCTGTTATATATGTGTGTATAGGTAAGAATGAATGTTTGTTTAAAAAAAAAAAAAGAATAAAAAAAGTTGCATGTATATGCGTTACTGTCATGAAAAGATTAAAATCTGTTTGTGTATTAATATATATGGGTATGCGACGCTGCATGTAAGGAAGGAAGAAATATATATATAAATATATATAGTTAGATGTATATATATGTTCATGTCGCATCTGCATAAAGGTATATTAGAGAAAAAAAAAAAAAAAAAAAAAAAAAAAAAAAAAAGCCCATGGGAAAGCAAAGAATGAAGCTACTAGTTGCATGTGTGGGTTTGTGTGTACGTTGATATTTATAGAATGGGAAGGGAAGCTACTATGGGGTTTATATATAAGCGTGTGTATATCACTGTGCTCATGGAAAAAAAAAAAAGACTTACTCTTGAATACATATAAATCGCTGCATATACTTAAAGGGAAGAAGAAATCTTGACTTATGTATGCGTGAATGATTTTGCTGTGTGTGTGTTGAGTATATGTGTCATAAACTCAAAATCTCCTTGTCGCATGTGTGTGTGTATACCATAACCCATTTTAAGCTAAAGTATATTGAGAAGAAAGTGTAATCTATAAGAAAGTTCCATGCTTTATTCAACTCGACCTTAGTCAACAAAATATAAGGAAACAAAATCCATTCCCTTGTAATTTAATAAAACACGACTATATGAAATTAAATTAATGAGAAGAAAGGTGTATATATGGTTGAGAGTTATTTGATAAATTATAATGAAGGAAGGGGACACAAACACCCATAGGCCACTATTAGAAAACATAGCTCAAATTGATAATATATTTTATAAATGCATAATAAGATTATAGTGACAATAAGCTGATGAGGAAATGGTATTAAACTCTTAGTCTAAAGCATTGATGACATATTTGATATTGTAATAGTTTCTGAGAGTTTAAAACTAATTGTGGATAAATAATGAATAATAATGATAATAATAAAATAAAGAAAATAATAAATAAATGGTAATAAATAATATTATTAGTAAATGAGGAATAAATAATAAATAGTAAAATAATAATTAATAATATAATAATAAATTGGCAAAATGGGGCCTGAGAGTAAAAATGAAAGTAAGGCCTAAAATGTTTATTTTGGCCTTGAAAAAAAAAAATTTAAAATAGATCCCTGGAGAGTTAATATAGGTCCAATAGTCTTACATTAAGACTAGTATCATAGCATTGGAGATTTAAAAGAGTTTGAACAAATAATAACCCGCCGTCTGTAAATGTAAATTTATAGGACGCGATAGTTGCCGAGACAATTAAACGGACGTGAAACCAGTGGAAGATTTTGAAGCAGTCAGGTAGTAACTTAATCCTCACACACTCTGTATGGCTGTGTATGTCTGTTTTAAATCGTACACATGATTGTCCCGTCTCGTGTGGGCAGCACCACTCGAGGCTCGATTGATCGGAAGGACCACTACAAAAAAACAGTTTTTTTGCGGCGGAAAATTCCGTCGCAAAAAGGCCATTTTCCGTTGCAAACCGATTTGCGGCGGAAAAAGTTCCGTCGCAAAATTCGCCCTCGCTAACCAATTTTCCGTCGCAAAAATACTTTTTTCCTCGCAAATCCGGATTTTGCGAGGGAAAATCCTTTCCTCGCAAAATCTTCAAAGTTTGCGAGGGAAAAAATTTCCCTCGCAAAATCTTCAAATTTTGCGAGGGAAAAAATATTCCCTCGCAAAAAGTTGAAAATTTTGCGAGGGAAAATAATTTTGGATTTTGCGAGGGAATATTTTTCCTTCGCAAATTCCAATTAATTTTAAAAAAATATAAAAAATTTTTAAAAATAAAATAATTACATAAAAAATATTGAAAATTAGAAAATAAAAAGACTTGTATATTATAGAAATAAATTGTAACAATCATAAGAGTTTACATAGGAAAAACAAAATATTACAAATTATAATGTTTCGACCAAATTATACCAGCAAATGGAAATGTAAAATACTGGCTCAACTTTGAAGAACATTACCCGTGTAACATTAGGTCCTTTCTCAGGTTCTTCACCAAGCGACTGGGCTTTTTCCTGACGCATTTTAGCTAATGCAGCCTGCTTCTCTGTAGCTTCTCGAGCAGCCCTTCTCGAGCCTCCTCTTCCTCCTTGCACAGCATCTCGGCTTGACTTCCCTTTCAAGGCGTTCTTGTTCTTCTCTCCTTTGCCTTTCCCCTAGCCTCCTTTTGTACATAAATATTATAAACATTAAACTACCTCTACAACAATTGCTAAACTTGACATATGATTTTAATGAATATACCGATTCAACCTGGATAACATAAAAAAGATTGAATGGCCGAAATCATTTTGATAAAAAATGCTTTATCAACTATTGTAAACTTGACATATGATTTTAATGAATATACCAAATTTGAATTCAATGACATGAAAAATCAGCAACTCCATAAAAATCCAGTGACTTAACCGACAATAGAATTTAGTTTGAGGTCACTAGACAGGCAAAGAATAGCAATTCATGAGAATAAGCATAGCAACGAAGGATAGAAAAGTAGCAATTGATGAGAAAATAATCTTAACCAATGAAGGACCAAATTAAATAATTAAAACACAAGCAGAAAAATAATTATAAACTCCAAGCCCATTAGACAAACGAGATAAACACAAGCAACCAATGAAGCACCAATACTTTGAAACCGAGTCTCGTAGTATTTGATCGACCAACCGAACCAGACCAAATTTAAAAACTTAGAGAACACAAAAGTAGAAAAACTATCATGAATTCCAAGCCCACCTAACAAACGCTAAGCACATTGAACGTATGAGACATTGATGATTAAAATAGGAGCCATATAGTATATATTATGTGTCCAAAATTTGATTAAGATATGAAACAATATTTCAAGTTTCACTTAAACGCTATACATTTTAAAGTCATCAATAACTTTGCACTATTACTTACTGCATTAATCGAGATTGAATTTGTGGTTTTCTCTTAGGTTTAAACTACACATCTAGTTATAAAATACTCAAAGGTCATGGGTTATTGGGTGGGTTTTTACAGTTATATCTATATTTATGTTATATAAACGTGGTGTATTAAGGCACCACGGTCTCGCTAGGCAAACGCATGGATAAAGGCCACTAGCCTCAACAAGAAAGAGGCATGAAGCTCCAAATTCCTCAACTGTGCACCTTTGGCTACACTAAAACATATGCCAAGAAGACGACAATAAACCAAGCACTGCCATGAGGCAATCTCTTCTTCCTTATGGTCTAAATGCCCTGCTAATTTTTACTTTTAAATGAAATTTTTTCAAATAAGATCATTAAAAGTAATTTATCAGAAAAAGATTAAGGGATAAAATATTCAGATGTTAACATTATAAGAAAATATATGCCTCGTGTAGGTAACTAATAAATTAATCTAATTAACCAAAATGCAAGAATACTATGGCGAAATAGTCACCACATTTGCGGGATAAGGCAAAGTTCTTTTGGTTATTGTTGGATCAAAATGCAAGAACTACTTTGTCACAAACTCATAGACATGATGAAGTTAAAACTTCAATATTACAAGATAGGACACATCATACAAACACATTTATAATTTCAATTGCGGATATGTTTATAACTTCAATGATGTAATATGAATAATTCAAAATAATACATGTTCCCAACTAAATCATATAACATATGACTCAACCCTTCATTTATTTTCCTATTTCAAGAATGAAACATAGTGACCTAGTCATATTGCCTCTTTTCCATCTCAACACTAGTCCCTATTGTCATGCATACAATTCTAAGAACAAGAAGTTGTCATGCTCAAGGAAGTTTAAAGAAATTCCCCTTCAAGTTGCAACGTAACTTCATGCTGATCATCTAAATCATTGCATATAAGCAACGTGGCAACTAGGTGACCTTGTAGCCTTTGGCAACATTATCCACGATAAATATTTCATTCATGCTAAGATAATCCACGAAGTAATAAGCTTAGACATTGAAAAAAATTTAATTTACTTTATTTTCAATGCAATTTCCATAAGCATTGGGTTACCAAAACCAAAGATCGAAAACCCCTTTGCGAGAAATTTCCATAAGCATCGGGTAATCAAACTCGATTCTAATCTAACCAAATCTAACCCAATAATAGAGAAAGGTGCTTTACCTCAGAAGAGGAACAATATTAGACCAGAAACTCAGGTGGGCCAGAGGCACAAACACAAAGAATATGCACGAGAGAAATCGGGACTCAATCCCAAATCAACTTAGGCCGAGAACCGAGGGGCAAGAGAGCGATAGACGAGCTCAAAGTTGCTCCCGGGAATGGAGACGCAAGAGAACAGTCCGAGCCGAGAGACGAGCGACGCCGATGGATGGAAGGAATGAAGAGGGCGGGCGTGGTTTGTTGTGCGACGGTGTAAAGGGAGTGACGGAGGTGAGGGAAAGGGGCGATTGTGGAGTAAGAGCGTCGGAGGAGGAGGCGAGAGCTCGCAATGGTGAAGAAATCTCTGATGGTTCGTGAGAGGAAGAAGAAGGCGACTATGGTTCGCGACAGTGAAGACACTTGCGGATTTAGGGTTTTTTTTTTTTACATATTATTTTGCGAGGGAACACATTTTCCCTCGCAAAAAGTCCTCTATTTTGCGAGGGAAACCTAGTTCCTCGCAAAAATGGGGAAATTTTCACACAATTCCAACCATTTTGCGAGGGAAAGATTGTTCCTCGTAAAATGAGTGAAAATTGGTGGGAATTTCCCCCAATTTCGCCAATTCCCGCAGGGAAAAAAAGTTTCCTCGCAAAAAATGCCCATTTTGCGAGGGAAAATTTTTTCCCTCGCAAATATACCCAAATTTGTGACGGAATTTTTTCCCTCGCAAATTGAGTATTTTCTAGTAGTGGACGACTTTGGAGTACCTTCCCGGTGGATAGAATTAGGGTAGGGCCTATTGGACGAAAGTCCTTAGGTGGCTAACCTAGTTGCATTCAGATGACTTAGATGCTTCCGATTGAGAACTCTGGCGGTTTCAGGGGACTCTCGGTAGGTCTTAGTCTACAAATCCTAGTTGGGTGTTCCGATTGAGAACTCCGGTGTACAGGGGGACTCTTGGTACATACCACAGGGTATTCTAGCGCTATGGTTTTGTGATCTGTGTTTAACTGCATGAGATCTACATTATGTTTACTGAATGTTATGCTGTTGTGGACTATTTGTTATGATTGACTGTCATATACTGTTTATACTCTATTTGTGAGATTAACTGTTACTCTGGGATTCAAATTGAATCCTAGATGTTCCTAAGAGCTCGGGATCAGGGCACAGTCATTGCAAAAGACGAATTTTCAAAGGAAAGGCAGCAAGTGCAGGCTAGTAATGGCTCCCATTTAGATTTTAATAGGCTTGAGAATTTACAGACATATTTTGGTTAATTCCCTTTTTGTGATTTTAATATTTTGGTACCGATACATTCACGGATTACTATATTAAGAACTCGAGTAGGTTATTCTTGCACACAATCGAGTATGTTTATTTGTCAGTTTACTATTCTATCCTTGTGTTACTCACTATCATTCGCTGCAATACTCTAAAAAGTATCATACTTACAAGGGGTATTACAATATGTACTATTTTCTTATCAAAACCTTGCACGAAATCGTAACCCGAAATTGGAAAACAGGATTTTTTCCAATCTAATTTGAAAAATTCATAACTTTGGGTCTAGAGCTCCGGTTAACATGCTCTAGAACTCATTTTAATGCTTAGGAGGCTTAGTATCTCATGACCAAATTTGACAGAAAAACTCAAACTTTATCTTCTGAAATCGACATGCATGTGACCCTCTGTTTTTCTGTCAAGAAGATAATTGAGATGGAAGAGAGGGCATGAAACCTCAAACCGTGGCTTAAAACTCCAGAAATTTGACATGCATGAGAGCTCTGTTTTTTGGTAAATCAGTACAGAACTAAAGAGCCTCAAAGAAACCTCAAAAGCAACCTTAAAATTCGGCATGCATTCAGCAAGGAAACTGTTATGAGCTCTCTCTCTCTCACTAATCCATGAGTTTCAGACACTAACAACTCTCAAAACCTCAGCAAATGCAGGAAACCAAGATGGAAAAAGGAATGGGAGGTTCACCTAAGTCTAATGATCGGTTTGCATGTGAGTTTCGGTGCCTCCTTCCTTATCCTTGATATCCGAACTTTCTCTCGCTCTTTCTGCGTTTTCTGTCGTTCTTGCAGCTCTCGCTCTTTCTCTGGCTATATCTCACGCTCTCCACTCTCTCTCTTTATTTCTGGCTGTCTTGCTCTCTCTGTGCATTTTTGCTAGCCGAAAATGAGGTCCTAAGTAAGCTGAAATGAAAATGGGAAAGAGTGGAGGTGTGCGTGTGCATGCATCTGTCGTATGAGTGAATAAACAAAGAGAGGCAACAGGTGTGTGTTTGGCCGAAAGTGAAATGGGGGGAGTTGAGTGGAATCTAGTGCTTGGATGAGAGTGCATGTACTGTTATGTCCAGCGTTTTCTGCTCTTGCTGGTTGCTGAATGGAGTGTAGTGTGTGTATTTAAGTGTGGTAATTTGGGCGAATGTGGGAGTGAAATATGTGGGCTGTCGGTTTGTGCATTGTCAATATGGGATTGGAATGTAGTGTTCTGTCATCCTCGCGCTGGCTGAATCAATGAGAAGGAGTGGATGTTTGTGCATATGAGTGTCGTGTGTGTGTTTGAAGCGAGTGGGTGCTGTCCGAAATAATTGAGTGAGGTAGAGTGTGCATGTATCTGATAGGTATTGAGAGAGTGAGTGTTGTGGGCCACTCACAAAATAACCTATTTGATCCTATGTGATATGTGTTGAGAGAGTGTGAATGTATCTGATATGTATTGTGAGAGTGTGAGTGTTGTGGGTATAGCATTAACACCAGTGTGGAGGATGCTCAAGGTTCGACGAGAAATGTTACTACATCTGCTACTGCTGGTAAAAGATCTTCTGATAGCCTTCAAGAAGGTATTCTGGAGACTATAGTAAAACATGTGGCTGCTGAGAGATGTAGCAATTACTTTATCTTATTGTGCATGATGTATTTCTGCAATTTTCATTTCCAAACTAACAGATTCATAAAACCATATTGTCTAACACTATTCCATCTTCCTCAACAAAATTAAAGCATTGATTCCGATATTATATGTGTCTGAAGCTTGAATGTAAAGCATGCAATTATTTTCCTTGTCGCAGTAGTCGCTGAAGATGGTAATAGGAAAGCAAGCACAAACAAGAGAGTAAAAGGCGCTGATATTTCCCATACCAAAACTTGGGAACATATTGACCATGTTATCATGAATCTACCTGCATCTGCTATTCAGTTTCTAGGTAGGGATGCCATCTGATGTAAATACTGCCCAACTCATCAAGCCATTTTGACCTCCTGGGTGATACTTTTTGATGCATAACCAAAACAAAAGAAAAGAAGGATACTCTAGAACAAGTCTAATATTTTTAAAATGAAAAAACTTGACTCTGGGCCTAATATGCTAGAAGCAATCCTTAGCCCCAATTCATCATTCAAATTCTCAAGTTTAAAAGTATGATTAACAACACCAATTTGTAAGGTTTATCAATGAGCATTTGCATCACTTTTATTTTTCCATCGTCTAATCGGAGCTTTCTTTTAGTTTGTTGTTGGGAGGCTATACTAATTTTAATTGCTTTAGAATTTAGTTTGATTAAGAATTTGATGTAACTTCTAAAGTTTTTTATACACACTTGGTGTGAGTTATATATCCTCATGATTCATCTTTACGATGGACCATTGGCGTTCTGTATGAGTTATAGCCTCATTGTAAAAACTAGCCATCATAATCTTAAGACTGATCGTTATCCAAGTTCTTCTTGGCTGTTTTCAGTGTGATTTATTCTGGATGATTAGATCCATGTTATCTTACTAGCCTCTTCTTTCAATATTTTTAGACTGTTATCTGACATAATATGTCTCCTGGCAGATGAATTCAGGGGATTAATCCAGAGGAAATATTGGCAGGGACATCTACCATGGGTCCATTGCTATTGTTTCATTCGGGCAACTGAAACTCCTGAATCTATACTAGCTGTGAGTTCACTTTGTTGCTTATTGCTTTACCTCCTTGCCTCAAGAAAATGCCTTTTGATACGTTGCGTTTTTTTAGTGACTGAAGTCCCTTGTATTTCCTCGGACTGTTGAACTCTCTTGCAGGAGGCAGAGTCTGCTATAAATGCTCAGATACAAGACCCAATATTTCATCGGGTCAGGGATGTGGCTCCAAACAAGGTACTGATTATTATTATCACCATTAAACTCACTTACCTAACTTGCTTAATTCCTTGATACATAGAATATGCATAACCGTCCACTAACTGCTTTATGTTTCTTAATTATGCAGGTAATGTATTGTTTACGCTTCAGGATTCCAGAGGCATGCTTAAAGGAAGATGTTCGCTGACATTTTGGTTAGCTTTTCAGTTTAATACCCTTTTCTCTTCAGGGTTCAACTGAGTCAATGCGTGTGCACGCACGGGAACATGACATTCCTATCTGACTCAAACCAGTATGTTGAGTCACACGCACTCGCGCACAAACACTCTTCAAAGCTTTGAGAAATAGAAGGCTGACCTTAGTATCCTCTTTCTTAATTCATTTTCCCTGAGAAGTGTTATATTCTAGATTTGTAGTACACTTTTTACACTTTTAAATGTTTAGCTACGTCAGTTCCGGTTCTTCTAAAAGCGAAATATATTGTGGTTTGTTCTTCTTTGAAATTGCGTTAGCACCATGTTATGCATTTTAGAAATCAAACTGTATCATTACATTAGCATTTCATGACTTCTGGTTGTGCTGTTATACATGCGGATGTATGCATGTTCACATGCGTGCCTTCACACACACACGCATGCACCCCCACACATGTATGTGTAAATGTATATAGGTATTTCTGCCAAGTCTGTTCTACAGACAGTAGGAGTGTTCAATCCTCTTGTTCTCAATTTTTCTGGGACCATTTCTATAATTAATACCCTCGATTAATTGAGATTTCCAAGATATATTTCATTTTTGTTTTTTTTTTTTCTGTATATGAAATAGTACCAGTTCCTAAGACATTCGGGACAAGGGGTAGGTAAGCATTATACTCGTATCCTATGAAGCTACAGGTGGATTTCTTATTCATGGACGCTTGTGCAGTTAGTTATTTTCTTTTAACATTCATGTAAATTAAGTATAGTAGTATATCTTGTAGAGTGATCTGGATATGCCCCATAGTATTATACTCATGGTTGCGTTTTTTACTTCAAGAATCGAACAATAGGAATAGGAATAATGCTTGATCCATACAGGTAAATCACAAGCTTGCGGGTATACAATTGACCTCTCACTCACAGTTTCGTGTCACCAAGTTATAAAGCCAAAATATAAAGTATCAGTGTTTCTTGTTTGGACTAAGTACTTATTTCCTTTGTTCTTCATTAACAGAAGACAAAAGGACAATGGTCAAGCTCGATGGACGAACTAAAACAAAAGATGAAATTACTGTGAACATGCATCAAAACGTGTCTCAGTTTGTTGTTTATCCAAAGTTATTAATTAATTCATTCCTCATGTTCTTAATATAAGAGTTTGTTAATTAATTTAGTTTAATAAATTATAGCATATGTTGGATGATCTCTCTAAAATACTTATGTGTGTTGTTATATTATATATTAGTTCATAAATTAGCTAAATTAATTTAGAGAATGATGACAAATATAAAAATTAATTTGAAGAACGATAATAAATATAAATATTTTAAAGTAGTTTATTTAAC
Organism: Acacia acuminata; assembly: GCA_019022655.1. Taxonomy (NCBI): domain Eukaryota; kingdom Viridiplantae; phylum Streptophyta; class Magnoliopsida; order Fabales; family Fabaceae; genus Acacia; species Acacia acuminata. The sequence goes on from JAFJYI010000245.1 coordinate 1,064,293, forward strand.
TTCTATATCCCTTCCCAATTGGTTATAAAATCAAATATTCTTTAGAACTATTCCACTGAAATCTACATGAAGCATTGTCCAAAGAAAAAGAAATCCACATGAAGCAACCTCCGATTATTCATGCATGAGCTCTATCTATAATTCTATATATATAAATACCTCATTGTCTCACTATTTACTCTCTAAAAAGAAAAAAAAAAAAAAAAAAAAAATCAAACTCATAATTAATTACAGCATTATCATCATGCAATCCCGATACATCCTGAAGTTTCTACGAAGGATGTTTAGGCCTTACCTTTCACCAAACCTCCTCAACAACGATCGCTGCGATGTGTTCATCAGCCACCGACGCATCGACACCAATGGAACTGTCTCCACTCTTCTCTACGACCAACTTCACCGGCTAGGGTTTTGCCCTTTCTTGGACAGCAAGACAATGAAGCCGGGCGATAAGCTCTTCCACAAGATCAACAACGCCATTGTTGAGAGTAAGCTTGGTGTCGCCGTCTTCTCTCCTCGCTACTGTGAATCCTTCTTCTGCCTTCATGAGTTGGCCCTCATGTTGGAGCGCCAGAAGAAGGTGATTCCTCTATTTTGTGATATTAAACCGTCGCAGTTGAGAGTCAACACCGCCAAGTTGTCGGTGGAGCCGGAGGAGATCCGGCGGTTCAAGTGAGCCCTTGAGGAGGCTAAATACACCGTCGGCCTCACATTCAACTCCTCCACAGGGTATGCTTAATTAATAATTAATGAAATGACTTCTCATGATAGTTATAATATTAGAATAAAGGAAAAAAATAGAATTATTTTGTGTGTGTGGAAATGCAGGAACTTTTCAGACGTTGTCAATCGCGCTTCTGAAATCATCATCAGCACCCTGAGGGAGCTGGAGGATGAAGAGAAGCCGCCAATGGCAGTTTGAATTATATTAATATATATAATTATAAAAAATAATATTGTATACTTAAATTTATATTTTACATATTTTTTTAACCTTATGTTTTTTGCGGCCTCTGTGACACCATGTTTTTATTACCATAATAGTGACATCTTACCTTAAACTCAGATATCATACTAGTGCAAGGCATTGCCTTTACACATGTAAAATATATTTGAAGGTATATATACATGTATATACAATACACTAGCCATACAAGGCTAAATAAATAAAATAAACTATCTAACCCACCTTCTCACTTATCAACAATGACCACACCTTCGCCTTTTGAGCTGCTTGCCTCTTCTGTATGTGATTTTAAGGAAAAGGGTGAGATTCATAAGAATCTCAGTAGTAACCACAAACACTTATAACATATGCAAGTTCACGAAGCATGTAAAATAAGCCATCACATCAGCAAATCAGCATATTCACCATACTCACAATTCAGCAATAATAACATATCATGAGAATACAACCCAAATAGATTGCATACCAGGTCTTACCGCCTCTGGACTTACAGTCCCATAATAATGCTGAATGCACATAAGGTCTTACATCTCCATTGGGTCTTATAGCCTCAGGACACAGTCTAATCACCTATATATTCATAAAATGAATACAATCAATGGCACAAACAAACATGCAGAACAATTACATAACATATGAGAGTAAGAGTTACCCATATATTCGCTGACATTTTGGTTGGCTTTTCAGTTTAATACCCTTTTCTCTTCAGGATTCAACTGAGCCAATGCGTGTGCAAGCAAGGGAACATGACATTCCTATCTGACTCAGACCAGTATGTTGAATCACACACACACACACACACACTTCAAGGCTTTGAGAAATAGAAGGCTGACCTAAGTATCCTCTTTCTTAATTCATTTTAGATTTGTAGTACACTTTTAAATGTTTAGCTACCTTAGTTCTGGTTCTTCTAAAGGCGAAATATTCGTATTGTGGTTTGTTCTTTGAAATTGCGTTAGCACCATGTTATGCATTTTAGAAATCAAACTGTATCATTACATTAGCATTTCATGACTTCTGGTTGTGCTGTTATACAATTGACCTCTCACTCACAGTTTCTTGTCACTAAGTTATTAAAAAAAAAAAAATATCGCTAAAAAAATAGGACTATTTAAACTTCTATGCTTTATCTTCGAAAAAACACAACAACAAAAAAGAGTTACTAAAAGGAGAAAGGGACAAAAAATCCAAAACAGATAGGGTGCATTCTATCTTGTACCGTCCTTGGGTCCTGGATCACTACGTCATATTATCTAGGGAAATTGCTAAAAAGGATCAAATAATAAAAATATTTGAATTCTTTAATCAAAATTACAGAAAAAGAGTGTAAAAAAGGCAAGCGGAAGTTGTCGATTTTTTATTTTTATTTTATTTATTTATTTTTCCTTGGAGACTTTGTATGCTTTTTCAAAAATTTATAACATATAGTTCATGTCATGTATTTTAACTTGTTTTTTTTTTTACTATATTTTTACTTCTGTATTTTTTATGAGCGTTTAAGAGAGATTTTTTTAAATCCTTTTTACCAAATATTTCATACTTCAATTTCTCCTATTATGTAGGTCAAGGTATGACAAGCTGGTAATTGATAACTACCCAGAGAGTCAAGAAAGAATATGTATTCGCATAAAGTGTACCCTTTGGATCATTAGATCATTCTTATACCATAATATACATTACTTGCTTTTAATTCTTCTACAAGACACGTTGGATTTAGGTCAGATGGATTTAAGAAATATAAAGTATTGTTTCTTGTTTGAACTACGAACTTATTTCATTTGTTCTTTATGAGTAAGACCAACAACTGATGACTGATAATTTGTTTCATATTTTGGCGTATATCCATTTTATTCTAGTCATTGTTATTATATATATACTAAGAGATTTATAACTTTATGTTTATAGGTAATCGTACAAGCTACGCAATGTATTCTTTGTTTTATTGGGTACAATTATTCTTCTAATTACACGCTTGAAACTCTTACTTGGGAATTATGGAATCTAAAGAAATGATCCTGCTCTGAAATTGTGCACAAATAGTGGTTACCTAGAGACTATTGAGTAAACTTAGGGTGTGTTTGGTTTGGGGGGACCTAGAAAAATTTAATTATTAGTCTCTAAGTTTAAACTCCTTTCCCTCCCATTTTCTCCCTTCAAATCAAACATTCCCTTACAGATAATGCCTATATATGGTTCACATTTTTTCCCATCAAAGAGGGATTGTTTATATGAATTAATACCAAATATCAAGGTTATTAAACCTGGACTGGCCACTGAATTGGTCAAAGGAATGGGTCAAGGGTCAGTGGGTCAGACCAGAGTCAACCCGAGACCAGACCGGTGATGAATAAAAAATTGAGAAATTTTTTTTTTTAAAATCACACTATGCATAATTCCGAATACTATATATCATTTTAATACCTTAAATCACTAGGCAAATAATTATACACTTGTCAAATATTCTTTACGAATTGATATCATAGTACCATATACCACAATGACATTAAATTTGTAATCAGTAATAACACATTCATTCTAACAAAATATCAAAAAACAGGTATATTATAACAAAGGGTAAATGAGCAAAAATACACATGTGCTTTATCCTCAGGAGCACCCAGCACCATATGCTTTTTTGGGGAGCAAAAATACACATGTGGTTACATTTTAGGAGCAAAAGTCACACCACCGTTAAAATTTTGTTGTAAATACAACACTTCCTGTTGTAAATATGGCCTTTTCTATTGTAAATGACCAGATTTTAAATTTTATTGTAAATACAGCACTTCCTGTTATAAATATAGTCTTTTTCTGTTGTAAATAACCTTTCTATGTTCAAAATCCAGGTGTTTAAATATTGTTGTAAATATGGCATTTTCTGTTGTAAATATGGCCAGATTTTAAATTTTGTTGTTAATACAACACTTCCTGTTGTAAATATAGCATTTTTTGTTGTTGTAAATGACCTTAGCTTTCTATGTTCAAAATCCAGATGTTTAAATGTTGTTGTAAATATGAATTTTCTGTTGCAAATGTACCTTTAAGTTAGATTTTAACAGTGGTGTGATTTTTACTCCTAAAATGTAACCACATGTGTATTTTTGCTCCCAAAAAAAGCATATGGTGCTGGGTACTCCCAAGGGTAAAGCACATGTGTATTTTTGCTCTTTTACCCTATAACAAAATATTCCCACCTACATCACAACAAAATATTGTCACCTTCAATAACTAAACTAATAATCATAATTAACATCATTCAACTTCTTAGGTGTTGAGATATCAGAAGGTGGAGTAGTAGGAGGAAAAGTAAAATAACTAGGAGCAACATGATCATTATTTAAAGATGGAGCCCCAACAACATCATCACCACCTATATATGAAATGAATAGAATTATTAATATTACGTAAAAAGCATAGTTATATTCTTGTGTGTATGAATATAATTTTAAATAATAGAAGAGATAGTTAGAAACCTTCAAAATCTCTCGCTATTTGTTCAAGTTGAAGATTTATCGTTTCTACTTTATCAAATTCAAGAGTTGGATATTCTTCAAGCACCAAAAGTCTAGTTTATCAAGTGATTCATCATAATCAATGGGATCATTATTCTCTTTCTTCTTTTTCAATTGACTCCTATAATGCCAACATGATAAAAGATCAACGTTAATGACATGTATATTACTATATTTAATTAAACTATAAAATAACCGTTCAAAAGTCATGACTTTTAAGATTAGCTAAACTTAAACTCATATGATAGTTTGTGAAAACCAAATCATCAAGCCTATGATGCTCCAATCTATTTCTTCTTTTATTGTGGATACACTCAAATATGCTCTAATTTCTTTCATAACCGAAGAAGAAGAAGTTTGGCTAAGAACGCATATAACAATTTGTTGCAATTATGATATTGAACCCCAGTAGTACAACCACTACTCACCTGTAAAATGGAATAAAAGACATTTAGTATGTAGTATTAATAATCATAATATGTGCTTTAAAATATGAATTTTGATATACTTACGAGGGACTAGTTTTTAGGCTGTTTTTTCATATGAAACCTTGTCAAATGATCCTTTACGTTCACAGTAGATAGCAATTTGCTGAATCATTTTAGCATATTGATCAGCATTATCAAGTGAGTTTGCCTCAAACAAACTGACCACAACATCCATTAGTCTATGCTTTCTAACAAAGTCATGACTATACAATAATGTGAGACTCAACATATATGCTGCTGTATGAACTTCATTTATCAAATGCTTATTCCTGCGACTTTGAATAATATTCGTGTAGCTTGTATAATTCCTTCTTCCTCTGAAACATGTTCTTGATTACATTTTTAGCTCTCTACACGCTTTCATAGACATAAGGCATTGAAGGTTTCTCATCTGAATCAATAATCCTCTACAATCTTATCAACAGAAACATAAGTTTCACAACTTCAAAGCAATCACTCTAGAATCGATGATCAAGAATGATTGTATTGAAAGTCTTCCCAGCTTCATTGTTTGCTAATTTGTGGTGCATAAAATGCTGATCAACAACTAAAGCCTGTTAGTCATGTTTGTGCGAATATATGCTATGTAGGGTGATGAATGTGGTGGCAAATATTGGTGCACCAAGACGAACAATTTCCTTTTAACCCATTCTTTTCCTTAACCATGATAAGAAGACCAAATGATTATATGCAAATATAGTGATTTTAGATGCATTCTTTGCAAGGTCTAACACATGAGGCATGGATGCAATATCCTTCAAAATAAGATTTAAACAGTGAGCGGCACAAGATAACCAATAAATTGTTTTATATTTATTTGTGATCAATCTGCCACATGCCACATAGTTAGTAGCATTGTGAGTCACCATATGGACTATATTTGTAGGAACTATCCACTCAATAACTTCTCTGAACAATGAGTATAAAGTAAATTCAAAGCGTCAACTGATTCCACAGATACCATGTCGTTCGCTGTCTAATATTAGTCCAACCATTAGCCATGAGTGTGAAACCATTTTCCTTCCATTTAGCTCGATGACTATCAATCAATAGTTGACATTCTTTTTTACAATCTCTCAAGAAGCTAACTTTGTACTCATGAAAACTAGGGACCTTAAACCTAGGAACAATTGTTGTAGCACTATTAATAGATTTTTGAAATAAGGGGACAGTCATTGCATCAAATGGAATACAATTCACATAAACCCAATGAGCAAAAGCAATTTTTGCATTATATTATGCTTCTTCACTTGACATGCACTCTTGATGCTTGGTTGGGCACCAGGAGTTGCCCTGGATGCAAAATAACGTGAGACTTTTTTCTTTGAAGCAATTGGTTCCTCAATTTCTCCAACTTCAACTTTTCTAGCTTCATTTACATTATCATTACTAACAGGTTTTTCTTTAAACTTTCTATCAAAGATTCTTTCATTCTAGCTTGTATATCATGTGAAACTTTTTTACAAGAACTTACTTGACCACTCACACCAGCTAAATGTTGCTTTAACCTATTTATCCCACCTCCCTTGTAACTTGAAGCATATAAAAGACATGTAAACACTTTTCCCTCTTCTTTTTTATTTATTTATTTTTTTTTTAACAGAAACATATTCCCAAGCAGGATCTTTTTTTTTTTTTTTACACTCCTTGAGGCCTGCGGTTGGCGTTCAGTATTGTTAGGAGGATTGCTAGACTCAAGAAATGAGGTTGAAAGTATTATCATTTCCTTCATTTATCGGCCTCCATAACAAACCACAAATAATAATAATAATAAAAACCCTTTCAACAATAAACACAAGCCAAAAGCACCATGATGGACACCAAGCCAAAAGCACCAGTATGATTAATAATTAGAGCTACAATGAAGAACAAAACAATAACATCGAAACGTTAAAAAAATAGACAAATAGCAAGCCGCAACTATTTTGAAGCAAAATGAATTAAAGAGCACAATCAAATAGGGTCAGATTGAGCTAACAACAAGAGATAAATAAATAAATTTCCCATGGATAAAAATATAGCAAAACAAGGTGGAACCGGGTTAATTTGCTGATAAAAATAGAGCAAAGATGGAGTTTGAAGACCTAAAGCTTCAAGAATAATGTGTGAAACAAAACCTTTTCTTAAAGAGAAAGTTGATATAAAAGAAATTTTGATCGAACCTTTGCTTAAACTTTGTGAAATAGAGCAATAGCAAGTCACGACGAACGAAAACCGAAATACATAAAACAAATGAAAACATAAAATACAAATTGAGATTAAGGAATCCAGAAAGCAAACCAAAAACTTGAAGGAAACCGCTACAAAGGGTAAGCTTGAAGACCCAAAGCTTCAACCACCCAAAGCCTCATCTTGCACAATTTACCCACGATGAACCGCAATGAATGACGAAGAAGCCTTTGGACCAGTGACGAAAGGCGATGAGAAGTGAAGAACAACCAAAAGCTTTGACCTTTAACCCACGATCGCAGCGATTAGGCCTCAACCGAGCACTTGAAGATTGGTGACATGGAGGGAGTAGAGCAAAGCAAGAGATCTTGTCTCTGGCCAAAATTTTGATTTTTGATTTCCTTAGGAGAAAAAGTCACTTTTTGAGTTTTTGTTTTTGGTTGAAGTGTTTTTTAGCCATTTTAGCCTACTTTTAAAAAAATCACCTCTGAGACAACGTCGTTTTGTTATTTTAGGGAGGAAAAATACATTTATGACTCATCACGCTGATTCTCTTTGGATCACCCCGAGTCAACCGGGTTGGCTCTGGTTTAGGGGCTGACCCGGTTTCTATGATAGAATAAAACCGGTTTTACGGTTGGTTCTCCAGTTTTCAGTTTGAAACTGCCGGTCTGGGTTTCATAACCATGATCAATACCCATATATTATAAAATAAAACAAATTTTTTTTACCAACACATAAAGTAAAACCATTTTTTTTGTTATTGCATAGTTTTTTTGATATAATCATCCGGTATCTAGTTCTGGTTTGCGGTTGCCCCTTCCAACATAAGTATCTCCACTGAGACTTGAACTCAAGACCCGAGAGGATCTAGTAGGGTCTTACACCACTGGACCAACTTTATGGTGGTTATTTCAAAATTTCTATATAAACTAGTTTAGAACCCACACATTCGGGCACAAAGGGAAAGTTTCTATAATTTTAAAAAGAGACTAAAATCTAATGGTAAAAAAGAAAGAAAGAAAGAAAAAAGACATAGTGTATTATATTTTAAAAAGAGACCAACAAACTCTCCATTTATTATATCTTGTTCTAGATATGATACTATTTTACACACACACACATGGAGGGTTTATTCATACATATATATTTTATATGATATATGCGCCTGCGCGCGCGCGTATGTGTGGGTCTATATTAATTTCTCAATGGGTACATTAAGATAGTTATACCGTGGACCAAAAACTTATTCAGAAATTTTATAGTATTTTTTAATTGATTTTTGATCTTTCAACTCAAGAGAAATAATTGATCATGTTTAGGAAGTTATAATATATCAATTTTATAAAATTATAAATTCCAATAATAAGTGGGAAGTTAAAAAATATTATGCTAGTAAGAAGATCTTGGGTCTATATATTTTTTTTTCCGGTTGATTTATCAGAAATTTGCAGTACCTTTTTTTCAAAAAGCATGAAGTCATGGATCTTTACTATTTTTAAATTTTTCTATTTAAGAGAATAAAGGAAGCTATAATTAATAATTAAAATTTCTATAATTATCTTTTGATTTCAGATAAATTTAAACTTTAATATTTAAAGTTATAATTAAAAGATTCAGATTTCTGGATTTACATTGGTGAAAAAAAATTACATATCCAATTTTTTGTTGATTTCATTGAACTATATTTTCTCTAATTTTTATTTTTAACTCAGTCTCATTGTTATTCATAAAAATTAATAAATTTTTTTAAAATTTATTGATTATGTCTACAAATAAAATAAATTCACCAAAGTATATTGAGAATACTTTAGTCAAATAAGATGAAAAAAAATCTACTACATTCATATTAAATATATATTTGAAAAATTTTTCAGGTTCCCTACATATTAAGTTATAAAAAAAATATATAATATCTTATAATTACCAAAATTCTTTCTTCAAATAGCATGGAGTCACTCGGTAAGATATTAATCAAAATATTATGGATTCCTTCGCTCATCAGAAGATAATTGATGTGTGGAAAAAATTTAAAAAATATAAAGATTTAATATTTTTAATTCAGTTAACTCCCAGCAAATAGAGACATGGGTAGATTCTCAATTGATTTAAAAATAATTTACAAAAAATAATCAAGTTGTTATGATACTACTAAAATTTGTTAACTAACCAGAAAAAAAAAAGGGAATTCAAAATAAAAAATACACTAAATTGTATAACTTCTAGAAAGTAAACGCATTAGCTGATTCCCATCAGATAAAAAAAAAAAAAAAAAAAATTGAAACCATCAAATCTTAAATCAAGTCTTTTAAAATTCCTAGTGTATTTGGCCTTGTCGATGAAGGTTGCATAGTAGTGGTCTGTAAGCCTTTGCATCCCGACTAACATTGAAATTAGAAATCACCAAATGTTGGTGGTAGCGTTACACCTTATATTACAATGAACCAAATGAGCAGAATATATATGTACAAGAGAAGCTAAGACAGTAACAACATAATTGGTATGAGATCATGCAAAACAACAAGGTAAGCAAAAATATTTCTGAAACAGACATTTGCATCACAGAGGATCATTTTGAGACACCATCACGAGTAACCTTATGTCCAGACATCACAAAGTTAGGTTAATTGAATGAACGCAATAAAAATAAAGTTTTATAGGGAACTTTGAGTTGGTTACCAACTCCACGATAGAGGACATCGGGAGGCTAATGGCGTTGAGGCTGATAGCATGGGAGTTAAAGAGTGGAGTGAGAGGAATTCACTCAAAAAATATTTTATTAAAAATAATTTTTAATTTCTAGAAAGCATTAGTAGTAGGATCGAGAGGTGCAACTTGATAAGATTTCAAAATACTTTGAAAGTACCTTTTTATTATCTCTCTATTTTTAATATATTTATTTTAAAAGTATTTTATTTTATATTTTAATATTTCGAATTATTTTTCAATTTGTAATTATCTTCCGAATATCTATCTTTATTTTTTGAGCATGTTTTATTTCTCATCATTATTTTAGTTGTTAGGATAATCATGGCAGGAGGAGGACGTGCGAGGAGGAAATCTGAGCGTAAATTTTTTTTATTTTATATATTGAAATTTCTTGTGATTTGTAATTATATCCTGATATCTCTCTTTATTTGTTGAGAATATTTTATTTTATTTTCTTTATTTTAGTTGTTATGATATTTATTGTAGGAGGAGAGCGTGCCAGATAGTAGGAGGAGCGACCTCAATATATTTGCCATTCACTTGCTTCCATTGAAACTCAAACCTTATGGATTGGCCAGGGGAGAATATTAGTTCTGTTAGTCACTAATAATTTTGATATTAATTAGTCATTGGTCCAACTTGATGTCAAAGGAAAACTCTAATATGGGCACTTTATAAAAGAATCAAAGAGAAACTTTTTTGGGTTGACATATCTTCACAGTCAATAAACAAAGGACAATGAAATTTTAACAGAACATAAAAGCACACTAGTCAAGCTCGATGGACGAACAAAAGCAAAATATGAAATTACTGTGAACATGTTAATATTCTCCCCAGGCCAATCCATAAACTCAAACCTTATATGGATTGGCCTCGGGAGAATATTAGTTCTGTTAATCACTACTAATTTTGATATTAATTAGTCATTGATCCAACTTGGTGCGTGAGGAAAACTCTAATATTGGCACCGTATAAAAGAATCAAAGAGAAACTTTTTCGGGTTGACGTATCTTCACAGTCAATAAACAAAGGACAATGAAATATTAACAGAACACAAAAGGGCACTGGTCAAGCTTGATGGACGAACACAAACAAATAAAAGATGAAATTACTATGAACATGCATCAAAGCGTGTCTCGAAGAGCCGGTCCTTTTAGACCCTCGGCTCTATAAAGCTGGTCCTTTTACGTCCACTTTTATTTTTGAGGCAAAAATTCTTAAACCCGGCCTTAGTAAATTTAGGGTTTAATAGGCCGGCTCGACAGTCTCGTCCCATTTTCCTAGCTCTACTGATTTCTCTTAAATTACATAAATTTAGATTTTAGATTTTATATATATGTGTGTGTGATTAATCTCTTAGAAGGAAAAAATATGTCAACACCTATTCCTCACTAAATTTACTCATGATAACTAATACTAGCTTCACACCTCATGTTCTTAATATAAGAGTTTGTTGATTAATTTGGTGAGATTAAAATGTCTAAGTCAATTACTAATAAATTATAGCATATGTTAGATGATCTCTCTGAAATACTTATGTGTATCATTAGAATATATATTAGTTCATGAATTAGCTAAATTAATTTGGAAAACCATGATAAATATTAATATTTTAAAAAAACTTCAATAACACTCCCAATTGGCTTAAAGAATCAAATATTCCTTAGAACTATTCCACTGAAAAACCCACATGAAGCAATCTCCTAATGATTCATCCGAGAGCTCTATCTATAATTCTCTATATATAGATACCTCATTGTCTCACTCTATTTACTCTCAGAAATAAAATATCAAACTCAAAATTAATTAAAGCACTATCATCATGCAATCCCGAAACATCCTGAACTTTCAAGGCAGGATGTTCAGACACTACCCTTCACCAAACCTTCTCAACAATGATCGCTGCGACGTGTTCATCAGCCATCGAAGCATCGACACCAAAAGAACTGTCTCCACTCTTCTCTACGACCACCTTCGCCGGCTAGGGTTTTGCCCTTTCTTGGACAACAAGACAATGAAGCCCGGCGATAAGCTCTTCCACAAGATCAACAACGCCATTTTTGAGTGTAAGCTCGGTGTCGACGTCTTCTCTCCTCGCTACTGTGAGTCCTTCTTCTGCCTTCATGAGTTGGCCCTCATGTTGGAGCGCCAGAAGAAGCTCATTCCTATATTTTGTGATAGTAAACCGTCACAGCTGAGGGTCAACACTGCCAAGTTGTCAGTGGAGCCGGAGGAGCTCCGGCGGTTCAAGTGGGCCCTTGAGGAGGCTAAGGACACCGTCGGCCTCACATTCAACTCCTCCACAGGGTATGCTTAATTAATAATTAATGAAATGATTTCTCATCATAGTTATAATATTAGAATAAAGGAAAAAAATAGAATTATTTTTTGTGTGTGGAAATGCAGGAACTTTTCAGACATTGTCAATTGCGCTTCTGAAATCATCATCAGCACCCTGATGGAGCTGGAGGATGAAGAGAAGCTGCCAGTGGCAGTTTGAATTATATCAATATATATAATTATTAAAAATAATATTATATATTACATTTTTTTCATCCTTATGTTTTTTGTGGAGGCAAATGCCGCGTCTGTGACACCCTGCTTTTATTACCATAATAGTGACACATTACCTTAAGCTCAGATATCATACCACTAGAAGACCACTATAAGGCATTGCCTTTACACATGTAAAATATGTTTGAAGGTATCTATGTATATACAATACACTAGCCACACAAGGCTAAAAAAAAAAAAATCTAATTATAAGGGAAAGATTATATAGAAGGTCAAAATAAAGCTATCTAGCCACCTTCTCAATTATCGACAATGACCACGTCTTTGTTTTTTGAGCTGCTTGCCTTTTCTATATGATTTGAAGGAGAAGGGTGAGATTAATAAGAATCCCGGTAGTAACCACAGACACTCATAACATATGTAAGTTCATGAATTGAAGCATGTAAAACAAGACATCACATTAGCAAATCAAATCAGCATATTCAGCATACTCACAATGCAACAATGATCACATATCATAGGAACACAGCCCAATCATTAAACAGATTGCATATCAGGTCTTATTGCCTTTGGATGCACAATCCTGTAATAATGCTGAATGTACATAAGGTCTTACAGCCCCATCGGGTCTTATAGCCTCATGATATAGAGTCCAATCACCCATATATTCATGACACGAATATAATTGATGGAACAAACAAACATATAGAATAAATACATAACATATGAGAGTAAGAGTTACTACTTCTTGATGTTTTCAACACATTACCTTCACCAAAATCCTTTTTGGTTTGCTTCTCTTGTGAGCTCAAGCAAATGTCAAATCCTAAAATTTTGAAATTCATATAGAGATGGGTTATTGCTCATTCTAATCTTAATAACATAATTAAAATTATGTTCTTCTAAACCCACTCATAAAGCTTGTCCTTTTTATTTGAAATAGTTGGTTAATATTTGAACCAAAAAAAAAAAAAAAGTTGGTTAATATTGGTAATCTTTCACCCTTATATTATTATATATATCTACTAAGACATATTCAAATGCCTGCTATCCTCTATAATTAGACCATTAATTTAGCCAACTAGCCCTTCAAATTTTATCAAAAACTCTTAACTCATTGCTAGTTACATTTATCCAAAAATATTGTCATTTTCGGACTTAACAGAAAATCTGCTTTAATTTTTCTAGGATCTTGGAAAAATCATAACTTAATCTAGAAAACTCTAAATGAGGTGATTCTAGTTCTTATTTAAAGCTCCGTTAGTCTAATTTAAAGAAAAATAATAATAATATAAGAATTAACATCGATAATCATACAAAATTCACAGATATGGTTACCAACCAAATACGAAAAACAAGATATTCACCCAGTTTTTCATGTCTGTCTTAGAAAATTCATAACTTTCTCTCTAGACCTATGATTACCATTTTCTAGAACTCATTTTTAAGTTTAAGAGATGTACTATTTTCTCATCAAATCCTCACACGAAATCAAAACCTGAATCTGGAAAACAGGATTTTTCCTAGTTTTCCTGTCTAACTTAAAAAAATTCATAATTTTGGTTCTAAACCTCTGATTAACATGCTCTAGTACTCGTTTTAAAGCTTAGGATGTTTAGTATATCATGACCAAATTTCACAGAAAAACTCAAACTTTATCTTCTGAAATCGACATGCATGTGAGCCTCTGTTTTTCTATCAAGAAGATAAGATGGAAGAAAGGACATGCAATCTCAAATCATGGCTTAAAACTCCAGAAATTTGACATGCATGAGAGCTCTGTTTTTTGGTAAATCAGTACAGAACCAAAGATCCTCCAAGAAATCTCAAAAGCAACCTCAAAATTCGACATGCATGCAGCAAGGAAACTGTCATGAGCTCTCTCTCTCTCACTAACCCAGGAGTTTCAGACACTAACAACTCTCAAAACCTCAGAAAATGCGGGAAACCAAGATGGAAAAAGGATTAGGAGGTTCAACTAAGTCTAATGATCAGTTTGCATGTGAGTTTCGGTGCCTTCTTCCTCATTCCTGGTCATCCGAACTCTCTCTCGCTCTCTTTGCGTTTTCTGTCGTTCTCGCAGCTCTCACTCTTTCTCTGGCTGTGTCTCACGCTCTCCACACTCTCTCTGTCTCTCTATTTCTGGCTGTCTTGCTCTCTCCCTGAATTTTTGCTGACCGAAAATGAGGTCTTAGGGAAGCTGAAATGAAAATGGCAAAGAGTGGAGGTGTGTGTGTGCATGTAACTGTCGTATGAGTGAATAAATAAAGAGAAGAAACAGGTGTGTGGTTGGCCGAAAGTGAAATGGGGGAGTGGAGTGGGATGTAGTGCTTGGATGAGAGTGCATGTACTGTTATGTCCAGCGTTTTCTGCTCTTGCTGGTTGCTGAATGGAGTGTAGTGTGTGTATTTAAGTGTGGTGGTAATTTTTTTGGCTTTTATAAATTAAACATGAGAATGTGGGAGTGAAATATGACTGCTGTCGGTTTGTGCATTGTCAATATGGGATTGGAATGTAGTGTTCTGTCATCCTTGGGCTGGCTGAATCAATGAGAAGGAGTGGATGTGTTGTGTATATGAGTGTCGTTGAGTGTTGTAGGGCACACTCACAAAATAACCTATTTGATCCTCTTTGTTTCCCTACAAGACTTTTATTTGTAACTTGGGCCTTTGCTCATTTAATATCAAACATTGGATAAGTGTTGGAAATTAATCCTTAATCTCATACTCCCTCTGGTTCTTATTATAAGACACCAACTAGCAATTGTATTTGGTCCTTTTTATAAGGCACTTGTTTGTTTCCAAAGCACATTAATAATTTTTTTTCCATGTATGCCCATAATAATAAGGGTAATGGGTGAGAGTAATAATTAATATAATATTAGAATTTAGTGCAATTAGTAGGGGTAATATTAGAAGTTATTTAAATCATAGGACAACTTTATTGACTTTAACTATTTTTATTGGTTTATGAGAATTGTTAGTTGGTGCCTGATAATAAGGACCAGAGGAGTATAAGGATTTTTCTTCATCAATAAGATTATCTAGGCCATAAAATATTGACTCTAAAATTTCTAAGACAAAATTTATCCTCGAACTATTTTTCTTTTGAATTTTCAAGGTCCAAAAATAATATTTAATAATTATCTTAAGTTTTTCCTTAATATAAGTTTAAGACTTTTGACTCCATTGGCTTAGTATCCTACTCATCTCAGTTGTATTCCCGAATTCTGTGTCTCAAAATTTGAGATGTTACGGTCTCCATGGCCAAGATGTCCATGATGCACAAGACATGTTGTATATGGTATTTTAGGATTTTTGTTTTATAAAAAAATTTTGTGACATGTCTGTTCTTCTAGCAAATACATACTGTACTTATTATTAAAGGTATGTAAAAATGTTGTGTCCTGTGGTTCTGGCTTCTCTTACACTCTTAATTTTATGGGAAATTTTCATCTCTTACTGCTCAATACATTTTATTTCTATTTTTTTATAATTTAATTTCGTTGGGGGGACTTTTTTTTTTTTTTTTTTTTTTATCATATAATTTGATGATATTAAGATGTGTTCTTAACGTAATGATGGTCATATCATCTTGAAAAGTTGAACTAGATATATTATTATCATTGTCAAGCATATACACATATTATCAAACATGTTTAAGAAATTTAATAAAGACCGATTCCATGAACAGCAACATGCGTGCTCTGCTAGGGTTTCCGACTGTGCTCGTATAACTTCGCCACTGTCGGTGGCTGGGGCTTTGGTGCTCTCCGTCGCAGTAAAGAGGGTTTCCTTGGCTCGCTAATTGCGACGAGGAATTGTGAGTTATCGGGAGGCATGTCGAAACAGAAGGTCGTCGGAGTGCCGTAACAATTTATCATACGCATTCCTTCTACTTATGCCTGTTGTGGTAACAGTTTGTGCAGAAAAATCATCCAAGAATCAAAACTGTTGTTAAACAAGTTGGAACCATGACAAATGAATTTCGTGTGCCCGGTTTTGAAGTTTTAGCGGGAGAACATTGTAATATCCTGAATTTTGGGCCAAAAAACTTGAAAAAGTCTATATTAGGAAGACGACTAGACCTGGTTCAAAAAAGTGTGACAATATTATGAAAGGAATTTTCTTGGCGTTTTAGTGAAATATTAGTTGAATATCTTGGTTTTCCAAAATTTTAGATTTTTGAGATATAATGTGAAATAAATATATTTGTCATGGAATTAAAATTCGGATGACCAATTAAGGTCACAATTTGAAGTAAAAGAAGGTTGTTTAAATTTTTCTTTAATAAATATAATTAAGGAAATATAAATGGCAATTTAAGGCTATTACTTGCCTATTTAAGAGGTTACTTGTTGAGTTTGGCCAACAAGTGAATTTTTAAATAAATTATGGTTACTTTGGGTTATTTAAAAAAATGAAATTTGGGTATTCTATGATTATTTGTATTTTGGAATAATGTTGGAGGGATTAATTTAAGGATGACACAATGGTCATATATGTTGAGAAGAAAGTCAATTTTATTAATCCTAAAATGCCACTTGTATTCATGGGAGACTAAGATGACTTTCAACTTGGACACTTCAACATGGTAATTAATGTCATGAAAATGATCAACAATTCTTCCTCTCCAAGCTAAAAATTTTGCATAAGGAGAGGGAAAAGAAGACAAGAGTGATTTTCCAAATTCTTAACCAAAAAGCAACCATTATCTCCTTGGAATCCAAAGGTCACAATAGGAACTTGGGTTGACCATTGTAATTGGACAATTAGACACTTGGACAAGGGTTGAAAAGGAAAAACTTCTTTTCCAAGAAGCATAATACGCTGGTCCAAAGAAGGAGGAAGGAACATGCACAAAATTCACATGCAATATGCAAAAGTCAAGGCAAATAATCCTAGTTGGACAAGTGGTAACATGGGAGCTAAAGTTGACTTTGAGTAGGCAATTGTATAAGAGTAATTCAAGGCATTTAAAGTCAAATAATCTTCCTTCATAAGCCACAATTTTGTGCAGCCATGGTCAAGGGAGAAGAAAACCTGATTTAAACAAATGTAAAGCCAATATGAAGCCAAATTAAGAGGTCAAAGACTTAGGAAAAATTAGCCAATGAAAGAGGACCAAATGGGATCAAGTAGAGGCTTATTTTTGAAGCTATTAGAGACAAAATCTGAACCCATTTTCAGCATAAGTGGCGTCAGCCAAGAGGACAAGGAGGAATTAAAATGTCTTGCAACATAAGCCAAAGCAAAGTCAAGCAATTGAACCCTAAAATGCCAAGTGTCCGCATGGGATTTAATTTGGCTGTGGACACCTAAGCACTTATAATTATTATATTTGGAAAGATAAAATCCTTCCCTCATCAGCCCATCAATTCGTGTAGCAAGAGAAACAAAAGAGAAGAAGCAAAAGACAATGAAAAAGGAAGCAAAAGTCAAGGAATATTAGTATGTAAACAAAGTCAAGAAAACTAGAGTTTTTGGCCAATAAGAGAAGGCCAAGAGAGGGATATTTTATTACCTTAAATCATGAATTTTGTGGACTTAAAAACATCCCTCCAACAGCCATAAATTCGTGCAGCAAAAAGAAGAGAAGAAGAAACATGAAGACAAGGTATAAAAGCAAGAAAAAGCTTATGGAAGAAGCATGAAGCAAATGGCTTGTGGGGGAAGCCAAAGACTACAGAGAGGTGTATTGAACAAGCCAAAACCATGTAAAAAGGGGGCATATTTCATTCGTCCAAGAGGAGTCCAAGAAAAGCCTAGAAAAACTTGGAGAAAAAGAAAGAAAGACAAGTGAAAACATGAGCCAATGGGAAGCAACTTAAAGGAATATTTTGTGAGGTGTTAGGCTATTAATTAAGGACCTCTTTGCCCTTATTTTGGCTGCCCATTTCATCCAAGAGAGAGAGAGAGGAGAGAGTGAATAGAGAAATTCATACACAAAGAAAAAGAAGAAGGCACACAATTGAAGCTCAAGTTAAGTAGTCATGGTTTAAGTATCAACTTCTTTTCTCTATTATTTATGAAAGCTTTAAGGATTAAAAAGGCAATTGTATGTGGTATTTTAAAAGGAGGCTGAAGGTTTTAGGAAGTTCAAGAAGGAGATAAAAGTTGTCAAAGTCCAAGATCAAGCCTAGTGGTAAGAACATCCATTTCTTCTTCTAGTTTTTGAAATCTCAAGCTTGAAACCCTGATCTCGTAATATGTGGTAAACTTAAAGAAATGAATGGATTCTGGTAAATCTGAGCTTACCAACATGTTCCTCATGGAAAATGGGGTGAGAATATGTTGGTGAATGAATTTCTAAAAGGATTTTCAAACATAAAATAACAAGCTCTTTAAAGAAGTGAGAATCACCAGTTCTGGAAAACTTGCGCAATCGTGTTTGGTAAAAGGTTTAAAAATAGTAAACAATGTCTGATGGACATGAAATTTTACAAGCTTAAAGTAAACAATGTCTAGTATATAATTGTGTAATTTTTCAAGATTTCTACTAGAATAAATGAATTTTTGAAAATAGCCCAAAAACCTAGATTTGACCTGCGAGTAAAGTTTTGATACAGAAAAAAGACACGAATTTTCATGGCCTCTGGAAGTATTTTTAATAAAAACTAGACATGTTAAGGGTTCAATTTCCACTGGAATCACATTAATTGGATTTTTCTAGAATTAATTATGAATTTTTGAAGTTAATGCATAAATTTTGGAATTTCTGGAAAATGGGCGATTATCATGAAATTAAGAGGAAAGTTTGCAGAAGTGAATAAAATAAGGTGTATTTGTTTTGCTTAGGGCCAGCACATATTTTGAGTATTTTACGGACACCGGGAACATTTTTATAAATTTTGGACAATTGCCAGATAGTAACTATTTACTCGCATACTTTATGTTACTTTCGTATGTTTGTCGTGCCATAATTGAGGAACATGTCTCATGAAAGGGGATATGCATTTGGCTGTAGGGTCTAGTAGACTGTGTGTCCTTGGGTCACGACTATAGGGCCTAGTAGACTGTGTGTCATTGGGTCACTATCGAGCCTGTGATGCATTCAGTGTAGTTAGGGTTTGAGTCCCTGGCCACAGTTGTTTTCCTAGTGCTAAGGAATTGGGGTCTATATTTATAGGCTGGCCGACGTGATTGTGTGTTCTGAATGCATGTGGTATGTTTACTATTGTCGTTGTGATTTTCCTAATTATGGATTGCATACATGCACTGCATACATATTGTATATGAGTTTAACTGTTACTCTGAGATTCAATTTTGAACTCCAGACCGTTGTGCTAAAGATACAAGTGTTTCTGGCTAAGTTGATTGGAGATTTGAGGTAGGGGCATGAGTTGAGCTGAGGGTTGAAGAAATAGGGAATGCCCTATCACCTTTTGTATTTTATAGTTTGGGATGATTGTATATTTTACTTTTGTCTGACATTTAATTTGGGATTATTGTACCCTAACCCTACAGGTTTGCTTTTTGATTATCATACTTTTACCAGTATTATGTATTCGTCCAAACCGATCATATGTTTTGCTACATAACACTCTGATGTATGCGAAATGGAATAATTAACTAAGGAAAAGATAATAAGTAAAAATATCCCTCTAGCTTGCCACCCGAAAGGGGCGAGGTCGTAGGGGTGTAACAAACATGATATGATATGGTTACAGAAGTGAAGCAATATGGGGCCACTTTCTGGGGAGATCATTTGTGATATGTTTGCTGGAATAGGTCCTTTTGCTATACATGGAGCATAGTGTATGCAAATGACTTAAATCCTGATAGTGTTCAGTATTTAAAGATAAATGCAAAAATCAACAAGGTTGATGATCGCATTCGTGCATACAATGCAACATGGATGCAAGAAACTTCATATGCCACTTGATGGAAGACTGAGATTAGAATAGAATCTAATGTCCCCATAGCAATCTCCCACTTGATGGAAGTCCCTAAGACTGAGATTAGAATATAATCTAATGTCCCCATAGCAAAGACTAGTGAAAAATACAAGATACATGATTATTCTGAATCACATTTAGGAAATGAGAGATTAACTGGTAAAATCTCTGTTAGTAAATTATTGCAAAGTATCAGTTAGTGTGAAATAAATGAGAACATGTTTTCTTATCCTAATATCTCCATTGCAGTTGACACAAAAGACCTTGGAAATAGCATTAACACCAGTGTGGAGGACAATGGCGGAACCCGAAAATGTTTTTTGTCCGGGACAAAAAATAAACATATTAAATTATTTACTAAATAATATCGTATAACATTGAAAATACAAATAAATAAGTGTCAATGTTAATTAATATCTTTTGTCATTAAACATGAATTCTTATAGTACTACTCAATCCACAAAACTAATACTTAAATGTGCATTCCACCTACCTCAAAGCAAAATGATTGGAGAAAATAAAAGAAATATAATATGAACCCCAAAAAATATTTTTAAAAAAACACAGATCCGATTCAATTTCGGCTAAGTAAATAACTTATTATAATATTTTTTTAAGAGATATTCATTATAAAATCATAAGACAACCAAATGATAAATCTAAACTGATTAAAATTAGCCATTAATCATCATCTACATACATATATTCATCTATTGTCAAGACTCTCCCAAAATTTTCACTAGTCAGCACCATAATACCATCATTATAAATAGAAAAATACATAGAATAACTTTCGTAAAAGAAGTGAGAGGTGAAAAAAAGTGATTTTCAATACCTATTTAGTCCTTAAAATGAAGATGAACAACGCCAGAGCCTGGAAGTGGAAGAAGTTTGATGTCTCTGGACCGTCTCATGTGCATGAAGAAAATGACAAAGGAAGGTGGGTTGTATTTGATTTAATACCCCCTTCCACGTGCAAGATAAAGGGCCACACTACAAAAAAAACGGGTCATTAGTAGTGGTTAAAATCGCGCATTTGTAGCAGTTTTTGCCGCGACAAACAACATTTGTCACGGTTACACAAACTGCTACAAAATTGACTGAAACAAAGACATTTGTAGCAGTAAAAAAAACCCGCTACTACAACCACATAAACCGCTATTGTAACTGTAGCGGTTTTAGTTGACCGCCACTATATAAGGCTAAACTGAAAGCTTATTTACACAATAGTCGCAGTACAAAAACCGCGACAAAATGAATAAATTTTGTCACGGTTATATATCCGTTACTAAATAGTCCAAAATATCTGGGGAAAAATTTTACCGCCAAAATATTTGTAGCGGTCAGAAACCGCTACAAATAATTCCGGCCATTATTTTTAAAAAAAAGTTTTGCCGCTATTTTTTATTTTTATATTTGTAGCGGTTAAAGAACCGCTACAAAAATTGACGTTATTTGTTTGAAAACTTGTTTTGGCGCCTCGGTATTTTGTTATTTGTAGCGGTTATGTAACCGCTACAAATGAATGAAATTGGAAAAAAAAAAATTTAACCATTCTTTTTAATCATTTATATTTTTAACCATTCTCCATCAGTTGCTGCAGAGGCATAGTCGAATCTCCATTCTGCTAGGTGTAGAGACGACCCCTCCGACTCTTCCACGCTTCTCCCATTTTCAACTTTACATACCTCTTTGCGTTGGTTCGCAGTTTAAACTTATTCTATATCATAAAATAATTAGTAATTAAGTAATAATTAATTAAGAAACAGATAACTAAATTAACCACAATTTACCCGCACAACGTCTTCAAACGCCTTGTCCTTGGTCTCCTTCGGGATCTTTTTCCACGGGAAAAGATCGGGAACCATACCCAATTCCGCCAAATTGTGACAGGTATCGGTTCAACAGGTGACCACCACTGCCGATCGGCTGGTCCGTGTCCGTGTTCCAGGGGACTATCACGCGGTAGCCGTTCTCCTAACTGAGGGTGTGAACATCCAGCGTCCTCCTACTGATGTTCCCATATTCATCTGCACAATTATAAAAAAATTGTTGTATTGTACTTACATAAATTTTCACACGTCAGGAATTTAAATTTTATTTTTTGCCAATAAACTACTTATACTTACCTTCGATATCCACCGTAAATCCGGTGGAACGAGAAGACGACGGTTGGGGGTACCCTTGTTCCCGCTCATTGTCCTTGTCGAGAAACCGCTCCGCCTCCGCTATGGGAATCTCAATCTCGATCTCGTCATCATCACCATTGAGGATGTCCTCAAGCGACAGACTTGCGCCTCGCTCTCCACCTACGGTCTCTTGTAGGGTCTTAGGGTTTGGGATTGGGTCATTTTCAAAGAGCCCATCAAACTCATTCCCAACCTGAGGGGGCCGTGGGAGGACATTTATCTGAGGGGGCTGAAGGGGGCTGAAGGGGGACATTTATCTGAGGGGGCTGAACGGAGACATTTAAAGGCCCATGCCCTCTCCTACGGCCTCCTCTACTACTACTACCCCTGATAGGCCTTTTCGGGGGTTCAACTACTTTCTCTTTTCCCTTGTCGTGAGAAACCATGATGTGAAAAGTAAAAGTACAAAGGTGAAAAGGTAACGCGTGAATTTAAAAAATTAATCATTTTGTAGTTACAAAATTAATCATTTTGTAGCGGTTCAATATAGACCGCCACCCCAACCGCGACAATTCTTCACATTTGTCGCGGTTACATAACCGCTACAAAATGAATGACCATTCAAATTCTGTAGCGGTTCTTGAGGTAGACCGCTACAAAATAATTAATCTGTAGTGGTGATTTGTGTAACCGCTACTAATTTAATAATTTTTTTTTTAGAAAATCCAAACTAATTAGTTTAGCGATAAACTAATTAGATTGGAATTTTTCCTTATTCCAAAAAAAATATTCTCAATTATTTTCTTTAAATTAGAATAACGGGTTTATTGAAATTTCCCTAAAAGAGTCGATCTTAATAAATTTAGGAATAATAAAATTTAGGAATAATAAGTTTACTGAAGATTCGGATTCATTATAGCCACCGATCTTCCAAGAAAAACTCACTGACTCATTTTGATCAGAGATATTTTAACAGAAAGAACGGTGGCTATAATGGATCCAATCTCCGGTGGCATGTTAGACATATTTGGAGGAGTAGAAGTCTTCGGTCAATAGAATATCGAATCGGATTGTCACCGAAGGAACCTTCTCGGCTTGAACGATGAGAAGACAGACAAATATCTCCAAGACTCATCTCCCGAGATCGGTGTTGCGATATATGCCCGTCTTCTATTTTTGAGAACAAAGCCAAGATTGCTCTTTCAGCGACAAAGCCGATTTAGAATATTTTTTAACATTATAATTGTTGTACGGATGGAATTGGCTATTTATAGAATAAATTTTGTAGCGGTTATTGTGAGAACCGCTACCAATTTTACAGTTTTGACGCGGTCAACGTGTCGCTTTCTTCTCACCGTGACAAAAGTGTGTCGTTTCGTGATTTGGTAGCGGTTATTTTGACATAACCGCTACGAAAAAACCGCGACGGACTTCGCGCCATAACGCGCCAAGGCCGGGCGCCATATTTGTAGCGGTTGGGTTTTGTGAACCGTGACAAAAAGCAAAGCAAAATGGTCAGCATTTTGGCGGCAATGCTTTAGTTACTAATTTGTGACGGTTTGGGTTTAAACCGCTACTAATTTGTTCATTTGTAGCGGTTTTGATTGACCGCTACAAGTACACCGCGACAAACGTTACGTTTTTTTTGTAGTGCCATGGGCCCCTTCAATTATTATCTTTGTTTTTTTAATAGGCCATGGTTCTTTTTAAAAAAATCAAAACAATATATAAGATGATACTAACCTTTTCAGTAGGTATCTAAAACAAGAATTTTACTTGTCTTTTACAGCCCAATGAGAAATGAACCAAACATTGTCGTAATAAAAAAAAGAGTGTAATTATAAAAAAGATAAGAGATTAGCTGGAGCTAAATTATTGGCCAAAATAAAGTATTATATAATATATGCATATAAATACATAAGATAAGAGAAGGTCAGTTGGGAACACAAAGTTCCGCCATTGGTGGAGGATGCTCAAGGTTCGACGAGAAACGTTACTACATCTGCTACTGCTGGTAAAAGATCTTCTGTTAGTCTTCAAGAATGTATTCTGGAGAATATAGTAAGACATATGGCTGCTGAGAGATGTAGCTATTACTTTATCTTATTGTGCATGATGTATTTCTGCAATTTTGATTTCCAAACTTATAGATTCAAAAAACCATATTGTCTAACACTATTCCATCTTCCTAAACAAAATTAAAGCATTGATACCGATTTTGTGTGTGACTGAAAGCTTGAATGTAAAACGTGCAATTATTTTCCTTGTCGCAGGTGTCGTCCCTGGAGATGGTAATAGGAAATGAAGCACAAACAAGAGAGTAAAAGGCCCAGATATTTCCCAAACCAAAACATGGGAACAAATTGACCATGTTATAATGAATATATCTGCATCTGCTATTCAGTTTCTTGGTAGGGATGCCATCTGATGTCAATACTTTTTCCGCCCAACTCATCAAGCCATTTTTACCTCTTGGGTGATACTTTTTGATGCATAACCAAAACAAAAGAAAAGAAGGATACTCCAGAACAAGTCCAATATTTTTAAAATGAAGAAACTTGACTCTGGACCCTGTTGGTGAAAATACTTTCAAGATAGAAATATCACTAAGATAAGAATTTGTGTAATTAATATGCATAATCTGTAAACATACGATAGTATTGTACTAAGAAGAAAACCAGTAAAAACTCACAAAACTGCCGAATATGGTAATGAACTATGAAGAAATCCGGGTTCAACTTTCGTTGTGTCCTTAAGACAATTTTGCTCCCTTTATATGGATGCCCAAGGATTATGAGCAATTGTCTCCCACGATAGAGCGGATTATTCATCTTTAGAAAGATGACTCTCTCAATCTGAAGCCCAAGCGAATCCAACGAGTTTGCTTTCAGAATTGCACAGACTATGTCTACAGAATGTAATATGCAGAGAGGAATGTTTGAGATTAATTTTATATATACTTTTTCTATATTATTTTCTGTCACTAGCACATCCTATTTATAGCTGATGAAACGATTAGATGGAGTCCCGTCGGTGAAACGACACGGCTGGTGGTGGCTAACCAACGCGACTTCTTATTCATAACCCAAGAGATTAGACAAATATCCAACAAGCCCAATATGCTAGAGCAATCCTTAGCCCCAACATCATCATTCAAATCCCTAAATTGAACCCTAATTCTCAGGTTAAAAAGTATGATTAACACCACCAATTTGTAAGGTTTATCAATGAGCATTTGCATCACTTTTATTTTTCCGTTATCTAATAGGAGCTTTCTTTTAGTAGGCTATACTACTTTTAATGGCTTTATAATTTAGTTTGATTAAGAATTTGTCGTGACTTGTAAAGTTTTTTATACTCACACTTGGTTTGAGTTGTATATTCTCATGATTCATCTTTATGATGGACCATTGGCGTTGTATGAGTTATAGCCTCATTGTAAAAACTAGCCATCATAACCTAGGACTGATCTTTATCCAAGTTCTTCTTGGCTGTTTTAAGTGTGATTTATTCTGGATGATTAGATCCATGTTCTCTTATTAGGCTCTTCTTTCAATATTTTTAGCCTGTTATCTGACATCATATGTATCCTTGCAGATGCATTCAGGGGATTAATCCAGAGGAAATATTGGCAGGGACATCATACGATGGGTCCATTGCTATTGTTTCATTCGGGCAACTGAAACTCCCGAATCTAACTAGCTGTGAGTTCACTTTGTTGCTTGTTGCTTTACCTCCTTGCCTCAAGAAAATGCCTTTTGATACGTTGTTTTTTTTTAGTAACTGAAGGCCTTTTATTTCATCGGACTGTTGAACTCTCTTGCAGGAGGCAGAGTCTGCTATAAATGCTCAGATAAAAGACCCAATATTTCATCGGGTCAGGGATGTGGCTCCAAACAAGGTACTGATAATTTATTATCACCATTAAACTCACTTACCTGTCTTAATTCCTTGATACATAGAAAACTATCCACTAACTGCTTTATTTTTCTTAATTATGCAGGTAATGTATTGTTTAAGCTTCAGGATTCCAGAGGCATGCTGCAGGGGGAAGATGTTCGCCGACATTTTGGTTAGCTTTTCAGTTTAATACCCTTTTCTCTTGAGGGTTCAACAGAGCCAATGCGTGTGCATGCACGGGAACATGACATTCCTATCTGACTCAGACCAGTATGTTGAATCACACACACACACTTCAAGGCTTTGGAAATAGAAGGCTGACCTAAGTATCCTCTTTCTTAATTCATTTTAGATTTGTAGTACACTTTTAAATGTTTAGCTACCTTAGTTCTGGTTCTTCTAAAGGCGAAATATTCCTATTGTGGTTTGTTCTTTGAAATTGCGTTAGCACCATGTTATGCATTTTAGAAATCAAACTGTATCATTACATGCGGATGTATGCATGTTCACATGCATGCCTTCACACACGCGCGTACGCACCCCCACACATGATGTGTAAATGTATATAGGTATTTCTGCCAAGTTTGTTCTGCAGACAGTAGGAGTGTTCAATCCTCTTGTTCTCAATTTATCTGGGACCATATCTATAATTGATACCCTAGATTAATTGAGATTTCCAAGATATATAGATATATATATATATATATATATCTCTGTGTGTGTATATTCCTTTATATGAAATAGTACCAGTTCCCAAGACATTCGTGACTAGGGGTAGTTAAGCATTACATCCAATGAAGCTACTTGTGGATTTCTTATTCATGGACGCGTGTATTTTCTTTTCACATTCATGTAAATTAAGTATAGTAGTATATCTTGTCGAGTGATCGGGATATGCCCCATAGTAGTATACTTATGGCTGCGTTTTTGACTTCAAGAATCGAACAATAGGAATAGGAATAATCCTTGATCCATGCAGGTAAATCACAAGTTTGCGGGTATACAATTGACCTCTCACTCTCAGTTTCGTGTCACTAAGTTATAAACAAAAATAGATAGCTAAAAAAATAGGACCATTTAAACTTCTATACTTTAAGCAAAACAAAAAGAAGAGTTAAAAAAGGAGAAAGGGACAAAAAATCCAACAACAGATGGGGTGAGCAACAGCGCATTCTGTCTTGTACCGTCCTTGTGTCCTGGAACACTACGTTATATTATCTAGGGAAATTACTAAAAAGGATCAAATGATTAAAATATTTGAAATCTTCAATCAAAATTACAGAAAAAGAGTGTAAAAAGGGAAGCTGAAGTTGTAGATTTTTTTTTCTTGGAGACTTTGTATGCTTTGTCAAAAATTTATCACATATCTTTCATGTCATGTATTTAACTTTTTTTTTTTTTTTTTACATTCTTTATGAGTGTCTAAGAGAATTTTTTTAATTCTTTTTACCATATATTTCATACTTCAATTTCTCCTATTATGTAGCTCAAGGTATGACAAGCTGGTAATTGATAACTACCTACAGAGTCAAAAAAGAATATTTATTGGCATAAAAGTGTACCTTTTGGATCATTAGATCATTCTTATACCATAATATACATTACTTGCTTTTAATTCTTCTACACGACACGTTGGATTTAAGTCAGATGGATTTAAGAAATATAAAGTAAAAGTGTTTCTTGTGTGAACTACGTAACTGATGACTGATTTGTTTCATATTTTTGAGTATATCCATTTTATTCTAGTCATTGTTATTATATATATACACTAAGAAATTAATAACTTATATTTATGTTAATAGATAATCATACAGGCTAAGCAATATATTCTTTGTTTTATTGGTTACAATTATTCTTCTAATTACATGCTTGAAAGTTTTACTTGGGAATCATGGAATCTAAAGAAATTATCCTGCTTTTTGAAATTGTCAAATTGTACACACAGAATAGTTACGTAGAGACTATTGAGTAAACTTACAGATAATGTCTATATATGGTTCACATTTTTTTCCCCTTCAAAGACGATTGTTTGTGTAAATCAATACCATATATTATACAATAAAACATTTTTTTTTATTGGAGATTTTTTTTTTTTTTTTTTTGATATAATGATCTGGTTCGGGTTCATGGCTGTCTCTCACAATAAAAACGTTTCATCTAGGACTTGAACTTGAGACTTAGAGGATCTAGTGGGGCCTTACACCACTAGACCAATTTTATAGTGGTTATTTCAGCATTTCTATAAACTAGTTTATAACCCGCGCATGGAAAAAAAAATTATAATCTTTAAAAAGAGACCAAAATCTAATGGTAAAAAAAGAAAGAAAAAGACATCCTATATTGTATTTTGAAAAGAGACCAATTAACCCCTCATTTATTATATCTTGATCTAAACATGGTATGTGTGTGTGTATATATAAATTTCTCGATGGGTACATTAAGATAGTTATATCGTGGATCAAGAACTTATTCAGAAAGTTGATATTTTTTAATTGATATATGATCTTTCAACACAAGAGAAATAATTGATCATAGTAGGAAGTTCTAATATATCAATTTTGTAAAATTCTAAATTCCAATAATAACTGAGAAGTTAAAAAAATTAGAGTAAAATACTCTAACCTCTTTTATATTTTGTCTTAATTATATGGATCTCTTCTCTATTTTAAAAATATACATTTAAGTCCAAACTGTTAAATCCGTTAAGGATTTTTATTTTTTAATTAAAATTAAAGTTAAAATAAAATTTATTTACTAATTTACCCCTCATTATTACTAATTCCCTAATTTTAGCTAAAATTGTTCAAGTAACTTAACTACGAATTTTTTTCCTTTTTCTAATTTATTTTTAGTTTTGTAAATAATTATCTGTTACTTTTTTTTTTCAGATTCAGATAAAGAAATAAATAATTTAATTAATGCAGAAATAGAAAAATTAATTAAAATATGATTAATTCTTTTAATTGATGCATACTTTTTTTTTGTTCAATAATTGATGCATACTTGAATAAACGTGTTTATTGGTGTTTGTGGAAAAAATGTATTTAAAAAATTAAAATTTTAAGTAAATATAAGTTATATGATATATCAAATTTACATTATTAATAACATATGGTGATTAAAAATATTCATTTTAAATATTTTTTCAATCATGGTCACTGAAAAAAACAAACAAACAAAAAAAGAAATATATTTTTAGTCATTTAAAAGAATACTAAGTAAATAAACTTCAATAAATATGATAAAATTTTAAAAAATTTAAATTTTATAATATAATAAAAACTAAGAAATTTTATAATGTATTGGAAACTGTGAACGTTTATGTATTAGAATTATTTTTTGTTTGCATAAAAGTTATTTTTTTGGCAAATATAAATGTTTATTTATTTATTTATTAAAAGAGAAGTATTTTGGTCAAAGAAAATGTTTAATAGTCAAACTTAACGGTCAATTAATAGTTTGATGGATGAAAATAGAATCTCAAATATGAAAGGAAGGTTTATGTACGATGCATTTTAATTTCGAGGGAGGTCTACATACACCAAAGTAAAGGGGAGGTTTGTGTAATTTAGGTAAAGTAGAAGGGTAGTCAATGTATCTTACTCAAAAAATTATGTGAGCAAGGAGGTCTTTGGTTTATTATTATTATTTTTGTTTATTTATCAGAAATTTGCAATATCCTTTTTTCAACAGGCATGAAGTCATGGATTTTTACTATTTTTAAAATTTTTATTTAGGAAAATATAGGAAGTTATAATTTATGATAAAATTTTCTATAATTATCATTTGATTTCAGATAAATTTAAACTTTAATATTTAAAGTTATTATTAAAACATGCAGATTTCCGGATTCACATTGTTGGTGAAAAAAATTCCAATTCCAAATCCAATTATTTATTGATTTCATTGAACTATATTTTCTCTCATTTTTATTTTTAACTCAGGCTCATCATTATTCATAAAAATTAATAAAATTTTTAAAATTTAATGATTATGTTTACAAATAAATTGAGCCAAAGTAGCTTGAGAATAATTTAGTCAAATAAGATGGAAGATAAAAACTAGTACATTCATATTAAATATATATTTGAAAAAGTTCACAGGTTTCCTACGTATTGAGTTATAAAAAAATAATTAAAAATATTTATAATAAATAATTACTATAATATCTTATAATTATCAAACTTCTTCCTTCAAATAGCATGGAGTAAGACAGTAAGATATTAATCTAAATATTATAAATTCCTTCACTCTCAGAAGATATTTGATGTGTAGAATAGATTTTAGAAAATACAAATATTTAATATTTTTAATCCGGATAACTTCCAACAAAATAGAGGTATGGGTAGATTCCCAATTGATTTAAAAATAATTTACAAAAATAATCAAGTTGTTATGATACTTCTAAAAATTGTTAACTAACCTGAAAAAAAGAGGGAATTCCAAATTAAAAATATATTAAATTCTATAACTTCTCGAAAGTATATGCATTAGCCGATTCCCAACGAATATTGAAGCCACAAAATATTTAATAAGTCTTTTGGGAACCTCAATGTATTTGGCCTTGTCGATGAAGGCCTCACAGTGATAGTCTGTAAGCCCCTTACATCCTGACTGACATTAAAATTAGAAATCATCAAATGTTTGTGGTAGTGTTACACCTTATATCACATGATGAACCAAATAAATGAGCAGGATATAAATGTATAAGAGAAGCTAATATGGTAACAACACAGCTGCCGTGAGATCATGCAAAACAATAAGGTAAATAAAAATACTTCTGAAACAGACATTTGCATCGTGGATGATCATTTTGAGGCACCATCATGAGTAACCAATGGCGGAACTGTGTGTTGTTCAGCTAGGTCTCTTATCTATGTATTTATATGCATATATTATATAATATTTTATTTTGATCAATAATTTGGCCCCAGTTAATCTCTTATCTTCTTTATAATTACACTCTTTTATTTATTTATTTGGACAATGTTTAGTTCATTACTCATTGGGTTGTAAGAGGAAAGTAAAATTTTGTTTGAGATACCTACTGAAAATGTTAGTATAATCTTATATCTTATTTTGATTTTTTTTTTTTTAAAGAACCATATCCTATAAAAAAAAATGATAATAATAATTGAAGGGGCTTGTAGCCCTTTAGCTTGCATGTGGGGGGGGGGGGTTACTAAATCAAATATACCACACCTTCCTTTGTCATTTTTTTCGATGCGTATGAGATGGTCCAAAGATGTCAAACTTCTTCCACTTCCAGGCTCTGGCGTTGTTCATCTTCATTTTAAGGACTAAATAGGTACTCAAAATCATTTTTTTCACCTCACTTCTTTTATGAAAGTTATTCTATGTATTTTTCTATTTATAATGAGGGTAATATTCAAATATTGTGCTAATTAGTGAAAATTTTGGGGTTATAATTTTGGAAGAGTCTTGAGTTTTGACAGTAGATGATTATATATATGTAGATAATGATTAATGGATAATGTTAATCAGTTCGAATTTTTCATTTGGTTGTCCTATGATTTTATAATGAATTTCTCTTTTAAAAAAAAAGATCATAATAGGTTATTTGTTTAGCTGAAATTAAATTAGATATGTATTTTATTTTAAATATTTTTTTGGGTCCATATTATATTTCTTTTATTTTCTCCAATCATTTTGTTTTGAGGAAGGTGAAATGCACAT
Source organism: Acacia acuminata (assembly GCA_019022655.1). Classification (NCBI taxonomy): domain Eukaryota; kingdom Viridiplantae; phylum Streptophyta; class Magnoliopsida; order Fabales; family Fabaceae; genus Acacia; species Acacia acuminata. The sequence continues at coordinate 1,096,275 of JAFJYI010000245.1, forward strand.
TTAAGTATTAGTTTTGTGGATTGGGTAGTACTATAAGAATTCATGTTTAGTGATAAAAGATACTAATTAACATTGACACTTATTTATTTGTATTTTCAATGTATGCAATATAATTTAGTAAATGTTCGATATGTTTATTTTTTGACTCGAGCAAAAAATATTATCTGGTTCGCCACTGCGAGTAACCTTATGTCCAAACATCACAAAGTTACGTTAGTTGAATGAATGCAACAAAAAGAAAGTTTTATAAGAAACCTTAATTTGAGTTGGTTACCAACTGCGTGATAGAGGACTTGGGGAGGCTAATGACATTGACGCGGATAACATAGGAGGTGAAGAGTGGGGGTCTGAGGAATCCACCCAAAAAGTATTTTATGAAATATAAAAATAATTTTTAACTTCTAAAAGCATTAGTAGTGGTACAACTTGATAAGATTCTAAAATATTTTGAAACTACATTTTTATCATCTCTCTGTTTTTAATATATTTATTTTAAAAATTTTATTTTAATATTTTAAAATATTTTACAATTTGTAATTATCTCCCAGATATGTCTTTATTTTTTGAGCGTATTTTTTTTAATCTTTATTTTAGTTGTTAGGATATTCATGGCAAGTGGAAAGCGTGTAAGGAGGGACTCTCAATGTAAAATATTTTATTTTATATATTGAAATTTCTTGTAATTTATAACTATATCCTGATATTTCTTTTTATTTTTTTTTTCAATATTTTATTTTGTGTCTTTATTTTAATTATTACAATATTTAAAGTAGTAGGAAGGATTCTCAACGTCCCTCCTTTTATTAAACTAATAGATTTTCCATTCACTTGCTTCAATTTAAACTCAAACCTTATGGCATATTAGTGCTGTTGATCACTAATAATAATTTTGATATTAATTAGTCATTGATCCAACTTGGTGTGCAAGGAAAACTCTAATATTGGCATTGGCAGTGTATAAAAGAATCAAAAGAGAGCTTTTTTGGGTTGACATGTCTTCACAGTCAATAAGCAAAGCACAATGAAATACTAATAGAACGCAAAACGACAATGGTACGGTCAATCTCGATGGACGAACAAAAACAAGAGATGAAATTACTGTGAACATGCATCAAAGCGCGTCTCAATGTGTTGTTTATACAAAATGATTAATTAATTCATGCTGTTATGACCCAGACACTTGTCATCCACATAAATTTAGGGTAAAGAACGCAGCCTCGAGAGGTGTGGGCTGCCGTTGAACCAAAAGATATTGACATGCTCATTTCAATCTTATAATATTGACATAAATTTAAATTACATAAATTTAGATTATACACACAAACATACATACATAAATTTAGATTAGAAGGAAAAAAATGTCAACGCCTATTCCTCATTACATTTAGAAAATTTAGAGTAAAATACTCTAATCTCCCTTAAATTTTACCTTAATTATACGAACCTTTCATCTATTTTGAAAATATATATTTAAGTCTAAACCGTTAATTCCATTAAGGAGTTTTATTTTTAATTAAAATCAATATTAAAATAAATTTTATTACTAATTTACCCTCTAATTCCCTAATTTTGGCTAAAATTGGTCAATTAATTTAATTAATAATTTTTCCTTTTCTAATTTATTTTTAGTTTTGTAAATAATTATCTGTTACTTTTTTTCATATTGAGTAAAGACATAATTAATTTAATTAATGAAGAAATATAAAAATTAATTAAAATATGATTAATTCTTTTAATTTATGCATACTTAAATAAACGTGTTTATAAGTGTTTGTGAAAAAAATGTATTTAAAAAATTAAAATTTTAAACAAATATAAGTTATATAATATATCAAATTTACATTATTCATAACATATGGTGATTAAAAATATTCCTTTTAAATAAGTTTTCAATCATGATGTCATTGAAAAAAAAAACAAAGAAAGAAATATATTATTAGTCTTTTAAAAGACTACTAAATAAATAAACTTCAATAAATATGATAAAATTTTAAAAATTTTAAATTTTATAATATAATGAAAACTACGAAATTTATAATGTATTAGAAATTGTGAACATATATGTATTAGAATGATTTTTTGTTTGCATAAAATTTATTTTTAGGCAAATATAAATGTTTATTTATTTATTAAAACTTAAAAGAGGGGTAGTTAAGGTATTTTGTTTAATAGTCAAATTTAACTATCAACTAACGGTTAAGTGGTGGAAATGGAATCTAAAATATGTAAGATAGATTTCTATACCATTCATTTTAATTTTGATCAAGGTCTACATACGTTTTCAAAATAAAGGAGACGTTTATGTAATTTAGGTAAAATAGAGGAGTAGTCAATATATTTTACTCTAAATATAAATATTTTAAAATAATTTATTTAACTTCAACCTCAACTCTCAATTGGCTCAAAGAATCAAATATTCCTTAGAACTATTCCACTGAAAACCACATGAAACAAACTCTTGGTGGTTCATTCATGAGCTCTATCTGTAATTCTCTATATATAGATACCTCATCTCTCACTCTATTTACTCTCAAAAAAATCAAACTTATAAATAATTAAAGCATTATCATCATGCAGTCCCGATACATCCTGAACTTTCAAGGCAGGATGTTCAGACCCTACCCTTCACCAAACCTTCTCAACAACGATCGCTGCGATGTGTTCATCAGCCACCGAAGCATCGACACCAAAAGAACTGTCCCCACTCTTCTCTACGACCACCTTCGCCGGCTAGGGTTTTGCCCTTTCTTGGACAACAAGACAATGAAGCCGGGTGATAAGCTCTTCCACAAGATCAACAAAGCCATTTTTGAGTGTAAGCTCGGTGTCGCCGTCTTCTCTCCTCGCTATTGTGAATCCTTCTTCTGCCTTCATGAGTTGGCCCTCATGTTGGAGCGCCAGAAGAAGCTGATTCCTATATTTTGTGATATTAAGCCGTCGCAGTTGAGGGTCAACACCGCCAAGTTGTCGGTGGAGCCGGAGGAGCTCCGGCGGTTCAAGTGGGCCCTTGAGGAGGCTAAGTACACCGTCGGCCTCACATTCAACTCCTCCACAGGGTATGCTTAATTAATAATTAATGAATTGAAATGATTTCTCATAATAGTTATAATAGAATATAGGGGAAAAAAATAGAATTATTTGTTGTGTGTGGAACTGCAGGAACTTTTCAGACATTGTCAGTTGCGCTTCTGAAATCATCATCAGCACCCTGATGGAGCTGGAGGATGAAGAGAAGCTGCCAATGGCAGTTTGAAATTATATTAATATATATAATTATTAAAAATAATATTATATAGTTAAATTTATATATTACATATTTTTTCATCCTTATGATTTTTGTCGATGTCAATGATGCACCAGACATGTTGTATATAGTATTTTAGGTTTTTTCTTTTATAAAATACTTTTGTAACATGTTTGTTCTTCGGGCAAATACATACTGTAATTATTATTGAAGGTATATAAAAATGTTGTGTCCTGTGGTTCTGGCTCCTCTCTCACTCTTAATTTTATGGGAAATTTTAATCTCTCGCTTCTCGATATGTTTTGTTTCTATTTTTTATAATTTAATTTCTTTGGTGGACTTTTTTTATATCATATAATTTGATGATATTTTAAGATGTGCTCTTAACGAAATGATGATCATATCATCTTGAAAAGTTGAACTTGATATATTATCATTGTCAAGCGTATACACATATTATATATGAAACATGTTTAAGCAATTTTTTGTTTTGTTTTTTTGGTAAAAATTGGGGCTCAATTGCCCATTACTTCATTAAAATTAACCTGAATCAAGATGTGGATAAACAACACCCACAATATCCCTGTATAGAAAATCTACCACCCATGCTTGGAGGAGAATTAAAAACAGCAAAATTCTCATTACAAATAAAGTTATACTTAGCTAACCAATCTACCATAGTGTTGCCTTCTTGCAAAATATGGGAAAAGCAGATCTATAGCTCATTGTTATTGTCTCGTAGCCATGCACTCAGAGTTCTGTCTCTAGCCCTTCCTTGGATCCAAGCATCCTGAATCATGTGTAAAGCCATAGTTGAGTCTCCTTCTGCAATGATCTTATTGAAGCCCAAACCTGTGCCAATCTAAGACCTTGTACAAACCCCAAAATCTTAGCAGCCAAAGCTCGACAGCGTCCTAACTTCCTACCAAAACCACTAATTTAGCTACCATCACTCCTCCTCAATACCCCTCCACAACCTGCCAAGCCCGGACATCCTCTAGCTTGGACATGTTTAAGCAATTTAATAAAGAGTGATTCCATGAATATTTTGTAATTGTAGGCATACATATTAACTAAGAAGGAAAAAATATGTAATAAAACAAATTCTTCCTTCCTATGTGAAGAATATATTATTCTTATCCATCGCTTTGTGTGAATAATTAAACTGTACGTTAAATTCAAAATTGATAAATTCCCTCTCTTCGGTCCTTAATATAACATCTATTTATCTAATTTGATTAGATTAATAAATTTAATTAAGTTATTTAATTAATATGACATATATATTTTTTCTAAAATACCCTAATCATCTTTCTTAATCCCCTATTTTAAATTAGGAAAAAAATTAACAAGTATAGAAAATATGTATATTTTAAAGTAAGATCGACTACTAATTAAGTCCGATATATTAAGCAACGAGGAGTCCAATATAATAGGGTTTGTTGGCCGGCTTGAAATGTTTGAAGAAATCAAAGTCAAACTCACAATGTCTTAGAGAAACGAACAATCCAAGAATCTTTGGAAATTAACTAATTCCAAGCAGAGGCCATCTATTTATTTGATAAAAAATTTAGTTTATTTTAGAAAGCTTTCGGAATTTTCTTGACATCATTATTAATTACTCTCCTTGTGATTCAGGACAATTTTTAAGATCTATGAATTGTGTACAGCTAAGCTGGAATAATAAAATATTATCTCACCTTTATTCATGGAAATTTTACAAAGAAAGTCTATCCTCTCCTTCTCCCATTATCAATATTATATTCCAACACATCTCTTGCCGTGGGTGTGTATATATATATAAGGTTTTAATTTCTTCCTTTAACTATATATAAAATTTTAGTTTGGTACTCAATTTTATATTTTTATATCTCTTTTCAGTTCCCTATAATCCTAATATTATCAGTCTCAAATGATAATTTTTTGTCACTCATTATTATTTTTGAAATAAACTTAACACGTTGGTAATTTAATTAAGGTTTTGTCAACATTTAAAATTTTAATATCAACATTAGGTGTTTGTTAAAATGTGGTAGAGAAATTATAACTCAAATGAGTAGTTAATTGTGGCTAAAGTAGTATGGGGTAAAGTATAGTCTATATATTTATTTGATTTTTATGTTATATTTTAGGAATTGGAGTTCTTTCTTCAAGGCTCAAGACAATTATATACTTAGAATGGAGTTTGCTTGCTTATGCTAAAACAAAGTTTGCGTAATATCCTAAAATTACCCTAAAAAATTTCATGGATGATGTATGTGCATTTGGAAAATTGAAGTAGTGAAATTGTGTCAAAAGGTCAAATTTACCCAAAATATCTGATTTTGCTAAAACCGAAAATTTTGCGACATATGTTGGCACAAACAGGGTATATGGAATTAGCACTTATTTATCCCATTTTAGTGCATTGAATTTGACCAAAAGGAATGAAAAGAAGTTACATAAGTATTATTAGAAATTATGGGGAAAAATTGAAGGAATGTTAAAATTGCAACTTTTATGAAATTGTTCCTTAAGGCTCATAATTATTTAAAATTTATGGGCACATGAGCATGGGTTATGAGCTAAAAAAATGTATTAAAATCATCCTAGGAAATACCTTAAATTTTCGGCCAAGATTGGTCCAAAAAGGAAAATTAGATTCCAACTAAAAAGCTAACTAAAGGCATTTTGGTAATTACGTGGAAGTTGAATGGAAATTTAGTCGTTAGCCCTCTAAACCGACTTAAGAGCCCATAAGGTCAGATTTTATTCTCTATAATTCTCCATTACCATTGTGATTCAAGCTGAAATACCAAGGGAAGTCGGACATACAAGGAAGAAGAAAACAACTTTAACATCCTGAAATTTATTCAGAATAATAATAAGATAGATTAATGATAATTTTATCAAGAATATTTAGTATAGAGTAAAACTTTCTAATGTTAGTAATAATAATTTTTTTATTATAATATATTATAGTAAAATATTATCACACACACACACACATTGGAAACATGCACATAAAAGTTAAAGGGGGTAATATATTTCCCCCCCCCCCAAAAAAAACTTTACCCAACTAACCCAATTTACTACCCCAATTTCACCCAATTACCCCCTCCTTAACCACTAAAAATACGCACCTTCGGGTGTGTATCAAGCAGAAAGTAACCGAGTGTAAGAAAAATAAAGAGAGGAAAGAAAGAAGGAGAGAGGAAAGCATACGTAGAAGATAATTATTTGGGGAGATTGGTAGTAGCTTTTTGATTATTACTTGGGAATTAGTTAGTAACAGGTAACTCGAATATTCTTCCATATACTTGTGAATTGTGTATGATTATAAATTATATTTTTTTTATATAGACCGACTTATATGTATATGTATTATAATATTATTATTATGAAAACTAAATATTACAGTTTTGTACCCACAAAAATTATAGTTTTGTGCCCATGAAAATTACAGTTTTGTACCCATAAAAATTATTGTTTCGTACCCAACAAAAATTACAGTTTTGCCCCTAAATTTTTTAGTCCCGAATTCAAAATGACATATTAGTCCATTGAGGTTTTATGAGATGTTTGGTTTACCTTGTGATGATATTTTACATAAATGGAAGCTTATTTTAATATAATTATCATGGCGGCTATATTTGTGATGGGTTGGAGTGAGGAGGAATTTGAAAGATAAGATTTCTTTATACTACCACTTGGTGCACAGTGGATGGTACTTGTCAGGGGCCCCATCTTCCATGTTTTCCTTTGGCCGGGATTACATCAAAGTTGTGGGACATGTGACACCTCCTTAGTTGTTATTTGTAAGGAGAGGAACCATAGTCCATACTTAAGCTTTATACCTTTATCAGGGTGTATCTTAGGTTTTGATGAGCTTGGAATCATCCAGTCAAATGAATGAGTTTATGTCAGACTATATGTTAGCCTATGTCTCCAATCAGCGGTACAAGGGTGGATAGTGATATAAGGGAGGCTACATATTGCATATCGTATAATTGTATAGTTCACAATTTGACATAATGATGATTACTTTTGTAAAATAGTTTTGTATGAGAAATTATGCTATGTACAAATATATATGTAATAAACTCTTTCTTTTTGTCATATATAATTTGCTTGTGTACGGTAGAAACTTTCAATAGTTACTGAGACGTAAAATCTCATCCTATATTAACATTTTTCAAGTGAATATTCTAGTAGGGAGCAAGGGAAGGCACATATGGAGTGAGCTTTGAAGGCTATTTTGTACTTCTATAGCTTATGTTGTGTTATTTTTATTTGCCATGACCCTAGGACTTCTGCATTGTATTTAACTCTGAAATATTTTGGAAACTTATCTTGACTCTGTATTAAGAATTTTATTTGAAATGGTTATGTATTTTAATGATTTGGATAATGATAATCCCTGTTGAAGCTATTTCAAATATTTTGGCCAAGTTTTTGGATGTTGAATTTGGGGTGTTACAACAACATGAGAACTCGTGGTACCAAGGTAATCTCTTGTGTTATGGACCTATAACCACTAGTCCTTCTTTCCTCCTACTTCTTTAGCTCAAAAAACTCTCTTATTCAATGACTCTAGTGTTTGGCTGAAAAGTTTGAACAATCAAGAGAGAAGGAAATTTCACAAAATATACCAAACAATGATTAGGGTAAGCGATTCTAAGCCTACTAATCGTGTACGAGAGTTTGCTGGTGATTTCTCTGGTTTCTGTGAATTTTGGCCGATTGGAACCCTAATGGGGGAGGTTCTTTCTAATTTTTTAAAGTGGGTAAACATGAGTATTTGATATAAATAACAAGATAAAATGTGGTTAGGAACCAAAAATAGGGTGTTTGCGAAGTGAGAATTGCGAAACTTTAATTGCCATAATAAGCTTTAGGTTCAGTCAGATGTAGGGCTGACCAGGGGAGTCTAAATTTATCCAATTTGATGATTCCACTGTGTTTAACATGAAAATGGAAAATTATGTAGGATAGAGGTTCGGTAGGAATTTTGGATGCTCCGGATTGAGTTGTGTCGAAGCCCCGAAAGCTTTGTCTAGGCAGTAAGTTTGTGACAAATGCTTGGGTCACGAAATGATGTCGAATTGCATTGAAAGTTTTCAGAATTAAATTAGACATAATGAGATTTAATTTAATGGGTCATTGGTCGAATTTAGACTTGTGTACACTGAGTTATAAATTTTTGAAAATGACCTATGATTCTGGAATGCAATCTAGACAACAGCCACTATTTAAATAATTATGGAATGATATGTGTGTGATTTCCTACTAAAACTATTTTTCGTTTGAAACTAAATTTAATAATGAGTCTATAGGCTTTGGAATAACCTCATTTGGACATTTGTGTTATTATATATGGATTTTCAAAGTTATGGTGCGAAATCTGGAAATTTGGTCAAAAGTGGCGAAAATGAAGAGAGTAATCGCGCATGATGATTAGTTTGGTGTCCAAAAATGAAAAGAGAATATTGAATATAGATTAAGTCTATTAGTCTTCATGGTTGAGTATATCATGTTAGATGATATTCGAGAGTGTCAAGAATTGGAATAGTTAATGACCGTTGTCTGTAATGTATTCTTATAGGAACTTATAATTGCCCGAACAAGCAAAGTATCTGGGAAACAACCCGGAAAATTATAAAGCTATCAGGAAGTAACTCTAATCTCACATATTTTGTATAACTGTGTATGTCTATTTGAATCATATTGTGAATGTCCCATCCTATGTGGGACCAGCACCACTCGTAGCTTGGTTGAATAAAAGGGCTGACCATGGAATATCTTCCTGGTGGTTAAAACTAGGTGTAAGACCTATTGGATAGTAGTCCTTAGGTGGCTAACCTAATTACATTCAAGTGACTTGGGGTACTTCTGATTAATAACCTGACGTACATGAGGACTTCCGGTACATGCCAATTCGTTGTACCTAATCCTATGGTTATGTGGTATGTATATGCTGGTGTGGCTATATATAATCTACATTATGTGTTCTAAATGCTTTATGCTGTGTGACCGTTTATCTTGGCTAACTTATCGAGAAAAGAACTTATATTGAGGGGTATTTTGTGGCAGTTTTTCTTTTATGATTTGGTCTTGATAAAAGTTTGAAAAATATAATTTGAATTTTTTTTTTGGTTTACTTTTCTTTCAATGCTAAACTTTGTTAGTAACTTTAAGGGTTTTACCTTGATTAGAAAAATATAAGAATTATTGAATCTAGTGATAATGAAAATAAAGTACATGAGATTTCTTTTGATTATGATATGGTTTGGATAATGATCTTGTGTTTCCAATGATTTATAAAGTGTGTATATGGTATGTGTTAGTTCTCTAAGGTTTTTGATGATCTCCAATGATTGTAAACAAAGCGAAGGTTTTGCTCTCTTTGTTGTAAAACTCATTTGTGAGAGAAAACCTCGAGGAGAAAACCTCGAGGTTTGGAATCCTTGAGGTTTGCAGGAGTTTCCAAAGAGTCCTCAAGGTTCTATGTTTTAACTTGAAAAATTTGGGTTTCACAAAGTTATGTGAAACCTCGATGTTTGGCAAGAAACCTCGAGGTTTTGCCCTTCCAGAGAAAACTCAGTTTATCGCCAGTTTTCTGAACCTCCAAGTTTGAGAAAAACCTCCAGGTTTGAACTCAAACATGTTTCTCAGGTTTCTCAAAATTGTGAGAAACCTCGAGGTTTGAAAACCTCGAGGTTTGTCTAGGCAGAGAGGTTCTGCATTTTTCCAAGTTTTCAAAACCTCCAGGTTTCTCTCAAACCTCCAGGTTTCTGTTTTGGCGCAAAACTGAGAATTTTGAAATTTAAGGGAGACCTCGAGTATTGGAAAAAACCTCGAGGTTTCTGGCATCTAGAGAGCAAACACTTTTCACTGACTTTGAAAACCTCCAAAGGGTTTGCTCTTGGCGCCATTTTGAATGTTTCACTTTCAAAGTGAAACCTCGAGGTTTCTAAGAAAACCTCGAGGTTTTGACACTCAGAGACAATGACGCTTTTCTACTACTTTGAAAACCTCCAGTTTTTGGAGAAACCTCCAGGTTTGGTGTTTTGGACTTAAACCTCTTTCACTTGTACAAGTCAAAACCTCGAGGTTTGAAGAACAAACCTCCAGGTTTCTCAGCGTCTTCAGAAATTCAAATCTGATGATTTTGCTATACCTTCTTGTTTGATCTTAATACTTCCTATGATTATTCTCTAATGTTCCTAGACATGTTTAACCACTTTATTGCTGAGTTTCAGATAAATTAGAGGATGTTTATTGAAGGTTTAAAGCAAAAGCAAAAGTGATGTCAGCACATTAAATGCAAACCCAGAAAGTTGCATACTTTTGGGTAATCCATCTGCACACGCTTACAAAGAATTAAAGAATGATTTCTACATCCAGCAGCTGCTCTTCCAACGGACAAATTTGCAGAGAGTCAACTCTGAACTTCTGCCCAGCTGGATTAAGTGCAGTTTAGAGAGAGAAGAAGATCTAAGCTGAATTAGAACCTTGTCTAATGAAGGCAACGGTTATAATCAAGATTACAACGGTCAATTAATGCACTCTTAGTATAAATAGAGTTGCATTCAAATCTTCTCAACTAACACATCTGCTGAAAATGCATAGCATTCAAAGTTCATCAACTATCTTTCAGTTTGGACTTATATTGTGTCCTTTGACATTATAAGCTTCAGTGTTTATCATTATCCACTCTTAGAGAGAGTTTCTATTTGTAAAACATTTATTGTAAAGAATCACAAGTCTGGGGACTTGGTGATTGGGTACATTGATTACAACTTGTAAGGGGGAGTGAGTTCTAGTGAGAAAACTACTCTTGAGTGCGAGTATGTAATCAATTGTGATAGTGAAAAACCCCGAGAGTCCGAGGACCGGACGTAGGTCAAGTGGTTGGACCAAACCAAGTATAAATCCTTGTGTCTAGTTCTTCTTCTCTACACTTTGTTCATCCCTTTTTAAAAGTTTTAAAATCCCCAATTCACTTGGGTATTTTGCTCCATTTTCATTTGGTATCGAGCAGTTTTTAAAAAGCTTAACATTTCATAAAAATCCCCAATTCATCCCTCTTGAGTATTTTGCTCCATTCGGGAAAGCCAAGTTATGTTGGTGACTAGATAGATGGTGGCCTTGGTGAAGTTCCAAAGGAAGAAGAGGATTATGATGAAAATAAGAAATGTTGAATAATTCGCATTGCTTTGGTCTTATAATTGTTGCTTGTCATGCTGGGAGAAGTTTCTGATCAAGGCTTGTTTAAACGTGATGGTCAAAGAATAATAAATAAAAATAAGATGGAAGTTTATGAAGCTAAGGAAAATTTTTAATTGAAGTTCATAGAGATTCTTTGTTTTGGATAATTAGGTAGGTACTACATGGAAAGTTTTCTTCAAGTCTATTTAAAATGGCAAATTGAGTCATTTGGGAGTCGACATATGAATGAATAGTGTCCCATTATAAATTTTAAATGATGTTTTTCCTGTTTTATATTTTAATTAAATTTAATTATCACATTCTATGGTTGCGATTTTATCAATGAAAATTTATTTGAATTATCTTAGTTTCTTCATAGATATCAAAATAAGTAAAGATTGATTACTTTCTTAGTTGTTATTATTTTTATTCTTCTTCTATTAGATAATAATATAACTCATGATTATACGTTGAAATGATAAGAAAAATTTTGAGATATCTTTCATAAATTTTCATGTTGAGATAGTCTTGCATTTCAAAATGTTCGTATGAGAGTTTTATTAGTTGGGAAAGGTTTTGTCGACAACTTGAATTTAAAGAAAAGTTTTAAAATATTGTTTGTAAACTTTTATGTTGGGGTATGCTATTATATCGTATTTTATATGAGCTATCATGATATTGAAAGAAGAACTTTTCATTGCTTTGATAAATTAGCATCAAGCATGCTTGAAAATATTTTTGAGAGAATTAAATATAGAACACTGGTTACTAACAGCAATATTGTTAGTCTTTGGAGCGTCATGGTTAACTCGAGCTCGCTTAACATTTGTGAGCACAATACTCACATTTGATCTTCGCCGGATTTGTTATCACACTTGTTATTCATAGGTTTTGTACCTGCACTTATTTCGAGGCTTCGAGCCGTATTTGGTTACGTACCCTCATAGGTCGTGTGTCCATACTTATTACCGTAACTTCATGCTACGCTTGGTTATTTACCCTTGTGTACTTATATCCATGCTTGAGGAACCTCCATGACTTAACAGGGGAAATTCAAATATAAGTATAAATAAATATTAATTAAATGTCAATGAAATTATGTAACAGTATATTAGGATTCAATCTAGAATAGTACGTAAGAAAAATGTAAAATTATACAAAGAGTTAAACCAACGAAATTAAGTAGAAACAAAGTGATAATATAAAAGCAAAGGTCCCGGGGAATTTCCTGAAAGAATATTGGCGTAAAGAATGAGCACTGTAATGTTTAAGAAATTGCAATACACAGGAATTGGAAAATCGTGCGTTTCTAGTTAATGATTTATATGAGCACTTAATTCACGAGGTTTCCTAACTTTCATTATGTAACATGTTTTATTTAAAGCATTAATTATTTTTTATCTAGTATCCTTATAATTAACTAAAACTCTTTTAACCAATAAATTTTATTGAGGATAATTTTAATATTTTATCAGAATTAATTAATTATAGTTAAATTTATTAATTTACATTAAATAATATATTGTAATTTATAAAAAGGATCAAAAAATGAATTATTTTTTTGGTTTTCACTTTGTCTCAAGACTTGGGAAATACTAGGGAATTTGGATTAAATACATTTGAATGATGAATGAAGATGGATGAAGGGCCCATATGGAGGAGTAAAAGGATCAAGCGGATGACGTGGAAGCCGAGGAATAGGAGAAGAGGATCTATAAGAGGACAAAATCAGTTAGAAAGGGGTGTGAATTGATTTGGGAATATTTCTACTTTCTCTCTGTGGTCCTCGTCTCTATTTTCTGATTTCCCTTCTGTCATTCTTTTCTGTTATTGCTATTCTGTTTTCTCGTGTTTGTAGTCTGTATTGCATTTCTACATGTGCTGCAGAGCTATCAGTATATTTGAATCATTCCAATATTAAGAATTTTTATCTTCTTCATTGAATCTTATTTGTGATCATAACAACATTCTAGCGTCATTTAATATTCATATTTTGTCCTGCATTCAGTTACATCAATATGTGTGTGACCGAATTGATGCTAGTTGTGCCAACTTTTTCTGGGGTCTTGAAGAGAATACACGTCCTTCGAAGAGATGCCCTCTTTTGCCCGGTTAAAAAGGACGGATTGCATTTATGACATACCAAGGTTTGTTAATCAAGTGCTTTCAGGGAAGCAGATTCGGAGAATTATCACTTTGGAATCGGATTTGGGTAGTCTCATTGGCAGTTTTCATTATCCCTCATTGGCTTTAAATCTGAACCATGGATTTTGATATAACTACCCACACCAACAACCTCATTAAATCAAATCAACAATTGAGATTTGATGATGAGAGATGAGGAGAAAAAATGCCAATGAGAGAATCCTCTTCCCTTTGGAATCACCCTCCCTTTTGGCTTCCACATTGAAGATCAAATATATTAATCTATCTGCTGAAACAATCATTAAGAATCCTTACAATTCCTCATGGATATCGTATAGAAGGGACTTTCTGAAAATGCAGGAATCATAGGGAGGGAGATTAAAATGGTGTGTTGGGAATCGCACCAATTGTGATGCGGTACGTAGAGTCATTAAATCATCTCTTTGTTGAATGTCCTTTAACTTCTTTTTTTTTTTTTTTTTTTTTTTTTTTTTGGGTTAAAGAAGATTCTATTAAAATAAACTTCAAAGAAGTGCCATTACAAAGGGAATAATCAAACAACAATTAGAAAACCGAACAACAACCATAACGAGAAAAACAAAAATGGACACAACAACGAAAAACAAATACAACGGAAACAGAAAAACAGAAAATCACAACAAGTAAACTAGCCACCATCTAGAGCAGAACTGGAAAGTGAAGGATCATCACCACCATCACTAGTCTTATGAGCCTCCAAAGTTAGAAAAGATAACAAAGTAGGTGTTGGTCGCGAAACCCACCCAATAGGGCACCCCCTTTATAAGCATCACCGCAAGGAGATCAAGAAGACGGTTGCCCCCTCTCGGGGAAAAGGACAAGGAGAACCCAACATTAGAAGACATAAGACAAATAATATCCTGGATAATACTTCTACATTTCCAATCATACAAGTCCGGTGACTTGGCCTCAACACAAGAAAGCAGAGATAGACAGTCCGATTCAAAGATCACCTTATCATGACCAAGGTCCAGAGCCAGAAGCAAAGCCCATTTTAGAGCTAATGCTTCAGTCATGAAGGCAGAAATAGACTTGACTTTATCAACAAATCCCCATTTAAAAAAGCCAGCAAAGTCTCGACAGATTACCCCAATAGCGGCATCTTTCTCAACAGAAGAAAAGGCTCCATCACAATTAATTTTAAAGCTACCATGTGCTGGGGGAAACCATTTAGTGCCAAGACTATCACAGCCCTTCGACAAAAAAGGGTCCCTCACTCCTTTAGCATAGATAGCCCAAAATTCAAAATTATTCTTCCGAGCCAATTCAATAACAATACCCGGATTTGGCTTTCTATGTTCAAAAGTCATTTCATTTCTAGCCTTTCAAATAAACCACAAAAGCCAACAAATCAGAGAAAGATCATACTTATTCATTAGAGGGGTACCTGTCAGCGCAATCCACCAAGCATTGAAGTTGGCGATTCTGGAGACATCAAGTCTAGCACCTAGCGAGCAGCCAAACCAAACGCATCGAGTTGAGGGACAGTGGAAAAATACATGCTCAGTGGTTTTCATAGCATCTGTACATACTGGGCATAGGCTATCCTTGGACCTCTTTTGCCACAACAAGGCGGACTTTGTGGCAACTGCATTACTCAAAAGCCGCCATATGAAATGTTGTACACGTGGGATCACTTTTATCTTCCAAATCGCTTTCCAGCTAGAAGTATGAATGATAGTTGAAGAACCAGCCTTATCCATATTAACAGACTTCCAGCCTTTCTGGCAATGATAACCCAACTTCACCGTATACACTCCATTCTTGGCGCTAGTCCACAACAACTTGTCTTCCAGCCCATTAGTAGGGAGAGGGATTTGATATATTGCCTCTTTGACTTCAGAAGATACATAATGGTTAATAGGCGAAAGGTCCCACTGCCCATCAACAATCAGATCACATACCTTACCCTCTGTAATAATTGGGACATCAATGGTGCACGGTCTTTCCGAAAAAGTAGCTCCTGGGACCCAGGGGTCGCCCCATATTCTGATAGCAGTACCATCACCAATATCCCACCTAAGATCTTTCTTAAGAAAATCTCTACCATCTAAGATACTAGACCAACACTATGATGCCTTATAGCCTATCTCTGCATTAATGAATGCCTGTTTAGGGAAGTACACACTTTTGAGCACCCTTGCCCAAAGATCATTTGGCCTCATCATAAGCCTCCATGCCGTGCCTCCAAAGGCCTTACCATCCCACCAGAAGTTAGCTTTAAGGCTATTGATCTCCTTACAAGTCTTAACAGGGAATCTGAAACAGTTAATTGGGTAGATAGGGATTGCTTGGATAACCGCTTTGATCATTACTTCTCGACCGGCAAGAGATAAAAGGGATTGACTCCATCCATGGATTTTACTCGCTACTAGTTCTCTGATGTAAGCCAAAGCTTGGTGCTTAGTCTTTCCCCAAATGCTAGGTATGCCAAGATATGTTCCTGGATCCTCTGTTGCTGGAATGTTCAACAAGCCGCTCACCATGCTTATCACTGCAGGAGGAGTGTTAGAAGAGAAGAAAATATTGGATTTATATAAATTAATGACCTAACCTGAGGCTGCGCAGTACAAATTCAGAATATTAGCCAAATAAATACAGTTCCTCTGGCTAGCATGCATGTATAACAGGGCATCATCAGCAAAAAAACTGTGAGTGAGAACTGGGCACCTATTACTCAATTTAATACCTCTAAGCCGCTTGTTATCCTGGCTCTTACTTATCATAATAGAAAGAACCTCTGCAACCAAAATGAATAGATATGGCGAGAGGGGGTCTCCCTGGCGAATACCTCTACTAGGAATAAAAGATTTCACATTTTCACCAGATAAACAAATATTTAAACTCACTGAACGCACACATTTCATAACAAGAGACACCCACTCCGAACAGAAATCAAATCGTAACAGGACATTCTCAATGAGGTCCCATTCAACCCGGTCATATGCCTTACTCATATCCATCTTAAGGGAGAACTCATACTTACCTCCAGATTTCTTATGGCGAAGGTAATGGTAAACCTCATGCGCTATAATGATATTATCATGAATACAGCGGCCGGGTACAAAAGCACTATGATTTTGGGAGATACAATCATCAAGCAAAGGACGCATCCTATTGACCATAATTTTTTAGATAATTTTATAAGAAAAGTTGCAAAGGCCAATAGGTCAAAAATGCGAAACATGTTCCGGTTTATGAATCTTGGGGATAAGAGTGATGTTAGTCATATTAATCCCCTCTAAAACAGAGTGACCTGCAAAAAAATCATTGACCATAGAACACACAGAATCAGCAATTTCAGACCATGCAGAATGATAGAATTTACCAGAAAAACTGTCAAGTCCCGGCGCCTTTGTACTCTCAAGACTAAATGTTGCAGATAATCTCCTCCCTTGAAATAGGTAACATGAGGCTTTGATTCATATCCTCAAAAATTTTGGGGTCGATATAGCTCAAGACAGCATCCATTGAGTGTGAACCAGAGGAAGCAAAGAGATTACGAAAGAAGTCGGCAATATTCACGGGAGACAAAGATCCTTCTCCATTAACCGTTGCCCATATCATCTTTAATACAAGAAATTTGGTTCCTTTGTCTCCTTTTGATAGTGGATACATGAAAGAAACGAGAATTTTTGTCACTAGCATCTAACCAATTGATCCGAGAGTGCTGCCACCAATATTGTTCTTCTAACTCCAGTAGCCTATCCAATTCACCTTTTACCTCCAAAATCCCTCTAGAATGTCCTTTAACCAGAAACCCATGGTATAGGTGTTTTAATATCAGAATACCTTCAACTTTCATTGGTTTCAAGGAATAGCTTGGTTAAGGATACATTATTCAATCTCCAAAAGGATGGTCTAATGCATTTAATTCCTCAAAGGGTAAAGGAGCAATTTTACACATGTAATTTGGCTTAAGGAGCGCTCAGCACCACGTAAAATTTTCTGGACCAAAAATACACATGTAATTTCATTTTGGAGCGCCCCCACCACAAAGACTAGTTAGTTAGTTGTTAGTTAGGTGACCGTTAACTTGGATGGAACGCCGACGTGGCGGCGATTTGGGACCGACACGCCGACGTGGATAATGACGTGGGCGATGACGTGGACGCGATGTGGAATAAAAATTCAAAAAAAAAATTAACAAATTCGAAAAAGTAGGATTTTTTTTTTTAACAATTAGAAAAAAATTATAAAATAATTTAAAAATTCAAAAAATTATGAAAAAAATTAAAAAATTAGAAATAAATTCAAAAAATTAAAATAATTTTTTTTAATTTTTTTTTCATAATTTTTTGAATTTATTTCTAATTTTTAATTTGTTTCATAATTTTTTGAATTTTTAAATTATTTTAATTTTTTCTAATTATTTAATTTTTTTCCTAATTATTTGAATTTTTTCCTAATTTTTTGAATTTTTTAATTTTTTTCGAATTTTTATTCCACTTCATCGCCCACGTCGTGATGTCAAATCAAATCGTCACGTCGGCGTTCCATCCAAGTTAACGGTCAACTAACGGCCGTAGTGCTAGGCGCTCCAAAATGAAATTACATATGTATTTTTGGTCCAGAAAATTTTATGTGGTGCTGAGCGCTCCTTGAGCCAAATTACATGTATAAAATTGCTCCTTTACCCATTCTTCAAATGATGTCTTTTGCACACTATTTGGAGGAAAATGAATCATGCTTTACATCATGGAAAAAGAGACAGCCCTTTTGACAATAGTCAGGGAAGTCAGACAAATGGTTAACTTACAGGAACCAGCATCTTCAACTTTCATTCATATTAGAGGTTGATGGGCCTAAATTCATTGCTGCTTCCTGCTTACCTTTACACAACGATGGATGGAATATTCTTATTTACAAGTACGAGAAATTGGAGAAACGCTTTTGCCATGGAATTATTTGTCACAAGGGATCCCTCGTGAAGGAATTCTCGTGGGGAAAAAAAAAATCAATACTAGGGAAAACATTTCTTTCCAAATGTTATTGTGTTGTTCTTTTCTGGACTCGTAACAAATGACTCTAACTGCAAGATCTTAAAGCTCTATTAATGACTTATTGTGTTGGGAAAGTTTTTCTTAAATTCCTCCTCATTCTAACTCAACTCTCAATATCATTTGACAGGAGATTTTAACTTTGCTTTTTGACTCCTCTGTTGTTAATGGGCCTGTTTAGGTCATTCCAGTATCAGTTTCGTACCATCAGAAAAAGTATTTAATTTAAAGGGTTCACAGAGACAGTAACGTGGTCAGGTCCGAACACAAAAGAGCTTGAAAAAGACCAATTTTATACAAGGCCAATTTGTAGGCCCACTTAACTTCTGACCCGCCCCAATCTTTGCCCCCCGCGTTGTCGACAAACTAGAGATTTAAGAAATGCATCGATATAAAACTAAAAGCGTATATATGAGTCTCTTTCTTTCATTTCCTATTTTTGTATTAACTTAATAAATGATTAAATGTTGAGGGCAGAGATTCTTCATCGATGTGATAAGTATATGTCTTTATACGTAGAGTTAAGGTTTAATTTTACCTACAAGTTTTTGCGTAAAAAGTTATTGACTATTCAGAAGTTTTTTAATCAATTTTGCCGTGGAAAAGTTTAAAAAAGGAGTAATGGAATGCTTAGTTTTTTTATAATTAATGGAATGCTTAGTTGATAAAATTGTTAAGAGTTAGCATTAGTATTTTAAACTGTGAGAGCAATTTTCTCATTTTTTTAACACTTCCTCAGCAAAATCGATATGGAAAAAAATTTCGAATACACACGCTTTTATGTGATTTTTTGGGAGACAAAAGTATATATATTACTTTCTCCATATTCAGACTCAGTTGACTCTTTTTGGAGAGGTTAAATAATTCAAATATATTACTTAATTATAATATATGTTATGCATCATTAGATTATATATCATCAGTTTATAAGTCGACTAATTAATTTGGAGAAAAATGATATATATAAATACTTTAAAATAATTTATTTAGCTTCCTAATTTCCACAAACAAAAGTCAATTAGATATTATATTTAAATTCGGAGGTAGTATATTTTTGTAGGGTCTCAAAAAACAAATAATTAATTTTGGCTTATGCACCATTGGTTATGAAGGGATTCATTCATTTATTTAATTTGCCTTGTGGGATGAAGGTTTTGAAGCCTGATTAAGATGCACATCAACACACACGCTTGCTTAAAACGACAAATGAGGAGAATGGACTCACAAAATTATGAGATGTGAGGACTGTACTGTAAGTTTCAAATCCTATTTTAGAGCCAACTAAGTGTTGTTGGATCGGTTTCACCACAAACAATTACTTTTTCATTTTTCAAGATAAACTTTTCAAAGAAAAGAATTTTGAACGCGAGTTTAAAAAGAGTCCAGCCTATTAAATAGGAGAATCTCTTAAACTTAAGGAAAACCTTTACAGGTACCTATACTTTTCTTCAATTTTTAATTTAGTACCTGTACATGGTTACTCCGTTATTAACATTAACTCCAATAAATGGGCTAACAACACTAATAGAGTAAAGCTACGAGAGTTAAGGATGTTAACATAACTAAATTAATGATTTAATTAAGAGAAAATTATAGACAGGTACCAAATTAAAAATTGGATGAAAGTATAGGTATACGTGCAAATCTGTTTCCCTTTAAACTTATAAATATCGCTTCTTTTATAAGGCTGCCTGAAATTAAAATGAAAGAAGAAAACAAAATGGAAACTTGAACTATACAAATAATTAAAAACAAAACAAAACAAATTGAACACTACAATGGAAGCATGTGATACAAGAAATGGAAACAGTTTAGGTGAAGAAGAATGGCTGGACAGAGGAAGGAATGTGTGTGGAGTGAGAAGCAAGAAGAGAGGAAGAAGGTGAAGAAGACGAACCAAATCGGAGAAAAGAAGAGGCCATGAGTTGAGCCATTTCAACAATGTAAGTAAGTAACATAGGCCTCACAAACATACCCCAAAGACCCACCACCACCATCGCAATCTCAGCCCCAAAACTCATCTTCCTTTGCTAAATATAAGATAAGATGTGTCTTCTTCTTCGTCGTCGTCGTCTTCTTTGTATCTGGATTTACTGTACGTAGAAGATGAAAGATCTGTGCTCATATATAATATCAGTGGGACGCTAACTAAGACTAACAGACAGTGAGACTAACGCTTATGTGATTATGGTCTCACGAGTCAGCGGCTATCTAATTAACTAACTAACAGTCTTTGGGATGTTACTGTTACTCGCTAATCACCAACCCTGTCCCTCTCCTTAGTCCTACCAACTCACTTCCTTTTTATTTTCAGTCTTCCCATCAAAAAAATTGCTTTTACTCAACCTCTTTTACTTGAAAAGTAATTTAATTTACGTTATAACTACTATTTTATGATAGAGAAAAAGTCTAGTTAAATTGGATTCCGGGTCTTATTAGATTTAGGACATGTTTCAAAACTTAAAAGAGTCTGCGCAATTGAACTCGTGATCCTGTAAATTATTAATCAACTTCTTACCAACCAACTGCACATCTAATCTTTGTTGGCACATTACCTGTACTTTGCTATCTTATATGAAAGAATTAGTTGGGTGGTTTGTTTTTATTATAAATGTAAGATATTAATCCATTTTACCATTCAAATTTATAATTTTATTTTTCAAACCATCTACATTTATGGCATGTTCGCACATATTAAAAGAGAGCTTTAATGAATATGACTATATGAGTATTTTAGTGTATATGATTATATATTAAAAGGATTTTTAGGAAATTAGCATACATTTTTTTATAAATAATTAACTTTACTAGTTTATTTAATCTCTGGAAATTAGTTAGTTACCCAACTCCTATAAAATTATAAATATATATAGAATTTTTTGTGTATGTATGGTCAATGACGGATCTGACTGAATACAAGGGGGCCATGACCCAATCCCCCCCCCCCCCCCCCCCCAAAAAAGAATTTTTTTAAAAAAATTTTAATATAATGTAAAATTTGATTATCTTTGCACAGGAAAATATTTACTTCAAGGTCATAGTGCCCCTAAAAAAAATTGTTCATAAAATTTTTTAATTACTTAATGAGTATACATTTAGCCACCCAAAATGTTTATCCCAAAGTTTGCCACTGTGTATCGCATTTTTTGTCATTTCTTGATTTTTGTACAGTTTACTCTTTCTTGTCCTTTTTATTAATGTCTATCAAACCATCTTATACATATTAAGGAAGCTATTTAAAAATTGGTTATCGAAAAAATTCGAATTTCTTTTTCTAAGCTTACCCACATGGCCCCATTCAATGAAGGCAATTTATTAATTGCTTGGTTTTGTTTAATTATTTTTCAATTATGTTAAAGACCAAGTAAATATTCTAAAGAGATTCTTAATTACATAAATGACCAAATCGAATAGTCCGTGTTATCAATAAACACGTATTAAAACGGTTGGAATCCCAATTAAAGAAAAAATGTGTTATGCAAATTTTTTTACTTCGTAGAGCTACCATTCAACACTTTAGCTCAAAGTGTTTGTTGAGTCGTTGACCGTTCAACTTCACATCCTTCTTCCTTGAACTTTTTGCCAAAAATTCACGTCCTTGTATATACTGACTTTGGTTTGTCCTCATCGCACGTGTCCCCTTTTTTTTAAGGTGAGCACCCGATATCCTCACCGAAGAATTACAATTACAAATTAGACTAATCAGATCAGGTTATTGCAAGACCGATGTGGGTGGCGACCCTAGCATCTAGGCAATTAAATTCTCAAAGGATTGAACCTGTGATCTTTGATTAAGCTGGAACAACTCTTACCGGCTGACCAACTCCAACATTTTTTTTGCTAAGTATAGGCATCTTCTTATTGGGGGCAATCCACCGATTGATCCAACTTCAACTTTTTTTTTTTCCCTTTTTTGCTAAGCATATATATTATATTATTGGAGGCAATCATATTCGAGGCACTGTCGGATTCTAATTGTGGACATCTCTCCCAGTAAAACTTTGAACATGGTTAGCCATATTGTGAGGGACTAACATCTTATACTATACCCAAACCTGATAGTTAACTCCAACCTTTTTAATTATGTTAGTGTCGTATCGTGACTCAAGAGGGCAAATGTGTTCCATAGAGGCCGTATATTGAAATTAGGCATAACTTAAAATAGGCCCAAATGATTTAAACTCTCCATGAGAATTTTGTTCGCCTGCTGATTAAAATGTTATATCCACCAACAGGGGTTTTTTATTTTTTATTTTTCCAGACACCAAGAGGGTTGAATATATAGCAAAAGTGACTAGTCTCTAGCTCACAACTCACATATAGCAAACTAATATTCAGATCTCTAGTAAGAGAGATGTCCACATTTAGTGTTCAATAATGCCTTGAACATAATTGACTCCAATAAACTGATACATATGCCTTTTAAAAAATTCATGCCCAAATTCTTATTGAATCACTGAATTTTTTTGCTAACCAAAATTCTAAAATCCTTTGGAGATATTGTAGTTGTATATGTTTTTATTATTAAACTGTTTTCTTCGGAAATATAAAACTGTTTGAATAAAACAACGAAGATTTATAATAATATGATAAATATATTATATATCCAAGTATAATTTTATTAACTTTTTAAAACCAAAAGGTTGTCATTTTCTTTACGAGAGTCAGCTGAATTAATGTGCCAGACCGGCCACCGCTGACCGCTAAACATATCATATTCCAATTAAAAGGATAGCCAATAAAATATAAAACAATTACATAGATAATTATATAATTTTCTCAGAAAAATATCATTATAAATTAGGGAAAATCTGATATAAAATTTCCTAAAATAATAAAATTTTAAATTAGGTTGATAAATTCAATAAACCCTAATTAAATTATAGACCCAATTTAAGATTTCAAAATGTAAGTTTAATAACTTTATTATTTTTTCCTAGTATCCTCTCTCCTCTTAAAAGAGTTTTATTGTTCTGTAACTTAGTTCTACAATAAATGTGTCTACACACACACATATTAATGTATAATAAAATATAATATAGCTTTAATCAAAGAATTTTTTTTTTTAATGATAATCAAGAATAATTCCAGCTAAAAAAGAAAAGCATAACCCAAAAACAATTAAATGGTATTTAGTTGAATATTGAGAATATAAAATATTTTTTATTTGAATTTTTTCGAAGAGAAGAAAATGAAGCTATATATGTTAATCTCACACAAAAATCTGACATGTATGATATATCAAACTATATATATATCTCAAAGATTTTCAGTAATGGAATTAAAAAAGAGAGTCTCATTAACCTAAAAATACCTAACTATCTGTCATACCAGTCAGAATTTTAGGATTAATGAAGTTCTATTTTCTTTTTATTAACAAACCGAATTTAAGTCCAGATCTTCCAAAAATAAAATTTTTATTGACAATATTTAAATAAAAATAATTTAATTGATATTGAAGTTATGCTTTTCTTTTTATTTTTTGGCTTGAATTATTCTTTATGATTCTTTCAGAACACAAAAATTCCTATTTACGCAAATCATATTTTACTTTATTAATATAAATGTTCATATATAAACACACACTCAGTGAAAAACTTAGCTATAGAACAATAAAACTCTTTTAATGAGAGAGTATATAGGAGACTAGAGGAGTGCAATAAATTCATTTTAATCATATTTTAAAATTTTAAATTGGGTCAATAACTTAATCAGAGATTTGTTGAGTTTAACATCCTCATTTAGAATTTCCTTATTTCATATAGCCTTATATGTGATTTTCCCAATAAATTATATTGTCAGTAGTTATGAAACTAAAAGTGTCTATTTATATATTAATGTGAGAACCGACGAAAATAAAAAAATAAAGAAATTATATTATAAATGTGTCAAGTCACCATAGAATACAATAATCAATGAGCAGAGAAAGCCATTTTCAGTAAGTGAGCTGAAGATCTGTTGGGATGTTACACCTCTATCGGTCTCGCCCCTTTCTGGTGGCGGGTTAGAGGGGTTTCTTATAAACTATTACCTTACCTTAGTTATTAGACCATTTTGATTATAAATCAAATCGCGCGCGACAGAGCATATGACCGGTTTGGACAATTACTTTTCCAAAAAGGTTCCTCTATCTCAAGCATGTTCCCCTGTGTCTACAAGAACGTCTGGAGTCCGAAAACGGCCCCCAAAGTAACCATCAATACTCAAATACTAAATGTGTAAGGAGTATGTAAGTTACCATGCCAGATAAAAATACAGAAATATGTCAAACACATACCATATATGTATTCAGATCATGCCACAGTAAAACACATAACACAATCCAAGAACCCGTACAGCTGCCTTACCAAGGCAAGCCTCAGTCTCACTAGACTCTCAACCCGTAAAGCCGCCCTCACTAGGCCTGTTACACTCCTACCGGCCTCGCCTTTTCAGGTGGCGGGTAGAGTGACTTTTATTTTCAAATAAATAAATATATATCAGAGTATCCACGCACAGCAACAACGAGAATAATTTGGACAATATAAATTTTGACAATGTAAACAAAATAACACCCTTCAAGGGTTAGTATACAGTCATCCAGATAAATGTCCCAAAATAACTATCAATATACAGTCATCCAAGACTAAACATGTAATAACAAAAGCTGCCACCATGCATTGCTAATCTTCAATCAAGCTCCCTCGTCTTACCTTTAGTCTCCTGCTCTGTCCTAGAAGCACTTCCTGTATTCTTATAATAATAACTGGGATTCATAAATGAATCCCGCAGTAACCATTAATTTCATATACAAGGCATGTACAAAGTATGTAAGAAAACCATAAATCATACAGCATTCACAGGTCGCACACAGCGAGGCAGACAGCCTAAACCGGAACAAGCAGTCACATATAACATGTACCGCTCAAATAAGGCACATAACCATGTCGGGGTCGCACACAGCGGTTCCGGTATCCAAAGCGCTTGGAACACATATCATCGAATACATAACCAATCATGGTAAATCATACATACAAAGTCACACAAAGTACATGAAATTAAGGTTACTTACGCACGGGTAGTTGATTAGTGAAATAGCAAAGATCCGGCTATTATGTAAGAATGATAGGCCTAAAATAAAATAACATAACAGTGTCACCGCTAATATCACTTCTTTCTTATATTTATGTACTTGTAAAAGGGGTCCTCCTACTTTATAACTTATTAATTCCCTTTATTATTAAGTACTTCTTCTTTGGTGAATTTTCTCTTATTTTCGCACATGGTCCTCAAAATTTCTGAAATTGATCCAACTTCAAAAATTCATAACTAATTGTAGAAAAATCCGATTTGGGTGTTCCAAAAATCTATATGATCCTTGACATGTATATTTTTGTCTAAAAATACTTGTTTAGTCCAGAAACATGTGAAAAATTCCCAGTTTCCAAAAATAGCCCTGTGGGTTTTTCTACCTTCTTATTTGCATATATTCATGCTTCTTGTTTTCTAAATCGTACTCCATACTCTTCCTCATACAAAATTTCATTTTAAACACTTTTAAACCATCAAAACCACCAAAATATAATTATATCATTGAGTTCTAGCTATTACCCAAAATTTCCTTAAACTTTTGCAAGATTTCAAGAAGTTAGGGAAGAGAACTTACTTGCTTGAAGTTCTATCTTATTTGGCTACTTCACCTTGATCTCCTTTTAATTATAGCTAGAACTCCAACAATATTATACAAGATTACTAATTGAAGACTTAACATACTTGTATGAATTTAAGAGAAATAAAATAATTCTCATAACTTCCTTACATCTTTTCCTCTTGAAATCCTTCTTGCTTATGGTCTCCACAACACTCCCCTATCTCTCTCTTTTCTTTTGTGTAGATGGTGTTTCTTGCTTGCCAAAATGGGGAGAGTGTGGTGCTATTTATAGAGGTAAGGCACCTTGTATTTTCTCTACATTTCTCGTATTTTTTTGGGAATAAAATCAGATTTTCCTCCCTTGCTCCATGCTTTCACGCCACTTGGGTCCTTCTTTATTGAATCAAAAGTGCACTCTAATTATGTGCTTTATTCTTGTGGCTACAATGCTTGCTTAATGGCTAAGGTGTATTAAGTGGCACAAGCTATGTATAAAATATTTCCAAGTGTCCCCTACACTTTTTCCCATTAATTTGTATGTTGCCACTTAAGTAGCTTAGGTGTCCCCTTAGGTGTCCCTTAATTGATTACATATGCATATGTGTGTCCAACTTTTCCTCCTTTAAATATGATTTTGCCACATGGGTGCTTAGGTGCCCCCTTCATGATAACTCATCTTTCCATGTGGCCCTCTCATAATTATAATCCTTATTAACCAATCAAATTAAAACATATATTATTTGTCTTATTTTATGGAAATTCCATATATCTCATTAATATAATATTAATTAGCTTCATACAAAAATTTACAAAAAAAGAGGGTTATTACAAGGCCGCCCCGACTGAAACTCAACCCGCATTGACCCCCAATTAAGGCCGGCCTCAGACTGATTGTCCTCAACGCTAGGAATCATATAACTCTGTATGCATATTTGGCACAAACATATACAAAGAAAAAGCACACATGGGAAACACAAACATATATACAACAAAACATATAAAGATATCGAGTAAAACGGTTACTACCTGGTGTGGTAAATATTTTCCTTTATATTCTATTGGGCCCGCTGACTTTTCAAGGGTTTCTCTGACCTATATATCATTAAAATACACTTATTCAGTATTTTCAAAAATGCCATCACGTTTTTCTTGATAAAAACCGAGCCCAATACAGATTTTCCAGAAATCCAGTGATTCTGGCCCAACTTCTAGGATTTTTAATAAATTCCAAAAAAATCATTTTTGCATGATTCCAGCGCCATTTTAACCATTGAAATATCTATTTTTCATGAAAAATATTTATAGACCCTGAAAGTACTTTTATTTTGGCGTGTTGCTTATTTTCCACATCTGGGTCAGATTCCACCCTGTTGCACGTACAGAGCCAACTTTGCCAATTTTTATCTCTTAGTAGAAAAATACAAAAATCCAAAAATTATACATCAAAGTGAACCTTAGGATGTTTATTTTTTTCCTGTAAAATATCAGCCAAAAATAAATTCTTTTACTATTTTTAGAACTCACTTGAAGGTCCACTGCCAGAATTTCCAGAATCAAGAACAAACTCACTTTTGAAGCTTTATCGGTGATTTCGAGTTCAGAAACTCAAACTACAACCTAACCCCATACAAAATCACGTTTTAAACCATTTGGGACCATCAAAAACTCCAAAATCACACCCCAAAACCAAGCCCCAACCAGAAGCACGAAAATCCAAAGTTTAAACTTTAGAGGTTCAAGTTGTTGGTAGTTACTTATTTTGAAGCTTTGGCTTGGTGGACAAGGTGGTTGAGCGCTTGAGCTTGGCTATGGGAGCTGGCTGGTCCCCTCCCTCTTCTTCAGCTGAGCCATGCCTTTTGGGAAGAGAAAAGACAAATTGAGCTCCTTTTAATATTAATCTAAAAGTAGCTAATTGGTTCTATTGTAACTAATTAAATTCCTAGTTTGGTTGGTAACCAATTGGCCTTATTTAATCTTTATCCCATGTGCAAATTTCAGAGATTTCTAGGAGGTGTATGTGGCGTGTTCCCAGCCCATTTAATCAGATTTCATCTTTTTATTTTATAGGAATTACCCAATTTAACTCCATGTGTCTTTTTGTTTCACCGGCGGGGCCCACATGTTAATAATTGGATTGACTAAGTTTATTTCTTCTTCAAATCAGATTTTCATAAATAAAAGGAGTCATATACACCTAGAAAGTCCCACAAAACTGATCCCCATTAATAAATTCCATTTTCCCACTTTATCGGTCAAATTTAGGGTCTACCGGTCTCTATTGGGTCTTACCGGGTCTAAAAGTGCATCGTTTTGTATTTTTCTCTGTCTTTGCCAGATATTCTCCCCTTCCTGGGCATACTCATGTGGTGCCTTTCCTATTTCCAAGGCCGCCTCACATTTGTCTCATTCCGTCCAAAAATAACCCCCTAACTGGTCCCTATCGGTCCCTTTCCTATCGATTTATCGCCTATGGGTCCCGCGTCTCAAGTTTGGGCCTGAATATGACCTAAATCACCTGGTTTTCTCTTCTTTCTCATGAGGGACAAAATTCAACATTAAAAGGACAAGGAATTGACTATTTTGCCCTTGCTTTTCCTCTTTTACTCCTGAAGTGACACGTGTCCCACTGTGATTATTACTCTGACTCTTGCTTTTTGACCATATGAGTTTTCAGTGTTTCTTTCTCTTCCTATTTTCCTCTAAAACACAGAGGATCCTCATCTGTCCAGGAAATGTCACACTTCTTGAACCGGACCTAGTAGTCTGCCTAACTTAGGCTTAGTCTCAAGTTTCCTTGCCCGAAATTCAGAATATTACATGGGAAGCGATACAAAGAATTTTCCAAAGAGTTTCGAAATTCAAACAGACGATCCACCGGTACGTCTCCAACATTTGATTTGCATTTTTGTGTTTGATTTCTTGATCACAATCCACGGCTGTCTTTTCAAGTTTCTCTCCTTCGTTTCTTGGTGTGTTTAGATTCAAAGAAATCAAATCAATATTAATGGAAGAAAACCAAAACAATCATAATCTGTTGTATGAACCTGCCTTTATCTAGTTTTCTTTATCTAGTTTTCCCCCCTACGTTTCACACTTTCTTTATAGTGCTGTTGTTCAAATGATCTTTTTCTTGATAATAAGTTTCTACCAGAAAAGAAGTACATTCGAATGTTACTTTATTTAAAAAATATTTGGAAGATCAATCACTCTCTCTGAAACTTCTCCTTTTTTTGTATAATGTGCTACTTAAAATGTTCATTTGAACATGAAAAACCATCAAAAAGTCCTTTTGGAGAATATATAGAAAAAGAAGCAGAGAAGAAAGCGATACAATGTCTTACCCAATTGTAAGTTGCAAACTCTACTGCTGCAAGAAATTCTGAAGTTTTATTATCAACTGTTCAATGAAACTGAAAGAAACAAAAGAAAGTGATTCTTTTCTATAACAAAATTAAAATTGGTAGGAAGAGAAAGTTATTTTTTCTTTTTGGTTGCCCAATTAATCAATGTCAATATCAATATAAAATATCCAAATTACAGGTAGCAGCATTATTTACGTATGCAACAAGTAATATGACCCTTTTTTAGTTTCCTATAATTTTTAAAAATATTTTTCACAAGTTTTATGGTTTTTTGTGCGATTGTATTTTAATTTTATTCTTTCAATATTTCTTCACAATTTTTAATACATAGCATAAAGGGACAAGGCTTTTAAAAAGTGATCCATATTTGGCACATTAATTAATTATTTGCTTGCACGCACTCACCACTTTATAATGTAGTTTCGACTCAGCTTTAATTTTCGTATTAGATCACGCTTTGCTTAATTGTGTTTATTTATCAACTAATTGACCTCGTTTCTTTTATCTTCTTTTCTTATTTTGGTTACATCCTTTAATTTGACATGTTCTATCTCTTCAATATAACTAATGACTGCTATGGATGAATCATCAATTGAAAAGTTTACTAAATATATATAATGTGGCTATTATTTAACCCCAAAAAATGTGGCTATTACCTGATGAGGTGGCAGCCACTATTGTTAATTTAATGCGCTGTGAGTAATAATAATAGTTCGACTAATGCTGCAATTAATGATGGAAAAAGAATACTTACATATTCTAGGAGTACCACATCATCTAAACTCTATCTAATAAAAATGTAACAACTCAGATCATTTTAATCCTAGCTAGTTGTTTTTTTTTTTCAGAAAAATATTGATTGATCATTTTGTTTTAGTTTATTTTCAAATTAAGATTTTTTTTCTGAAAAACAAGATAAAATTTGAATTTTTCATATGAGTCCTTAGCCAATGATGATTAAAATGATTTGAATTGTTATGTTTTTATTGGACAGAATTCAGATTACATAGTATTCTTGAAATATGTAAGTATTTCTCCCATTTCGAGTGTCTTGCTTACAATTAACATCTGCTATTTTTTTGTTATATGTTCCCTGTAATCATCGAATTATACTATAATTAAACACCTATATACTATAATTAAACATTTTTCCAGAGGTATAGAAGTATGTAAGTATTTCTCCCATTTCGAGTGGCTTGCTGTACAATTAACATCTGCTATTTTTATGTTATATGTTCCCTGTAATCATCGAATTATGCTATAATTAAACACCTATATACTATAATTAAACATCTTTCCATGAAGAATTTGTTTCGAAATAGTCGATTTTATATAATTTTATTTCTAAACTGTATACCAAATCGAAACACCTATATTTCTTCAACAGTGCTTATTTTAAGCATGTGTTTAACAGAACAAATGGAAACAAAACATTGAAAGCGGAAAAGTGTTGAACCAGAGTTTGAAGAAAACCCCTATCCCTCTCGTTTAATTTCTCTCATGTTCAAATCACTGTGGCACACTATACCTTCATGTTCAACATCTATCTTCAATTCTAGATAACTTTCTCTATAGAATTTATAATTTCGCGATCAATAAATATATATCAAGCGAATATGGATAAAGAGATGACAGACATTGAGGCTCCAACAACTAATGGAGCAACTTCAGACATTTTGCAGAAGAGGAACCGTCCTGTTACTCTTAAGGTAATCTCATAATTATAAAGAATCTTCAAGCTCATGGATTTTCAAACAAGATTATTAATTAGTTCATTTTTATTACTCATTAATATGTCAAAATAGATGTCTTGTCTCATATCGTAATCATCGTATCAGACATTACCTTCTGTCCTGGTGTTAATGTAAATCTAGTTTGTAGTACAATTTCACTGATGAATTTGTCGTTGCTGAATCACTGATGAATTTGTTGTTGCTGAACAAAATGAAGTTCGAGGACGTTGTGTGCAGAATCAAGAGCAAGAAACAAGGATTATCATCACTTTGGAAAAAGGGAAATAAAGAAGAAGACAAAATAATCCTCAAGGGAGTGAGTGGCATCATTGAACCAGGTGAAGTTTTGGCCATGCTTGGTCCATCTGGGAGTGGCAAAACAACCCTACTAACGGCCTTGGGCGGCCGGCTCAGCAGCGGGAAGCTTCAAGGGACCATAACCTACAATGGCCAAAAGTTCTCCAATTCAATGAAGAGAAACACAGGCTTTGTAACCCAAGACGATGTTCTCTACCCTCACTTGACTGTAACAGAAACCCTAGTTTTCACGGCACTCCTCAGACTTCCCAATAGTTTCACCAAACAAGAGAAGATTTTGCAGGCTGAGAGTGTTATAACACAATTAGGTTTAACCAATTGTAAAGATAGCATAATTGGGAACACTCTTTTGAGAGGTGTTTCTGGTGGGGAGAGGAAGAGGGTTAGCATTGGGCAAGAAATGCTTGTAAACCCTAGCTTGCTTTTCTTGGACGAGCCTACGTCTGGCCTCGACTCGACCACGGCTCAAAGGATCGTGTCGTGTTTGTGGGAGCTAGCAAATAAGGGAAAAACTGTTGTTATGACTATACACCAACCTTCTAGTAGGTTGTATTACATGTTTCACAAGGTTCTGTTACTATCTGAAGGAAGCTCAGTGTACTTTGGTAAAGGTTCTGAAGCCATAAAGTACTTTTCTAATGTTGGATTTTCCCCAGCTGTTGCCATGAACCCTGCAGATTTCCTCTTGGATCTTGCAAATGGTATGTTTCTCTTTAGTTTTAATCTTAAAAGATTGATCAATGACCAATTTATGTAACAATATGCATAATATCTTAATTATTTCATTCCAATATTTTCTTTTATTCCATCTTATGGTGTGTGGAAAAAAGATTTATATTAGCTTTCCTTTTTTGATACGGCTATCTGAATCCATCTGATTGAGTATTGTCGAGTCTAATTGAGAGTAGCTCTTCCAAAGGTTTAATTTGCAAATGGTATTTAATGCAGCAATTATAATTGATAAATCTTATTTTGGGGGAAAATTTTATATATATATATATATATATAAGAGGATTTTGAGGTACTCTTATCATGTTGAGTAATATTTTGAGATAAGTTCAACTCAAGCCACATTATTGTACTTCAAAAATGTCACTAAAGAATTTGGACAAGGCCAGATTGAAAATAAGCATGCCTGTACAGATGTGTGTGATTTTTCTTTCTTAGTTTTAGAGCTGAAACTTCAGATATGATATATGTGTATAGATAGATATATATACACAGTCATGTAATTTCCTTGCAGGTGTCTACTCAGATGAATCAACAGAAGATCATGGTTTAGTAAAGAGTACATTGAAATCTGAATACACGAAAAACATTGAGCCTCAATTGAAAGAAATGCTTCACTCAAGGGGAGACTCTGGTCAAAGTCATCAGCAAGACAATAAACACCATCAAGACAGAGAATTTGGGAGATGGCCTACGACTTGGAGCCAGCAATTGTGTGTTTTACTTAGAAGAGGAGTCAAAGAGAGAAGACACGAATCCTTCTCTGCCCTCAGGATTTGTCAGATACTCATCGTCGCTATTATCTGTGGACTTTTATGGTACAAGTCTGATACATCACACTTGCAGGATCAAGTAATAACACTACTCTTTTCTCCCTTCAGTTATTCCAAGGAAATATTAAGATTAAGGAAAATAGTTGAGTTAGTTAATATGACTTATTTTTCCTAAAATACATTAATTATTTTCCTCAATTCTCCTATCCCTCTGACTTATTTTTCCTAAAATACCTTAATTATTTTCCTCAATTCTCCCATCCCTCTCTTACTTGATTATTGTCAAGAAAACAATAATAGGTGTAAATTAGAAAAAGATTGATAAATATGAGAAATATGTTTTATATTCAGGACCAAAATCAAAAGAGGGTATTGTCTACATGCTACATCCAAATTTTTCCCCCACTTCCCCAATGTGTTTTCCTTGTCTCTTTGCATCATTAGATTACATAAAATGAGAAACATTTTGATATTCCATGGGCAAAAAAATTGATGTTTTCAATTTTCCACGATTTAAGATTTAATACTTTTAATGAAAAAGGAACCCTGAAAAAGAAACTATGTAGATTTTTCTTAAAATCATTAAAAATCATTAAAAAAAATTGAAATCAATATTTTTTCGCCTATAAAAGATCAAAACGTCACTCTTTTTATTACCCCAAAAGAAAAATACATATTTGGGAAGTGGGGAAAATATGGGGGCAGGAAGGAGGGCACAACAGACACCCCCCAACATCAACTCTCTAATTAGATCGTACATTAAAGACAGATAGATAAGGGTATATGTGAATCAAAAGATTTTCCCATTTACATATATCAGAACTTGTATTTTTTTTGCAGGTGGGGCTTCTGTTCTTCATTGTAGGCTTCTGGGGCTTTGTACCTTTGTTCGATGCCATCTTCACCTTCCCACAAGAAATCATGATGCTTCAGAAAGAACGATCTTCAGGAACTTACAGGCTCTCTTCATACTTCATTTCAAGAATGGTAGGTGATCTTCCAATGGAGCTAGTACTTCCCACAATCTTTCTTATCATAACCTATTGGATGGCAAGCTTAAAACCCAACTTCTTAAGCTTCTTTTTCACTCTCCTTAGCCTCTTGTTCACTGTCCTAGTCTCACAAGGCCTAGGCTTAGCCTTAGGTGCTTCTCTCATGGATCAGAAAACAGCGACAACACTTGGTTCTGTGATAATGCTTAGCTTCATGCTAGCTGCTGGGTTTTATGTTCAAAATGTGCCAAAGTTTATAGCTTGGATTAAGTACTTGTCTATTAGTCATTACACTTTCAAGCTCTTTCTGGGGTCTCAGTATGGTGTTAGGGACACGTACCCTTGTTCTGAAGGGCATCAGTGTTTGGTTGCGGATTTTCCTTCTATAAAGCAAATCGGGATTGATTTGAAAGGAGAAATTTTGGCTGCTTTGGCTTTAGGGATAATGCTTGTATGTTATAGACTTTTGGCTTATTTGGCTCTTATGAGGATTGGGGTCACAAAGAAACTGGGTTAGTTTTCTGTTTATGTGTTTCTGTGGTGTCCTCAAATATGGGTTAACGTGAGAAGACGAAATTGCATTGTGTACATTTTCTGTGACCATACACAGAGCGTTTTGTCATCAGTCTTACCTGTTTGGTCTAACTTTTTAGAAGTTTAGGGTGTTTGAGATAGGTATGAGAGAAGAGTTTTATCTTGGCCTATAAAAAAGTGTTTTAAAAAAAATACTTTTCTATGCTTCCCAAACCAGCACTCACTCAGACATGTTGTGAGGTAAAAACTAGAAAGTACACTTGGATAATGGGTAACAAAAATGAATCCCTGTTAAGGAAAAACCTAATAAAGTCTGTGCTTTTTTAAGGAAAAGCCTTTCAACAAGCCGAACATGCCTAGTTAAGCCTTTTTTTCATTATTATTTCCTGAACACGGATTTCCTCACAGAAAATAGGGGTTGTTGATTTGAAGCCCCTAATAAATTGGACAGAAAATTGACAATACCAAAGCATTAATTTTCCCATTTAGTTTTAGTGTATAATATATCTAAATCGGGCCCAGCCGAAATGCGATTTTGTTTTTCCCGGCGAAATGCGAAAATTTATTAAAAGAGAACTGGCCTGTATGTATACCAGGTTGGTGTTTGATCCATCTGAACAAATATATATTGAATATTTTTATTTCATTTTTAAAAAATTCTTTATCTTTACAAACATGGATTGTTTTTTTTAAAAAAAATTATGATTATCATAAAGTTATTAAAATTACGATATCCTAATTTATTTATAATTTTTAAATTAATATTACATAAAAGCAGTATATAATTATTGATTATCCAAAATTTGAAATAATATTGTTTTGGGGGGATATATTATAGACACGCGCGCGCGTCTTTTAAAAATGTGTAAAAGATCAGTAATAAAGGAATAGAAATAACCCAAATGAAAAATGTGCAAAACTTGAAATGAAAAAAAGGTGTAGCACCATTTACAGCTTTTACATGGTTTAATTGCCTTCAAAGTTATAGTGAACTTGAAAGTATTGGCGCTTTAAATAAATTAATTAGTTGACATTGTGATTACAGAGTTGAATTGAAATTCAATATGTTGGGTAGATGTTTGAAAATACACGTGCTTTCAAAATTCATTTGAAATTACTATTACATCTTGATCTTAAATATAGGACATAATATTATAAACTATGTCTTATATTTAGAACAGGAGGAATATCAAATACTCCCTTCAGTCCCAAATATAAGACATACTTGATTTTCTTTTTGAGAGATTAAAGAAGCTACATAAGTTACTTAATCATATTATATATTATGTATAATTACATTATATATTACTTCATCTTATCCTTATATATAAGACAGTTGATTTTTTTTTTTTTTTATTTGAAGAGATTAATAAAACTAAATAAATTACTTAATTATAATATATGTTGTATATCATTGAATTATATATTAATTTATAACTCATACAAATTAATTTGATGGGAAAATAATAAATATATGTATTCTAAAGCAATTTATTTAACTTACTTAATCTTTATAAAAATGTCAATTATGTCTTATATTTAGGACCGGTAATAGTTTATATGTTAGGCAAAATAATTTAGAGAAAAAGATAAATATAAATATTTTAAATTAATTTAATTAGTTTCATTAATATTTCAAAAAAAAAAAATCAACTTTATCTTATATTTAAGACCAAAAAAAATAGTAAAAGTCGGTCTTCAACTGTGAAATTGTCCACCAGGGGCTGATTGATGTTGAAGTCCCCATTCAAGTGGGTCAACTTTTAATTATACTCTTTTCACCTTAATTGTTAATCAATACCACCTCCTATTTTAAATATAAGTGACAGTTCATTTTTTTAAAAGAAATTAAAGTTCATTTTTTAAAGTTTAATAAGTTTTACTTAATCATATCATATCATATGTTGTGTATAATTAGATTATTTATTAGTTTATAAGTCAGATAAATTAGTTTAAAGAAAAAATATAAATACATTAAAATAATTTAATTATCTCCTTTAACTTCTCTAAAAAAAACAACTAGATCTTATATTTAGAACTAGAGGTAGTATATTACTTACATCTATACTACACAATACACATGCCAATAAAATTACAATCAAGTTAGTTAGGCACGTTAGTCGTTTCATTTGTAATAAAATATGACTCTTTTCATAGTTGATATTCGCTCTTGTTAATCTCAATTTTTTTTACTTATGCTTTATTAAATCCAAAATCTAATATCAAGTGAAATTTTTATAAAAAGACGTTTAATGACTCAAAAAGTTATATACCCACCCTACTTCTTATTATAAGTCACATGTAACCATCTTGCCAAAACCAGGCAGAGATGATCAGCATTAACTTTGTCTCAAAGTAAAACGCACGTCCTCCAACTTTACCATATGTTCAATACATATTAGACTTCAAATATCCCATTGTAATAGGGGTAATGTTTTGAAGAAAAAAATAATTATATTAGCGACTCACCAAGTTATATATTTAAAAGTGTTTAAAATAACCTTAACTTCTAATTAAAATATTTTTAAAAAGTGAGGTAAAAAAAGTCCTTTGTTTAAAAGTCCATACAAACTGACTCGTATTTTAAATGATTAAAACACTCTAACAGCTGCCCTGTATTCGAGGCCCAATAGTAAACTTTATTGATGACATATAAATAATCTATTTTGCTATAGATTGCATATTTTATATTGAATTTTTTACCGACATGTATATAAATATAAATATGTATATGTGAGTATATATATATATATATATATATATATATATATTTTGGCAGCAAAGCCATCTGATTTTTTTTTTCCTAGCACTCCTTTTAGAGTCAATTCTACTCGTTATGACCAATTTTTTTGGTCGAAACTCGTTATCACCAATTACCACACACACGGGATGACAAAAGTGGGACTCTATATGGAGATTATTAGAGAGGGAGAGAATCAGAAAAAGAAAATCTCAAGATTCATTTCAATATAATTTTGTAATTAAGAGATAGACCCGAAAATGTTAAATTTCTTTTATATATATATATATATATATATAATAAATTTTGTTTATTTTTATTCCGTTTAATTTTTGGTAGAAATGGCCGGCGGCGAAATTTGTAGTAATAAAAAGTAAAAACATGTGACGAGAAGCAAATCAGAATTTGATTCTTTGATTTTGAAATTTCATTCCGGCGGCGATTTGAATAGTTCAATAATATACTCCATTGACATAAGGAATATCTACTATTATAATAAACTAATAATGCGGTTGCTTTTTTAAAATATAAAAATATATATTTTAATTAGTGAAAGTAGAGATTAATCATTTAATCTCTTTCGAGATATATATAGAGGATAAGAGCTAAACTCTCCCAATTACATTACTATATATAGAATTAATGTAACTTATTTTTAAATTTTAATGCTAATTATACTTGTTAGATTAATGAGGTTAATAAAATTTCGATATACACGAAAATATTTCAATTATTTTCTTAACGTGATTGCTCTCTAAAATATGAATTATGAAGATAAAGACATAAAATTATTCTTCACAATTTTTTTCCTTTTGAATTTTCAACCCATGTATTCAACGTGATATACCAAGATTTTATTATTATTTGGGTCCAACTTTATCCTCCGTGAAGAATTGAGACTTATCTCCTAATATATGGAGGGTAAATAAAATTAAAATTATTTTTAATATTGGTTTAAAATTTTAACACAGTTGGCTCACGGGACAATTTAATTTATAAATCATAATAAATTCGATTTTCAAGGTAAAATAATTTTAAAAAGATGAAAGAGTGAAACCGACGCTTTAAATTTTATAAGAACTAAACTTTATATATGAAAAATACATAAAAATAACAACAATATAATACCAGCTGAAGCTAGCATAAGGGCAAAGCCCGTTTCTTAAGCAAGTATTTATTATTTAATTTGAATTATTTGTGTATATAAGAAAAAATTTTGAGTATATTATGTATATATACAAGAATAGTCTTTGATATACAGTGACTATTATGACACCCTCATAAAACCCCAAATATAATTGTGACTTTTTTTTGCCACAAGTGAGACTATATTACAGTATAGTAAATAAACATGTGAAGAGAAGAAGCAAATCAAACTTGGATTTTGCCACACAATCAAATTTCAATATGTCTGCAATTCAAGTCAAATATTTTTTTTTTCTCTTGTCAAAGAAAGTCAAAGATTATATGTGTATGTGTATTGCTGACGAAAAGATATATATTTTTTAAAAAAAAAAAAAAAAAATCGACGAGAATCAAAAATCGAAATTCTGAGCTGAGTGCTGAGCCAACCCTCACGATAAGATCCACACTCTAGAGTTTACATTACACGAAAAATATGGGGAAAATTGGAATGAATGACCTAGAAGAAAAGATATTTATGGAGAAGGATCATAAAAAAATCTAATTATTTAGAAGGACCAAATATAAAAATATAAAATTAAAAGTACTTAATTGCCCTTAGCAAAATCTTCTGCATTCATTCCCACATTCTATTTTTAAAACTAATACAAAATTTTAAGCTTCATTAAATTATACAATAGTTTTCTCAATTTTCATTTTTCACAACTTGAATATATATCTATAAAAAAAATAATGCTTCTTCAATTTGTAATAATTATAAGTTTTTTAAAATCAACAAAAATTTTAATTAAAAATGGAATTATATAATTTTAGTAAAAGTCAAAGTATTTTATGATTTATCATATATGTTGAACCAAGAAAATTTTAATGATTTATTTTTTTTAGAAGCAATTTATGTGAGTTAAAAAATTCATATAATGTTAATAAATTTTTTTAAAAATCTAATTAACCTATTATATCCTTAAAAAATATATGAAATAAGTTTAGTTTTTATTTTTATAAAAAGAGGTTAATTGAAATCAATGTTGATAATATAAATTGGGAAACTTGATCATATAAATTGGTGAAAAATAAAAATTAAAAAAAATATGAGTTTAACTGTTATTAATTAAATAATATATTAAGAAAAAAATGATCATATTGGAGATATGGACCGTTTTAGTTTTAATTTTAGTTAGTTTTTTAATTATGAATAAAAGAGATAATATAGGACGTTTGATTAGGGCAATTTAATATTTTTAAATTTATATTATCATATTCGGTCATTCTAAATAATTCCAATTTTTATGATCCTTCATAATAAATATTATTTTCTTTAAGTCCTTTATTTTAATTTTCCTAAAAATATATAATACTTTTTACAGGACACGGATTATTAATTACCATTTTTTTAAAAATTGTTTCTATTTATATTCCGATGTGATTTTTTTACTATATCCTCGAAAGATGAAATTTGTTTCTATTTATAGTCCGATGTGATTTTTTACTATATATATCCTCGAAAGATGAAATTTAATTAAAGGTTTTAAATATGAGTTAAATTATTTTTTTATTTTTAAATAAAATTAATGATTTAACTACTTTTCCATTGTTTCAATTAAGTAATTACGCGTGTCTAATCATAAGTCTAGAAATATTATTAGTACTGAGCTTGCAAGGATAGCCCTCAAGCAGTGACTGATTTAGCATATATGCCTCTTTGGTGTCTGGACTCTGGACTGTTATATTTGAACACCTGTTTGTTTTTTTGTTTTTTTTTTCTTTAAGGAATTTTCGGCTCTTATATATGTAGCTGTACAGTGTAAGCATGGCTATTTTTAATGAAAGAGCTTTTCCAGCTGGCAAAAAAGAAGACTATTATTATTTCGTTCGGTTTTTAATATAAAATTTAATTAACTTTTTGGTAGAGATGAAGAAAAAACTTATTGAGTATTATCATTATAATATATATCAATTTCTATGTCAAATAAATTAATTTAAAAAATGATAAATATAAATATGATAAAGTAATTTAATTAGTTTATTTAATTTTTTTAAAAAAATTAACTGTATCCTATATTAATTATGTTAAGAATCCAAGGTACTACGGTTGCAGGACAAGGAATTAAAGTGGCTTTGTGTTTTGGATAAGAACATCAAAAGGCTACAAAATGGTCAAACTCAACGAAAGGACAGGTGTCGTGAGATGTCACATTGTTTTCCCAAAATTATTGGATCCCATCTAACTCAACCCCTTCTTCCCCTCCAAATTCCCCCACGTGGCCTCAAACTTCAAATAATGCTCATTCATTTACGTTATTATAATATTCTTATATATCAATAATAATCCAATTATTCCAGCACACACGTTCTTGCAAAGAATGGATCATATTGTTGTAGTTTTATTGCGTATATGTGAAAAAGAAGTAAAGGGTATTACTCAAAATAATGGAAGCCTTTCAAGCAAGTAATTAAATAGGCTAAAAAGAAGAGAGTAGAGACTTGTGAAACACCACCGCCATGCATAAACCTCAGTTTTTACCGTTGACGTCTACAACATCTTCACTGTTTATTAATAGTAATTAAAAAGGCAAAATTTATAATTTAATGTGAGGTCATTTTATAAAATTACATAAGCCCTATAAAATTTTGAATATTTTATTTTATTATAAAACTAATTAGTTTAAAGATTAAAAAAAAAATGAAAAAATACTCTAAATATAATTTTTAAAATTTTGCGTTAAACTCTATAATTCTAAAAAACTTTAAGCCCCCTTATAATTAGAATACGTTTATTACTGTAAGGTTAATATAATTTAGATGTGAACTTATTTCAATTATTTTGCTTGTAAAAATAATATATTTCAACTACTTTATTTTACATAATGTGAACATTATTTCCACCGACTCGGCTTTCGTCACAGTAAAGTGAGTTCAAGTCACTTTAGCATGAGTTATCGAGTTTGAGGTGCAAGAGTTTCTACTACTTTTAAATATTGAAGTTTAAATCTTAATGGGACATTTCTTATCAAGAAGAGATTCTAGTGTTGGACTTTTGACAACTTTTTTTTGGAGAGATTCTAATTAAATTATTTTAGAGTATTTTTATTTTTATTTTTATTTTTTTCTTCAAACTAATTATAATAAATTAATATATAATTAAGAATACATAACATATGAAATGATTAAGTAATTTATTTAGCTTCCTTAATATCTTCAATGAAAGTCAACTAGGTTTTATAATTAGGATTATAGAGGTAGTATATAATTAAAGGATAGACTTGAATATATGATGTGATTAAGTAACTTATATAGTTTCTTTAATCTCTCCCAAAAAAATTAACTTTATTTTATATTTAAGACCGGAGAATACTTGAAGAACCAAAATAAAGTTTGGTTTAGTGATGCAAAGTTTGGTTAAACCTTTGAGTTTTAAATTCAAGGTTTTAAAAAAGGATATTTGTGTTGAAGGGATAGTCACAAACCGTCAACAAACCATATGTCAAATAATATATATATATATATATATAACACTTGAAGGAAAAGGGGGAAAAAGATAGAAAATGTAGGTTTTAGTCTCCAGATTATAGTTAATTTTGATGAATTAATGTCGTCCTTGTAGTTTTCTTAATAAAAACAATAATTCTTAAAATGATTGTCACTTTAAGTCAAAATTCTAATAAATAATGTGACATTATTGATGTGATGATAACATATGGCGTTGATACAAGATCACAATGTTTGGTAATAACTAAGAGAGCTTTGAAGATTGATCCTAATTAAAGTGGATAAAAACTATTTTTCACAAAAAGAAGAATCCTTGCACTCCCACGTATATGTACGTGTCGACGTTGTGAGAAGATTCAACAACGTCAGAAAA
The DNA here is from genome assembly GCA_019022655.1 of Acacia acuminata. Classification (NCBI taxonomy): domain Eukaryota; kingdom Viridiplantae; phylum Streptophyta; class Magnoliopsida; order Fabales; family Fabaceae; genus Acacia; species Acacia acuminata. The sequence goes on from JAFJYI010000245.1 coordinate 1,138,706, forward strand.
ATCGTGAATGAATTAAATAGGGAGATAAATGCTAATTTGGGTAATCACAAATCTTCCACGTACGGTTTGTTTATTTGGACTACTTTTTTTGAATGTGGATTTTGACCAGAAAAACAACGTTAACCATAAAGCACGCGCCATATCTTAGGCTTCGTTTTCTTTTTAATCCCAAAAAAGCAGATATCTTCTCCACGTTCACATAACTCTAAAACGTCAACCATCAAAGTAGAACAATCCAGTTCTTTAGACCCGGACTCAGCTTCAGAGCTCGTCCTGCGGACGAGCTCTCCTGCTCGTCCGTACGGACGAGATCCTGACGGTTCAGATTTTTTTTTTTTAAATTTTCGTTTTTTTTTTTTTTCTATATAAAAAAAATCATTTTTTCGAGAAAATGTTAGTTGAGAGATTATCCTTATTTTAGATTCTCTACCTATTAAAATTATTTTTGATAAAAAATACAAAAGTAAAAAAAATTAGATCCGGGACCGTTCAAACGAAATCTGACGGCCGAGATCTCGTCCACAGACGGATGAGCGGGGGAGAGCTCGTCCGCAGGACAAGCTCTGAAGCCGAGTCCCTTTAGACCCCTCCAAATTATTTACCTTCACCATCCACCTCAGCTTCTTATCTTCCTCCAAAAACAACTCTTGTACTACCTCCTGGGTCTTAATATAAGACCAGTTGGCTTTTCTTAAAAAAGATTAAATAAGTTAAATAAGTTCTTAATCATTTTATATGTTGTATATTTTTAGATTATATATTAGTTTATTAGTCAAACTAATTAATTTAAAGAAAAATTAAAAATACTTTTAATTAGTTTAATTAGCTTCCTTAATATCTCTAAAAAAGTTAACATGTTTTATAATTAACCTGGAGGGAATACCTTCTTGTGTAGATACCTTTTTATTTTCTTTAAAAAATCCTTTTAATATATAAAAAATATTAAACATTTATTATGCATTTTTCCCAACAATTTTTTGTGTGAATTGGCTTGGAAAAATTAACGTGGGTGGAGTAGTGGGGATGTCGGACTTAGAAAGATGTTTTCTAACTCACAATCATTCTCCAGTTCTAATTATAGGAGCTTGTTACTTATTTCATGCCAGTTAAAAAAATTAATTATTTATTTATAGTCAATGTGTTGATAATTTCTTATAAAATTTTTGAAATATCACTCCAATTAGATTATTATCTTTGAATTAATCATTTAGATTTTGATAAACAAAAAAGAATGTGACCTTACCATCACCAACAATTCAAAACCCTCAGAGTTCTTACATTTATAACCAAACAAATTGAAATTTAATACCAGCAAGAGAAGTGGTATAAATGATATATATGAGACTATTATAGTTATTTCTGGTGGGCCCATTTTTATTGAATCTAGTATGTGTCATTATTTAACAAAGCCATTTTTTAAAATAGTTTTTAATCTAATATAATATAAAGACATATTTTTCATTCCAATTTTTTATTTTATGTATACTTAAAAATCACATAATTTACACGTCAATTGCGTTTCATGTTTGTAACCTTCTCGTTGGAGGTTGATGAGTGAAAGAAACACCTAATCAGCTCATAAAGGAAAGAGCTTTATGACCCCAAAAAGAAGACTAAAGAGCCAAAAAAGGGTAATTCAGCTGCTACGTGTCACCTCAATACACTCCCACCCCACCAGCTTTATACTCTTTCATACCTCCGGCCTAACTCTCCTTCCCTCCCGCGGACACGTGCCCTTCCTCTGCGCCGACGTGGTTTAAACCCATGCGTGAAAAACGAATTTCCCACACAACACAAGCCTCTTTCAACCTTCTAGAACCCTCCTCTCCCACCGACACGTGTCCCCACCCAACTCTCACTCCCCTTTCTGCCCTCACAGGGGGTAGACCACGAATTACAACTGGCACGGCTGCATTTTCTTAATTTAACTTTATTAGAAAATATTCCCCGGCCCTAATTTCCTAATTATAGAAGTATTTTTGTAATGTAAATTGTACTATAAATATACTCCTATACTACAAAAATGTTTTTATAATTAAGATTGAAGATTATACATCATATTAACTAACTTAACTAAATATGTTTTATATTAAGGAGAAGTAAATTCAACTTTCTAAATATGTCTTATATTAAACACATGAGTACATTTTTCTGACGTGGCGTGATCTCAGACGTGATGGCAGGGTAATTGGTTTAACGGCTGATATAAACGGAAATTTACCACCTGTCCTTTGACGAGTATATGCAATGCATTGAACCGCCGTAAATAGGATCAGATAAGGTCGGTCACATGGTGGCGTCGTACTTTTGGAAATTGGGTACGCGGCGAGCTGTGACAGGTTAATAACTATTATGGGGCCCACCAATACAGTGAGACAAACATTACCGGACTTATCTCGGGGCGTGTGTCCACTATATAAATAACGACCACATCGTTCGTATTATTTGATATAAAAATAAAAGGAGAAAAATTTATTCGGAAGAGTTCGAGCTTCTTCTTCTTGCTCTTCTTGTTGTTTTCTTCTTCATCGTGTATGTGTGAAAATGGGATTTCCGGCGACCGACCCGCGTGCCCAACTGAGTTTGCCTCCGGGTTTTCGGTTTTACCCGACCGATGAGGAGCTTCTGGTTCAATATCTATGCCGGAAAGTAGCCGGCCACCATTTCTCTCTGCAAATTATAGGCGAAATCGACTTGTACAAGTTCGACCCATGGGACCTACCGAGTAATTACCCATTCCCTTATCTTCGAACAAATCTTTTGTTGTTCTGATTATTCTTTTGCTAAATTGATGATGTTTGATGCAAATTATGCAGGCAAAGCGATTTTCGGTGAGAAAGAATGGTACTTTTTCAGCCCGAGAGACCGGAAGTACCCGAATGGATCTCGACCCAACAGAGTTGCCGGGTCTGGATACTGGAAAGCCACCGGAACCGATAAGATCATTACCACCGAAGGCCGGAAGGTTGGCATAAAAAAATCTCTGGTTTTCTACGTAGGTAAAGCACCCAAAGGAACCAAAACCAATTGGATCATGCACGAGTATCGCCTTCTCGAAAATTCCAGAAAGAATGGTAGCTCCAAGGTATAATCCTTCAAATAATTTGCATGCTCTGTTTTTGGTGCTGATAAAACTCTGTTTTATGTTATGGAGTTTCTTATTCCTGTTGGATTCTTTGACGATGCAGCTTGATGATTGGGTTCTGTGTCGAATTTATAAGAAGAATTTGAGCGCGCAGAAGAATATGCTTTCGAGTGTTTCAAGCAAAGATTATAATTACAGCAATGGGTCTTCTCCGTCGTCATCGTCGCACTTGGACGACATGCTGGAATCATTGCCGGAGATCGAGGATCAGAGCTTCACCCTACCGCGTATGAACTCGCTGAAGGCTCCACCGCAAGAGGAGAAGCTCAATTTCCAAAATCCTGGCGCCGGAAATCTTGTGGACTGGGCCAACCCGGCGATGCTTAACTCGGTACCCGACTTCGTTCCGGGAAGTCAGGGTCAGGGAATGGTGAATTATAACACGGGAAATGACCTTTATGTCCCTTCCATCTCTCAGCTCTGCCACACGGCGTTGCCGGCACCGAAGGCGGAGAAGCTTGGGAACTCAATGGAGGAGGATGTTCGGAGCGGAGGAAGGAGCCGGGTGGAGAATTCTGGCGGGTACTTTCAGGCGAATTTGAATGTGGGATTCTCGAACTCCATTGACCCGTATGGATTCAAATACCCGAGTCAGACAATCGGGTTCCGATCTCAACCATAATAGAAGATTTTGAATTGGTGTAAATACTTGGGGGGTTATGTGGGCTAATTAACGGGTAGATTAGCACTGAGCTGAGATTCCAAAAGTGGAAGGCATGAAAATTTTGGTCGTCGTTGTGTGCAGTGAAGGAGGAAGTAGGGAATCGGAGATATTCAATGAATCATTTTTAAGTGGAAGATTTCAAGAAGCAGTAGTTGATATTTATTGGAATTGGAACATTCAATCTTCAAAATAATTTCACCCAAATTCAGAAGCCCTTTTCTTTTTCTGCGATCTGTAATAAAATCCCTTGTAAATCATAAAAACCACTCGCTGATCGAAACACACCCTAGCTACACACTAGCTTAGGTTCGCAATTCTTGGCTGAGACTAGTAGAAGGTACATTCAGCCGCATTAGTCATATGTTGTACTTCTTTACATTAATATTTCTTTGAATCGTATGTTGTACTTCCATGGAAAACTAAGGGTTTTAAGGGATCCCATCTTTAATATAAAATCTTATTTATAGTCTAATTGAGGATTAGAGCGCGGTTCAAAATAGAAGAAATTATTAACTTTTTTGAGAGATTAAGAAAGTTAATTGAGTTACCATAAAGTATTTATATTTGTAATTTTTTTAAAATTATTTTGCCTAACTTTTAAACAACTATATAGTTTAAAGACATATAATATATGGTATGATTAACTAATTTATTTAACTTTTTTAATCTTTCAAATTAATGTCAACTATGCCTTATATTTTAAAACGAACCGAGTACTTAATAGCTGTTTATCACATCGTTAAATAAGGAACATCATTTTTCAATAATAATCATTTTGCTTGTTTTTTTTTATTATTATAACTCACTCATTCATTATACACAGAGCGGTTAAACTCACGAGCTCGTGTGTAAGACATATTTAAGAGAGAACCTTGCTGTCGTGTGAGTTAAAAGGTGCTGGTTGTTGTTTTTCTAATTAATATATCTCTTACGTGTAGCCTAAACCTTTTATATATATAAAATGCTGTGTTAGTTAAAAATATTCACTCAAGCCAATAAATAATTCTTTGAAGGGTTGGTGATTGGGAAAATCCATATGGGGCCCTTTTAACAAAGAAAAATCTAAAAAATGCTTAAAGATTCTGAAAATTCCAGAAAAGACTCCAAACCCTTTTTTTGGTATACTTTCATTAAAACTTTAGTTGTTAATGGGGTTGATATAATTATTAATGAGTAAGTCATTAACAACTAAATCAGTACCATTAACAATATTCTAACAACTAAATCAATATAGTTAACAACTATATTAGTACCTGTTAACAACTATATCAGCTCCGTTAACAACTAATATTTTAATGAAATTATACCATAAAAAGCCCTGGGGCCTTTTCTGACATTTACAGAATCTTTGGACCTTTTTCGGGTCTTTTTCCTGTTAAAAGGATTTTCATATGAATTTTCCTTTGATGATTAGGTGTTTTCCCTAGTTCTCAACAAATTTTTTAGTTTCTGAGTAGTCCCCCCTCCACGGCCCCCCGGGGGGGGGGGGGGAATATTTAATTAATAGGATTAAGTAAAAAAATTCGTCTTGAAAGTATACACTTAGGAACAATATTGTTTTGAAACTTTTTTTTAGGTTCAGTGTCACCCTAAAAGTTTTAAACATAGTAATTTGTTATTTTCTGTTAAAAAATTAATGGTCAATATCAATTTTTTAATGATTAATGTGAGTTTTTTAATGGTATCGAACAACGTTGTTACGTTTTAAATCTTCCGGACAATATTGTTCATAAACAGGCGTATACTTTTTTATAGTGGATTAACTACTTAACCTAAATTAAAACAATTGAGGCTTATGGCCAAGGGGAAAAAACAGAGATAATTAACATATTCAACTTCCAATCAAACACACGTGACTCATTTGGGGTTGCAGGGATTTTTGGTTATTTTAAAATCATGGCATTAAAGGGGGGAAAAAAAGTTCCATGAAAAGCATTGCCAACCAATAATATTGAAGGATATATGAATATGAATATCTTTTTTTCACAAATTTTCTTTTCTCTGAAATACGAATATCTTTTTTCTTTTAATAAGAGAAAGCTAAAAAAAAAAAAAAAAAAAAAAAAAAAAAAAAAAAAAAAACTAAGGCGTAGGGGATTAATCCCAACTAAAGCATAGAAATGTGAACATCCTTTTTTATTTCTTGCCAGAAAGAAATATGAAGATACTCCCTTCCTCCCATCCTTTTTTTAATATACAATTGTCCTTTTTTATAAGATCAAATAAATTTTTACCTAATTCCTCAATTACTATCTCATCATTTATTTTTCATACATTCTCTTTTATCATGTTTTCATTATTACTTTGTCTCTTGTTTATTCATAAATAGCGGCATTTTTAGAAAATACCACTTTGATCCTATTTATAAGTCTACTTTAACAAAAAAAAATTGTCATATTTATAAGTTCAGTTTTATGTAATAAATGAGATTGTAACAATTTTATCCATATTAATTATACCAATGAAGATAGAGAGAAGAAACAGTTGAAAAATACACAATCATAAATAAGGGTAAAATTGAAAATTCACCCTATAATCAGTGTCAACTACCTCTTCTTGATATGTGAGATTTGGTTAAAATGGACTTATAAATAAGACCAAAATGGTAATTTATATTTCTTACATGTTTATTACTTTTAACTACTCACTTTGGTCTTTATTATAAGATATCAACTAACAATTCTCACAAACTGATAAAAACATATAAGTCATTAAATTTGTCCTAAAATTTAAGTAATTTTCAATATTACCTCTACTAATTACACTAAACTCAAATATCATATTAATTAATACTCTTGCATACTACCCTTATTAATTACGGTCATTCATGAAAAAAATATTTAATACTTTTTAAAAACAAATAAGTACCTTATAAAATATAAAATAAATTAATACATTTATTAGTTAGTACATTATAATAATTATAAAAAGAATAATTTTAACTATTTCTTATAACCCAACGATTCGGTTATGGTTTAGCCAAGGAAAAGAGAATCACTGCAAGCCCAAATTGATTTTTTTTTAATGCGTTATCTTACAAATGTTGTCCAAGTCTTCATATCAACGTTCCATTTTTTTTTTTTTTTTTTTGGGGGGGGGGGGGGGGGAAAAAAAAAATTCATGTTAAAATTTGAAAGCTGCGGGTAAATTCTACCTTTTAACAGTATTTATGACATCATTGTTAATAATATATTTGTATTATTATAACTATATTACGGTGAATTAACATCATTTATTTAATTTTGATTATAATTTGTACTGGTATTTCAAATTAAACAATTAACTTCAAAGTTCAAATACTCGCTCGATCAAAATCCTCAACGACATTATATTTAACCAATTAAAACGTTTCATTTTACACATTACAGAATTTCCGAGTCCCCAACCCCCCCCCCCCCCCCCCAATTTTTTTTTTCCAGATCTATTTTTTTTCCTGAAAAAACATTTTCGCTCTAATTTTTTTTTTTGATATATATAACATTTTCGCTCCTATTTTTATATATTTATGTGGATATATAGGTTATATAGATTTATAAGGCCCAGACGAAAGGCATGGGCAAGCAAGGCTTCATCATATGGGCTGGTTAATTTTTCATAGCAACTTGGAGCTCCATAGTAATATTTGTTCAAAGGCCCATTATGAGGTATGAGTTTTTTATTATTATTATTTTTTTTTTTCATGTTTTTGCTCCAATTAGCGTTCTTGTAATAAGTATTTTTGTAAATGTTCTTTGAGTCTGGAGGCGTGCCCTGGCCTTGGTAGGGTACCGGTGTTTACCCCTACCTAAAATTTTTTTATATCAAAGGAAAAAAAAACCTAGCGTTCTTGTAGTTGTAATTTGTAAATTCTCACCTTATCAAATCTTTATTTGACTAGCAAGTTGTTCGGTGATGTGACAAAAAAGCATTGTCATTGGAAGGTAGAGAACACAAATTCAAATTTTGGGAAACACACTTGTCGGAAGAGGTCAAAACCCTTTATACTTTATGAGAAGGGAAACCCTTTATATTATTAAAAAAAAAAATCTTTATTTAAGGGAGTTTTTTTCCCTACTGCTAGGCGAAGTAGTCATTGAAATTGCGTTCGGGAAAAGTAGGTTTGACTTAAATTTTTGGAAGGGCTTTAATTTGTTATCGGTGGAGTCCATCTTTCCAAATGTATCCTATTTCAAAGCAGTTAAATACGAAGGGAAAGGACAGACTTAATGTGCATAGTCTCCCCCCCCCCCCACAACACACACACACACACACACAACACACAAATGCTGGTACTCTTGAATTTTCTTACTGTTAACTCTATACCTCTATTTCTTGTTATGTATTGACATTTCACTTGCATGCGTTTGAATTTGCTGGAAGGTAAATCCCTTCTGCACATTTGATTATAACTCTCCACATTATCATAGTGAGGGAATTATAATGTTATATGTTATTCTAATTGATGGTACAATAATAGCTTGGATCTTACCTGAACGAGCTAATTGAGAAATTTGTTTTTGTATGAAGAATTATACTCCCTCTCATCTTTATTATAAGTCACCAACTAACAAATTTATTTGGTCTTTTTTATAAAACACTTGTTTGTTTCCAAAATAGTATTAAATATTTTTTTTATGTATGCTCATAATTAATAAGGGTAGTGAATGAAATTAATAATTAATATGATATTACATTTTAATATAATTCGTAGGGGTAATATTGGAAGTTACTTGAATTTTAGGACAAATTCAGTGATTTTAACAATTTTTATTGGTTTGTTAGAATTATTAATTAATGTCTTATAATAAGGATCAAAAGAGAGTACTAGTAAGACCACAATTTCATGTATCGCTCATCTTTATACTCCCTACAGACACATTCTAGAAGTATTTTTTAATTCACAAGTAACTTGCAAAGTAATTAATAATACTTATTAAAATTTCCATGTATGTGTCTTCTTGTATTATTCTCTCTCATTTAAACTTTAAAGCTTCATTTTTTTAAAAAATAATGTAAAACAAATATAATGAATTAACTGCTTATTCTTGGCTCCAGTGAGGTGATACTTATAAATTGGATAGGAGGGGATATGTGCAATATTAAAAAATGTTGAGAAATTATACTTCTCTCTCGTCTTAATTAGTCTTAAACGTAGGAGCTAAATAACTAATTTATAAATATTAAAAAATGGGAAATACACTTTTCATATTGTAGGAGAAGTGTATTCTCATGTCATAGATACAAAAAGATGTGGGTTCCACCATTTCCATGTTTGAGTTTTTTTTTTAATAAAAAATATGTGGGTCCCACCATTTTATGTGTGTGTAGGAATCTTCTTCTTCTCATGTAACAAGAGAAGTGTAAACCCCTTAAAAAAATTAGTTAAACTAGTATTTATAATAAATGTGTGATAATTTACCAAAAATACAATCTTTAATCATTTATATTGGAAGCTACTCTCATTATTAAAAACTCCCTTTAATATGTGTTATCATCAATAGGATGTTTGAGAAAACGGTTATAAATTTCTGACACAAAGTGGATTGACATATATATATATGACCAAAGCAAACATCTTAACTCACTCTAACCTTTAGAAGCGGAAAGAATAGTTGTTTATCCTGGTGCTATTTTTTCTTCATTAGCTTGTGACACGAACTCACTAGCCTCCTCCAACTCTGACGACTTTGTGTGTGTGTGTGTGTTGTTTTTTTTTTTTGGGGGGGGGGGGGGGGGGGGGGGGGGTTCCATATGACTAATTTAATTTAATTTAATTTCTATTTTATTTTTGCGATATTTGCGCTTAGTTCCTTATGGCAAAAATAAAAAGCATAAAGTTTGTCATATCACACACAAACTCACCAGTCTCCTACAACTTTTGTCCTATCATATGACTAAACCCAATTCAAGCTTAAATTGAGCGAAAAAATTATCATCAACACGAAAGAGATTATGCATTGGTGACATGCTTGCTCATGAACCAAGAGTTGAATTCGTGGTTGTGGTGTAGCTTGCTGTGATGACCTATTTGTGAAATATGTCTTGTTTCGAAAAGAGGTAAGTGAGTTGCATTTGCAAACAATGTTAAATTAAAAATAATTAATTGACTTTTAAAATTGTGAAAGCAACCCTCACCCGCAAATTTCTCTCATTTTTCTATTTAGGGCTAAGCAAAGGCTTGCCACTACCATAACCCTGACTGCCTTTCTTAAGCTCTCTTATTAGATGACTCACCAAATCACCCCTTTGTTCTATCTTCTGATTTAGTGTACCCTTTAATATATGAAAATGACACACAATTTACAAGTACATTGCATGGAATATTCTTTGCTCATTTATTATTATTATTTTTACTGCGCATTACAATTTCATTTCTCTTACACTAATTTCTGTCACTCAGATCACATCGTACCACGCTGAGTCAAAAGAGTTAAATTAGCAAAAGTAATTAGAGGTTTCTTTGTTAATATGGTTGGTACTTATTGATTTGGCCATGTGTGGGTTTTGCTTGGATGTCATTTAACCTCATCACTAGACTAACGCTTTCTTTTAATTTTAAGCTAATAAGTCATTTGTCTTATTTGATTTTGCAAAAATAATCCTCAGTTTATATTTAAATTTTTTATATGGTTATTTGATAAAGTCAGATTTGAACATTGTTTTGCCTCATTAAGAGTACTAACTCTTCTGGATATGTTTTCTGAAAATACATGGATTCGAACATAAGAGTTCATGATTAAACAACCATGCATAAACCCTTTCATCAAGATCAATGTTTGTTCGAAATTTTGATTTAACTTCTAAATTTCTTCTCTAAATTAATTAAAATGATTATTTTACTGGGTATATACTATGTATCGCTTATCAATGGATGCATTGAAATTAGGTTTAATACAGAATTATGCAGAATGACGTTTTCGCATTATGGAAATCATTTTGCAAGATTAAATCGAGAAACTTTGTATTTGGAGCATTAGATTTTGTTTCAAGGCCAATTCATCTTCCAATTAGTCCGCGTATGACTTGATATATTTTAACAGGGAGCACTATTAAACTGGGAGGAGAGCGATTTTATAAATTAAATATAAGTAGTGAACAGAAAAGCTAATTAAATAGTAGTTTTATATAATAAGATTCTTGTTTCTAAATCAAATTAAAATATGTGTATTTTTATATATTATTTATACGATAAGCTTTTTTATTAATATTATTAACTCCATAAAATTCCCTTGTTCTTATTTACTGGTGGGACAAAAGTATACTAAGTATATATATAGACAAAATAGAATAGCAATTTTTTTAAGGGAAAGCCCCTAAAAAATACCTCATTCGTTCCAAAAACCCCCCAAAAAGTCACTTAAACGTACAAAAAGACAAACAAAGGAAAGGGTAGGAATAAGAGATTTTTGAGCGTTGGTGCTCTTAGAAAATTGCCCTCACTAGCTACACTTGTTAATACCCTTATAAGTGTTAACATTCGTGTTACAAAATAGTTGGCTACACCTATAACATGAATGACAATCTTTGCAAGGGTATTTACCATTTTAATAATTTCATTTACTACTACTTTTAACAAAATAGTATGTGAGGGGGAATTTTGTAAAAGCACCAACAGTTTAAAATCCCAGATTCCCTATTTATCCTGTTGTGAGGTTTTTTTTTTCATGTTTAATTATTAAAAAAATTTACAAAAAAAAAATAATATAATATAAAAAATCATAACTTTTTGAACAAATATTATTAGTATTAAAATTTTAAATATATTTATTTATAGCCTAAACCATCTACATCTTCTCTTATGCCAGTGCTCGAACTCGAAAATCCTTTTTAAGAGCTCGCCAATATGTTAGTGTCCAAATTCTCTAATATGGCAAAAATACATCTTTGTTTGGAGGAAGGGATCGAGAGAAATAGGGGAGAAGATTATATATGCATATTAAAAGAAATTATATATAGTACTCCTCCGGTCCTTAATGCAGAACATAATTAGGAATTTAATCTTGGTCCTACATATATAAGACTTATTTATCATATTTGTCAATCTTTTTTCAATATACCTTGACTTATATATGCTCACTTAACAATAATTAAGTAGGAGAAAGATTTGAGGAATTAAAGAAGATGATTAGGGCATTTTAGAATAAATAAGTTTTATTAACTAACATAATTAACTTTATTAATTTAATCAAATTAAGTGAGTAGGTCTTACATTAAGGACTGGAGGGATTTTTTTTTTTCAAAAAAAAAAAAAAAAAAAAAAACTTCATTTTTGGCTATCAGAGGCTAACTAAAGTGATAAGAGTGGAGTTGGATGTTGGTAGAAGTAAAGAGTTCAATCTTTCCAAGTGGGGGAAAAAAAACTTCTATGAGAAAAGCTTTTTAAGAAAAACAAATTTTTTTTTCTTCCAGTTTTGAATCCAAGCCAAAAATTATTTGGAATCCTAAGTTTGAGCAGAAATATAGCGAATAAACTTCCAAAAGTTTCCAAAAGTTGAGGGTTCAAGCCCCCCCCCCCCCTTAAAAAAGTCTTAAAAAAATCAATGAGTTTTATTAAGAGAAGCAATATATTAAATCAATACACCAAATAAATTTGACAAGGATATATTCATGATCCCCGGGGAAAAATTAAACCAAAATTTAACTGCAATAAGCTTAATTGCTATTTTGTTTGAAAGCAGAATTTAGAATAAATTTACACTTTCGACAATTTTGGATTAAATATGCTACGCATGCCTCCATGCCACCTTATGCGTGCAAGCATCATTTTGCGGCTTTACATTCTCTCCTTAATATGATCCACGTGCAAAAAGAAAAAACCACCTCAACTTTTATAAATGCAACTAGCTAGCTTGATATTAATAAGATAAGCTTAGATTAATTCAATCCACACAAATATTTACGTTTTTTTTTTTTTTTCAATTGGGGACCATTTTGATTAATGATTTCAACATATATATCATAGTGACAAGTAAATTTCAAAGGTAGCTTGCCTCTCACAATCAAATAAGGAAGATAAAGTTCACATGACCAATCATCGTTGTTCATTATTCATTCATTAACTTATAAAGTCACCTGGTAGTAAAATGTAATTATCAGTGATCAATTAGGATTATCACTACAATTTTATATATTTCAACCACCATATATTATATAAAAAAAATTACTGCTTTTTAATATTACTTCCAATTAAAATCAATGCATCTCCACATAAAAAAAATAAAAAAAAAAATCAATTCATCTAATTAATTACTTTTACTTTTTATTATTTATTACGTAATCTCTCTACAGTACAATTAATAAGGGCATTTGTAAAAAGTAATAATTTAATACTGACTTTTCAAACCATAGTAACCAACTAAAATATATCTTACATTAATGACTGGAATTCAGAATGGGTTTATGAGTCATCACAAATGAGTTCATTTTAATTACCAAAAAAACAATTTATGTTCCCTTTACCCATCCAAACATAACTGTATTGGGTTTTGATCATTGTATATTACTTTCTCTATTCCTTATTATAAGCTTTAAATTTTTGAATGGGCTTGTCCTAAATTATTTCATTTTGTTTGTTTAAACATTTATTTTTTTTTTTTTTCAACTTTACCAATTGTTGACGTCATTTATTGCATTCATTCTCTTTCACTTGTCTTTTTTACACATAGGGCATAGTTGAAAAAAATAATATATATTTATTAACTAATTTTAATTTTTTTCATGATTAACACTAATCAGTTAATAAAGTACCGAAGAGTAATTTTTATGGAGAAAAAAGGTCCATTGACATGCATAATTTAATTTAGAAACTTGGTAATGTAAATGTTGTTGAGAATGTGCATATGTAATAATGGAACTTTAGGGCATTGTTGGATTATATTGATGATAAAGAATGGAGGAAAACAAAAAAGCAATCAAATGTGTTTGACTTAGATTTTCTTAAATTTAATTTAAACAATCTTATAATTAGTATCAATGAAGAAAATCTTTATTATTGATATCTTTATTATGAGTTTATGATGTTGAACTCTATAATTTTTGTTGTTGTTAGAGATGTACTGATATAGGTTGAATCATAATGCAACGATATTTCAATGGCCCCCAAAAAACAAATACACGACCTTGATTAGGGTATCTATTTTGACGTAGATTTAAAAGGGTGAAAAACCTTTATTAGCTGCAGGTTAAATAAACATTTTCAATTGTTTTGAGAGAGCTTTTAGCTTGAGAATATTCTCGAAATTAGTTAAATTAGAAAATTATAAAAAAAAGTTTTTTTTTTTGTTGAAGATAACCATATTAATTAACCTTACCCCCTCCATGTAGTTAACATTATCACTTTTCAAAGGCCAAGCCAAAAGAGTTTCACCCTCTTGTGAATTAAATTAAATCATGGTGCAAGATAAATAAAGATTATTAGGAATTCAAAAGGATTACATGAATACAAAGATGGGAGATTCATAATTTGAGGGGAAACGTGGTTGATTGTGATGTGGACATAGAGATTACAAAAGCAGCGAAGAAAATGAAAGTGGGATGCCAAACTTATGGTCATGTGAGAAGGATAGATGGATAACTCGGCAAACAGCCAAAAAGTCCCAATCACACCCAATGAAACCAAAATTCATGCAAATGAGCTTTTTGTGAATACTGTTACAGTATATGAAAGAGGGAATCAGGCATCTTTTGGTGGCTTTCTCTCCATGGCCCTTGCCCACTAAAGTTGATTGCCATCAACGATTGGTTTCAAATTCTTTATATGTAATGCTTATGGAATTTCGATTTTATGATGCCTGATATCTCAGTTGTCAACCTTTTGAAGTCTAAGACTGAGAGGGAGGACAATGGTATTGTCAAAAAATAAAGAGAAGGTATAGAAAGTGTATTGGGTTGGATTCATGTTCAGATTTGGATCAAACCTCCAAAAATCCGCGAGTCGACCCATTGTTGCCCATACAATGTTGAAATAGATAATTCAATGGCTGGAGTGACAGTAGGGCTCCACACAAGAAAGAAGAGGAGAGAAAAGAATAGATATCTAGATAATTCAATAGCTGGAGTAATGAATTACTTAGGAGAACACATTGTTTACAAGAGCAGGATGATCGCAGTACAATATCTCTCATTTATTGCTTGGCCCTAAATAAATAATTAGAAAACTAGATGCAAATTAATTTCCTATTAGTGATGAAGTTTTCTTATTTCTCAATCAAATAATCTGGCCCCATAAGAACAAAAATGAAGTGAATGAAATGGAGGGTTAAGATTTTGGATCAGTTAAGATGGAGCTCTTTTTAAATCCTATGAACTCCGAAAATCCGAAAAGAAAATGGAAAAACTTTAGAAAGATGGGTAGTAAAGGAAAAAACCAAAATTAAAGGGTGCGGATGCCTACTTCACATAAACGACGTGATAAATATATATGTTTGAGATCTGTTATGAAATTCACATTATCAAAAGTCATTACCAAAAAAATCCATCATTATATAATCGAAGACATCCGTGTCGAATTTTGAAGCTCGTTATTTTTGTTTGAACATTGATTACAATTTTAGTGATGAATACGTGAATTTGTGATAGCTTGATTACAAATAAAAAGTTATATCATATAAAATAAAATAATCAATAGTCATGAAAAATTAAAAAATAGAACATAATAACTCATGTAGGTGTGTGGGTATATATATATGTATTAATTTTCACATATATTTTATTCTTCTTTTTAAAATTAAATATAATAATATCAATAAAAATTGTATCATAATATATAAAGAAATATAACAGACCTAATGTTTTATATAATTTAATTATTAATTATTTTTATATAAAATATAATATATGATAGCATACTATTTTTTGATATGATTGTACCATTGTACTATTCTTTTCACGAGTACCTAAAAATTTAGAGCTACGGAGTTTGTGAATTCAAATCTAAAGGAGGCACATTAAAGTCATTAATATATATATATTTTTTTTTTTTGAAAAATTCCTTCTAATGAATTTTAGTGCCAAAACGGAGGAGTCGATGATCTCTTGAAAAGGTCGAACAGTATCATGTGTTCATTTTTGTTTTTAACCATAACCAAGTAGTGTACCAGTGAGTTTTTGTGGATTTATAAACTAATTCATGACCAACCACAGTTGAATATTGGTCAAAATGCAAGTTATTATCACTTAGACGATCATTTCCTCAATTTTTTTAGTGAACATAAATACTACTCCCGTTCTTTATTATAACAAACGTTTAATCAGATCTCGTAGTTAAGAATAATAAATGTGTCAAAATTGCAACCCTTTTAGACTAAAATACCCTTATTTATGAGGAGATAGGGAATAAGAAAATTATTATAATGAAGAGGATTGTAGAAGAGAAAGAATAAGAAAATAAATATGGTAAAAGTAATAGGTCTTTGGGATTGTGAAAATTTATTATATTGACATTAAATAAGGGAAAAAATGAGAAAGTAAGAAGTAAAAAAATAACACATTCTCTAAATGTTTCTTATAATTTAAAACGGAGCATGTGTCAATTATTTCTTATAACATGAAACGGAGCAAGTACTAAACAATATAAAGTTTGGGATAACAATGGAGGCCTTACCCACAAATATTTAATGCACCACTTAGATGGGGATGATACATAGTTATTAATTTTTGTTCATATTTATAAATCATTTTTAACATATTTCACTATAATCAAAAGAAAAACATTAATTTTTATTGAATATATCTTAAAATTTAATAAATTTTCAACTATATCCCTATTTTAATATACATTATATCTCATGAGTGCAAAATCTACCTAACAACAAGCCACCAACAAAAAAAAAAAAAACTGACATTTTATAGCGGTTAAAATTACGTATTTGTAGTGGTTTAAAAAGCCACTACAAAATACACTGTTGCAAGATATTTTTGTAATGGTTTTCTAACCGCTACTCATATAATAAAATCACTACTATATTGGTAGCGATTTTGTGTCATTGCTACAAGACGTGATCGAGATGACACATTGTCTGAGAATCTTGAAGCGGTTATAGAACCCCAACATATGTTGGTGCAAAATTTTGAGTGGTGAGAAAGAAAAATTGAGAAATTAGCACCAACATTGTAGTGGTTCTTAAACTGCTACTAAGTTTTATCCATGAATTTAAAAAATTGGAAAAAAACCATAATTTGAGTTCACCGTTACAATATTATGTTGAATATCTTATTATTTAAGTGACAATTTAAATGATAATAGTTAATATTTGAAAAAAGTGAATAACTTAAGTTAGATAAGTATAAATAGTGTAGGTATAATACTAAGAATGTGTAGATAATAAGTGCTTATTATGTTGTCCACTAGATGATATTTGATTATGGAAAGAATGTTGATGATGATAGAAGGAATATTGAGGAAATGTCTTTAAAGTTTTGGATAAGAAAATAATAATAATTAGTATCATTATTATAAGAAGGAAAAAAAAAAATATTGAAATCAAAGATTTTTTTTTTTTTTTTTTTTTTTTTGCCATATTTGATGAGTTTGCTTAGTACTTAACCTTCGTGAGACCCTTTACAAATGAGAGAAAACAAGAGGGAGAAGGGGGGGGGGTGAGAAGAAATGAATAAGTATGTAAATGAGGTGTGTTGGGTATTTATAGGGACCTGTGTAACTTCTGTAGTTGATGTATCAGATTTTGTACCGGTTTTTTTATTTGTAGCAGTTTATGTGACAGTATAACCGCTACAAAAATTCGTCGGTATTTTTTTTTTTTAAAAATAAATAAATTGAGGTTTACAAGAATAAAAGTATAATTTGTTTAAACCCTACCAAAAATATGTGGAGAAAATATTAGTGGTGAGTTTAATATGTTTGTATAAAAATTAAACTTAAATTAAGTGATAATGCACTGAACTATGGGTAAATTGTCATGGAGAAGTTTTTGAAATTGGCAGGCTAGAATGCCTTACTCTCATTAGCGATGATATCACCATCGTCCATGTCATAAAGGCTCGAGGCTTTAAATGAACCACCATATTCCAATATATGTGCCTTTCATCCTCAACATAATAAACTTGATGTGTCTTTGAGATAAGAATATACAGCTAATCATCTTTGGATTGACTAGTATGAATTGGCTAGGAGAAATTTATGGATGTGATGCCTAAGTCGTTAGTTGTGAGTTCTCGAGAAGTTGTCATATTTTCCCAAAAACACTTGAGCAGCGTCATAGTGAAACGACCTTAGTAATTTAGTTCGACAACATCAAGAAGCTTTCCATAATAAATGATGTCTTCGAATTGCATGGTGCCGTCACTATTGCTTGCATAAATCCTTGTTGGTGCCACAAACACCCAAGTTTTGAGTTAGCCATATTTGATCTCGTGAAATTGTGCAAAACTTGAAACCATTGATATTGTATGTTGTAAACTTATTTGCATGGTCAAGAGTAGAGCCGGCAAAATAGGCCAGGCCCATCGGGCCGGCCCGTTTAAAGGGCCGGGCTTGGAAATTGGAGGTGAGAAGTGAAGTTAGGCCTTGGAGGGCCACAGGCTTACAAAAAGTTGAAGATTGAAGTTGAAGTTAGGGTCAAGTAAAGTTTTTTTCCCACATGTTCTAATAAAATATAGAAGTTCCAGTTTTTTTATCTAATGTTTAAGCTCTTATTTGTACTCACAATTAGATGCATGGATTCACATATGATGATAATTTATTAATTTATATGTATTTTGTATTTGTTATAGAGTTATTTATCCATTTAAGTACAGATATATAATAATTATACTCTAATTTTATAATTTGGTTTATTATTATTTGTTGCAGAAAAAAATTATCGATGTGTTCATGATGTGGGAAAAGAAATTCATGATATTTTTACTCTTGAATCGAGACTACTACTCAAAATGATGAAGAATAAAATGTGTTTGAATTGAAATTGATGATAGTGGAAAAGATTATGACAATAATAGTCATCGTACTAATGTCGCTTAGTGATATGCTTCTTATATTTAAGATATGTGAGTTATTTGTAAACATAGTTTGCTTTTAATTAATTATGAATTAGTGATTGTGCTTATTTGTTAGATGATTCGTGTTATAATTTACTAATTATATTCCTTTGAAAAAATGAAGAAAAAATAATTAAAATTTGGAATAGTAACTTCAGGGTTCATCGGGCCGGCCCTAGCCCTGGTGCTCTCGGGCCGGGCTTTGAAAAACAAATGTTTTTCTTACCTTGGGCCCTGGAGGGCCGGCCCTCCCGATTAAGCCCGGCCCTTCACGGGCCGGCCCTGATTGCCAGCTCTAGTCAAGAGGGCCGATTGTGAGAGCTTTGAAATATGGTGAGTCTAGGTTGGGTCATTTAGTATTTTACGTGCAAACCAACTTGAGAGTTCTTTATGGATCCTTTTGTCAATTTTTGAGGATGTTTATGTATAGATCATGACTTGACACTTCACATGACTTCTGAATTCCCTGGAATTAATCATGAGATGGTTATCATGAAATGGAAGTATAAAATGTAAGGAAATATATAGGATAAAATATGAGTGTACAATTCCTACTGAAGGAAGGGTTCAACTTGAGTGTAATTAATCAAGACATGTCTATGTTCTTGGAACTTCTCACTTTCTCCAATTGGTTTACCAACACGAGGGATGAACAACTCTTTTGGTGATGGCTTAGGTTTAGGATAATCATCTACACGAGGCGGTTAGTTGAAAGACATCTCAATGTTATCGACGTAACTTGAACAGAAATACAGGACCTCATCCCCTATATAACCTTAAGCTATAGAACATTTTGGCCACATCTTATTCTTTACGTAAAATTTCAATTCCCCAAGAAGCCTATAAAGTAAGGAAGGAAAAACGTTAACAAACACTGAAATTAGCGACTAGCAAATTTAGAATGACAAACCTATACAGTAATGTTGATGCGCATATGTAAAATGAATACCTTTCAATAGGATATATCTATTGATATTGAACTGGGCCAGCAAGCTATGTTTCATAAACAAGGTGGACTATCAAGTGAACCATCACCGTGAAAAAGGACGGAGGAAAGATCATATTCGAATGACAAAACGTAAGAATGATCTTATGTTACAACTGATTGAGCTCTTTAATGATCAAAACTTTGGAACATGACTTCCAAAAGAAAGAACATAGCTCCACAAAAATGATGGATACATTGAGGGGTGGTGTATTTTTTATTGCCAGCGAAAGTAACTGTTGCATAAAAACATGAGTCATGACTCTTCATCCTAACAATCTTTTGAGCTTGCATGTCAATATATCATGAAATGTTGCTTGAATACCCAACAAATACTTTTATTTTCTTCAACTTTGTGATGAAGATTTCTTTATTTGGTTTTGAGAGGGAGAATTTTGCCGTTGAAATTTTTCATGTTCATTTGGCCACGTGTCTTCACGAACTCCCATGGCCTATAAATCTTTTCTCGCTTGAAGATGATCTTTTGGCTTACCTGGTTCATTAAGCATTGTGTATAGCACATTATCACATACATTTTTTTCAATGTGCATGACATTAAGATTGTGTCAAAGCAAATTAGATTTCCAATATGGAAGAGTGAAGAAGACACTTATCTTTCGCCATTATTGATGCATAAAAGCAAAAGTCCTGGTAGTCTTTCTTCCTGCTTTTGCTTCACATCATTTTTGCCAAACGCGAATTCAACATCTTGAAGTTGCTGTGAGATATTTGCATTGGATAAAATCTGAGAAGGTCCTCTTTTTTTGGGTTTCCTATTGAAACGATTCCGTTGCAACCTAAACTTGTGCTTACCATCGAGAAACCTCCAATGACCAATGAAGCACCACTTTTGACTGTGGGGAAGATGCATTAAGTTAGAGTCAAAATTACAAGTTGGACACACCATCCCATTATGTACATTCCACTTAGATAATATCCTCACGAAAGGAAAGTCATTTATCGTCCACATAAAGGCTGCACACAAGTTGAAAAGTGTCTTCTCATACGTGTCATTTGTCTTGATGCCAACATTCCAAGAGTCCAGTAATTTCACAATAAGATGTTGGAGATATACATCGATGTCATTACTCGATGCCTTTTTTTTCTAGAATGATCATAAACAAAATGAAGGAGCTTTGTTTCATACACATCCAAGGGGCAAGTTGTAAGGAATTAAGACTACTAGCCAAATACTATAACTTGTGCTAAAATTCCTAAATGGGTTAAACCGTTTGGTCGCCAAAGCAAATTGAACATTTCTAGGGTCTTCCACAAAAACTGCAAAGTTTGAGTCGAACGCTTTCCAAGCTTCTACATCCTGTGGATGTCTTAATTTACTATCTTCATTCTTATCAACTGCATGCCACCTTATGTGCTCATCTGTTTTAGACGACATAAACAATCTTTGTAACTTCGGCTTCAAAGGAAATTAAAGTACCTGAGAATCTTTGCAGATTTCTACTTCTACTTTTTTTCCTTCCGAATTGTCTTGTACCTCGATTTGTGACATCACTTATGTAATACCCTAAAATTCTTATTTATCATAAAAACTATATTTCGATAAATAATACATGATAAATAAAGGAGAGTATGTTGTCTCAAACTTTGTAATTTATTTATTATAATTTTTGGGCAATTTTCCCTTGAAATTAAATCAATCAAGGGTCAATTTTAACATTTCATATTTAGGGATCATAAAATACACTATGATTGTCATATTAAACCATAGTTTTTATGTAACCAAGAGAAGCAAGAAAATATTATAAAAGCACTTACACAAATTAAAGGAAATTAACAACAATTAGTAGGCAATTAAATTTGCACTAATTAAAATAATTGTATAGATTTTCATAATTAATCTAGTGGCAATTAAAAGTCATCAATTATGGGTGTTTTAACCTAATTAAAAATCAAGAACCAATAAGGGTTCAGTATTATCACAAAATGAGTTTTTAATGACCATGATTAATCTAGGAACCAACCAGAACTTGACAAATATACCTAATGGCACCTAAACCACCATATTAGGAATGCTAATTAGGATTACAAATGGAAGACCAAGATTAAATCCTATAAAGCTAAATCTAAAGGTTCTAATTAATTGCATAATTAAGCTAAATCCATGTAATAAATGGTGAACCAATAGGAAGCCTTGGTTGTCATTTATTAGAGACAAATGAAACACAAATCAAAAGCCAAGAGTGAATGGGGCACGGTTTTGCTAGGAAAAGAGGAAGAGATTAATGTATTTAATTCAAGAAATCAAACACATGGGATAAAGGCACATGGGAGCATTGATGAATGGAAGAGGATAAGAGATAAGATAATAAATTGTCATTAATGCAATTGGAAGAGGATGTGGGGGGGGGGAGAGAGATATTATTTAATAATAATATGAGCACATGTGGTTTTAACAACAAAAATCTTCAATAGTAATTAGGGTTTTCTAAACACAATGAAGGGATAGGATTGATTCTAGCAAATTGAATTGAATCCAATGGATGAGAGTAGTGTGTGTGTGTGTGTGTGTGGGTGTAAGAAAGAGATTATTTTATTTAGTGCAATATTAATTAAACCAACCTATAGGAAAAATCAAAGAAAAATGACTTAATCCTATGTAAATTAGATTAACCAATGAGAAGTTTTTAAACCATAGAATGAGTCTTCATGAAAACCAAACAACATGAGCCCTTGATGAAGAAAAATAATCTAATGGGTGAGAATCTTGAACTTTCACTATAAATAGGCACCTTAGGCTTCTTCATTCTTTACATCAAAATCAACCCCAAGAGGTGATTTTCTAAAGAGAGTAGAGAGAAGTGAGAGCTAGTGGGAAGCAAGAAGGAAGAGGAGCTTCAAGGGTAAGTTGTCTAGTTCTTGAGTTTTAGCTTTAAGTTCATAGATAAATAGTGCTCTGATCTTTAATCTTCCAATATAGTTTTGTTTTCATATTTTTATGGTTAAAAATGGTTTTATTTTGAAAATTTGATGGAAAATATGATGGAGCAAAATTCTTGGAAGTTGAAGATCAAAAGTAGCGAAATTCTGGAAAAATTTTCGGTTAGGAATCAGCACCAAAAAGGCCATGATTTTATGAAGAAAATGAAGTTATAAAATTCTAAAAGTTTTCATGGTTAAAATAGACATCTAGGGATTTCCAAAAATGTAACATCCGAATTTTCGAAAGCGTTTTCATGGTATCTTGATTAAAGTAGAGCATCGGAAGTAATTTAGTATTGAAAAGTAACTGATAATCATCCACTGTAAGGTATGTGTTAGCTTTTACAGCGTTACAAAAATTTCAAATGACTATATCATTAAGTACAAATCAAAAGGCTTCCTCAGCCCGGTCCCTATATCGCTGCTTACCCTTGTCTTCGATCCCGTTTACTCGGATCCCGAAGCTATGGTAAGAGCCGAGGTTCAATGCCCATTGAACCTCGGGTAACTGATTAACCTCATCTTTATGTAATAGTTATGTATGACAGATATTCATGATACAATAGCAATATTCACATATGAAAGATAATAACAGAACACAGCCACTGCATATGAACGTTACTATAGTCTGCACTATTCACCAGTGCCATGGTGTACATTCGTGTCCTCAGCGCTAGGAAAACTCAACGGCATTATCAAATCCATAACCCGTGTATAGTTGTATGTGTATAACTTTTAAAATAGAGTCTCAGTCTATGAACACATCTATCACATATAGGTATACCATAAACATCAGAATTAGTGTTACAGTACGCGTCCGTACCTTTGTCGGTGATATCGGTACGCTGTCGTTCGGACCGTGATCACGTTTTATCCTATATTGGTAATATCACATTTATTAATTCACAAACAATATTCTAGAAGATATCCTAGTCACTAATGACCTTTTTACCCTTGGTGGAATTATTTTTCAACTTATTTTCCTTAATTTTCGGAAAAAATGCTGATACAGCATTTTGGGCAGATTTTCGTCTAACTTTGAAAAATCATAATTAATTCTAAAAAATTAGAAATGAGGATCCGTAAAATTTATTGGAATCCTTAGGATGTCTATTTTCAATTAAAAATAATCAATTTTTCCCAGATTAAACGAATGACTCCCAGTTTTAAAGTTTTGAGCCTCTGCCTAGAATTTTTCCAGAAATTCGTAGCCTAATTTTGAGAATTTTTATCTCATTGTACAGAGCTCATTTTAACATTTTATTTACATATTTAAAAATCCCTATATGTCTAATTTAACCATGAATTTTATCAGAATTTTGTGACTATATTTTCAATATGAAATTTCGGCATGTTCATCACCGATTCCAGAATTTTCAAAAACCGATGAAATTTCGCGTAACTTTGTTACTTTGATGTTTCTCTTCCAAAAATTTTGCTAAATAACTTCCCTCATCATTTTTTCGAAATAAATATAATTTTGACCATAAAAACATGTAAATAAAACTATTCTAGGATATTTAAGATCTAAGCTACTTCTATCTAAGAATTTAAGAACTAAAACTTAAAGAACTTAAAGCTAGAGCTAGAGAACTTACCAAGAACCTTACTACTCCTTCAAGAAGCTCTTCATACTCTTCCTTACTCTCTCAAATATGGTTAATACCTTTGTGAATTGGTGAAGAATAATGAAGACACCAACCCCTATTTATAGTAAAATTGCAAGACACTATTCACCATTTTTATCTTGGATATGCACCCTTGGATCTAGGGTAATTTCAAACTCCAATCCTAGCTCTCCACCTCCTTCAATTCGTCCCTCTCTCCTCTCTCCCTCATCCTCTTCCATTTTCCTATCCTAAGTACATGATCCTCTTCCAAAAGTTGTTTCTTATTATCCCATGTGTGTTGATTAATTCTTGCTTTACTCTCAAGTTACAATTTCCTTCTCCTATTCTTTGTTTTGCATTCCACTAGATAGAAATATATTTAGGGGTCTTCATGAAGGTTTATTCAAATCGTCTCATTGGTTTTGAAATCTTGGAATTTATGGCTTTATTTAGAGACCACAAACTCCATTTTTCTCAATTGGAACCAATCTTCAAAAGTTGAGGAAATGACTTTGATTATAACCAATCTCAAGCTTAGATTATGCTTGTTACTAATATCTCCTTATATTTGATCTATGATTACCGGATCTCAAGACACAATTTATTTTGTATAGATTCTTATTTGCTTATGTCTTGAATTAATTCTACTAATTAATTTCATTGATTCATGCTCCTTTTTCTTATTGGTGGACACCTTGACTTTTCCTACTAGGCTCACAACATTAGCACTCACAACACTCTCTCTCTTTCTTACACCCACCTACACAACAATTGTACTCACAACCCTTTTCTCTTTCCAAGCTATCCTCTTCCATTTGCTTTCCTCTTTTGTTGACTTAATCCCCCCCATGTGTTTGATTTAATTAATATCTAGATATTATGAGTTCAATTTCCTCCCATTGGTTCTTCTATTTTCACATGGATTAAGCTTCTTAATTATTTAAGCCCTTAGATTAGCTTTATGAGGTTAAATCTTGGCCCTTAGATCATAGTTGCAATTGTTGACTTTTCAAAGCTTGATTAAAATTTAATTAACTTCTCAATCCAATGCTTAATTGTCCCTTGATTATTGTTTTATTGGTTCTTAGAGTAGTTTATGATCATTGGTAATCTATTTTATGCTAATCTAATCCCCTTATTGGCTTTGATTTTTATTTAGCTTAATACACCTCTAATTGATGAGTATTAATATTAATTGTAAATAATTATCTAAATATTCTATTAGTGTAAATTTAATTGCTCATTAATTTTTGGTAATTGCCCCTTAATTGGTTTAAGCATTTTAATAATTCTTTATGGCTTTTTATGAACTAAATATGAACTAGGTATTAATTATAGAGTATTAGAAAATTTAGTCTCTTAACAAATTATGAAAATTGGTGCCTAAGTATTTTCATGACACTTCCTTGCTCTTTTTGATTCTACATGAACCATAGTTTAATATGGCATTTATTTGTATTTTACGATATTTTATGATGCCTAACAAAATTAAATCATTGGCTACCTTAATCCTAAAGAAAGAATTACCTAGAAAGTAGAATAAACATATCACAAAATTTGAGACCACATATTCACCTATTTTAAGTAGGCTTTATCTATCCAAATATTGTATTTAAGATAAATAAGAATTTTGGGTATTACAAAAAATACCTAGAACATATCATTTTGAATTTTGTGCAAGGAGATAAAAATTCTTGAATAAAGGCTATTTTTTTTTTTGAAAAATTCTGGGCAGAGGTTGGAAACATGAAAAATGGGAATTATTCAAATATTCTGGGTAAAAAAAAAAGTATTTTTCCTCAAAAATAGACTTCCTAAGGATTCCGGGAATTTTTCGGATCCTTGTTTCGCTTTTTCTAGAATTAATTATAATTTTCCAAAGTTGCTGCAAAATTTGCCCAGAAAATCCAGCACTTCGATTTTAATAAAGTGTAATGGCAAAATAGTAATAACAAATCCACCAATGGTAGAAAAGTAAATTAAACCTTTAGGATATGATTATAAGCAATATGATATTTATCAAATATCATATAGTATCCGACAATAATGTATAGGATATCTGGGAAGTCCGGAGTCGGGTTCAAAGGTCGGGCTAGATAGCCATTACACGGTGAAAGGTACGTTCACGTACTAGTAACTTTAACTCTGATGTGTCTTGTATGCATGTATGTGTTTAACTCTGATGTGTCTTGTATGCATGTATGTGATGGAATGATTCATGAAGTGATGGGTAAGACTAGGTCTTGGGTCATGCACTGTGACTAAGTTTATGGGGTTTAGATCACCTGTTTATACATTCAGCTTTATACGGGTTATAGTCTTGATAATGCCGTTGAGTTTTCCTAGTGCTGAGGACATGAAGGGCCATCGTGGCACTGGTTAGTGCAACCGTTGCAAACTTTACATGTGCTGTGTGCTATGTACTGTTATTGTGACTAATCTTACATCTCGTTTGTGTGCTTATGTATTGCTGTAATGTCATGAACATCTATCATACATTTACTGTTATACTTTTCACATGAGGTTAACTGTTACCTGAGGTCCGATGGGTATTGAACCTCAGATTTGTCTAAGGTTCAAGAAAGGAACCAGGATTAGAGGAGGCACTGGTAGATGGAGTCGTGAAAAGGCACCGAAGGGAGGAGCCAATAAGAGGCACCGGTCAAGGCAAATGCCGGAAGTGCGTCAACAGGGCATTCTTTCTGGCACAGATTTAACGACATTACTCAAACAGTTTGGTGCTGAAGGCAGGGCTAGTCTATGTGGATCGTCAATAAGTCACCGTGAACTCGGTGAGACTTCCGCGATAGACACCTACCTGGCCAAATTGTTTGATTAACTGAGTTAGGTTCATTGCCCCAAGTCTAGCTACGGTTTGGTTGAAGATTGTATAATTACCATAAAGATTTGTAATTATGCAAAGCTTTATACTAATGTATCACATGAATATTCCTCTGGGAAATTTTTAATATATCAGCATATGTTAGGGCATCAGCATATGCCTGGGCATTTTGTATCAGTTACTTATCATCCAAACGTTAGCGCATGCTCTCCGTTTCCGCATTACTTTGAGTGGTAGCACCTCAAACTCTGTCGATTTTTTTTCTAAAACTAAGTGTCAACCGACACGATTTGAAGTATGGAATTTGGGGTGTTACAACTTACAAGTCTCCTCCTAGCTTCATCTCCTCAATATAGCATACAATCATTAGGGAATGCATCAATTTTTTGGTAGTTCAAGCCCAATTTGTTAATAATCTTCTTGGGTTGTAGAACGTTGTGGGAATCTCCGTGATAGGGAATGTATCTTGTAATAATTCCAGCAACATCGATATTCCCTTATCAGTGATTTCACACAAGCACTTGATATGATACAATTTCATCAAGAAAGATAATTTGGAGTATTCTTGACAACCTTGATTCAAAGACGATCTACTTCATTCCTCAAGAAGACAGAGCCTGAACCCTGCACTTCTTTGTTGAAGTTGTCGTCTTGAAAACCAAACGCATCATGAACAATATCATTAACATGATCATCTTGATATACTTGAACTCCTAGTTGTGAACTTCGAGGAAGATCATCATCATATCTCATATCGGGTTTTTACCATGAACTTTTCAGAACGTATAGTCTTCCAGGAAAGGCTTCAAAAGCAAATGTTCCTTAACAACTTCTTATGTATGCCACTTCTTAAACTTGCATCTACAACACAAAAACACGATCTTACCATTACAGCTGGCATGAGAGTATGCGAAATACAAGAAATTGTTTAATCCAACAAAAATGCTAGAGAATTGTGTGGCAACTTGATCTATAACTTATCCATAGCTAGTGAAAGAAGTTAGCAGAGAAGATAGGTGAATAGAGAATTTTGAGTTCTATCAATAATATGTGCTTAGACGCTTAAATTCAATTCCTACAACATTCGACAATTGTACCAGTTCAAAAAACTGCTACAAATGCATCACCGTTGGTGGGATACGACATATTTAAATTTCAATATCGCACTTTGTAGCAGTTATTTGCCAAAAACCGCTACAAGTTTCATGACCGTTGGTGGGTTCTAAAATATTCAAATTTCAAAATTTCACATTTTGTAGTGATTATTTGAACAACCACTACAAACTAATGACTGTTGGTGGGATACAAAATATTCAAAATGACACATTTTGTAGCGGTTATTCTTCTAAAACCACTACAAACTAATTGACCGTTGGCGGGATACAAAATATTCAAATTTCTATATCCCACACTATGTAGTAGTTTATGGACAAAAACCACTACAAACTAAACATTTGTAGCATTATTTTGCCTAAAATCACTACAAGTTTCTATAACTTTTGTAGCGGTTACTTAACTAAACTGCTAAAAATATTAATGTATTTTTCAAAAAAATAAATTACACATTGTAGTGGTTTCTAGGGATAAAATGCCACAAAATGTTGTTATTTATTTATTTATTTTTGTATAACTTCTATTTGGAACCATAATTACAAAAATGACTAAAAGCTTACTAACTATTATAGCATACAAATGTCCTAATTTTTTTTTTTACAAC
This sequence comes from Acacia acuminata, assembly GCA_019022655.1. Classification (NCBI taxonomy): domain Eukaryota; kingdom Viridiplantae; phylum Streptophyta; class Magnoliopsida; order Fabales; family Fabaceae; genus Acacia; species Acacia acuminata. The sequence continues at coordinate 1,167,582 of JAFJYI010000245.1, forward strand.
TGTTCGAAATAAACATACAAATGTCCTAGATCATAAATAAAAGCTAACTAACTATCCGGAGCCTAATCATTAGGTCCTCTCTTAGGGGACAGGATCGCTGCACTGACCAGAGATAATAGCACCATCGTCATCGTCGACCACGAAGACGATTGTCGTAGGTTATTCTAGTCTCAGACCTCCTCCTTATCCAGGAACAGCTCCATATTGCTCAGAATGAGAATGTTGAAGTCAAACTCCTCTTTCTCCTCATAGTCTCATCTTGAACAGGTAGCTTTGGTGGGATCAACTCTTATGGGGTCGTCTGCTATGGCTACTCTAGGAGTAGCTATTGTTGCGGGGTTGCCTCCTACGATGGCACAAGGACATTTCTACCTCCGTGCTACCCTTGGATCGCCCCTACCACCACCCCTTCTACTACTGCTCTCCCGCAGAATAAGTCTAGGAAGCTTAACCTCCTTTCCCTTATCCTATGTCTCTCGAAAGCCATAATAACTACTATTATTATAAAATAATTTAAATACTTATCAATATTTTTATACAAAATGAGAATAATATGGAAAAACGATATAAAATAGTCAAATTTACTAACCTAAAGCGACTAACTCCGTAAATGCTTGAGCAGAATCTTAGAGATGTAGAAAACTCTTCTAGGAGGGCGTGAGAAACGTATTCGCGAAAACTAGTAAACTGAGGGGTGGTGGTGTGTTTAAGGACTTCATATTTGTAGCGGTTTACTAAAAAACCGCTACAAACCGTTTACTTTTATATTGGTTTAACAAAAACCGCTATCACTACTACTACAAACTAATAAACCTACCTCATGCATCGTGAAACTTTATAGCGATTTGCTATAACTGCTACAAAAGTTCAAACTCTTGGTATTTTGTAGCAGTTTTTATGTACAACTGCTACAAATGTGCGGACATAGCATTTTTTTTTTCATTATAAACCACTACAATTAAACTGTCACTAATTGCGTGCCATAAGGTGGTAAGCTGGCACTAAGTTTGTGGCGATTTGCGTTAATAAACTGCTACAAAATAACCGCCACAAATTTTGCGCTAACTTTTGTAGCGGTTATTTTGTGATAACCGCTACAAATGTCATTCATTAACTAACACGCTACTTGGCGTGAGTCATACCGTTGCAAATTTGTAGCGGTTTCGATATAAATAACTACAAATTCTCATATTTGTAGCGGCTTTGTAGTGAGCGAATGGAAAACTTGAACATTCAAATAAAACATTTAACTTTTAAATATGACTAAAAAAACATTATCTATTTGCATTCTAAATAAGACTAGACAGGAGTATTGTTTCTTCAGTTTTATTACACGTTAACCAACAACGTGCATACACCAATGTTCAATATTATCCTAAAGAAAAACCATAAAGAAAAGGAGGGAAATCTAAAATGAGAAAGAAAAAGAAGAAAATACAGTGGGTGATCATCACATGTTGAATATTACCCCTTTTCTATGTATTATAATGTAAAAGTATAAAGGTGCTGTTAGGTTTTCCATTAGGAGATGCGAAAAATGATTGGTGCTATATTTTATATTATGTAACCCACATGCATGATTGAGTATTATTGTGAGCACCAACACTGCGTACACACACAAATATAAGTTGTAAATAATTCTCCCAAACACCTTAAGATTATTGATTCTTAAAGTTCCTCTCACTTTTCAAGAATTTTGGTGAATTAATGGCACCAATATCATCACACACAATATCAAGGAGGATTTAATGTTGTTGATTCAATTCCTAACTCTTTTAAAAGGTGACTTGTGAAAAAACTAGGGATAGTATTTTATTGGCTATATTTTTTTTATAAAAAAAAAAAAAGTGGGGTACCCTTCTATATAGTAAAAAAAAAGGTCGCTTATAGTAATGGATGTGTAGCCCAATTTCATAAAAGGTCTCATACAAGTGAGAGGTCGTGGATTTAATTCTGCTTACCCCTCTGAATAAAAAAGGTTCACTTTATGGTTTGTAACTTAAATTTATGTTAAATTTCACTTTTCTCGTTAATTGCATTTTATTTCAATTTGATCAAAATGAAATTTAGGACAAAGTTAAACAATTTTTTTTACCTTAAAAAAAATTAAAGAATTAATATCAACCAGATGATAATATTAAAAAGATTAAGTCAAAGCTAAGGGCTTAACTTATAAGTTATCACCTTTCAAATAACCTTCAGATCTTAAAATCAAATTATACATACTTAGCCATCTTAAGTTTTCCTCATGTTATAAATTAAACTAGAAATTTGAATAATAATTTTATAACCAACTAACGTAAAGAAAAAACCTAGTCTAAAGAAGTATGACAAAAGTTAGTCCCAAGCGTTGACGGCAGATGTCCTCGTTATGGCCACCAATATATATATATATATATAAATCTTGAAATTTGTTCCTACTCTTCTCAAGTATACCAATAAATAAATTTACTTCATTTTTTAAAGCTAATGTTTTTTTGTTTTGTTTAGAATATGATAACATGATGGAAATAAAAATAAAATTAGACTAAAAAAGATATCTAAGCTTTTAAAAAAAAAAAAAAAAAATTATTTGTACCGTTCCTCAAAACCTATACTCGACATATGACAAAAAAAAGTGTCTAATTGAACAGGCAATCACAAAATTAATGAAAGATTTGATACAATGAATGAGTGAGAAAAAATACTTTGGTTTAAAGTACTGATCGATAATGTGCTCTCATATCCTTGAGTTTGCAATTTGGGATAATATGGACACACTTGTGGTCCAGTATACAGTACAATACCTTATTAAAGGCTAAGACTCCTCCAAAAAAAACATTAAATTAATACTGAAAATATTATTTCTTCCTTGGGCACTATTATTTCTACCATATTGTGCGAGAGAGAGAGAGAGTAGGTTTTTGGTCAAAGGAATAACGCCATTCTCTCTCTAACACACCAGCCAAATATCAACGGCTAATTAATCCTATTTAGAACAAGAATGATATATTTGGAGAATAGCACTATAATTAAGACCACGCTTTTCACAACACGGCGTTCGCTTTCTATGAGGAAATTCGAATTTAGTTGGTGAGGTGTTCAATCTATCTATCTCAAAACGATATGCTGTGTAAAAAGTGATTAGAATCTCTTGATAAAGTCCGCCGCTATTCTTATTATTATTATTATTATTATTATTTTGCTAAAATAATTTTAGGAAAGGGGTTGGGTTGCTGGAGGTCAGGGCATATTGGCTAGAGAGTACATATGCCTCCATCTCTACCAGCGTTTCCACTGCTTCCTCGACCCCTAGGATGCCTCCCCCAGCGTCTTGACCAATACAGGGATCGAACCCCCTCCCTTAAGGTGAGGAAGACCGACCCCCACGTCAGTTGAACCCAAGGACGAGGGGTCCGTTAGTCTTATTATTGTTACAAAAGCTTCCAACAAATCATATTTTCTTTAATTTTTGCGTATAATTATATTTGATTGAAATGTTCTTCTGTTAACCCTCTCATTTTTTCCCCTTGTATTTTTCCTATAAAATTAGGAAAAATAATAATTTGAAATTCAGAATTATTAAAGTAATTTTGAAATAGAGGGAGAACTCAATTTGAGTTCAATCAATAATAAGGAGTCAAACAAGAGACATCGCGAATGTCAAATAGGAGTAAAACCTATAAGAAACACAATATTTATATAAGTCACAAATTAAACAGTACTCGCTCTTAATCTTTTTTTGTAAGAGATAAATGAGAGTATCTTTTCAGCCTTTATATAAGAAACTGTAGGAAACTGATCAGAAACGCGGAAGCGTATCGTACCACGCGATGTAGGGAAAAGATGAAACCTTTCATCGTTTTGCTTACCTGGATATTGAAGAGCTATCTCGAAAGATTCTCCACGAGCAAACCTTGTCTACGAACAAACGGTCCTCGTATACGAACACGGTCCTCGTGCGATCTATGATTGATCTTCCGACTATCTCTCGAGGGGGATGAGATGGTTGTGTGGGCAACCGTTCGATGATGAACGTCGCCTCTAGGTTTTGTTTCGATGAGAGCCTCCTAACTATTTGTGCGGCCGTATCTTTTCAAGCGACCGAAAGTTAGTTTATATGCTACTACACCCAAGGCCTAACCCTAATCCACATGGGCCTTAGAGTTCTTGGGTTGTAGTCTCAATTAAGCCTTATTGGGCTTAAGTGACCAAAGAGCACATTAACCCAACAATCTCCCACTTGCTCTTTAAGATACTAACTTGAGTTCGTAAACCCAAGACCATATAGCCCATAAGCCATCATCATCGATAACATACCCCATCGCTTGTCTCAAGCTAGCCGGGGACCCACCATTTGTCATTCATCAAGGCTCATGATAATCTACAGAAGATTATCTAGTTCGGTGCTACTCCACTAAAAGCCCGAACGTGATCTCCAAGAACAATGACACTTATAACAAGAATATGCACGCCCCTTTATAGAATGTCTATAATTTGATTGACTAGTTTTCAGAACCCAATCAATTATTTATTCCCTTGACTTTGATAGTTTCTCTAATGGATTACATGCACCGCCGTGTCTTCAATATCCAGGTACCGAAACATATCAAGGGGACATTTCCTATAAATTCCATGTTGTTTATCTCATAAACACCGATAACCAAATAGTCTCAATCCCAAAATACCGAGTTGTTGGCCGTCATATAGATCAAACCTCACCCGTTGGTAAATCAAAAAATGAAAACTATTCGACTACCTGTTTAAAATAAACTCGGGATTAAGAGCAACTACATAACTATAGTTATATGGAGATTTGATTCCTTATGATGAAAAGAACAAGCTTAATCAAATCTCTCCTTGATCCATTCAATGTGAGCATTAACTCACACCAATGTTTTATAATGATTCGGACAAAACCATTTCATAAAACATTGCAGCCTAAATAAAGTGCCCAACTTAATTTAATAGTCATGTGAATCATTTCATCAATTGTGAGAACCTATGACCATGTCCTCTATGAAAGTATTCATATGATCATATACTCCACAATTGATCCGGACCTTAGAGTTTGTAAATAGTGTGCAAAATAAATGAAAAAGAATACTCCATTTATTAACATTTAGAAAAGAAATGCAATGTCATAATGTCATGCTCAAAAGCACAAAATAACAAAGTAAAATAACAACCGCCTAAAGCTATAGCAAAACTGAATCCTCCTAAGACCCATAGATGAAACATGCCTCTCGAACACATGCTCGGCAAACTCTTAGTAAAAGGGTCGCGAGATTCTCGTCGATGCTATCTTTGCTACCACCGTATCTCCTCTTTTAATTATTTCTCGGATCAAGTGGTATTTCCTCTCTATGTGCTTTCGTCTCTTATGACACCTTGGTTCCTTCGGGATCGCGCTACCGCCCCACCGTTGTCACGTAGAGTGTGATAGGACAATTTACACTGGTATCACCCGAAGGTCCGATAGGAACTTCTTTAACCATGCAGCTTCCTTTGCAGCCTCGAACCCGCCTACATACTCGGCCCTCCGGGCGCAGTCGCCCACACATGTTTGTTTTACACTTCTCCAACAAATGGCACCGCCATTAAGGGTGTACACATATCCCGAGGTGGATTTTCTTGAGTCAATATCTCCTTGGAAATCTCGAGTCCGTATAACCAATGGTTTCAAGACTCCCACTTGAGTAGACCAACATATAATCTCTCGTTCTCCGTAGGTACTTGAGTATATGTTTAACCGCTACCCAATGTTGCTCTCCGTGGTCCGATTGGTACCGGCTTACTACTCCCACCGCATAGCGATATCCGGTCCGGTACATAGCATAGCATACATGAGACTACCTACTTTCTTTGAAGCATAAGGTATCCTACTCATGCGTTTCTCCGCTCGGAGTTTGAGGAGATTGCTTCTCGAGAGAAATGAATCCCATGCCCGAAGGGTAAAATTCCCCTCTTTGAATTCTCCATGCTAAACTGGCAAGTATTTTGTCAATGTATTGAGCCTGGGATAATGCCAAAACCTGTTCTTCCGGTCTCGCAAGAGTTTAATACCAAGAACATAATTGGCTTCCCCAGGGTCCTTCATATCAAAATGTTTGCTCGGCCAGGTTTTTATGCCCAACAATACCTCAGATCATTTCCGTTAAGGAGTATATCATCCACATAAAGTACCGTAAAAGATACCGCATTACCTTGGATCCCTGTTATACACACACGGCTCATCGGCTTTTCTCAAAACCATAAGACTCAATGGCTTGATCAAATCGATGTTCCATGATCTCGGATGCTTGCTTAAGTCCATAAATGGACCTCTCGCAACTTGCATACCATTTCTTCTTGCCCTTTGGCCGTAAACCCTTTTGGTTGCCGCATATAGATTTCCTCTTCCAAATTTCCATTTAGAAAAGCAGTTTTGACATCCATCTCGCCAAATCTCATAATCAAGATTTCGCAAATGCCTAAGAGAATCCGAATAGACTTGAGCATGGCAACCGCGAAAAGGTTTCATCATAATCTACTCCTTCTCTTTGGGAGTACCCTTTCGCCACCAATCTAGCTTTGAAGGTTTCAACCTTCCCGTCCGATCTTCTCTTTCTCTTGTAAATCCACTTACACCCAATGGGTCTTACCCCTTTAGGTGCATCTACAAGAGACCAAACCGAGTTGGAATACATAGAATCCATTTCACGATTCATAGCCTCGAGCCATTCCCCGAGCATCAACATCTCCTAGTGCTTCGTCATAACTCGTGGGATCACCATCTTTCGTGATGATGGCATCCCGATTTGACTCACCCAACAAGAGATATCTTGCGCAGTTTACGAATCAATCTCCCACTACGACTTTGTCGCACTTGATGTCGTGCATCTACGGGGGTCCACATTTTGTGGGTTGACAACTTCTAGATGAGGACCCTCATTAAGTGGATCAACTAATTCATGATTTTGTTCTTCATTTAGTTGAACATCATGCTGAACTTGGGTCTCTCCGGTTCCTGTGTATGTTGAGATACATTTTCCCCTCTTTGAACAACCACGGGAACAAAAGCCGGAACCTCTCGAGGTTGAGGTGAAACTTGATCTCGAGACTAGCTCATCAAGAATAACCTTACTTCTTGGCTTATAGTTTGTCATATGGTCCTCCTCTAAGAAAGTCGCGTGAGTGCTCACTATGACCTTCTTTTCTCTTGGACTATAAAACAACCAACCCTCGGTTCCTTTAGGATAGCCTACAAACATGCATACTTCAAAGACGCGAGTCCATCTTGTCGGTTTTCGTTTCAAGACATGTGCCGGAGCACCCCAAATTCGAATATGATTCATGGTGGGCTTACACCCTTTCCACAATTCTATTGGTGTCTTTGAAACCGACTTGACGGAGCTAAGTTCAATAGATACATAGTCAGTTTCTAAGGCATATCCCCGAATGAATCGAAAGTGATGAATAATCGAGCATAGATCTTGTCATTTCTAAAAGGGTTCTATTTCTCCTTTCAAAGAACTCCATTCTCGTGGGGTGTCCCCGGAGAAGATAATTGCGAAACTATCCCCTCCTTGGTCGTGTAAGACCGAACTCTCCAGATAGGTATTCACCCCCTCGATCGATCGAAGAGTCTTGATTTGAACACCTAGATGCTTTTCTCGACTCAGCCTTGAACTCTTGGAATTTTCCAAAAGCTTCAGACTTGTGACGCATCAGGTACACATGTCCAAATCTTGAGTAATCATCAGTAAATGTGATGAAATACTGATACCCGCCTCTTGCATGTACATTTATTGGTCCACATACATCAAGTATGTACCAATTCCAGTGAAGTGTGGCACGTTTTCCTTTGGCCTTGAAAGATCTCTTGGTCATTTTACCCTCTAAACAGATTCACACATCGGTATCGGCTCAAAGTTCAGGATTTTAAAATCCCACTTTTGACCAAACCTTGGATCCCGTTAGAGTTAATATGACCCAATCTCAAATGCCAAAGATAAGTTTCATTGGAAACTTTTCTTTTCTTTGACGAATTGATATGCTCAACATTTTTTAATTCAACATGATTAACTTCAGGGGAATAGGACTAAGGAAATAAAGGCCATTAAACTTTACACGTAACAAATAAAAGAAGATGAACTTCTTATTGAAACCGAGGAATCGATGAACTGTCAAACCATGTTTATCTAAACAACTAACGTAAATTAAATTCCTCTTAAAATCTGGAATAAATAAACAGTCTTCTAAAACCAAAGTTCTATAATTATTAAAAGATAAAACAACTTGTCCCATCGCTAGTGCGCATACATAAGCCGCCCCTGTTCCAAGCTTCAAATCTCGTTGTCCTTTACTCATCGGCAAGCTTTTTTGAACCACCGCAAAGAGTAGCAAACATGGTTAGTGGCTCCGAATCAACGATCCATTTGTCATCGTGATTCTCCACTAAACAAGCCTCAATCACATTTAAATTACCCATACCTGGTTTTTTCATTTGTGGGCAATCTTTCTTCCAATGCCGCTTTTGTCCGCACTTGAAGCACTTGCCTTTTGGCCGCTTCATTGCAACTGTTTTGGCAACGGAGTACCTGATTTCTTCTTTTTCTTGTTCTTGTTCTTTCCCTTGGGTTTCCCCTTAGGTTTCACATAACTTTCACTAACAAACAATGCACTTCCTTGCTTGACTAGAGTCTGCTCAAAGACTCTCAAGCTCGTGCATTAGTTGAGTGAGGTCAAGATTCATTTTGTTCATATTATAATTCATCTTGAATTGGTTGAAGTATTCGGTAGTGATTGTAAGAGAAGGTCAACTTTTACTTCTTGTTCAAACTTGATACCATGGTCATCAGCCTTCTTGAAGTTTGCTATCATTGTTAGACAATGATCCCGACACTTCCTCCGGACATGACCGTCTTGGTGATCAATTCAGCGCATTTTGCCTAGTAGAACCGCTAGGTGTAGCAAACATGGCATCAAGAGTCCGGAGCATTGTTGCTCCACTCGAATTATGTTCATTTGCTCCCGAAGGTGATCGGCGAGATCTTGGCCAAAATGTAGCATGAACCGACACATTCGCCTTCTCCCATCTTTCCTTCTCCTCGAAAACGAGTCCGAATTGCATCGACGCATCCAGCAGCAGTAACGGGCATAGGGGTAGTGAGAACAAAGTTGAGCTTTTCATATTGAAGAATAATATCTAAATTGGTTCTCCATTGTTTGTAGTTTGTACCATCCATAGGTTTTTGGCTCAAGATTGTAGCTAAAGGATTGAATGAAGACATTTTTCTGAAATTAAGGAAAAAGCACATTAATTACAAACTATAATTAACAACAAAAGATATAGCGTTAGTAGATTCTAATAACTACTATTCGTTTATTGTTTAACAATCCATTAGTTATCTTTACAAGGCTTACGATGGGCAAGATTCTTGTAAAACTAATATTGTTAATTTGGGCCTTCGGTTCCATTGCGGAGCCTCGATGGGAGGGTTAACAATTTTACCAAAGTTGAATGTATTTAACCATAGTTTACTTTCAAAATTATCTTTAGTGTCTAAGTGTTGCCGACGATGGGCCGTACAAAAACTTTACTAAAATTTTGAAAATATTAAGGTTTAATCTAGCGAAATCCGATTATCTTTATCCGATGGGGCTTCAACGATAACCATTTCACTAATAAACCCACAATGGGGCCCGTAGGTTTTATAATTAAAAGCTTAATTTAAAACCTTCACCCATTCAATATTTTAAGTTTAGAATTTTTAATTTCCAAGAATTTGTTCAATTTAGAGTAAATTATTAGGTATCTAAAATCTAGTCATGATTAGCGAGTGTGCGTCACATGACCATTTTAAATAACCCACAAATTACTCTAAAAGGTACAATTCTCTTAGGAAATTTCCTGGATTATTTGTCTAGACCTTAATTCCACAATTATTATTCTAGATTTTAATTTAAAATCATAATAATTGATAATTAATGTCTAGATTTTAATTCCACAATTAATTAATCTAATTATTATTCTAGATTTTAAAATCATAATAAATGATAATTAATGTAGAGTTTTTAATTCCATAATTAATTAATCCAATTATTATTCAAGATTTCAAAATCATAATAAATGATAATTAATGTAGTGGACAATCTAAATAATCCTCATAATAACTATCATACTAGTCGATTGAAAACATAATAGTTATTATACTATTATGACATGTGATTATGCAACAATATGGCATCTTCCTATTCTATATGGCATGTTATTATACACATCATGGTAATCGTAAATATAATTCATACAATTCAATAAAAGCTTTAAATAATAAAACAAATAACTTTAATCCATGGTTTTCCTAAAAAAATTTTAAAAATTTTACAACTTTGGAATTCCTCTTTTGTGCCGCCCATAGGATTTATCTCAAGCCCCTTCGGGTATCTATGAGCCCAAAAGCCCAAAAACCCAATCCTTGGCTAGAAGCCCTAGGACACAAAAGAGGAACCCTAGCCTTCGCCCGCCACGCAAGCAGCCGAAGTCATCTCAAAGCACGAAACTCCTGGGGAAGCACCGGCACGAGAGAGACAATCAAACGGCCACCGGAAACACCCCAAAAGGGTGGCCCACGCGCCCTCACGCGCCGTCCGTTTGCCGGCGCGCGTGACGCCCACGCGCAGCCACTTGTGGAGGCGCGTGGCGCGTGGGTTGTCCTTTGGTGGTGTTCCGACCGCCAAATTGTTCGTCTTTCCGTCCTCTTTCCATCCATATATGGTTTGTCCAAATCCGAGATCCAAGTCCACGAAAAGTGTCGTATGGTGTTGTTTGCTCATATTCTTCGCGTTTCTTGATCTCCAACTTTTACGAGAATTCGAAAAATACATAGAAATTCGAAAGGAAATCATAAAAACAGCAAGGAGGAAACCTAATCATATGGGATTAGCCTCCTTGTTACAAATCAAGAATTACACGAGAGAATCTAACCATGGATTAAAGTATTCATATGATTTATAAACGATAACTACTATGATTCAAATAACAAATATAGAAACAGATGCCATCCTTTCAAAAATAATTTTCGAAGATAATCACATGAAATTTCAAAACTAGGTTCTTTTCCTCATCGCTATTGGCTCTGATACCAATTGTAGGAAACTCGATCGAAACGGAAGCGTATCGTACCACGCGATGTAGGGAAAAGATGAAACCTTTCATCGTTTTGCTTACTCGGATATTGAAGAGCTATCGAAAGATTCTCCACGAGCAAACCTTGTCTACGAATAGTCCTCGTATACGAACAGTCCTCGTGCGATCTATGATTGATCTTCCAGACTATCTCTCGAGGGGGATGAGATGGTTGAACTACTTCTTGTTCCTTGTGTGTTTATTGTTACGTTGTTGCCGAGTAGTATCTACTCTTGCTATTTGGGACTGTAAGCGGTGTCTGCATTGGTGGTGGTGCAACTGGTTTGAGATTGGACTTAAGCTTTAACTGGTCTTTGAAGTGTTGAACTTTTTTAGGGCGTTTTGGTTGACAATTTATGTTTTTGTTGTTGTTTTAAAGTTCTTATGTTGTAATGTTTTTCTGTTTTTTAGACTTTGGAACCCCAACTTGATCTAACTTAGGATCAGGTGGAGGTTTTATATGTATCGTTTTCTCATATTATTGAATAAATTATCTTTTATTAAAAAAACTAGTTATTGTTCCTTGCAATTTCTGGTTTACTCTCGTTAACTAAGTCAGCATCGTTAATACTGAACAATTAGTCAAATTCCAAACATGTTTATGGTTGAGCAAAGGGTGTTTCTACTTCTCTAATTCCCTCCGCCCCGCCACTTCTTATCTCAACCGTTACCTTGAACTTTAAATGATTATGATTTAATGTTTAAAATTATTAATAAAATGATAAATTTTTAAAAATAAATTCAAATGACTAAATTTTATCCATGACTTTTTAAAATTATAATAAGGAAGTATTTTATAAAACTTTAGATCTACACCGCTCATATTTTAATCAAAGGGTTGAGATTATGTCTGTGATATGATGATTAAGATGAGAAGTGAAGGGAAGTGGAAACACCCTAGGTTTCTCTCATAATCCTTTTTTCATTATCTTTCATAATTTCTATATCACACCCATCCAATCAATAAAATAATACTTTTACTTTTCTCTCATTTTCTCAATCAACGACCCAGATTGAGCCGATGAAAGAAAATAAGAAAGAGGATATGGAGAGAATCTCCTTCCGATAAACAGTTGCGAGAAGAGTATGATTTAAGAGTTTGGGCCAATGGTGAAAACATGTTGTCACATTTTTATGTTTATTTAACTATTATTCATTCCGGTCCGAGCGTTCTAGGATAAATCAATGGTATCTTTTATAAGTCATCTAAGGTTTTGGAAAAAAGATTACCTAGGAGCTATTAATTAATATTTTTCAATTTAACCCTATTGAAAAATACTAAAAAGAGAATTAAATTCTTATTCGATTGCTATGTAACTCTCCAAATGATGTGAATTCTCTCTATCAGTCTGCATGCCCTAGAAAATACAAATCCGGTCCATGCATCATATGTATGTGTGTGTAAAAAAAATCACTCAAGTCCCAAGAAACATAAAAAAAATTCAAAAAAAAAATCCTAACATAAATCATATATCAAAAAAGTCCCTAGAGACTTTTTTTATATAAGTTGTATTGACAACAAGAAGTGCTATATTCACAATAGGAAGTACTATATTCACAACAAAATTTAAAAACCTAGTCATTCACAAAAAAAAAAACTAGATTCACAACAGGAAGTGCTGTATTTACAACAAAATTTAAAAATTTGGGGTTTATTTCAAACTCAGGTTCCTAAGCGTACAGAGGCTATTTACAACAGAAAAAACTAGATTTACAACAGGAAGTGTTATATTTACAACAAAATTAAAAAACCTATATTTTCTTTCAAACTCAGTCCCCTAAGCATACGAGAGGCCATTCACAACAACAAAAAACAAAATCCACAACAGGAAGTGCTATATTTAAAATGAATCCAGTTTTTTATATTTTCTTGTCAATATAGCATTTTATGTTGTCAATATAGCTTTTTCTGTTATGAATGACCTCTGTACGTTTAGTGACCTAAGTTTGAAATGAAATCCAGGTTTTTAAATTTTGTTGTGAATATAACACTTCCTATGAATCTAAGCTTTTTCTATTGTGAATGACTAAATTTTTAAATTTTGTTGCGAATATAAAGACTTCTTATTGTGAATATAACATTTCCTGTTGTCAACACAACTAATATAAAAAACCTAGGGAAATTTTTTATATATAATTTTGGGTTAGGATTTTTTTAAAAATTTTTTATGTTTCTTGGGACCTGGGAGATATTTTCCCAAAAAATTAATGAGGGTGTAGGGTTTCACAATTTTAATTGAATCTAATGTTAAAGGTCGGAATGGGGAGGCATGCGAAGTGACTTCCAGTGGGACCCTCTGGTTCATCAGTGAACCAACATCTATACCCCACCCTCATTCTTCATTATCCATCCCTTTATCTTCATTTTATCCTCAACCCCTCGTGATTAATTTTGACCATTTTCTCATTATACTTTCTTTAATTTAATTTAATTTATTATTCTTTTGTTTCTTAATTTCAAGGAAATATCTGTAGTATTTCATGAATAAGAATATGATCCCAGAAATTAATTAAAATTTTAAGCCTAAATTAAGAATGAATTAACAAAACAAAGCTCCCTATATTTAGTAGAGATTAATTAATTTAATATTTAATTATCATTCTTTCTTTTCTTTTTTTTTTTTTTTTTTTTGGTTTTGGGTCAAGAGACTAATTTCATTCCAATTCTCTGAAAAAGTTTGAAATTAATGAAACCTGAAAAGAAAGAACTCAAAAAAGTTTGTCTTGAGTAACTCCTATTTTCGATGTTTGATTCAATAAACTAATCCTTGAACACCACTATAAAATGCATTTTTAATGTCTGTTTTTAAGACCTTTATACAACTGTTTTGAGGGGATAATGTATATGAGTGTCATTAAAAGTTCAGACCTACAACAACAATTTTTGAAAAACAATTGTTATAAGTTTATGATTTACAATGACTATTTTTTTCAAAAAACAGTTGTTATAAGTTTTTTTATTAAAAAAAAAATTGAGGACACCACCGTCAACATTGCAATCTGCAGCGATGATCCAAAGCACCTCAAGGATTTGCTGGATATGCTCTCTGGAAACAGTCATTGAAATTTAAATAAAAAATTTAAAAATGTCACCCCCTCCATTTTAACTTTTGTTTTTCTAAAAACGGATGTTAATTAGTATTATTATTATTTTTTTTTTTTTGGTAGTAGTGGAAAATTAATTGCTTCAAGGCTTGGAATTCACAAAAGTGAAAAAGTAAATTTAGTTAAATATATGTACGTATTTTCCAGCTCAAACTCCTTTTTGATTTACTACTAATTATAAGAAAATGGACTGTATTATTATTTGATGCTAAATATGAGTCATTTGAGGCATATCCTAATTAGCTCACGGCCATGTATAGAGATCGAAATAAAAGAATGGAGACAAGTCATTTGTCATAAGGACTATACTTACATTAAGTTCCTTATTTATATTAATTATATAAATTTTTTCAATTACATAAATATGACCATATGTCCTTTTTTTCATATGTGGTCATAGTTAAATAATAATAATTCAAAAATAGAATACATGGTCATATATGATTTTTTTTTTTTTTTTTTTTTTTTGGTGTCAAAGTCATATGTGATTGAAGAACTTAATAAAATGGGTATAAGGAACTTGGTCTAAGTATTTTCCTTTGACATAATTCCAAACTAAAAAAAAAATGATATCTAAATTTCTGTTGTTAATTTTTATTTTGAGAAAATATGTTAATAATTGTCTATGTCATATACTAATTATTAAAATATAGATATTTTATAATTATTTTGAAAATTGAGTGTGATTGTTTTCCTTTTTTATGCAATACAAGCAATTATATCTATGAAAGAAGTTTAAATGCTGATAAATATATATACCCACCATAGCCTCCGATCCATATGCTTCAATATCGTGAAGGGTTGCCATCAATAATGTACAAACTTTAAAATGAAAAGAGTAATTTAAATTATTATTTTTGGATTGAATTATAACAAGTTCCTTTTTTCAAAAAATATTATATCTTTTTTATTTTTCCAGGAAAAAATATGATATCTAACTTAATTACTAACATTTCAATATATTCTACATTTTATCAATTTAAATTCATGCAAAAAGATATAAATCCATCTAAATGATCTTACAGAGCTGTAAAAATAGTTTCATTTTTAAAGAAGTTTATATTGTAGAAAAAAATAGGGAAAATTCCATTTAAATACCATGTGAATTTGTAAAACCCTCGAAGTCCACCGAATTTGTAAAAGGACTGAGAGGTGATAAGGACTTTTCAGGGTTATGCAATTTCGTGGGAAAAGACCACACTGCCCTTGACTAACAAAAGATATTATAATCCGTATAACTTCTCTCCACACCACTCTCCCCTCATAGGCCTCCACCGTTTGCTCGGCCTCGACTCCGTTCTCTACTCCGCCTCATCTTCCTCGCCGACACCGTATGCTTGGCCTCCACGGCTCCACCCCCATCCGCTTCCTCCCCTCCCGGTCTCTCCAAAGCCGTTGAGTATGTTATCTCCAAGGTTGACAATCTCCTCAACTGGGCTCGTCGTGGTTCCATCTGGCCCATGACCTTCGGTCTTGCTTGCTGCGCTGTCAAGATGATGCACACCGGAGCCGCCAGTTACGATCTCGATCGCTTCGGTATTATTTTACCCTTCGCTCGTTTTTAGGTCTGCGGGGTTGTGTTCAAGTTGATGAACTCCATTCGCTTTATCTTTTTTTTTTTTTATTCTTTTTAATATATAAATGAGTGTTGGTCACCTATATTACTTAGTTTCATTGTATGTTCCGATTGGGTTCACTTCCAATACCACTCATGTGAAGCTTACGAAGGTCAGTTAGGTTTATGGATTATGTATGAATTATTTCCTTGTGTAATTATAACATTTTGTTGATTTATACTATGTGGCATTGAAAGCAATGTTCGCTTTTGATTTCGAAGCATTAACCACAGTAGAACATATACAACATTAAGAGAACTACTCTAGTTCATTTGGATTTCCTTGTGACGATTCTATGTTTGCTAGGATGTGTTAGTTACTGATAACTTGGTGTTCTCTGGAAAGGTAGGAGGGGTAAAATGTGCGTGCTTTTATTCCTCTGATTGCATTCTTATTCCTCTCATCTTTCTTGAATGAATCGTAAGAGTAATCTGTAGTACTTGGGGGATGACCTAAATAATTCCTATAGTTTCTGGAAATTTAGCCAATTCTTTCATGTGTTTTTGGAGGCTGTCACGTGGTTGTTGATAATACTGAATGGAATGCTCTTGAAACCTGGCTGGTAAGTTATTCAAGAACGGTGAACTGCTATTTTCCCCCTCTTGCCCCATGCTCATTTATCTAAGGATTTAGTGTTATACTTCAGTGGGATAGAATCTACTACCGCTTTAATTCAATCAAACCAACACCGTTGTGTATCATCTGTTTTGATGGATTTTTCTTGTTATGGTAGATCAATCTCCATTTAGTTCTCTCTTTAGTATGTTCTTGCTATGACTTGTGAGGCTTGTCTCGCTGGAATGTGGTTGCGAGAATGTATTTTCATTCAATCAAAATCTTTGTGTGCCCAAACAAAGCATTCACGCATATGAAGTAAGATTCTGGGTTGTTAGTCTTTGTTTACATGTTCTGATATTTTTATAAGACATCCCTGATTTTGCTGATAAACTTGTAATGTGTGGCAGTTGCACCTTCATTTTGTCCACTTTATTGAGTTTCTTAAGATGCTTATTAATTTCAACTATAATTTTGTTAACCTATCTACCTGGTGTTAGATATTTCTACTAGAGTTGACATCAACTTCGCGTGATCTTTTTCATTTTAATCACTCTCTTCCTCAAAGAATTAATTCCATGTATTTTCTTGTTCTTATTGATCTTGAAAAATTCTTGTAGGGTTGAAACTTTGATTCCTCGGCACTTTGATTTCATGATCTTGTTGGTTGATATTCTGTATGACATTTCCACTGTGGTTTTGACTTTAACTTCTATGGTCATTATCCTTTTTTCATCACTCCTCTCCCTCCATGAGTTAAATTTCATGTTGTTTTCAATTTCACTTTGGTTGCCAGGAAGTAGGAACTTACCGTCATATTCTATCTTGCACATTGACTAGGTTCCCCAATTTCACCGTTGTTAAATGCTTGAACAAATATTATTGCAGGGTTTATGACCAAATGCCGGAGCCTAGATGGGTCATCTCAATGGGAAGTTGTGCTAATGGAGGAGGATACTACCACTACTCCTACTCTGTTGTTCGAGGATGTGACAGAATAGTTCCTGTTGATATATATGTTCTAGGCTGTCCGCCAATTGCTGAGGCCTTACTATATGGACTCAATATGTAATTAGTGTAAATGGCACATAATATGTTCTTCCATGGGAATGACATGGAAACATTACGTCAATGTCGATCGTAATGTTCTCTTGTCATTTTACTTTATCTTGTAAATGTTGTCATCCCATTATAACTTTTTGTAATTGTGTACTTATCAACACCAAAATGACTATCTGTTGGTGGAGACTATGTAATGGTAGTTACATTTATGGGAAGCATCATTATCAAATGGGTTGTGTCAGGATTTGTAAATGACCATCTTTTGTAATTCAGGAATGGTAATTCTCACTTTAGGAATGGTAATTCTCACTTCAGGAATGGTAATTTGCACTTGTGGATTTGTGAAAGTTCATTTTTTTGGGTTTTACAAAACATGCTTGAAGAAGTAAAAATAGGGAACCTTGCAAAAACAATGGTAATTCTTACTTCATAAATGGTAATTCTCACTTCAGGAATGGTAATTTTCACTTGTGGATTTGTGAAAGTCCTTTTTTTTTTGGGGTTTTACAAAACATGCTTGAAGAAGTAAAAAAAAGGGAACCTTGCAGAAACAATGGTAATTCTCACTTTAGGAATGGTAATTCTCACTTGGGAATGGTAATTTCACTTGTGGATTTGTGAAAGTCCTTTTTTTTTTTTTTTTTTTTTTTTTTGGTTTTACAAAACATGCTTGAAGAAGTAAAAAAAGGGAACCTTGGAGAAACAATGGTAATTCTCACTTTAGGAATGGTAATTCTCACTTCACGAATGGTAATTTTCATTTCAGGTTTTGTAAAAGTCCATTTTTTTTATTATGTTTTTACAAAACATGCTTCATGTAAAAAAAGTGAACCCTGGACTTCACATTGGTAATTCTCACTTCGAAATGGTAATTCTCACTTCACGAATGGTAATTCTCACTTCAAGTTTTGTAAATGTCCATTTTTTATTATGTTTTTACAAAACATGCTTCATGTAAAAAAAGTGAACCCTGGACTTCACAATGGTAATTCTCACTTCTGAAATGGTAATTCTCACTTCAGGAATGGTAATTCTCACTTCAGGTTTTGTAAAAGTCCATTTTTTTTTATGTTTTTACAAAACATACTTCATGTAAAAAAAAAAGTGAACCCTGGACTTCACAATGGTAATTCTCACCAGGTTTTGTAAAAGTCCATTTTTTTATGTTTTTACAAAAGATGCTTCATGTAAAAAAAGTGAACCCTGGACTTCACAATGGTAATTCTCACTTCACGAAATGGTAATTCTCACCAGGAATGGTAATTCTCACCAGGTTTTGTAAAAGTCCATTTTTTTTTATGTTTTTACAAAACATACTTCATGTAAAAAAAAAGTGAACCCTGGACTTCACAATGGTAATTCTCACTTCAGGTTTTGTAAAAGTCCATTTTTTTATGTTTTTACAAAAGATGCTTCATGTAAAAAAAGTGAACCCTGGACTTCACAATGGTAATTCTCACTTCGAAATGGTAATTCTCACTTCCAGGTTTTGTAAAAGTCCATTTTTTATTATGTTTTTACAAAACATGCTTCATGTAAAAACAGTGAACCCTGGACTTCACAATGGTAATTCTCACCAGGAATGGTAATTTCACTCTGATTTTGTACAAGTCCTTTTTTTTTTTTTTTTTTTTTTATGTTTTTACAAAACATGCTTCATGTAAAAAAAGTGAACCCTGGACTTCACAATGGTAATTCTCACCAGGTTTTGTAAAAGTCCATTTTTTATTATGTTTTTACAAAACATGCTTCATGTAAAAAACAAGTGAACCCTGGACTTCACAATGGTAATTCTCACTTCAGGGGAATGGTAATTCTCACTTGATTTTGTAAAAGTCTATTTTTTTTTATGTTTTTACAAAACATGCTTCATGTAAAAAAAGTGAACCCTGGACTTCACAATGGTAATTCTCACTTCAGGTTTTGTAAGAGTCCATTTTTTTAACCCAAAAAAAATGGACTTTCACAAATCCACAAGTGAAAATTACCATTCGTGAAGTGAGAATTACCATTCCTAAAGTGAGAATTACCATTGTTTCTGCAGGGTTCCTTTTTTTTACTTCTTCAAGCATGTTTTGTAAAACCCCAAAAAAATGAACTTTCACAAATCCACAAGTGAAAATTACCATTTCTGAAGTGAGAATTATCATTCCTGAAGTGAGAATTACCATTGTTTCTGCAGGGTTCCCTTTTTTTACTTCTTCAAGCATGTTTTGTAAAACCCAAAAAAAAAAATGGACTTTCACAAATCCGCAAGTGAAAATTACCATTCCTGAAGTGAGAATTACCATTCCTAAAGTGAGAATTACCATTGTTTTCGCGGGGTTCCCTTTTTTTACTTCTTCAAGCATGTTTTGTAAAACCCCGAAAAAAATGGACTTTCACAAATCCACAAGTGAAAATTACCATTCTCGAAGTGAGAATTACAATTCGTGAAGTAAGAATTACCATTGTTTTTGCAAGGTTCCCTATTTTTACTTCTTCAAGCATGTTTTGTAAAACCCAAAAAAATGAACTTTCACAAATCCACAAGTGCAAATTACCATTCCTGAAGTGAGAATTACCATTCGTGAAGTAAGAATTACCATTGTTTTTGCAAGGTTCCCTATTTTTACTTCTTCAAGCATGTTTTGTAAAACCCAAAAAAATGAACTTTCACAAATCCACAAGTGAAATTACCATTCCTGAAGTGAGAATTACCATTCCTAAAGTGAGAATTACCATTGTTTCTGCAGGGTTCCCTTTTTTTACTTCTTCAAGCATGTTTTGTAAAACCCCAAAAAAATGGACTTTCACAAATCCACAAGTGAAAATTACCATTCCTGAAGTGAGAATTACCATTCGTGAAGTAAGAATTACCATTGTTTTTGCAAGGTTCCCTATTTTTACTTCTTCAAGCATGTTTTGTAAAACCCAAAAAAAAATGAACTTACACAAATCCACAAGTGCAAATTACCATTCCGAAGTGAGAATTACCATTCCTAAAGTGAGAATTACCATTCCGAATTACAAAAGATGGTCATTTACAAATCCTGACACAACCCATTTGATAATGATGCTTCCCATAAATGTAACTACCATTACATAGTCTCCACCAACAGATAGTCATTTTGGTGTTGATAAGTACACAATTACAAAAAGTTATAATGGGATGACAACATTTACAAGATAAAGTAAAATGACAAGAGAACATTACGATCGACATTGACGTAATGTTTCCATGTCATTCCCATGGAAGAACATATTATGTGCCATTTACACTAATTACATATTGAGTCCATATAGTAAGGCCTCGGCAATTGGCGGGCTGACCTAGAACATATATATCAAAAGGAACTATTCTGTCACATCCTCGAACAACAGAGTAGGAGTAGTGGTAGTATCCTCCTCCATTAGCACAACTTCCCATTGAGATGACCCATCTAGGCTCCGGCATTTGGTCATAAACCCTGCAATAATATTTGTTCAGTACGAACAACAGTGAAATTGGGGAACCTAGTCAATGTGCAAGATAGAATATGACGGTAAGTTCCTACTTCGGCAACCAAAGTGAAATTGAAAACAACATGAAATTTAACTCATGGAGGGAGAGGAGTGATGAAAAAGGATAATGACCATAGAAGTTAAAGTCAAAACCACAGTGGAAATGTCATACAGAATATCAACCAACAAGATCATGAAATCAAAGTGCCGAGGAATCAAAGTTTCAACCCTACAAGAATTTTTCAGTATCAATAAGAACAGTAAAATACATGGAATTAATTCTTTGAGGAAGAGAGTGATTAAAATGAAAAAGATCACGAAGTTGATGTCAACTCTAGTAGAAATATCTAACACCAGGTAGATAGGTTAACAAAATTATAGTTGAAATTAATAAGCATCTTAAGAAACTCAATAAAGTGGACAAAATGAAGGTGCAAGCGCCACACATTACAAGTTTATCAAAACAAAATCGGGGATGTCTTATAAAAATATCAGAACATGTAAACAAAGACTAACAACCCAGAATCTTACTTCATATGCGTGAATGCTTTGTTTGGGCACACAGCATTTTGATTGAATGAAAATACATTCTGCAACCACATTCCAGCAGACAAGCCTCACAGTCATAGCAGCAGAACATACTAAGAGAGAACTAAATGGAGATTGATCTACCATAACAAGAAAAATCCATCAAAACAGATGATACACAACAGTGTTGGTTTGATTGAATTAAAGCGGTAGTAGATTCTATCCCACTGAAGTATAACACTAAATCCTTAGATAAATGAGCATGGGGCAAGAGGGGGGAAAATAGCAGTTCACCGTTCTTGAATAACTTACCAGCCAGGTTTCAAGAGCATTCCATTCAGTATTATCAACAACCACGTGACAACCTCCAAAAACACATGAAAGAATTGGGTAAATTTCAAGAAACTATAGGAATTATTTAGGTCATCCCCCAAGTACTACAGATTACTCTTACGATTCATTCAAGAAAGATGAGAGGAATAAGAATGCAATCAGAGGAATAAAAGCACGCACATTTTACCCCTCCTACCTTTCCAAAGAACACCCAAGTTATTAGTAACTAACACATCCTAGCAAACATAGAATCGTCACAAGGAAATCCAAATGAACTAGAGTAGTTCTCTTAATGTTGTATATGTTCTACTGTGGTTAATGCTTTGAAATCAAAAGCGAACATTGCTTTCAATGCCACATAGTATAAATCAACAAAATGTTAGAATTACACAAGGAAATAATTCATACATAATCCATAAACCTAACTGACCTTCGTAAGCTTCACATGAGTGGTATTGGAAGTGAACCCAATCGGAACATACAATGAAACTAAGTAATATAGGTGACCAATGCTCATTTATATATTAAAAAAAAAAAAAAAAAAAGATAAAGCGTACGGAGTTCATCAACTTGAACACAACCCCGCAGCAGATTCATACGAAAGACCTAAAAACGAGCGAAGGGTAAAATAATACCGTACCGATCGAGATCGGGAATCGGCGGCTCCGGTGTGCATCATCTCGACAATGCGTAGCAAGCAAGATCGAAGGTCATGGGCCAGATGGAACCACGGCGAGCCCAGTTGAGGAGATCCTCAACCTTGGAGATAACATACTCAGCGGCTTTAGAGAGACCGGGAGGGGAGGAAGCAGATGCGGGTGGAGCCGTGGAGGCCGAGCATACGGTGTCGGCGAGGAAGATGAGGCGGAGTAGAGAACGGGAGTCGAGGCCAAGCAAACGGTGGAGGCCTATGAGGGGAGAGTGGTGTGGAGAGAAGTTATACGGATTATAATATCTTTTGTTAGTGAAGGGCGGTGTGGTCTTTTCCCACGAAATTGCATAACCCCGAAAAGTCCTTATCACTCTCGGTCCTTTTTACAAATCGGTGGACTTCGGGGTTTACAAATTCACATGGTATTTAAATGGAATTTTCCCAAAAAAATAATTTATAATGAAAAAAATTAAAAAAAAGGCCTGATTTAGTCAAAGGAAGATTCTTAACTAATAAGCGGCCACATAACTCCGATTATGAATTAATGATGTGCTTAACCTTTCCCCATAGTGGAAAGTGGGCCCAATATTTTTTATCATGAGAATTGGATTTTTGTTATTTGTCCCCACACTACCGCCTCTCACCCTAATCTGTCCCTCGACCTTTTCGTAATTATTTTTTTGTTTTCCCACGAAGCAAAAGAAAACAAAAATATTATTATTAGTAATTTAAAATATCAGAAAAACAAAAAAGAAATTAAGAGAAAATGACTTCAGATGGCGTAGTATCTTTTTGTTCGCTCCCGTGGGTCCCGCCATTCCCTCCCACGTGTCAACCGTCATCGCTCGTAGTAACACGTGTCGATCTCTCGTCCAATTCACTTCCAGTACGCGTCACTGTCAGCTACCCCACCCTCCTCCGTTGCACCCGCAGCCAATCTCCTCAGCCAACTCACATTTATTCTTCGTCCTGCGGTCTCACCCATACATAAAAAGACTAGAGTACCCTTCTCTTCTGACGTGTCACGTAATAAATGGGACAACCCGACGAGATTCATGTGAGCGTTGCTGTACTTGATTATTCCCCATCTCACACTCGCATATAAGAAGTGAAGCTATAATATCTGAGAGTAAAATAAACATTTCGTTTTTCCTCTCTTTAACATGGTCTTCTCTGGTCGCCAAAGCCACACCTTCTTCAGTGGTAACCGTTAAACGCGAATTCGTGAAGTCTTGAAGCAAAGCATGGATAGCACCGAATCGTCGACGGGTTCGCAGCAGCCGAACCTTCCGCCGGGTTTCCGGTTCCACCCGACCGACGAAGAACTCGTCGTTCACTACCTCAAGAAGAAGGCGTCCTCTGCTCCCCTCCCCGTTGCGATCATCGCCGAGGTCGATCTCTACAAGTTCGATCCGTGGGAACTCCCAGGTACGTACGCCGCCGCCCAATTCTAATGAGTTAGTAATGAATTACAGGGACATAATAGGGTATATACCATATTTAATTAAATAATAAATATTAAATTCAAATTCTATCTGATACGTCAGTGATGTGATTTGATTTTTAACAATATCGATGTATTCTGGGTTTGATGGGATTGAAGATTGAATTCTGATTGGTGCAGATCGGCTGATATGGGTTTTCTTTTCCATTTTTGTTTGGCTTTTTTATTATGGTGATTTTTTTTTTACAGCTAAGGCAGCGTTTGGAGAGCAGGAATGGTACTTCTTTAGCCCGAGGGATAGGAAGTACCCGAACGGAGCTCGGCCAAACAGGGCAGCGACATCTGGGTATTGGAAGGCAACAGGAACTGATAAGCCAGTGGTGACATCTACGGGAAACCAGAAGGTGGGGGTGAAGAAAGCTTTGGTTTTTTATGGAGGCAAGCCTCCAAGAGGAATCAAAACCAACTGGATCATGCATGAATATAGGCTCGCTGATAATAAGCCTAACAATAAACCTCCTGGTTGTGACTTGGGCAACAAGAAAAACTCTCTCCGGGTAATTCATCATCTCTTTCTTATTCATCTCTGAAATCAGAAACCTCAATCCCTCATCCTAATATGCCTGATCGATTTCACAGGGCAGATCGATCCTATCTATATATATACTTCCCAGTTCTGTTTTAGTTGCCCGTTTGTTTTATTTTTTAAGAAGATTTTTTACGGTAAGTATGTATGTTCGAGGAGTTTTGTTTTCATTCACAAAAAAATTTCTGAAATCATGGTTAGGCAGTTTCCGAATAGACACTTAGTTTTCTTTTTGATGTATATGTGTTTTGCTAGTTCTGGCTTTTGATCGGCGGTTTATTCTGCAATTCTTATTTCATGTTTGTAGCTAGATGATTGGGTGCTGTGTCGAATATACAAGAAGAGCAACACGCACAGATCGCCTATGGATCACGACGATTCATCGATGGACGATATGATTGGAGGGGTTCTTCCGTCCATCAACGTTGGACAGATGAACGCCAGATTCCATCTTTCTAAGATGTCTACAACCTACGGCGGCGATGGTGCTGCCGGAGGAGGATTGTTGTTGCTGGACCCAAACAATGATCATAACTTACTGGAAGGGGTTGTTGCTGGTACCAACAACAACAACAATGGAAGAATCAACACAGAGCTTCCTGGTTTGGTCCCTACTATGGCTTCTTCAAACCTGACTAGTTCTGTTACAACCCTACCTTCTAAACGAACACTCCCTTCTCTGTATTGGAGCCCCGATGAGGATTTCGCTGGAACCTCCTCGAAAAGATTGAACATGGACAATAATGAGAACGGCGGGTGCAGTGGCGGCGGTGGCGGGGTTACTACGGCTGCGGCTGCGGGAGCTAATTCTATTGCTTCTCTGCTAAACCAGCTTCCACAGACACCTTCAGTGGTGGGATCTATAGGGGATGGAATGTTTCGGGGACAGTATCAGATTCCTGGAATGCATTGGTACGCTTAAGCTAAAGAAAGATTATAATGAAGCTCTCGTGATGGTACATATATAAGATTGTGATTTGTAAAGAGATTTGGAAGAATTAAATTAATTATTGGGGTTACTGAGATTTGGATTTGTTTAATTAGGAGAGTGGAAGGGAGGACTAAATCAGTTTGATCAATGATCTGATCATCAGAGACTGATTGGTATGTGTGTTGTCTTCTTCAACAATCGGTGCTGTAGCTGCAAAAGGAGTATACTATTACATTATATAAGGTCAGGCCATGGATATTGTTTTTAATATTAGGTAGAATTATATATAGAGCCTTTATTATATATGTAGATTTATATATGGGTATTTGGTTGTTTTGTGGATATATATACATATGTGTAAAGAAATATAATTGAGGGTTTTATGCATGAATCATGCACAAAACTTCAACAGTAAAAACAAGTTTGGAAAAAAAAAAGAAAAGAAAAGAAACCAAGAGAAAATGTGCTGTTATTTATATACTTTGCTTTAGGACTCAAATACAATAAAAACTTTGTACAGAGATCATATACTGTAGAACTCTATTGATGCAAATTATATTCTTAATGTTCTGTAGAAGATCATGTGTGCCTTCATAAACTTTCTCGTATAAAATATGCTATATATCTATTTGTTTGTTATGAAATTATTTTCACCACAACGGCACTTCCGGCCTATATCAATTAACATTGGCGTCTATGAACTAATTTGATCTCATTTATGTTCTTTTTTTTTTTTTAATGATTTCGATTTTTGTGACATCTCCTAACTTGTATTTTATATTCAGCGTTTGGTTCTACAAAGTTATAGAATAAAAAGAAATAGTCATCAAGGTTTTTTAATTACATATATACTTGACGTTAATATCATCAACCCTGCCAAGTACTATCTCCGGTCCTAATTATAAGACATAGTTGACTTTTTTTTGGAGAGATTAAGAAAACTAAATAAGTTATTTAATCATTTCATATGTTCTCGATCTATCCTTAGATTATATATTAGTTTATTAGTCAAACTAATTAGTTTGAAGAAAAAAATAAAGATAATTAGGACTGGAGGGAGTATATCTCTTCTCTGTTTTTTTAAGGTCAAGGGACAATTTTTTCGGAAGTTTTCACTAAGAGGCAATTTTGTCTTGAAAGTGGAAAAAAGGGAGTAATTTTGCCCTAGCTGATATCCCAATTAATTTTGACCATTAGTTGATCAAATATGTTAAGGTGACGTGTCACATGTCATCAAAGTCATTTTTGTTAAGATGCAAATTTTTCCCAGAAGTCCCTGTCTTATTTACTTCATCTTTTTTCAAAGTTAGATTTAAATTTTTTGGGGCAATTTGAACTTTAACAAAAATAATGTGGATGACATGTGAACTGTTAGGTCAACATATGTGATCAATTAACAATCAAAGCTAACTAGGATAACGGTTAGAGAAAAATTGCTCCATATTTTTACACTTCCGGGATAAAATTGTTTTCCGAAAAACTTAAGAGGCAAAATTACCCATTAATGAAAACTTTTGCGAAAAAATATCCCATAACCCTTATACTCGATCTCTTTACGATTCCTTCTCGTCAACCCAGCCCACCAAATTAAAACCATATACTCCTCACACGGATTTAGTAGTTTAGAGAATTAATAAGTAGCCCCATCTGCAAAAATTAAGTTTTACACCCTTCACTGTTTAACCTAATGAACCTGCCATGCAGCTAGCAGATATGTGACTGTGACTGTGTACGTATTAACAGGGAGAGAGGGAGAAGCAGTACAAATAGTCGTTGTCACTTTGGTTTAAAGAATTTCCATATCGACACTGAGTGATTAGATCAATTGGCTAGAGTCTCTCTAGTTCAACCAGTGGTTTGTTGGTTGAATCTTGGTATATAGCCGTGATAATTACTTAGAGGTGGGTGATGTACTCTCCATTGTGGGTCTATATTTTAGTGAGCCAGATCAATCGATTACTAAAAGCGTCGGATACTGGTGAAGAAATGAAAAAAAAAAAAATCAAATCAAATTAATAACCAATCAAGGAAATTAAATAATTATTTTGGAGAAATTAAATTAAAGATGATTTATTTGTGAAATATTTAGACCCATGTACAGAACACACTAAGTATTTATTTTAATCTGAAAAGGGCATTAAAGATATTTACATGGGCGTAATTTTCTGAAGGTGTGGTTAGTGACAAGACATGGTTAATAATAAAGCATATTCCATAACCTAAAGGTTATTAAACAAACAGACAACACAGAGTCTCTACATCACACACCATAGCCACCATCTAGCTAAGCTAAGTGATGGTAGCTCTCTCTCTCTCTCTCTCTCTCTCTCTTCTCTTTGCTTTCTAGCTGATGACTTTGAAGGGACCATTTTCTTTGCTTTCATCTTAAAGGAATCATTATCCTAAAAACACACAAATTAAATACCCCTTTAATTGCGCCATTCCCTTATAAGGAAAGATTACAAATCAACTTTTTAAAATATGGCATCATTTTGTGCTTGGTTTTGGAATGGATATCGCGCCACGATGAATTGCCACTATTATTGCTATTCTCATATATATGTGGTTGATGCCTTTCGCATATGCTAGCTATTCACGACTATGAAATCTCATCTGTTATAATTAACTCTGATTTATAATCGATAATACCCCTAAACCTACTTTCATTTGGGCTTAATTTAAGTGCTTTTATTTATAACCTCATATTAAAGTGCTTTATTGCTACCAACACTAGCAGTAGAGTCATGGAACTTGAACTTAGTGTGCGATATATATATATATATATATATATCTGTGTGTGTGTGTGAATAATCATGATATGTGACCGTTTAAGCTTATTTCCAGATTATGCCTCATTTAATTGACTAACAAAAATTACATATTTTTTACCTGAAAATAAAAATTACATTAGAACTATGAGATTATCCAAATAATTTGAAGAAAAATGATAAATATAAAATGAAAAATGGTCTTATATTTAGGACAAAAATCCACCTCTAAAATAGTTAGGTCCCCATATTTAGGATTAGAGGAGTAACATGTTACTCTTCTGGTTTGGTCCTTAATGTAAAACTTGATTGGAGAGTTTGTTTTATCCTTAAATGTAAGACATATTTAATATATTTATCAATTTTCCTAAATCAACTTTATTGATATTCCTTCAATAATAATTAAGTATAAAAGGGAGTGAGAAAATTAATCAAGATCATTAGGGTATTTTTTTTTAATAAAAAAAACATATCAAATTAACTACCTTGACGAACATTCTTAATTTACTCAACTTAGTCAATTAGGTCTTACATTAAAGAGTAAGAGGAGTATAAAAATCAAATGATTAACGCCTCTTGATTAATTACGTAAAGGAAAACTAATTTCTTACTTAACTACGGCGAAGTAAACTATAATTTCAAAAAAAAAAAAAAGTAAACTATAGTTAATTTATCCAATGCATATAGTATATGGTACGTCTTAGCCATCCAATAAATCAATTGAAACCCTAATTAGTAATCTTGAGGTCTGTAATCAGTGGAGTAGAAAATGGAGATTTTTGTGTGTGAAGGGATTGGTAGTTTTGAATTTTGATGGTGATAAGATAGATACATGTAGATGTTGACTTGCTGCATTTAATGTTGACGGTGAAGACAATCACAATTTTATTTTTAAAATTTGTGAAAGAAAGGTTTATGGATTGAAAAAAAGGCTATATAAACAAAATTAAATAGAGAATGAGAGTATTGAGAATGAGATGTGAAGGTTGTATGATAAAGGCAACTAGTAAGGATTCCATGCAAAAAGTAGGGTTTCATTGATATGGAAAGCCATCAACCTCAACTTGTATTTGCGTCCAGTCTTATCTTTGGCCCTGACCCCACCTCTTGCCATTTATTGTTTAATATTAATATATTACTATTAACTAGATTTAAAGGAAAATCTCACAAAAACAACTTTAAAAATTGGGAAAAAATGATATTTTAAATATTCATTATTTCATAGAGATGTTAATACTTTATTTGTCCTTTTAAAATATAAAAAAAATAATTAAATTGCTCTTATATATATATTTTTAAAAATATTACCCCCACTAGTCACCGCTACCGGAGTTTTGATGGGAATAAATACTCCCAAAGTGATGGGGATTGGGTTTGAACCCTAACCATCTTTGTCCAAAAGGTAATTGGTGGCCATTCTAATACATTATATGCAAACAAACAAACAAATATATTTGTGTGTGTGTGTGTGTTAATTCTTGATCTTTAAAACCACTCCTTCACAAGTTTTGTCAAGAAATTCACAATATTTCATTAGGTTTTAACAATTTTATTTTACCAAGTAAAAAATGCACACTTTCATTTATTCACAAGTTTTGTTATAAGAGATTAACAAAATTTTATTAGATTTTAACAACTTTTGTTTACCAAGTAAAATAGTTACACTATCAGGTCCATTCACAAATTTTGTTAAGGTTTCGTTTTCCCGGAAAAAAAATTACACTATTAGGTGATTCACAAATTTCGTTAAAGAATTTACGACATTTCATTATGTTTTAACTTTTGTTTACCAAGTAAAAATTTAAATCTATGAGGTCATTCACGAGTTTTGTTAAGGAAGTCACCACATTTCATTAAGCTTTAACAATTTTGTTTCCAAAAATTGTCAACGACTTGATGTTTGATTTTTTCCCCCTAAAAATTGAAAGTTGTTAAAACCTAATGAAATATTGTGAATTCTATAACAAAAATTTTGAATGACTTCAAGTGTGACTTTTTTCTTGAGAAAATGAAAGTTATTAAAACCTAATTAAATGTCCTGAATTCCTTAAACAAAACTTGTGAATAACTTAATAGCGTGAATTTTTTTACTCGATACACAAAAGTTGTTAAAATCTAATGAAATTTCATGAATTTCTTAATTAACAAAAAATATGAATGACTTGCTAGTGAGAATTTTTTACTTGGTAAATGAAAGTTGTTAAAACTTAATGAAATATCTTGAATTCCTTAATTAAACTTGTGAATAGGCTTGGATTAAAGATTAAAAGTTAACACACACACACACACACATATTTGTTTGCATATAATGTATTAAAAGTCATTGGTGGCCCAATGATCATCAATCCTTTGGACAAACAAAGTGGTGAGCGTTCAAACCTTGTCCCACCACTTTCGGAGTATTTATTCCCACCAATAGGGGGTTGCCGGTTACCTTTCAGCCGTTCACCGAAGGCCATAACTCCAGTGACGGTGGCGGCTAGTGGATAATATGTTTTTTTAAAAAAAAGATATAAATGTAAGGACAATTTGGTCATTTTCTTTTAATTTCAAAAAGGACAAATTCAGTCCAACATCTCTTTTTTTTTTTTTTTTTTTTTTTTGGGGTCAAACATCTCTTTGGTATTAGGAATACTAGAAACACCTTTTTGTCTTTTAGCATTTTTAAAGTTCTTTTATTGGAATTGTCTCTAATTTATGCATGTTTGGATTAGTTTTTGGAGAATACTTTAATTTTTACGATTTAGGAAGTAAGTATATGAGATGAATTTTGTCTCGACTTGCGAAAAATTACTTTTGAAACCATGATTTTATTCTGTTTCCCAAAGATGCCATGGGCTTACAATAATATTAATATATATATACACACACATATTGAAGATGGAATATCACCTAGAGGGGGTGAATAGGTGATCTTAACATTTTTCGCACAAACACAATTAAACAGAGATAGAGAATGAGAAGAGACACAAAATGATTTATACTGGTTCGGTCTAACTCTTCGACCTACATCCAGTCCCCAAGCACACCTTAGGATTTCACTGACTTTTCAAACTCACGAACAATTACACACTCTGTAAACAAAGGATGATCCCTTCACTCGGACTCACTCCCCCTTACAAGTTCTAATTGATACACCCACACTTAAGGTTCCCCAACCATAAGATTTAATTTCTAAGTGAAATGAATAAGTGTTTAATAACTCCTCACGAGTAAATTACAGATGAACACTAAAGTACAAGAGAATATCTGAAGATATTAATGAAACAGTTGAAACAGCGATTTACAATAAATTAGAATTGAATGCACAGCGTTTCGGTAGGTGGCGAAATTCAATGCTTTGGCTATTTATAGATGTTGTAATTAATGACCGTTGATGAAGCTAGAAGGATAGCCGTTGAGAGTCTTGAATGTGTCCGTTAGACAGATGAGGCATATTTTCGCCGTTTGAATATTCCAGGTCGATTTTGCAATGACGACATTCTCTTCTTCATTCCTTTTGTTTTGCCCGTTGTGAAATAGCATTCAATGCATAGTCAAAATATCAGTGCTAGCTTTACTTCGATTAGAGTATTGGTTTCCGGGATTATCACTGGTTTAGGTAGCTGCATTTAATGCTTCTGACACACGATTTGCTTTATTCAAATCTGTTGTTAATCCATGTTTAAATAATCTTAAACTCACAAGCAAATTCGTTAAAAGCATTTGACAATAGTAATGAGTAATAATCTGAAGAAATGAAATTACATTTGATGATTCAAGTTTATCGAAGACGATGATTTGAAAGCAGGGATGGCTTGACTCGAGTAAGATCATATGTGTGCTTGAGCATGTATTAGAAAGAAGATTATGATTGCTCAATGCTCGAGTAAGAATCTGGCTTTGCTCGGGCAAACATCTCTGGTAGCTTAAGAAAATGTACTTTGCCGTTGTTGCTCGAGTAAGCAGAGTTTCATGCTTGAGCAAGCATTTTCGGGTGCTTGAGCAAGAGACAAAGTTTGCTCAAGCAAACTGTTCTGAAGATCTGCAACTTATGTTAATGCTTGGGCAAGGCTTTTGAAAGACTTTGAAAAGGAGATTTATCGATGTTGCTCGAGCAAGCCCATCATTGATGCTCGAGCAAGCTATCAGTGTTTGCTCGAGTAAGGGCCATACGGAGATGAGAATACACGTTGCTCAACTTTGCTCGAGCAGCCCCTTTATGCTTGCTTGAGCATGGTGCTCGAGCATGCTTTTATACCCTACTCGAGTATGGCAGTTTCACTTTGCTGTGTATCAGTTGAGAACGATGTTGCTCGAGCATGCTGAGACTTTTGCTCGAGCAAGACTCCAAAGTCTTCACAGTGCCATAACTCGATGATGCTCGGGCAGACTTATCCATTGTGCTTGAACAAGGCGTTAACGTGTTTTCCTAATAACTCGATGTTGCTCGAGCATGACTATATGCTTTGCTCGAGCAAGCTTCCCTGCAACACTTGATTTTGCCTTGCATCCGATATTGCTCAAGCATTAAAGATGTTTTACTCAAGCAACCTACCCTGAAACACTTTTAGTAGTTTATCAGATTATCTGTGGTCGGGTATGAAATAATTAGATTACTTTTAATTCAATAGCTTACAAATTGTGATCATCAAAATACAAGAGCCAACACATATCACACACATGTATACAATGAAATAAATAGCTATAGTTTCATTTCATGATATGACGTTAATAGAGAAAATAATTAAGGTTTATTTCATTTTTATCCCTAGATTATTTTAGACAGATTTTACAATTATATTGTTTGCTATTTTAATATAAAATATGCATAGCTTTTACTTGAGACCAAAAGGTGACTAAATATTCTCAATTCTAATATTGTCTTATTTTATTAAAAATGTAATCTGGTAAAAAAAAAAATTTAAAGTTTTATTTCAATTTTATTTATTTTATATCAAAAACCATAAATACAGTTTCATTCAAAATATTTAATTGCTTAAACTCATTAAAAATTAAAATACCTAATTATACTGATTAATTTATATATAATTAAGTTGCAAATAAATAATGATACAATTTTATATAAATAAGCATAGGTCCCGTGTGATGCACATATTATGAAAAGTAGGCGGTTATTTTGCGCTCAAAAGGCTTTATATTACGTACATATTTTACAACAATTTCTAGGAAAATGACAATTTTGAATTCGGTGAAGAGACTAGCCACTGTAATATTTAAAAAATGGAATACGTAATACACACACATGGGAAAATCTCAAATAAATACAATTAAAATTGGCAAAATACAAATGGATGCTGCAAATATTTGAAATCCATGTTAAAATTGAAGGAGGAATCTGGAATTTTCAATTTTCACCAAATAACCAAATTACCCTGAGTTAAATAAAAACAAAAGAAAGAAAGAAAATAGATGCCCAAATTGCAATCGTGTCTTCCTTGGCTCATTGAAGACGATTTCAAAATCAGGAGAAAAACCTAAGAACGGAAGGGAGCAAACAACTTCTTGGCTCAGCGAAGAAGAGGAAGGGAACGATGGTTTCTGGGCTCAGCGAAGAAGAGGGCCTTCGGCAATATGTGGAGTTCAAAGGTGGCTGAGCGAAGAAGAGAAAGGGAACGGCGATTTCTTGGCTCAATGAAAAAGAAGGGCTTTGGTGGTCTGTGGAGTTCGAAGGTGGTTCACGGTGGTGGGTCTGTGGAGAAACGATTGGCGGCCAGTATGTTTGCCCAGTTTTTTTTGTCTCCCTTTATTTAATAAATATTGCAATGCCAAATTGGGACTTTCCGGTGAGGGGGTTGCAGTATTAGTGATTGGTCAGGGACTTTTCCATACTTTTTAACCGGAGAAACCTCCAAAAAGTTTTTTTTTTTTGGTCTCTTGGTATGCTGTGATGTCAAATTATTGTGATTTTGTCTGACAGTAGAATCCAAACCTGACCCTGAAAGACCACCGACGAAATGTATAATGAAAAGAAAATGCCATTCAAAAGAAATTGATAGATATCAAACTCAATTTAAATTGTGTTTTTCCCATTTAATCCACCGCCTGGCAAAAGCAAATTCACCGCAAGATTTAAATGTTGTCAGAGAAATTGATATTGTAAAAGCTGTCATAGAAATGGAGAAATGCAAAGTGTAAGTTGTCAAATGCATATAAGGTAGCAGCATGAGTTGTCACGCATGAGAGGCAAGGCAATTGGATGAAGAAAAGTCCAATCTGGCGGCTATGAAGGAAAGGAGCTAGGAGGATAATGACGGCATAAGAAATAGAAGCGAGGAAGCTAAGGCGGCAAATGAAACCTATATATATGTGTGTTTTAATGTTGTAGAAAATGTGTGTGTATCCGAAAAAGAATAGAGAAAAGAGAGACTTGAGAGAAAATAGAGAGAAGTGCCGAAGCACTTTGAGAGGAAAGGAAGGAAATTTTTTGTGAGAGAAATGTAAGATTGTTGTTGTGCTTACGTGAAAAAAAAAAAAGAAAAAAAGAAGTGTATTGTATTTGAATCGATAATAGAATTATTGTTTTCATCTTCCTATATCTTTAATTTCCAACAGAAATGACCCAGATTTTTTTGTGCAAACATGTTACAAGAGCAAAATAAGAACATTTATAAAGAAAAGTGAAAAATGAGCATTACTAGAACTTAAAAGTGATTAGCATGATCAATAAAAAGCTGAACGCAGACACACCATGTCTGAAACTTTAAAAAATCAGATATTCTGAATTATTCCAAATAAAGTTTTCAGGTTGCCAATGCTTTGTACTCCATGGAAATTTGTAAGAATGGCTATTTTTTAAGGTAAAAAAATATGCAACTGTGTTATGTGTATTAAGTTAAATCTGATGTTACGTTTTAAAAGAAGCAAATTATCCATATTCTCCAAAGGTCAATCATTTGTTGAATCAAAATGCTACACTTGTCAAACATATATTCCCTTTAAACTGAATGTACTACAACTAGTCTTGGTTCATGTTTTCAATTAATTAATTGTAGAATATTATACATTTATTATGATTATTATCTTATTATTATGATTAGATATATGTATATTATATCTTTAGGATATTTCCTATTATATCTCAATCAGTTTGATTGATTTTGATTTGATTAGATTCTATGAGATTCTAGGGTTAGTTCTAGGTTTGCCTATATAAAGGCCTATACGTATTCTTTATGATTAAGAGATTAAGAATAATATTTCTCTGTCAAGTTCTCAACATGGTATCAGAGCAGGTTAATTCCTGAAGCAGATTAAGAGTGAAGCGCTGGTTCTGAAGCAGATTAAGAGTGAAGCGCTGGTTTTCCGGCGAAGTGCTGGTTTTCCGGCGTTGGTGACTTGCTGCACAGAGAGGCAGTGAGTTACATAGTGTTGGGAGACACCCAATTTCATTGTTTTTCTGTTGAGTCTGTCATTCATCCAGTCTATGATTTTAGTCCCTCAACTCGTCTCCGGCGTCCTCATTTATCTGCTCCCTGTGTTCTCCATCAGTCAGAATCAGTATCAGCAATTTCCGGCGAAAATTCCCGATTTCCGGTGAATTTTCTAGATTCTGGCGTTTTCCAGAAAAGAGGAAAAGAGAAGTCAAGCCCCGGAAGGAGAACTCCGAGCAACACAGATTGCTACCTCCACCGTCGGACGACTTCGACTTCACTACCAGATTCAGTAGCATTCAAGCTCGGAAAACTAGAATTGCAGTCGTCGGAAATCACCCAGTCATCACCATCATCTTCGATCCCACCGTCTCCGTCGTCTAAATCAGAAGCAAAGAAGCTTCTCCTTACCGGCGGCGAGAACCAGAAAAATAACCGGCGAACCAGCACCTTCTCCTCTCACCGTTAGCAGACCGTTCCTTCCTCACCATACTTGTAGATCAAAGGAGAAGGAGAAAGATGAAGAATGTGTGATCAATCCGGTCTTTGGTCGGAGAAAGAAGAAGATGGAGAAGAAGTGTTCGGTGAAGAAGAAGAAGGATCGATCGAAGACGAGGAAGAAGATGGGTGAAGAAGAAAAAGAAGGTACCCGACGTGAACGAGAATGAGGAAGAAGTCTGGACAAAATGATTGTTAATTATTATTGTTATTAAAAAAAACTGCAGAATGAACAGTAATCGAAGAAAATAGGTCCAATTTGACATTTCAAAATTCGAATTTTTGACTGAATAGAAGTACAAGCCAAATAAATGGGCCCTCGAGACTCAAGAAGTACAAATCTAAGGATTTTGAACATTGACGAGTTATGGGATCATCGATTTAGTTGCAATGGTTGCCCATCAATCTAGTCGCGCCCATTTGCCGTCGATTTGTGACAAGTTACTCCCAAAGTTGTCGAGTATTTGTTGCCCATTCAATTATTGCAATCGGTTACTACCAAATTTGTCAAGCCTAAGGGGGAGTGTTAGTAGTATAAAGTTGTATAAGTAAGTTAGACATGATTAACATCTCTATGATCCAACTTGAGGGGGAGTTTGAGAATATTATACATTTATTATGATTATTATCTTATTATTATGATTAGATATAGATATATTATATCTTTAGGATATTTCCTATTATATCTCAATCAGTTTGATTGATTTTGATTTGATTTGATTCTATGAGATTCTAGGGTTAGTTCTAGGTTTGCCTATATAAAAGCCTATATGTATTTTTTTTTTTCTGATTAAGAGATTAAGAATAATATTTCTCTCTCAAGTTCTCAACAGTAATTCTTCGTGATGGTGAGATCAATGGATTCACAAATATTCTATGCTGCTACTCAAATAATTGCAGATGCCAGGGACATTAGCCATGGGTGATGGTATGATACTAAATGTCTACGAGTTTTTGCATCTTTCAGAATCTATAGCTAGTCTTGTTTCTATATTACATAGTTGAAGCAGCTAGAAAAACCTTCTAGAAGTTAGTTCTGTCTTCTACAATACATATAATTGAGATATTTTTAAAAACAAATTCTGATTCTACATTTGTTTTGCAAAAGAAGATGGTAGTTGAAGAAGGGTCGGAGGGGGCTGAAGAAGTGCAGAACATGGCTAAAGAAGGGGAGAACGTGGTTGTATGCTTGCGTGGCCCTGTAGCTTGCTTGTATGTAAGAGAGTGACATCATATTTTGTCAACAACGTCTTCCTTATTTCATTGGGACGTTTGTCAATGTGATTTCTCACCTCATCAACTATGTAATTGAATATGTCAAGTTGGATATTCCACCATGGGTAACCTGAAGATTGTCTTGGGCATTATGATAATGTTCATCTTTGAATGTCGTCACACGATGAAGTTGTCTTATTGATAGCATTCGCTGTTATCTTCTAAGGACAAGCTAAAATCTTACATTTAATTTAAATGATGTGCTTACTATTTTTCACATATTCAAACTCAAACTTATGCGCAATGCTATACACGTATAGTGCCTTTTCAAAAGCATCCGCGTGTGAAAAAGTTTGCACCACTCTTAAAAATTAAATAATCCCTCCATTTTGTTTAATTTAACTCTGGCATTGGTGTAGGTGCACTCTCTCTACTCCACATAGTAGCCTATTAGATCCTCCAATAACTTCAACTGTCAGACAAGCAGCAACACTTTCATAAGAGAGTGGTTGATAATCATTTTCCATAATGCTTGGATAGAGAATAGATCTTTGTTGTGAGAGTCCTAAGAATTTTTCAACCCTGCAGTAAATTACAACTTATGTTACTTAATAATCAACAATAGTAACAAATAACAACTATCTGTGCCTCATTGAATATCTTGAATACATTATTATTCGCTTTTGGCGCTTTATAGACATGCCCACTCTGTCATTATAGTCAGAAAAGGTTTTCAACTTCACCATCATCATTTAAATCTATTAGTGCCCTCTCATTAAAGCTCACTGTATATTTTGTCTCACGCATGTTACAATCAATACCAAACCATGATGATATCATCAACCTCAAATCTGTAAGTGTCATCCCTCTTTGATGCAGTTCACCTTCACAGTACCACCATTATAATGAATTTTACCTTTATCATTACACACAAATTTCCCTACTACATGGAAATAACAAAATAGTTCCTTTAAACATGATAACCCTTCATTACATATCATTTTGCATCACTTAGCACTTACTATTAACAACGACACTATTTGTTTTATCATCTCCATCTTCATTATTAACAACACCCTCCCCATATCGTCACCCTGCATCTACTATTAACAACAACACAATATGTTTTCACATCTTCATCTTCACTATTAACAACACCCTCCCCAAACCTTACTATTGATGGCCAAACTCGATATCCACGCAAGACCCATATATCATTGTTAAACCCTTAATTAGCCGCCAACAACATGAAAAGGACAATATTTAACATTCATGCAACTAAACACAATGAAATTGATCACACAAGCATGAAGATTCTCCCATTAGCTTAAAGCCACTAGCTTATCTTCATTTTCACCTAAGACTCCCCTTACCCATAAAACAAAACCTTCGAAATCAGAAACCATAGTGACAAACTAGAACCAATATTGCCTGATCTAAATTGAAGGATTACAACACGAAGAACATTTATCTACAAAAATTGATTACCCGTGACTCAGTTGCTTTCTGCTTTCGTCTTCACTTTTTCATTGCTTCTGTCTTTCACTTTTTTCGCCACCTTCCCTTTCTTTCCTCCCCTCGTGTGCTTTGATTTTGTTTTCATCTGTCACTTAACTCGGGGAAATTTTGTCATTTGGTGAGAATTGGAAATCTTAGATTCCTCCTTCAATTCTGATATGTAATTTCATATATTGACATCACTTATTTGCCTTTTGCCAATTTTAATTGTATTTTTCTGGAATCCCCCCTGTGTGTATATATATATATATATATGTATATGTGTGTGTGTTCAATATTTTAGTCAAAATAAGGACATTTGTACCTTGTTTGGTCCACATGATGGAAGAGTATTGAAATAGCAGCTCATCGATATTTGCAGTAGGCTACTTAAATAGTAGAATGAAGCCTCTTTAGCCCTTTCAAGCATCATATACATTGAACCATACATAAGAGACTGATCCGAGTTAATAAAAACTTTATTTTGGTCTTAAATATAAAATTT
This sequence comes from Acacia acuminata, assembly GCA_019022655.1. NCBI lineage: Eukaryota > Viridiplantae > Streptophyta > Magnoliopsida > Fabales > Fabaceae > Acacia > Acacia acuminata. Next base: position 1,206,882 of record JAFJYI010000245.1, read on the forward strand.
TTATTTATTTTATCCTCAAGTTTGTAATTTTTATCCTAAAGTCTCTTTATTAACTTCACATAGGGGGTTTTCTATCAACGAGTTAGTTTCTCATGCAAACAGGAGCAGAGCTAGGCGTGGCGGCCGCCCTTCCTAAAATTTAAAGGATCATGAAGCTCCTTCGGTGCCTCCTTTCTATGAAGCCTCGCTCCAGCTCCAAGCTCTCTCTCCATTGGTGCTTCCCTATGGTGAAGAAGGCCCTAAAGGCCATGAGACCAAAGGAAGATTGGTGGAGTTCAGGTGGTGGCGAGATGTAGCTTCCTCCTCCTTCGATCGGTCCCCCCCAAGTTTTCACTCTTGCGGCCTCTCAGCTCAGTTATCTCACGAGGAAGAAGAAGAGGGTTTGCAATTTCAGACCTAATTGGTCTCTGATCAAAATGCAAGTTTTGACCAGGGACCAATCAGAAAAATTTAAAAGTTCATGTAGGTACTAAAGTGACAAATTGTAAATAGTTATGAAGCCAAAATGTACTTTTCAAAAACTATGGGCCCTGCTCTATAATTTTCTTCGGTCCTTTTGTTCATTTATTTGCAGTTTTTAGAAATTTTGTGGCCTTTTCTATAATTTTCTCTAGTCCTAAAAAATATTAATTCTTGTTCCAATTGACATTTTCCACATTCTCTCCTTTTTTTTTTTTTTTTTTTTTTTTTTTTCTAAAACACCTAACAATGTAAGATTAAGCACAAGGTAGCATAAAAAATCTAAAAAATCATTTGCATGAATAATTAACAAATTATGACAATTTTAACTCTAATTAAATTTAATTCAATACAAATGTCCCTAACTCAAATTAATGTTTAATTATGCAATAATGTCTATGAAATGTATTAAAATCCTAAAATTAATCATGCAATAATGTCTATGAAATGTATTCAAATCCCAAAATTAATCATAAAAAAACATATCAAAATATGGTTCAATCAATGTGGACTGTTGTCAGCTTAACATATTTTTATAAGAGATTTGTTTTAATTTTTTTTGTATATTAGGTCTATTGTATTTCAAATACTTTTATTTATAATATAGTATTTTTTTTTTAATTTTGTCTTGTAGTGATTAAAATTCCTGGCTTCATCATTGCATGCAAATAATTAGAATGGGTACGTAGTTTATGGGAACAAACACATTTTTTTTAAAAAAAAAAAAAAGAAAAAGCTAACTTTTAAGTTTCTTAATCTCTACTTATTAATTATTGGGTTAAGATGCAATTTTACCAACTAAGTTTTTTCCAAGGAGCTGATCTGACAAAAATAAGTTTTGGAAGGGGAAAAATACCAATAAACAATTTAAAAAGGGGCAAATTCACTAAAACCATTAAATTTTATCAAACGGCCGTTAAATTTTAAGAGAAGGAAATCCTAATGATATTGGGTGAAATTTTACAGTTTTGATGAATTTTCACCATTTTAAATTATTAATTGGTATTTTTGCATCTTTTAAAACTTATTTGTGCCAGGCACCTATTGGAAAAAAATTATTGGTAAAATTGAACACTAACCTTTAATTATTTAGTTTGTAATTTTAGAAGTGAATGAAGTATTAATAATAATGTGAAAACTATAGTTGTTAGCTTTGAAAACGTAGAGCTTCTTGCTGTAAGGTAAGACAAATACTGCTTGTCTTAGCATCTTCATCGTATAGTCCTAAGGCCTAAGTCATGAACTCAACCTGGCCTCGCTGATGGACTATATTTCTATATCTCATTTCCACATTAATTCGCCATTACGTGTGTTTGTTCACAAGTGCCCTATTAAAAGATGAGGAAGAGTCAATATGATCAACAACGCTAGTACTCCATCTTCTTTAATTTCCTTCTTGTTAGCTCTGTACATTTACTCTCCTCCCGGTTAAAGTTACTCCCATCCCCTCCCCTCGATCTGTTGAACCAAACAAACATGTAACTTCGTTTTCCTTATCTTGATATCCAGGGAAAAATAGTACCTGAACAGTTGAAAGCAAGAGATGCATAATGAAATACATATATATCAACAGATAATTCTAAGCTTATTTAGTACAAAATGAATGAAAAAACCCTCCTTCAAAAATATACTCCTTTTTATTCTTAATATAAGACATACATTTAGAAATTTGATTTTGATTTTAAATACAAAACATGTCTAGAATATTGGTCAATCTTTTTTCCTAATTTACCCATTTTAATACTACTTTAACAATAATCAAGGAGGAGAAGAAAATAAAAAATTAAGATGATTATGTTATTTTAAAAAATACATGTCATATTAACTAACTTTCTTAATTTAATCAAATCAGATAAATAGATCATATATTAAGAACTAGAGGGAGTAGAAAGCTTTCATTTCAATGAAGTTATTTTGTGATATAAAGCATAATATATAAAAATATCTTTAACTTTTCAAAATACATAAAAAAAATATCTTTATGTCCCAAACACACACTATGAATATAGACTTCATCAACTTCAACCTACCTGTCTACAAATTGAAAAAGAGAGGACTTTTGTCAAGTTCCAAAGCTTTCTTTCTTCCTTTGTTCACAACATTTGTGTATGCCTGCCTTTTATGATTGGGCCATCAACTTAAGTGTCCAATTATTTCCGATAATGTGTCTTGAAATTAGCATCCAACAATTTTGCAAGAACAGCTGCTCTAAACACATTAATTGAGGCTAAAATTCTGTTAGTTTTTGTGTGTTAGTCCATCATGTTCCTCGACCAATTAATATGTAGATTTCTGTCTTACATAGAAAAATACGTGTGTGTGTGTATCGAAGCTACACATGCATGTATGAACTTTAAAAAATGTCGCAGCAATTGTTTTATGACGTTATTTGATTTGATTGACTTTCAATTTTTTTAAAAAATAAAATAAAAAGTCTGGCGTCAGGTAGGTTTAATTTAATTCTTAAAGAAAAGTAGATGGGAAGCAAGTGCGAATAGGCGGGAGTGGAAGAAGATCAGAATGACTAGGTCCAAGAAAACCCAAAAAAGAGAAAAAAAAAAAGCCTTTATTTTGTTTTTGTGGCTCATTCACTTTCTCACTTATTAACGAGCTGCTATACTCCGATCCCAAGCCCACTTGATTTTCTTAAATATTAATTATATATAATAATTAATAAAATTGGCCGGGTTTAATTTTTATATACGCAATTTCAATTCTCCTAGTCACTATCGGTGAAAAAATTATGTTGTTTTGGATATTTCATTTTTAAATTTCTGTTGATTCATAATACTACGGTTTTTAGGCCATGTTTGTTACAAGAAAGATATAAGGAAGGGAATAGAAAGGAAATGAAAGAAAGATTGAGAGGGAACTTAAAAAAATGAGCTGTTTAGTAAATATGGAAAAGGAGATGGAAGATGATAATTTAAAAAATATATAAAAATATATATATGAATTGTCTAAAATACCCCCTAACATAAAAAATATCTTCCTCTCTCCTCGTCCTCACTCTCACGGCCGACAACCAGTTAAAAAAAAAAAAAAAAAATTCCTCCTTCATGCTTCTCTATCTCGATGCAGATCCCTTCTTTGTCCCTCTTTGATCCCTCCTTCTTCATCCCTCAACCTGACAATAACACAAAATAAAAAATAAAAAAAAATTTTAGATTCCTTCTTCATCCCCGCAACCCGACAACGCGAGAAGGGACAACGGAATTTGCTTAAAGGAGGAGGCGGGATTTGCAAAAGGAGGAGCAGCGTCGGCGTTGGCAACAACGACAAGGAGAGAGATGGATTGAAGAAGGAGAAGACGGTCATTTGTGAATTTCTTCCTAAAGGAAGATCAAGTTCCCACGAAAATGGAGGGAAGCAATCATCCCATGAATGAAAGAAGATGGTGAGCCGCTGGAAGATTGGTTCTAAAAAGATGGAGCATCCAAACGGTTTTTTGCAAAGAAGATGGTGAATCTTCGCTCTCCTTCCTGAATCTTCAGAATAACAAACATGGGCTTTATTGTTTTGCTTTCTTTTTGCCAGGTATAGCTATCATTTTATTGGAGGCACTGTGGGGTTGTCTTAAATTAACATTAAACATTTAAATTGCTTTCTGATATCATTATTAGTTTCTTTCATTCTCAACACGACTTAGTTAAAAACTTTATTTTAGTTCTAAATATAAGATTTTGATCTTTTATCTATCATTTTTATTTTTTATTTTTACCCTAAACTACACTTATAATTATATTCTTGTATAATGTATAAATAATGCTGATAATACTGGAATATTAATGATTAAATGTAGGAGCATTTAATAAAAATTTACACACATTTTTGCAAAAATAGTTAATTTATCTATTTTTTTAAAACCAATTAATATTGACCCTGGTTTATGTTTGATTCATATGTTTTGTCATCCTTCACCCATGCACCCATGAATGTGATTTGTCTGTTGAGTCAAATGATGCCGACCCAAATTTTTATGTACATATATACTTTTCCGCCCTTGATATAAGATATCTTCAAGAAGATTTCTATGATTTCAAGTACCATACCCTTTTGCTAAAAAGTCAGTGCTCAATAGCACTAAATTTTTCATTTTGACAAGGCCCTTATTTGTATTGTGCAGTGAGAGATTTTATATAAGAAAGTGATTAAAGATGATTAAGATATATTAATTTTAATTAGAGAAGAACATTGTAAAACAGTACTAAAAAAGAGTTTTTACTTCCCTAAGAAGCATCTTTTTTATTAAAAAGGAAGTAAAAAAAAGATGGTGATATTTTTGTAATTATTGTTAGAATCATTTGTCATCCAAAAGGGGTGAATTGGGTGAAGATTAAAAACTTGAAACTTTGAAAATCTTTTTACTTCTTCTAAATTAACAATTAGATATTCAAATAAACATATACTAGAAATATAAAAGATAAGAGAAGAAAATATGCAAACTGTGATTTATATTGGTTCGGCCCAATCCTTGACCTATGTCCTGTCCCCAAGCTCCACTTGAGATTTTTAATCCACTATCCTCTTGTTTAATCTGGGGCACAAGAGAAGCCTTTACAATCACGATTTCACCCGGGCACTTGTGAAGCCTAATATCTCATCGAGATACTTCCCCTTACATACCGTAAGGTTACAATCATGTTTCCCACTCAAGATCACCTAATCTTGAGTTATTATTAGATAAACGAGATAAAATGATTATAATCAATCTTCTCTCTTAGAAGTGAATATGATTAACATTGAAGTACATAATTGTTTATCTCACTCTCTATTGTAAACTATATGAATATTGAGAAACTGAGAGTGTATAAGTTATTGACATATCGACAGTGAAGTAAAATCAATTCTTGGGTTCGTCGAGTCATTCATCAATCGTTGTCACCCCTTCTGGTTTGAAGACTTCGCAATTTATAGGCATTTGTGTTTCGACTGTTGCGAGCATTCGACCGTTGAGCCGTTCTTCTAGTTTATAATATGACCGTTGCAAGTAGCCATTGAAGCTTTTGTCGCTTTTTGCCCGTTGAGATCTAATCCAACTTTAATCATAGAATGTTTATCGTTGACTTTGTTAATGCTCCGTCTTGAGTGTTGTATTAATGGTCGTCGTAAAGATTCAAGCTTTTCGTTAGAATGTTCAAACTATCCGTTAGACTCAGAAGCTTTCCTCTGTTTTCTGACGAAGCATTTAATGCTGTCTGACACACAAATTGCTTTATCTCAATTTGGTGTTAATCCATAATATAATCATCTGAAACTCATTAGCAAACTGATTAAAAGCAATTAGGAATAGTAATGAGTGATTATATGAAGAAATACAATCACAATAAGTTGATTTAGATTTTCGGAGACGGTGATTTGAAAATCAGAGAAATATGACTCTAGTTAAAAAGAACATGCTTAGAGACACATTGACTGGAGGCATTTTAATTGACTCGAGGTTGAAAATCATGTTGAAAAGATTTTCCCTTGAGTCAAAGTATTATGCCTAGAGTCACGGTGCCTAGAGGCAAGTATGACTTGACTAGAGGCAAATAATGATTTTATTGTAATAATGAGTTAATGAGTTTGCCTTGAGTCATTTATTTGATGCCTTGAGTCATCATGACTTGAGATAACAAACTTAATGACTAGAGGCAAAAAATGCAAGTTGAAAGAATGTCAAAAAGAAGTTTTGCCTTGAGTCATGACTTGAGGCATGGTGACTAGAATCAAGAAAAGATTTTATCGTAATATAGTGAGTTTGCCTTGAGTCATATATTAGATTTCTTGAGTCATCATGACTTGAGGCAATAAATATATGACTAGAGGCAATGTCATTTTCCAGAGTTCATAAACGCACAAGAGATTTTTAACTGGAGGCATGACATAAATGCCTAGAGTCATGGTGACTAGAGGCATGATTTGAGGCATCAAAAATTCCAAAACAGAGATAGAAGGAACGACATGACTAGAGGCATAAAGTAGATGCCTTGAGTCATGTGCCTTGATGCAATTATTAAATGAGTAGAGGCAAACCATCGTGAGTTCAAAATTATTTTGTCAAGGATTAATTACCTCAAGGTAATTAAATATATGACTCGAGGTATCTCATAGCGCGAAAATGGATTTAAAAAATTTGAACGAATTAACTCGAGATAGATAAGATATACCTCAAGGTAACAAACTTGATGTCAAGTATGTAATGTGAATACTTGACTCGAGGTATCGTCATATGGACTTGAGGCACTAAGTCTTGCTACAATACTTTGCTCTCTGACTTCATCTCCCTCGAGGCAACCACGAGTATGACTCGAGGCAACAAGTCATTTAGAAATAATTGTTTCTCTACTTCTCCTTGACTCGAGGCTATGAACTTGAGGCAATAATTCATTTCAACATGAATTGTTCTATGCCTTTCAGAACACAGACATATCATCAACACAAGGGTCAATTTCCAGTGAATGTAGCGTCCTAGATATAACTCCAAATTTGTCAATCCACTTATCCCCATATAGCTCTTTGAGTCTTATTTCCAATGCAAAAAGAATCAGCTCCAAACTCATTATATTCTGACCGTTATGATATGATGAATGAAGACTGTTCTTAACTAGTGTTTTTGCCATATCCTAAACTGACTGACAACTTCAAAATATCATATCTCCTTCAATTGATCTTCATTTTTTGTGATCTTGATGTTTTTGAAAAGGTATTTAAGTCTAGTTCCAAAGGCACCGGTTTTAGCTCCATTGGCTGTATAGTTTGTGAGATACATCCAAAATACCAAAGCTTAGTCTGTTGTGTGATGTTGATTTCACTATCATCTTCCGAAATTCATATCTCCTTCATCTGGCATCCTTTGGGCTTGAATTGTACCTCAAAATGTTGCATTGGAAGTCTAGTTTCCAACAAAATTGGTTTCACCTCAATCCAATCTCTGGTTTAGGAGATATCATCGAATTACTAGAGCTTGCCTGTACTGAACGTGAAACAGAGGTGAATAGGGTTGCTGAAAACACTTATTAACTCGAGGCATTTAAGTGTTGCCTCGAGGTAACTTGTCTTAGAGGTGAAAATCACTGTAGCAAAGGGGGTTGACTTGAGGTATAAGTTCATGGCTCGAGGTAGCTCGTCCTGAATCTCAATTTTACTCATTTTAACTCCGAATTGAGTCATTCCAACTTTCATTTAATCGTGGAGACTTTTAGTATCAATCCAGGAACTTGAATAATGATATTCTAATTCCATTCAACAAGTTCTTCCTTCTTCAATCTCCCTACTTGACCATTTTGCAAAATTCAACTGCATAATTCAACGCTTTCTTTCTTCTCTTCTCTTGATCATTATTTATAATACAACTTGGATTAATCTACATGGAATATAGAAGTTAGTCAATGTACATGATACAAAATTTTTGCTCTGGATAAGAATATTTGTCATCATCAAAACTAAGCATAAATAACAATTATGTGTGAGAAAAGTTGATTTTTGGCGTCCAAATTTAAAATTAGGACTCCATAGGTGGTGTTTTTAGCCTCCCAATTTTAAATTTGGAAGCGAAAAGTGTTGCTTTTAGCATCCTAAATAAAGATTAGGACACCAAAACATAAAATTTCATACTGAAGATGAAATATCACCTAGAGGGGGTGAATAGGTGATCTCAAATTCTTTTCTCAGAATACAAACGAAGGCAAGTAAACACGAAAACAGATCAACGAGACAGAGAAGTGAAGTAGACACAAGACAATTTATATTGGTTCGGTCCAAAATCTCTGACCTACGTCCAGTCCCCAGAACACCTGGGATTTCACTATCTTTTAAGAACAATTACACACTCTGTAAATGAAGGATGGTCCTCTCACTCAGACTCCACTCCCTCTTATAAGTTGTAATTGATACACCATCTCTTAAGGTTCCTCAATCTTAAGATACAACTAAAACTGAAATAATTGTTTAAGAACTCCTCACGAGTAGATAAGATATTGAACACTGAAGTACAAGTTAATAAAATAGTTGAAACAATGAATAGTAATAAACTCGAATTGAATGCGCAGTGTTTCGGTGGTTGGCGAATTCAATGCTTCGGCTATTTATAGATCTTGTAATTAATGACCGTTGATGAAGCTCGTGGAATAGCCGTTGAGAGATTTAAATGTTTCTGTTAGACAGATGGAGTTTCTTTCAAGGCTTTCGTCGTTTGAATAATCTCAGTGGTGGTATGGCAGTGACGACATTCTCTTTGTTCCTTTTGTTTCGCCCGTTATGAAATAGCATTGAATGCGTAGTTGGAATAGCAATGGTAGCCCTACTTCGTTTAGAGTATTGGTTTCTGAGATTATCACCAGTTTAGGTAGTTGGATTTAATGCTTCTGACACATGAGTTGCTTTATTCAAATCTGTTGTTAATCCATGTTTAAATAATCTGAAACTCACAAGCAAACATGTTAATAGCATTTGGTAATTGCAATGAATAATAATTCGAAGTAATAAAGTGATGTAGCAAGATTTATGATTTCTCGAATTAGAGATTTGAAGAACAGAGATGACATTGCTTGAGCAACAATCCAGCCCTGCTCGAGCAAGCTTCTCTAGATTACTTAGAAAGGTGCTCTGTGTCGCTGATGCTCAAGCAAAGAAATTCATCTGCTCGAGCATGGTGCTCGAGCATTATTTTATCATGCTCGGGCAAGGCTTCTTTTGAATCAGGTAAAACACTTTAGTATCGCTGATATTCGAGCATGGATCTTTGTCTGTTCGAGCATGAGTAAAATCATGCTCGGGCATGTTTCATTGAAATAGTTCTAATTCACTGTTGCTCGAGCATGCCATCATGCTTGCTTGAGCAAGGCATAGATGAAGGCGAGAGAATAAGACATCACTAATGTTTGCTCGAGCAGATTTTTACCCCTGCTCGAGCATGGTGTTCGAGCATGGATTTATCATGCTCGGGCACAAGTTGTTTAGAGGTGAAAGTAGAGTAGTGGAGCCATCCGCTCGAGCATGGTTTTCCTCATGCTCGAGTATGGTGCTCGAGCAAGCAACTTGCTCTGCTCGAGCAAGCAACTTGCTCTGCTCGAGCAAGACATATTGAAGTTCATTATCTTGCTTCTGCCTCAATGCTGCTCGAGCAATGGATTCAGCTTGCTCGAGCATGATTGTTCAATCATGCATCTTTTGTTTCTCTCTCGACGTTGCTCGAGCATGGTCAATGTGCTGCTCGAGCATGATTGATCAATCATGCATCTTTTGTTTCTCTTTCGACGTTGCTCGAGCATGGTCAATGTGCTGCTCGAGCATGATTGATCAGGCATCACTTACTCTTTTCCAGAGACCCCGATGATGCTCGTGCAAGATTATAGAAATGCTCGAGCAAACCATGATTCAAACACATAAGACTTAATACAAAGACTTAGAATTTGTAATCATCAAAACACTGAGAACCAACACATACGCCTCTCACGCCCCCTCCCCCAGTATACATGCTATCTCAGACTCTCAGATCAAGTTTCCTTCTTCTCTTTCGCCCTTTCATGCTGGTCATTCTCTCTCGCCTCGCCTTTTAGATCTCTCTTCTCTCTCGCCCTTTCAAATCTCATGCTCTTCTCTCTCGATCCAATTCTCTTACCTCGCCCCACGATGGCGTCCCCCAAACGCCGCCATTCTTTTGCAGTGCCAAAGGTCAAAGTTCCCCATCACGTCTTTGTCAGTTGTGCAAATTTGCCGTTGGAAGCTCGGTGCTCTCTCCCTTCGTCATTCCAAGCTCAAAGCTCAGTACTCCCTCCCTCCATCATTACAAGCTCGAACCTCGATCTAAATGATGTGAAAGTCTCATCTACTGATTGTTAATCTGAACCACCAGCCTTAGTGTCTTAACCTTCAGGCATGTAGATCTAGGAATTTTGGATATGTTTTTCTTTCCATTGTACTGTGATTTGGATTTTGTTTCTCCTTTTCTTTATTGTTAGATTTGGAATATCTGTTAGTTCGATTCTTTATGCTACTCCTTCCCTGTCTACTTGCTAATCCATTATGAGTCTATCTGCATCTGATTTCCTCACGGAGTTACAGTCTTCCCAAGTTTGGGGGTTTTTTTTTGTTTTTTTATTTTTTTTAAAAAACACCTTATGGTGTCGTAAGTAGCAAGTTTAGCATCACTTCTTTTTTGGGATGTTGTAAGTCTTTGACTTACTACGCCCCTAAGATAGGCGTCCCTTTAAAAAAGGATGTAAAATGTGGGAAGAAAAGGATGCCCTAGGTATTTTTTGTAGTAGTGAGTGATTTTTTCAAAAGATTTTAATGGTACAAATTACTTTTAATTATTTTTCTTGTTAACCAGTTTTTGGCAAGAGTTTTCTCTCAGCGAAAGGTCTAGATTTAATCTTTTTAATTTTTTTAAAAAAATATTTTAATGGGTGAAGAATCTAAAACAATGATAACTTTTTAACTAACATTTTTTTATTTAAAAGTCATCAATAAAACATATTAACTATGAACCGTCCAAATCGATATGATGGTCGGATAAGACAAGCTCTTAGTGCCTGTCGGGTATTCATAGACTACCTTGGGTCCTAAATACCCATTTGACTTTTTAGTAGATTAAGAATCTAATTAAATTACTTTAAATCATTTATATTTATCATTTTTTTTAAAATTAATTTGTTTGATTTGTAAAGTGATTATAATTTAGTCTCTTTTTAAAAAAAAAAAAAAAAAAAAAAAAAAGTCAACTGTGTATTGGTTGAAAGATCTTTCATCACAAGGGAGATAGGTCGTAGAAAATAAGGATTTAAAATTCTTTTTCCAAAATATATGCTCATAAATCACTCTTTTGGTAAGCAACTTCGACCATCACTAAATGATGTGAAATAAATTGCGGACAAGTGGACGAGTCAGGGCTTAAACGTGTTTCCCCATTGTCCCTCACTTTCTGGTCGTCTTCGAGACTTTTCCCACCCCTATTTCCTTACCAAGTCCTGGTCAAGCCATTCATATTGCCAGGTTTGAACCTTCCTTCTTCTTTCATAACTCTTTCTTTACCAATAAGTTCGCCCACCTCACTATTCCAAACCGAAATCCACCTCTATAAGAAATCTTTAATTCCTTCTCCTTCATAGTTTCCTAAAAAATCATTCAAAACCCCCCACAAACCCAAACTTCACAAAACTCGAAAACTTGCCGTTCATAGAAAGATGCTGGCAAATTCGGATACCCTTCGGAGGCAAATCAAAGAAAGCCCTGAAATTTCTTCAAAATCTTCACTTCCCGGTATCGCAATGGAGGAGCTTAGTCTTGATCGGAAACACCGTCTTACGTCGTCGACGTCATCTCCGCGGCCGAGGCCACGGCCCACCTGCACTTGCTCGAACCGGCCCGGTTCGGTTCGGTGCACGCGTCATGGGTACGCCATACCGGAGAGGAGGTTAAAGAAGCGTCCGTCGAGCCAAGAGATCTTGAGGAGGGCTCTAACGCCGCTGCCGCCGCGAAGGTTGGCTCTTAGGTGGCTGAATTTCCGGCCGACTCCGAGCAGGCTCTCTGTTATGTCCATGGCTTGATTTTTATCTGGTTTGGTAATTATTGGATGAGTTGTGTAATTATATTTTTCTTTGGTTCATCTTTCTTCCTAATTAATTGATTCCGCAATTTGATGCTCCTTTCAGACATGATGATAATTCGGTATTGTAATCTGTGTTGAGGAAGTCATGTTCTGTTTCTGACGAATGTATCCGTACTTCAAAGTACTAAAGTAAATAAATTATGGGTAATTGCGAAAAGCATGAGATTGCCTTTTGAAATTTTTTGTTATTTTTATACAGTTTTCAAAATTACCTGTCAGTTTACTGGAAGAGAATAAGAAGCATGCCAGTGGCTTCTCTCGTCATGTCTGGGTTGGTTTTATGTAACCATTATGTTCTTAAAAAATAAAATGAGTTTGATCATCTTGGTCATGATCCAAATCCGATGTGATCAAGCAGATTAGGAACTCCAAAGAAAATTTCAGCTTAACTTTTACTTGGGGGCGTGTTATAAACACAGAGAGAGAGCAATCCTAAATGACTGGCCAATTAGGTAAATGAGCACCTTAAATTTATAAAGCACACTACTCATAATACATGATCTTTCTAAATATAAGACATTTTTTTTTTTACATATTTGTTAAATTTTTTATAATTTACTTATACTCTTTCAACAATAATTAGAGAGGAGAAGGAAGAGGAATTAAAGAAAATGATTAGAGTGTTTTAGAATATACATGTTAAATTAGCCACCTTAACTAATTTTTTTAATATAGGTAAATATATCATTTGTTAACTACCTATCCTTATAAAGAATGGGTATTCAATTGACACAATTTCATTTGTTCACACAAGAGGTGAAAAAACAGACTTGACTTGTGCTCATTCTTGGAATTTGGATGGTTAACTGTTGAAGCAGCAGCTACAACTAAATAGAAGATCATTTGGTTGTTTGTTTATCCGTTTATGCTGTGAGAGACAACCACCAAATATATTTGTTCATCAGACTGTCTTGTTGTTTGTTCCTGATAGTGACTTAGCAATGCCTTTACAATGTTAATACGGAGACAAAATTCTCAGAGAGAGAGAGAGAGAGCGAGAGAGAACAAAAGCGAAAAACATAACAGAAGAAGAATGACCTGCACAGATGATCATTTTTCAGAAAGCAGCAGGCAGCAGAGTTTCCTCTGTTTTCAAGTTTTCTTCCTTTACTACTTTTGATCCCTTGCATTGCGTGTACCCTCTCTTTTATCATTTTTCAGGTCCAATAACAAAATGATTAAAAAAGGCCAACTTAATCATGAATATATATGTGTGTGTGGATGAAGAAACATTACATTACAAATTTACAACAGAAGGTACTACTATATACACTAGAACTACTATATATATATATATATATATATATAGGAAAAAAACAACAACAACAACAACACTAGAACTAACCGAATTCCTTGAAGTTTTTTAACATCAATGACAGTACGAACAACATTAATCAAAGTCTTTGCTGTGAAATCATATACCATATAATAAGATGCAAACAGAAAACATGCACACATCCTCTGTTTTTCCGAATTTGATGCCTCTAAGACAATTGAGAATGTTACTTTGTGAGACCCATGAAGTCTCCTAAGTGAGACACAAACCAATCTTCCCTAGAGATCGGACAAACCAAGAATAAAAATGTTCTGTTGATTCAATCTAATCATTCCAGAACTTGCACTAAAGAGATATCGGTAGGCCATGATTCATGAGAGCCTCTGTTGTAGTTGAAGCACCTTTTAGAAAGCTTCCATATGAACAGTCGCACCTTATGGGTTACTGGGGATTAGTGTTGTTAAGACGTAAAGTCTACGTAGAAATGGTAAGGATGAAAAAAACATGTAATTGTAAAAACGTAAACGAAACGTAAGAGTTTATTATATACTACAAAAAAATAAAATCCAACATATATAAAACCAAAACATATCAATACATTAAAGTCATCACAAATTTAAGCCTAAACACTCAAGTAAATAATTAAGTTCGAACTCAGTCATTATAATACATATTAAAATCAATTTTTTTTTTTTTTTTTTTGCTTCAGCCATTTATCTTCTCTGACAAGATATCAGGGTTTTACTTTTGCTTTTTGACCAGCATCACGTGAACCTAAGCCATCAGTCTCTTCATCTTTTGGCTTTTATCCTTTTTCACGAGTTCACAGGTTTTCATTCCTCATTTCACCTCTGTTTCGATTTCGGAAGTGAATTTGACGACAACTTCAACCGGCGTCGCGTCTTCCACGCTGATAGCTCCCCTTCAGGATATCTCTAATCCTTTCTACCTTCATCCTAACGAGAAGGAAAGGAAAGGGTCCAACACTCCAGCGACAGTGAAGAAGAAGCAGCAGCTAGCAGCGGTGGTCGACGATGAAGAAGAAGACCCTAGCGACGGTCGATGAAGAAGAAGCAGCAGCACCGTCCGCCGTCCAGCACTCCAGCGTGAAGAAGAAGAAAGAACGATGCGAAGAAGTTAGAAATTTCCCGAGTCTGATGGCACAAATAGGGTTTCAAGCGTTTTTAATTTGGGCCTTTTTTTTTTTAAAAAAAGAATAACTGAGTCAACTCGGTAAACTCGGCACAGCGTTTCGATCGTGTCAACTCAAAATCCATTCCTACACCTTTTTCGCCACGATTTCCAGCCAAAAAATGTAGAAACAAACGTTTTTACATTTCTGAATGGCGTTTTCACAACACTACCGGGGATCACAATTCTGATGTAGCAAGTTTTTATTGCCAATCTGCTATTGAATATTAATCTTCCAAGCTAATTTGTCGTAAACAACTTCTCATCATACTTATTCAAATCATCTTTGGAAAAATCGTTTTCTACAACTAATCTAAACTGAAAACGTAATAAACAATGATGTGCTAATAACTTTGTTAATCGTTGACCTATCATAGTATCTAATACCCTGATCTTATTTATAATTTATTCTTGAAGAAAAATTTTAGTCCTCATTATAAGTACACTTTCAAGTAATAAATGTTTTTTTAATACAATTTTACCCCTATTAATTGCAATTTTTTTTTTAAAAAAAAAATTATTCATGTTAAATTTTGGAATCATTTAAAATAAAAACAAAATTAGAAATTTAGCCCATAATTAACAAGTTAACTAATTCTTCTTAGTATGTAGAATTTAGTGAATTGAGACTTATAAACAAATTAGATTGGTATCATAGCTTCATATCCCACTTTTATTGTTTATGTCACCTACCATGGTAATCAAAGCAGAGGCCCCTGCCCATCACCAACTCTCCCCTGTAAATATGTTTGTGTGCATCTATAGATATATGTATCCTTAATTGCAGTAAATAAGCCTCCATTATTTTTCATTTTTAAAAAAACCAAGAGAAGTTGCTTACTAATTACTTGCCTTCTTAAAACTGTTATCATCCAAATTTTAAAAAGGAGATGATGACTCATTGGTTGATTATTCTCACGAATTCGGTTTTGTTGTAGTAGCTTTTGCCGTTGTTACCTGAAAGGAGAAACTACAAGATTGATATAGTTTTCTGTATGTGATAATTTGGAGAGGTTTAGAGATAAGTGGGTAAGTTGGAAACAGTCATGAATTTATATCAAATTCATGAGCTTCTTCATAATTGATTTTACACTACAGATCTTCTTCTTCTTCTTTTAAATATATTCATGATTCATCAATCTGCTTCAAAGCATTTCTTCCATGTCGTGGGATGGTACTGATATATTTGCATAATCTAATTGTATCTGGTGCACAAACGTAGTTCTATGTAGCAGGTATTAATATTGTTAATTACAAACATTACTGCAATATCATTGAGTCCGGTGTATGCAGTCCGGCAACATCGTCATTAAGACATGGTCAAACAACATTTTAAGAATGTTTAACGTCAAGGAAACAAGGGAGAGGATGAAGAATAAATGGTCAAACAACCAATAGCTTTAAATAATATGGGCAAATAACCCAAACAGAGCCATATGTTTCACTGGAAGGGATGCCTGATATTTGTGCAAAGACACTTTCATGGAGGTTTTTAGACAATTCAAGATTGTTGTAGATCTTGGTACATAGATATAGAAATGTATAGAGAATTCTAGAACTCTGATGTAAAGGAGAAATATCTAAATATTTTGGGAGAAGGTTTTGGAGAACCAATCTCTACCGTTGGATGTATTGAATTTTAACCGTTCATTGAAGAGATGGATCTTTATAAATAGGAGGTGTCACCCTCATTTGTAACCATCGAAAGTAATTCAAGTTCTTTACATTCCAGAGTTTCTCTCTCTGTCTTTTCCTCTTTGCCTACTTGTGAGGGTTCGGCTGACTTAGTCAAGATCAAGGGATTGATCAAGCTAAGGCCGGCACGATTTTGGGAGGACTTTGTGTAAGACCGTGACACATAGTCCAAAGCAATAACCATAAACGATCTCCAACCTATCTCTTCCTCAATATTATATTATCCTACATCACATTTAATTATAAGGCACTAGTTGACATTTTTTGAAGATATTAAGGATGCTAAATAAATTATTTAATCATTTCATATGTTCTATATTCTTCGATTATATATTAATTTATTAGTCAAACTAATTAGTTTAAAGAAAAAAATGCTCTAAAGTAATTTAATTAGATTTCATAATCTCTCTAAGAATCAACTAGGTCTTATAATTAAGAAGGAGGGAGAATTGTATTGTATTTAATGTTAATTATTTTATAAATATTTTATCTTTTTACTTCCTCCGTCCTAAATATAAGAAATAGTTGACTTTTTTGGTATATGAAGAAAGTTAATTAAATTACTTTAAAACATTTATATTTGTCATTTTTTCTCTAAACTATTTTTCCTAACTTATAAATTGATATATAATATAAGAATGTACAATATATAATATAATGAAATAACTTATTTAACCCTTAATCTCTAAAAAAATCATTTTTATCTTATGCTTATCTTATGATTAGGGTGGGAGGCAATATTATCTGTAAAAGCAGGGGTCACCATAGTCCATAAGAGGAGCAAGCAGAGCGTGCCATGTGGCGAGCCTCCTAACTTCTGCATATTTTTTATTTTCGGCTTTCCTTTATTTTTTAACAAGCCCATTAGACAGAATAAATGGCTAGCCCGATCCCGAATTAAGGAGACATCGATGAAGATTTGAAAGATTTGTCTAGGATTAGTCTGAAACAAAAGAGAAGATTCAAAAACCTTGCAATAAACAAACTTTCTAGGGGACAATCAGGAGTATAAGGAAAGATAAGATGAAGTGATTGATTGATCCATATTTTTATATGATTTGTATAATTAAATTGAGATTTTTAATGTATTTTCTTAGTATGATTAAACATTAATTTGAGTTAGAGATATTTGTATTGAATTAAATGTAATTAGGGATAAAATGGTCATAATTTGTTAATTATTCATGCAAATGATTTCTTAGACTTTTGATCATACCTTATGCCTAATCTTGCATTATAGGTGTTTAAGAATAAAATTTGAGATTTTGAAGGTTAGAAGTAATATTTTGAGGACTGGACAAAATTACAGAAAATACTCTTATAATTTCCGGAAATTGGAATCAATGAAGAAAACAGATCAGAGACAATTATAGAAAAGTACCCATATTTTTTGAAATTACATTTATGCCGTGCAAATGTTTCATAATTTACACTTTTTTAAATTCCTCCTCAAGAACTTTTGAAAATATCTGATAGGTCCCTGGTCAAAATAGGTTTTGACCAAAGACCTTCTGAGCATCAGATAAAAAAAAAGAGAGAGAGAGAGAGAGAGGTTGGAAAATCAGAGAGAGCGCCGCGGCAAGTTTGGAAACCATAGAGAGCTTGAGAGGATGGAATCAATAGGAGGAGGAGACCACCACCGTCAGCGTCTCCTCCTCTCCACCACACCTTCCTCCATTGCCGGCGAGACCAAGTTCGACGTTGCAGAACCTCACAACCGACGCCGTAGAAGAAGCTCGACCTTGGAAGCTTGGAGAGTGTGCTGCGATGGGAAGCTCAGAGGAGAGGAGAGAGCTTGATTCGAACGAGCCAGAGATGAGGAGAGAGTTAGAAACCACCGTTGGACTTCCCTCCTCCATTCACCACCATCATCTTCACTGCACCATCGCATCACCTCTGCCACCACCGTGCTCTGTTCTCGGTCCGCACCTCCATCCATCTTCACATACCAGACTTCCATCACAATCGACGGCCTCCTCCATCCACCCATCATCACCTTCACAATTCAATTTCATCTCATCGTCATTAGCTTTATCACCATCGACCTCTCCACTTCCAGATTCTTTCCTCTATCTTCTTCAAATACCCGACAGCAATCATACTTCACTTCCAGATTCGTTTACTCTTTTTCCAAGGATTTCCAATGTTTTAAACAAGTTGTGACAGTGGCCATGTCTAGCTAATTTTCTTCTTGGTGATGAGGATTTGTGCTTGAGCTCAATGG